>CM041013.1:25698792-26948792 GCA_022984855.1 Dimocarpus longan
TACACCCGGCCGAAAGTATTCCATACGTGTACGGTAGTTGGGGGGAGTTACTAACTTTGGGGGGATCGAGTCTGTCAGTCACCCTCTGCACGTATGGGATAGTGTAGATCTGCCTGATGTTGGAGGGATTCGCGATCCCAGAGTTGTATCCACATCTGCGACTACACATGGTGAGAGTTCCCCTATCCTAGTGGCGTGTTTTCGCACCGTCACGAAGGACAAGATTTCCCTGGGTTGCCAGATAAGGCTAGTAAGAAAATAAGAAAAGTTTTAAGAAAAGTTTGATAAATAACTTTCGCAGTTTTTTAAACGAGTTTACAGTTTTCAGGAAAAGTAAGTAAGTAATAGTTTTCCAATCTATTTTTGGGAGGAATAGTATTTTAAGCAAAAGTATAGTTTGTGTAAATTTACCCACTCACTGAGTTATTCTCACCACTGTTTTCCTGTTTTCTTAAAAACCTCCCTCAGGTGCAGGTGCGAGTAGCGCGGTTGACGTATCTCCTTCGGACGGACAGGCCACGGACAGGCCAGCTAGACACGCATGACCAGACTGCACTATTTTCTAGCATAGCATCATGTATTGTATTTAATATCATTTTCCAGATTTCCAGTTTGTAAATATCATGCATGTCGTTTTAAAATTTTAACTAAGTTAACTTCCGCTTAATTGCATGATTCTGAGTTTGAAAATGGCCGGAGGCCTATTGATTATAGAATTTGTTTGTGAATACTATTATACAGGTTTTATGAATTATTTTACAGTGTGGAATTTTATAAAAACAACCATTGTGCTATCGGTTTTCTGTGAAAATATTATTTTCATAAAATTATTTTCAACGAACAAAATTCCCACCCTTTTTCAGAATAAAAAGGATTTCAAGTATTTTAAAAAGAAAAGAGGCTTAGCTTCACGGGAACTTTCAGCCAGAGCAGATCTTGACTGGGGAGCCACCGTGGGGTTGCCGGGCAGGTCACCTAGCTAGTAGTTAGAAAAGGGGCCTGTCAGCGTTGGTATCAGAGCCTGGTTTTTAAATGCATTACATGATTTCTAAGCATTTACATAGTAAATTTTTCAAACCTCATACATTTTATGACTAAGTATCTGGTTCAAGTGCAGTGAGTCATGCGTCGCGTCGGTCGTCCGCGTAAAAGGAGAGCCGCTGAAAATGCTCCACCTCCTGCTCCAGAAATAAGGGAGCAAGTAAATGAGTCCGTCAATGATCCTCAGCCAGGGGTTCCAGTTGAGCCACCAGTAGTAGAACCTGAGCAGGATCCGATCGAGAGATTAGCCCAGGTTATCCAAGGGCTAAGGCCTCGAGCACCAAGCGCCACCGTTGAGAGGGCAAGGAAACTTGGTGCCGATGCTTTTGACGGAACAGGTGGTCCAGAAATTGCAACAGAGTGGTTGGATAATACTGAAAGAGTGTTGGAACAGATGGAATGTACCGATCTCCAAAAGGTGTCAATTGCTTCATTCTTACTTCGAGCGTCAGCTAGAGATTGGTGGGATTCCGTCAAGCGAAGAGCAATCGAACAAGTCACATGGGAAAAGTTCAAAGAAGAGTTTAATGAGAAATTCTACCCCAGGGCATACAAAGACGCAAAGATTGAGGAGTTTTACAGTCTTGTACAGGGTAACATGACAGTGGAAGAGTATGAGAGGAAGTTTACTGAATTGTCTCGAGTGGCACCATTTATAGTTAATGATGAGTTAAACAAGTGCCATAAGTTTGTTCAGGGCTTGAATCCGAAAATCAAGGCATATGTGGTAGCTGCAGAGCATAGAGAGTATGGGCGGTTAGTTGAAGCAGCTTTGAGGGTAGAAAGGACAACAATAGGTGACAAAGAGCAGGCATAGAAATCAAAGCGCAGTCAGGGGTCAGGTTGGTATTCAGGAGGCTTCAACAAGGCACCGAAAACTGGAGACAAGTCTAGATGGTTAGGTAGCAAACAGCGAAGTCAGGGAGCCGCGTCTAGTCAGAGTTCAGTCAAACCTCCATCAGGACCCCAAAGCAGAGGTAATACTCAAAGCATAGAGCCGTGTAGGAAATGCAACAGGACACACCGAGGAGAGTGTCATATGGGTATCACTGGATGTTATCGTTGTGGTAAAGAGGGACATTATATGTCTGAGTGTCCGCAGAGAACAAGAGGAGCCAGTGGGTCGAGACCGTATACTCAAGGGCAGTCTAGCGGGGGTCAGTTGCAGGATCAGAGAGGTCCACAGATGAGAGGACCAGGGACTACCGTTCAATCCGGAAGAGGTGCTGGGAGAGGTTTGCCACCCAGAGGACAGTCAGGGAGACCTCGTACTCAAGCCAGGGTGTTCGCAGTAACGCAGCAAGATGCTGAAGCTACACCAGAGGTGGTGACAGGTACTGTAATAGTTTTCAACTCTGATGCTCATGTTTTAATAGACCCTGGTGCTACGCATTCTTTTGTTTCTAAAAGTTTTGCAAGGCATGTTAATATGAAGTTAAAACCCTTAGAGTGCGATATGATAGTAGCTACTCCTACCGGAGATTCCTTAGTAGCAGAGAGTGTTTGTAGAGATTGTGATATTGTACTTGGGGGTAGATCCTTTCCAGTTAGTTTGATGTTGTTGGATCTATGTGATTTCGACATTATACTGGGTATGGACTGGTTAGCTATGCATCATGCCGTGGTAGATTGTTTTCAGAAAGAAGTCAAGTTTAGTTCAGTTGGAGAGTCAGATGTAATATTCCGAGGAGAGCGTAAAATGCTTCCATCCCGTATCATATCAGCCATGACCGCCAAAAGAATGTTAAAGAAGCAATGTGCAGGTTATTTGGCTTATGTGATAGATTCGTCCGAGAGAGAGACTCAGCTAGAAGATATTCCTGTGGTTGCAGAGTTTTCTGATGTGTTCCCAGAAGATCTTCCAGGTTTACCTCCGGATAGAGATATTGAATTTGAGATTAATCTGATGCCGGGAACAGCACCAATTTCCAGAGCACCGTACAGGATGGCACCTCCAGAGTTGAAGGAATTGAAGGTTCAGTTGGAAGAATTGGTAAACAAGGGTTTTGTTAGATCTAGTGTATCTCCTTGGGGAGCACCAGTGCTCTTTGTTAAAAAGAAAGATGGAAGTATGAGATTGTGCATTGATTACCGGGAATTGAATAAGGTGACTATTCGGAATCAATATCCTTTACCGAGGATCGACGATCTGTTCGATCAGTTGCAAGGTGCAAGGTTGTTTTCTAAGATAGATCTGAGATCAGGGTACCATCAGTTGAAGATCAAGGGAGATGATATTCCTAAAACTACCTTCAGGACGCGTTATGGACATTATGAATTCTTGGTTATGCCTTTCGGGCTAACCAATGCCCCAGCGGCATTCATGGCATTGATGAATCGGGTGTTCCATGAATTTTTGGATAAGTTTGTCATAGTGTTCATTGACGATATATTGGTGTATTCGGGCAGTAGGGAAGAACATGCTGAACATCTGAGACTAGTTTTACAGACGTTAAGAGAGCAGCAATTGTATGCAAAGTTCAGCAAGTGTCAGTTCTGGTTGAATGAAGTTTCATTTTTAGGCCATGTGGTTTCAGCTGATGGGATTAGTGTTGATCCTCAAAAGATTGAAGCGATTGTGAACTGGAAATCGCCTACAACCGTCACTGAGGTTCGGAGTTTCTTAGGTTTGGCAGGTTATTATAGGAAATTTGTCGAAGGATTTTCTAAGATTGCCATTCCTTTGACGAAGCTCACCAGAAAGGAAGCAAAGTTTGAGTGGTCAGAAGCCTGTCAGAAGAATTTTGACGAATTGAAAACAAAATTGACTACAGCTCCAGTGCTTACTCTTCCTTCAGGAAATGAAGGCTTTGTGGTGTACAGTGATGCTTCGAGGCAAGGTTTGGGTTGTGTTCTGATGCAAAATGGAAAGGTAATAGCTTATGCTTCCAGGCAGTTAAAGAAGCACGAGCAGAATTACCCAACCCATGATCTAGAGTTGGCCGCAGTAATTTTTGCACTTAGGATTTGGAGGCATTACTTGTATGGAGTTCGATGTCAGATATTTACAGATCATAAGAGCCTTCAGTATTTGTTCTCTCAGAAAGAGTTGAATATGAGACAAAGGAGATGGTTAGAGCTACTCAAGGATTATGATTGCACCATAGAGTACCATCCCGGGAAAGCAAATGTAGTAGCCGATGCATTGAGTAGGAGACCCTCCAGCTCGGTAGCTCATTTAAGAGCTGGGTATCTTCCATTGTTAGTAGAGATGAGATCTTTGGGAGTTAATTTGGAAGTAGGAAATTCTGGTGCATTGTTAGCTACTTTCCAAGTTCGACCGGTACTCGTGGATAGAATCCGAGAGTTGCAAATTCAGGATCCTCAGTTAGTCAAGATCAGACAAGAAGTAGAGTCAGGCCAACAGGGAGACTTCTCAGTCAGGGATGATGGTACGTTGAGGATGAGACAGAGACTATGTGTTCCAAATGTGACGGAACTCAAGAAAGAAATTTTAGATGAAGCTCACTCCTCAGCATACGCTATGCATCCGGGAAGTACGAAAATGTATCATACCTTGAAAGAGCATTACTGGTGGAGAGGTATGAAGAGAGAGATAGCTGAATTTGTGGCAAGATGTTTGATTTGTCAGCAGGTGAAAGCCGAGCACCAGAGGCTATCAGGACTTCTTCAGCCACTTCCCATTCCGGAGTGGAAATGGGAGCGTATTACTATGGATTTTGTGGTAGGATTTCCTCGGAGTCGAAATGGTTATGACAGTATTTGGGTAATAGTAGATCGACTCACGAAGTCAGCTCATTTCCTACCTATCAGAAGTACTTATTCCCTGGACAGATTGGCTAAGTTGTATGTTGATGAGATCGTGAGATTACATGGGGCTCCAGTGTCGATCGTATCAGATAGAGATCCGAGATTTACATCCCGATTTTGGCCTAGCCTCCAGAAAGCATTAGGTACTCGATTACATTTCAGTACAGCATTTCATCCGCAGACAGATGGTCAGTCTGAGCGTACCATTCAAACTTTAGAGGATATGCTCAGATCTTGTGTGATAGAGTTTGGAGGAAGTTGGGATTCTCATCTGTCGTTAATCGAGTTTGCCTATAATAACAGCTATCAGGCTAGTATCGGTATGGCACCGTATGAAGCACTTTATGGAAGACGGTGTAGGACACCGATATGTTGGGATGAGATGGGCGAGAGAAAGTTGATTGGGCCCGAGCTTGTTCAGATGACTACAGATAAGATCAAGGTTATTCGGGACAATTTGAAGATAGCCCAGAATCGTCAGAAAAGTTACGCAGATAAGCGTAGGAAGGATTTGGAGTTCCAGGTTGGGGATAAGGTATTCCTACGGATATCTCCATGGAAAGGAATAATTCGTTTTGGGAAGCGAGGTAAGTTAAGCCCTCGGTATATTGGTCCCTACGAAGTGATTAGCAGAGTAGGTGAGGTAGCGTATCGACTTGAGCTACCAGCAGAACTCTCCAGGATCCATAATGTATTCCATATCTCGATGCTCCGTAAGTACATAGCAGATCCTTCGCACGTATTGTCAGAGCAGCCAATGGAACTTAAAGAGAACCTATCTTATGAGGAGACCCCAATTCAGATTCTTGATAGGAGAGATCAGGTTCTTCGCAGTAAAGTTATTCCGTTGGTTAAAGTGTTGTGGAGGAATCATGCAGTGGAAGAGGCCACGTGGGAGCACGAGGAGCAGATGCGCAGTCAGTATCCGCATCTTTTCGATACAAGTAAGTATCCTCAGTTATTCGAGTTGTGAATTTTTATAATTCAAGAAAGTATTGAGTATGTTTGATAAATTCTAGTGCTGAAATGCATTGCATGAAAGTTGTGTAAATTTCGAGGACGAAATTTTTATAAGGAGGGGTGAATTGTAAAACCCAAAACCGCGTTCGTCGGAGGGCGAAATATTTTTTCCGATGGATCGCATCCGATCGGAAAAATATAAATATCTAGTCCGAAAATAATTGGAATAATTATTTTCGCTTTAGAGAAATAAATTCGAGTTCACGAAGACGGGTTCGGAATTTATTTATTATTCCAAAGGCGAAAGCGATTAAAAAGCGAATTCCAGGACGGACGGACGGAAACGGAATCCGAGCTTGGAATTAAAAAGCAAGAATGCATGAAATCCAATAAAGGGAATGCATGTGTGTGACACGTGTCACACATGCATTGGATGATGAAAAAAAAAAAAAAAAAAAAGGAAACAATATCATAGTTAAACAAACGGTAACCCATTATGCATTCAAAAACATCATCATTCGGTCAACAAAAATTTTTATTATTTTATTCATTCCAAAACCGAATCCAAGCCAACAATCCGTCAACTTCTTCTAAACCAATTTCAAAAGCAAAAGGAGAAGTGAAGCAAGCAAGAAGAAGGAAACGGTCAAGTAAGGGAGTGAACCGTGAGCCAAGAGAGAGAGAGACCGAGAAGGGAGAGTGAGCTAGATTGTGCAAGCTGCTGCCCGTGCATGCAAGCTGGAGGAAGTTAGTTTGAGGTAGTGCTGCTGTCCGTGACTTTCAGCAAGGAGAAAGTGAAGATCTCGAGCTGGAACTGTTTTGATGCTGGCATAAAGCTGAAGCTGTTGAACCAGGTGCTGCAACGTGAAACAAGAGCAGCAGCTGTTCGTGGAAGAAGAAAATGAGCATGAGCTGAGCGGTGAAGAATAGGAGAAGAAGTGCTGTTCGAGGAAGCTAGAAGCAACCAGATCTGGACGTGATCTGGTGCATGCAAGGAAGAAGGAAGCGCGGGCAGAAGTTAGCTGGTGCAACCCGTGAAAAGAGAAGAGAAGCTGCTGCTGGCTGGCGTGAAGGTTGCTGCCAACAGCTGCTGTCACCGTCCCTAAGAGTTGCTGCCGTGCTGTCTTGTTGTCTTGTGATGCACGAACTGGCCATTACTGTCACGGCTGTGTGTGGAACTGCTGCCGTGGACGGGAGCTACTGCCGAGCTGGAGTTGTGCTGCTGTTGGCGTGGAGTTGAGGCAGCTGCTGCCAGACGCAACCTGCTGCTGTGGCCGAGGACGAGAACTGCTGCTGAGCGTGAGAGCTGCTGTCAGGTGCTACCGTTGCTGCTGTCTTGCCGTGCTGTCTTGTGCTAGCTGTTGAGCTGAAACTGCCTTGCTGCCATTGCCGTTGTCACCGTTGTAAGCTTGTTGCCGTGCCGTCGTCACAAGCTGTCAACGTGGATGTAGTTGCTGCCAATAGTTGCTGTCAAGTTTATTCACTATTCAAGAAACCAATTCAGAACTGAAGCGAAACAACATCAAAGGAGACAGCGTACGAGAGTTTTGTCGTCATTCGGAAGCCGTTTCGAAGCGGAGAACAGCCCGCTTCTTGGGTAAGGTGCTGTCCCCTTTGAGAAGTTTTGAGTAATTAGTGAGCATACATGTGATTAGAGTTGAGATAAATTGATAATATTATGTTTGGGACTAGGATTGGAAACCTCGTTAGTGCGGAGGTTCGCTCGTTGATGTTGCGATTGTGTTTTTATCATCGATCGTATTCGTTGAATGTTGTTTATGGGCTGTTATGAGATGTTTAGGGGCTGTTGAGTTATACTTTTAGTTTCGCATTCATTGTTGTGGAAATTAGTCCGTATTAAAGTGTTTTAAAGTATCGGATAGTCGTTCGGATATTTAGAAATCGTTTCCGAGCGATTCGGTTGATTTTTTTCTACGAATGCGAGCGTTATTAGTTTATGATTTTATTGTCGATTATAAAAAGATTGTGAATGTTATCTCGCTGCCCCAAGATTGATATTAAGCCGTTAAAGTATTTAAGTAAAGTCACGAGCTGTTATTAACGATAAGTTTAAGTGGAAACAAAGAAATCGCGCGAAACGCGTAAAATCGATAAATCGCGAGGATTAGTGAAATCGCGTAAGCTTTAAGTTTGTCGTTTAATTTCGAATCTTTTGTTTAGTGAATTCATTAAAATCTGATTTTGATGATGTTACATTAGATTCGAATGGCATAGTTGTCGGTTCTATAACCGCAAAGTTTCGAATATTTTTAAGTCACGATATCGAATCGGTTTGAAATAGTTTTTACGTGCGAATATGAATTATCCGTTTTGTTATCGTGCGAGGATAGTCATTTGGATTATTGTGCTTATAAATCCTCCTATGGTTTAAAGTTTAGTTGCGCACGAGTTATGTTTTAACGACATCTCGATCGAAATCAATTGTAGGTGAATCGAGAATCGAACGAGAGCCGTAACGGGAAGTGGTGATAAGTAATTTGGAAGCAAGTTGTGAGTGTAGATTTTTAAAAGTTTTCATACATTCTATTATTGAATGCAATTACTTTTAGCAAGTTAAATGTTTTGAGCTTTGAGTAAGAGTTTATAGTTTTCAGTAAATTGATTATAAATGCATGTATATTTTAAATAAGCTATGCTTTGAATATGTTTATATTCTTCAGTAAAGTAATTGAGTAAGTTGAAATTAGATACATGCATAGAGATAATATTTGTGAAAGTTAATTTTTGCGATATTATAGCATATTGCCGAGATTTCATTTTATATATGCCTATGGTTTACCCTAGCCCCTAAGATTACACCCGGCCGAAAGTATTCCATACGTGTACGGTAGTTGGGGGGAGTTACTAACTTTGGGGGGATCGAGTCTGTCAGTCACCCTCTGCACGTATGGGATAGTGTAGATCTGCCTGATGTTGGAGGGATTCGCGATCCCAGAGTTGTATCCACATCTGCGACTACACATGGTGAGAGTTCCCCTATCCTAGTGGCGTGTTTTCGCACCGTCACGAAGGACAAGATTTCCCTGGGTTGCCAGATAAGGCTAGTAAGAAAATAAGAAAAGTTTTAAGAAAAGTTTGATAAATAACTTTCGCAGTTTTTTAAACGAGTTTACAGTTTTCAGGAAAAGTAAGTAAGTAATAGTTTTCCAATCTATTTTTGGGAGGAATAGTATTTTAAGCAAAAGTATAGTTTGTGTAAACTTACCCACTCACTGAGTTATTCTCACCACTGTTTTCCTGTTTTCTTAAAAACCTCCCTCAGGTGCAGGTGCGAGTAGCGCGGTTGACGTATCTCCTTCGGACGGACAGGCCACGGACAGGCCAGCTAGACACGCGTGACCAGACTGCACTATTTTCTAGCATAGCATCATGTATTGTATTTAATATCATTTTCCAGATTTCCAGTTTGTAAATATCATGCATGTCGTTTTAAAATTTTAACTAAGTTAACTTCCGCTTAATTGCATGATTCTGAGTTTGAAAATGGCCGGAGGCCTATTGATTATAGAATTTGTTTGTGAATACTATTATACAGGTTTTATGAATTATTTTACAGTGTGGAATTTTATAAAAACAACCATTGTGCTATCGGTTTTCTGTGAAAATATTATTTTCATAAAGTTATTTTCAACGAACAAAATTCCCACCCTTTTTCAGAATAAAAAGGATTTCAAGTATTTTAAAAAGAAAAGAGGCTTAGCTTCACGGGAACTTTCAGCCAGAGCAGATCTTGACTGGGGAGCCACCGTGGGGTTGCCGGGCAGGTCACCTAGCTAGTAGTTAGAAAAGGGGCCTGTCACTACCTGTACAGGACTTACTCATGAACTATCAGAGATAGGATAAATGATACCTATATCTAAGAGTTTAATGGTTTCAGCTCTTACAATCTCTTTCATATTAGGATTTAATCTTCTTTAAGGCTCACGAGTGGATTTAACATTGTTTTCTAAATGAATCCTATGCATGCACACAGATGGACTAATACCCCTAATGTCTGCAATTGTCCAACCTATTGCTTCTCTATGCTCCCTAAGTACACTAATCAACTTATCCTCCTGTTCTTTTTCTAAACCAGATGCAATGATAACAGGCAAAGTCTCAGAATGTCCTAAAAACACATACTTTAATAACTCAGGAAGAGGTTTCAATTCTAATTTAGGTGGTTTCCCCACAGATGGAAGAGGTACAGACTCAGAAGGTGGAAGAGGTTCTATTTTGGCTTTCCATTTGATAGTATCTAGTAATGAGACAGATTCTAATAAAGCATTCACCTCACTAACAATACTATCCTCATCTAAGTTCATGCCAAAATGAGCTAAACATCTCTCTAATGGGTCCTCACAAGACAAGTGCCTAAAGGAATCATAGACTGCACTCTCAATAAAACTAACCTCACATAAGTCATCATGCTCCTGAGGTTTTTAACTAACATTAAACACATTAAGCTCTACAGTCATGTTTCTAAATGAAAGTTTCATGACTCCATTGCGATAATTAATTATAACATTGGAGGTGGCTAAGAAAGGTCGTCCTAGAATCACAGGAATCTGAGCACTAATGTTTTCAACAGATTGGGTATCTATGACAATAAAATCTACTGAAAAGTAAAACTTATCAACCTGGATCAAGACATCCTCTATGATACCCCTTGGAATTTTAACAGACCTATCAACTAATTGAAGGGTCATAGCAATGGGTTTTAGTTCCCCTAATCCTAATTGCACATACACAGAATATGACAATAAATTAACGCTCGCACCTAGATCAAGTAAGGCTCTATCGATAACATGCTCACCTATAACACAAGAAATAGTAGGACATCCAGGATTCTTATACTTGACAGGAGTTTTCATTTGGATTATGGAACTAATTTGCTCAATCAGACATGCAGTTCTAGGAACATTTGTTTTTCTTTTCACAGTACAAAGATCTTTTAAGAATTTAGCATAGACAGACACTTGTTGAATAGCATCAAAAAAGTGAATGTTTATGCGAACTTGCTTAAACACCTCCAAAACATCATTATATGGTGTGTCTTTCTTTAAAGGGACAAGTCTCTGTGGAAAAGGGGCCTTAGGAATATAAAGAATGGAAGGAATATCACTCTCTTTAGACTCTTGACTTATAAATCTCTTAGATGACTCATCAGGGTATAAATCATCTACTGTGCCATTACTAGAGTCTTTTTTCACCTTATATTTCCTAGGCTCAGGCTCAATTACATGGTTATCTATTTCTCTACCAGATCTAAGGGTGGTTATGGATTTGACTTCATCATGACTCCTATCAGAAACAGAACCTATCTCAAACTGACCTTTCGGGTTAGGCACTGGTTGACTAGGTAACTTCCCTTTCTCTCTCTCCCCTATGACAGTGGCTAATTGACCCATTTAAGTTTCAAGTTTCAATATAGCTTGTTGGGTTGACTGTTTGAATTGTTGCTGCGATTGCATCATTTGTTGCATTGTATCCTCTAAGGAAGGTTTCCTTTGAGATGCAGCAAAATGGGGCGTAGATTGAAAACTAGAATGATGTGAAGGATTAGAAGGAGTAACTTGTTGCCCTCCATAACCCATTGGAGACTGGTTTTATCTCCATGAAAAATTTGGATGATTCCTCCAATTAGGATTGTATGTGGCTGAGAATGGGCTATCTAATGAATTCTTATGATTGAGTGCATTTGCCTGTTCAGCATAGCTCTCTTGAAAAGTAAGGGTTGGATTGACATATGAAGCATACAACTCATTCCTAGAACTCATTGTTGAATTCATAGATTGACTTAAAACTAAGGCCTCTACTTATTTCCTAATGCAATTTTTAGATCTAGATTATCACTCACCTCATACAACCCCCCTCTCTTAGGTTTCTCCATTTCATTTGAAAACTCCCACTGTTGAGAATTTTCAGACAAAGTCTTTAAGAACTACCAAACATCAGTACTACCTAGGCTTAAGAATTTTCCACCATGCATCGATTCAATCATTTGATGGCTACGCACAGTTAGTCCATTATAAAAGTATTGCACTAGTCTCCATGGTTCAAAACCATGGTGGAGACACTTTAAGAGTAAGTCTTTAAATCTCTCCCAATAGACATAAAATTGTTCATCATCTTTTTGAATCAAATCTACTATTTCTCTCTTAAGGGCATTAGTCTTAGACATGGGAAAAAATTTAGACAAATTTATAATTTAATTGGTCCGAACTAGTGATAGAACTGGGAGCAAGTAAGTTTAACTATGCTTTTGCCTTATCTTTTAAAGAAAATGGGAACATCCTAAGCCTAACAGACTCATTTGAAAAATTTTGAAAACGGAAGGTAGAACATATATCTATGAATTCCTTGACATGAAGGTAAGGGTCCTCACTCTCTAACCCATGGAATGATGGAAGAAGCTAAATCACAGAAGGTTTAAGCTCAAAGTGAGTCGCCTTAGTTTGTGACAACTCTATGCAAGAAGGATGATTGATTGCAACTGGTGAAAAATATTCTTTAAGAGATTTCTCTATAGGCACTATATTTTCCACTACATCATTGTTTCCTACAGGTGCTACAATGTTTTCTACCATATTTGAATACGAAATGTCTATTATAGTTAAGCGTTGATGCAATTCACGATTCCAAGCACGCATAAACTAGCACAGATCCTAGCCACAAGTCTCTAGTCCTAATTGTCTCTAAAGCAATCCAAGAAAAATAAGTCTCTAAGTAAAAAAAAAAAAAGATAATTGGCAAAATATTAAAAAAATAAAATAAAAATAAAAGCAAAACACCAATAATAAAATTAAAAACACACAAAAATAAAAACAAAACAAATAGACTAACATAAATAAAACCAAAATAAACTGACATTGACAAAGGTTAAAAAAAACAGTTTTTTTTTTTTTTTTTTTGCAATATATTAGAATAATCTTAAATTAAAACTAGTAAAAGAATTAAATAATCTAGACTAAACTAATTTTTCAAACAATCCCCGACAACGGTGCCAAAAACTTGTTGTGCAAATTTTAGTACTCGTAAGTGCACGAATCTATTATAAAATAGATTATATAAGTACGAGGTCGATCCACAGAGATTGAGAAAATATTAATCTAAATCCAAATTAAATTTAATTCTAATCTAGTTAACAATGCTTGAAAATTGAGAATTAATTAAAACTAAAGTAAATAAAATTCTAAATTAACAAAACAAGATTAAACTGTAAAATTCAAACAATAGACGAGAAATCTGAGGTTCAGAATCTATCATTATCAACTTATAATGTTTTACTATTCAAAATATTATTATCAAAAATTAAAGAAACAACTTAGAAATCAATTTGTTGTTTTCTTAGAATTTATCAATTAAACTTTAAAAATAAATCTTATATAAATTCTTACTTCAAGACTTACAATTTATAAGATCTAAGTATTATATGTATCCAATATTGAAAAACACATAATAAAAAATCTTATATTTAAACATTTTAATTCGAAGTCAAATTAATAAAATAATGTTGTAACAACCAAAAATACTTGATATTAAAGGTGAAACAATTTTTATTTTATCAATTGATGAAACTAAGAATTATTAAACATTAAAACAAAATTGATAATAATATTCAAACAGCAAAATCATTATAAAGTTAATAACGGTTTCATCCTACACCTCAGAAAAGAAAATTAAACAAACATGGTGATAACAAGAACAAAAAGAGAATTAAAACCCAACATCTTGTCGAAACTGTCTAAGTTCACGTCTGAATCTGCTCCAAATCTTAGTTCAACCCAATCCTACCAGCTTGCTCCTCTTTTAACTTGTCTTCTTATCCATCAAAGCTGCTCTCTTCTCTTCTCATATTTTCTGTCTCTAAACTCTCTTTTATACTACTGCCACTAGTCTCAATTTTGTAAATTGAAAATCGCCTCAATTTTATTTAGTTAAGACATCGTTTTTGGTCTTTCCATAAAACTACATAGTGAGCCTTGATTTTTTCTCTCAAAATCTACTACTTTTTTTCTTCTATTCTTGATTTGCTTCCAAATTTGCTTTTTCCTTCATTGATCTATTTCTTTGTCTCAACTAATTTCCTAATTGTTTGACAAATAATTTTGGGTAAGATGACTTGGATTTTAACTTAACCAAAATTGTAATTTTTTCTCATTCAACACACAAATCTTCTTTTATTCCTGTTTCACCAAAAACACAATTAATTAAAATAAATTCAACACAAAATTGGACTAATAAATCTTTATTTAAGGGTAATAAATATATATAAATTATGTTTATCATTTATCATGTGGTGGATGCCACGCGTCTCATAAATCATTATATAGACAGATAAAATAAAGTATCTACTTTGATTTTTTTTTTATTTATTTGTTTCTTAAATTATATATATATTTACTGTCGGTGACATGAGTCAATATGTTAAAAGAATCATAATCAAATGTTTTTACATATATAAATCGGATTTCAATGTGTTTTTTAAAGGGTGATAATTAAAGAGAGAATCAAAAAATCAAAATGTGACAATGTGAGGTCTTTCATTTTCAATAGAATTATGAGGAAGAGCCGCCAGAGATTGTGGCTGCCATGAATTAGAAAAAAATTGTGAAGCTTGTTTGTTAGAGATGTTAAGATAGGTGAGGTCGAAAAGATTGAAGTTAAAGAGGGGCCAAAAGCGAAGGAAAGAGGTAGCAGTCTTTCTTGTATTTGTACTATATATTCTCATGGATCTGGTGAAATTTAATTTGGACTTTTGTGACCACATTAAAAATTCGCTTTGTCTATATTATAGTTGTGTATACTCCATTATTTCTTCATATGAATTGTTTGATAATTTATAACATATATAATATTCATTCGTTGGATCATACTTGGTGACATATCTCACTCATCTTACTTGTCATTATTACTTTAAATTTGGGAACTTTTCAAGACCACCCAAAAACCAAAAGAATTTTTGACGGAACCCTTCCCGAATCTCTCCTCTGGACCCGAAAAAGACCCCGTAGCACCCTGTCAGAACTCCAACGAACCCTAACTTTGGTCCGAAGAAATCTTGTCAGAGCACTGAAACTTTCTTTAAACTTCTTTTTAAACTCGTTTACTAGGTGGCAGGGGTACAAATTTTTCACTTTTCTATTGAAAATCCGGCAGCATACCGTCTGTTTTCTAAACTATGCCACCCTGCAAGTTTCAAATACAGTTTATAAAAACACTTCTATAAAATTCATTTCTCAACTTCCAGAGCCTCCGGCTCATTTTTCATAACACAACCACAACTAAATAATTAAAATCAGAAAACTGATTCATATAAAACTTTAATAAAACATTTTAAACTAATACATCCACGATTTCTTTAAAATACTTACAACTATTTATATAAACATATACATGATCAAAATAACACCATATATACATGTATTAGGTATCATCCTATACGTCCGCCTGCACGTCTGACTGAACCTCGTCGGCTGGATGACTAGCTCCTGCATCTGTGGGAGAATTTTTAAGAAAAACATTTAAAGAAAAACGTGAGTATAACTCAGTGAGTGGTAGTAACTTTTAAACTAAAACTCATTTCTACACTTAAATTTCTTCCAAAAACAGTTTAATAAAACTAAAGTATTTTTCTAAAATACTTTCTAAAACTCATTTAAAACTGCTTTTGAATCTCGTTCTAAATTTCTTTCTAAAACTTTATGAAATCTTTTCTTAAACTCTTTTCTAAACAAATATTTTCTTAAATCTTTTCTGGTGCTCACCTGAATGGTAACCCAGAGAATATCTACTTCTGACGTGGTAGCATATAAACTATAGCTAACCACTAGGAGTGGGAAAAACTGCTTTTGAATCTCGTTTTAAATTTCTTTCTAAAACTTTCTGAAATCTTTTCTTAAACTCTTTTTTTAGTGCTCGTCTGAATGGTAACCCAGGGAATATCTACTCCTGGTGTGGTAGCATATAAACTCTAGCTAAGCACTAGGAGTGGGGGATTTACCATGTGTAGTCGCCGAAAGCGGGCTCACGCTGCGGACCGACTACACTACCCTATACGTGCATACAGATCACTCAAACCTCACTCACACATGAGTCGACTAGACTCAAATCTCACTGACTGACTTCCTCTCATCTACCGTATCACGTATAAGGCATTCGGCCGGGTACTAAACTGGGGCTAGGGTAAACCAGCTTATTGCCTTAAGATTTAGAATATTTCAGTGTATAAAGAAAAAGAAATTTTAATAGCCTAAAATATTTAATTCTAGCACATTCTCATATACAGAAATAATAAACTAAAATCTTTATGCTAGAATTAAAATATAAATTCAATTAATAAATAAATAACTATTTATAATAAATTCTTTTAACTTTAAAAAAAAAATAAACTTTAAAATGATATAAATAGAAACTTATAGTTCCACTCACAACACGTCCTCGGATAGAATCCGATCCTCCTCCGAATTACTCCGGAAGTCTCCGCTTTTACCCTAAAACATCAAATATCCATTGAGGATCATTTAACTCATTCAAATAATATTCAAAATCAATAAAAATCCAATTATCTCTATATATATCCTTTAACACCTAAACTTTCGGATTTCAATTTCTATTCAACCGGGGTTTTCGAAATCCGTTTTCTCTATATGAATTCTACTTATTCTTTCCTAGGAATACTTCAGAATACTTAATCTCATCGTCGGAAACTCGGAATAAAAATCAACTGGATTCGCTTACTAACAAAAATCACTTTTCGCTCCGGATTTTCGACAACTTCAAAAATCAATCCTCTAATATTCTAACACCCAACTATGATTAAATAAACCGTTTCGGATGTTAAACGAACGCGTTTCGAAGGGTTTCAGAATCCGTCCTTCAACTCGTCCATTTAGCTCCGAAATAGATCCTAAACTTTTCGTTTTCGAAATCTAACTTCAAAAGATTATTCTTTAACCTCTAAAACATTAATCTAATGCCTTAGATTCAAAAACGGGATCAAATTCCATAAAAAAAAAACCCAATTTTCTCTACGACTTCCCTCTCTCGTTTTATCTGTTTTTCTTCCACCAAATCACTCTAAAATCATACCAAAATCATCCTCATATATCCCTCTTGTTATCCGTAATCTCTGATTCGAAAATAAACAAAAGAAAAAAATGGATTTCATATAAATATCAATCTTTAAACTGAAATAACTCACCAAATAGGCAATCGTTTTACTTCAAATTTATTGGGTTAGCTAGAGGAGATGACGAGGAACAACTTTCGTGAAGAAACCACGTCAAAAATCGGATCGGATCTCCTTCTCTTTCTCCCTCTCTCTCTCTCGCGCACGTGAACTTCTCTCTCGGCAACTCTCGGCTTCTCTCTCCTCTCACCCGATTCACTCTCTTTTCTCTCTGTTTTCACGGTCAAAAATGTCTCAAATGAGACAAAATTTATTTATAAATATTTTAATGCTCATTTACTATAAAGTCCCTCAAGAAAATCTCATTTAATAACCTCAAACTTTTACTAATTATACTAGTGCCCAAAAACAAATCATTTTATATTCTATTGGTCCACTTGGCCTATTTTCATCCACTTATTTTTTCAACCAATCCATGGATGACACGTGGCACATCCATAGCCATTACTTTTTAAATCACTTATCTCATTTCTCATTGGTTGAATTCCGTGAGCTCACCTCGTTTGATTAACACGTAAATCTCGCCTAATCACTTTGTAATTGTACCGGGGTCAGCCAAACGATATATGACTTGCGATATGAAAATCTAATAAGCCTCAAATAACACTACTGGAGGCATATGATTCGATCGTAACTCAATTCGAATATTTCTAGTACCATAAAATAATAAATCTGGTGAGGGCTTGCACTTGGTGAATTTTCATTTCAATAGAA
Organism: Dimocarpus longan; assembly: GCA_022984855.1. Classification (NCBI taxonomy): domain Eukaryota; kingdom Viridiplantae; phylum Streptophyta; class Magnoliopsida; order Sapindales; family Sapindaceae; genus Dimocarpus; species Dimocarpus longan. The sequence goes on from CM041013.1 coordinate 25,716,473, forward strand.
CTTTCAATACCTAATCCTTCTGAAAAATATTTCACAAATATTCTACACATATTTTATGGCCAATTCGACTTTATAAACTTCAATTTAGGTCTGATATCTCTCATATATACTTGATAAAGGAAATGTTCCTAACCGAAATCTGATCGAATCAATCGATATCTTTTTATACGTATCTATAGCTTAAAAACTCGATTTTTACACTCATTCTCGTTAACTCATTCTCATTCACTTGAGTTACACTCCTTGAAACTTCTGCATATCATTCTCATGCTTGATCCATGAATACTTAACTTAAAATGTCCATTTTGCCCTTTTTATGATATAATTTCACTTTGATCGAAAAGTATTCTGAAAATATTCCATGGTCATCTAATCTTCAAATTGACCATGAAATACTCTAATTGGGTGTCTTATCTATCAGTCTCATGCTTCGAAAAAAATTCAATTGGATTTAAACTCATTAAAACCTATTAATCTCTCAAAAGGGCAATATCGTAATTTTCTTCGGATCGCTTAAAACCGATTCAAATGGTCTTCTTTTTGATCCGTTTCTGTTTCTCTATACTCTCATACTATTTTCAGACCTTTTCGACCGTTAAGGTCAATTTTCAAAAATTTTAGTATTCATTCAAAAATTTCCGTCCGAAAAATACTATTCATCGAAAACTTTTGTTTCCCATCGAATCTAAATTCATGACCCTGAACAATATAACCGGGTCCAAATTCGATCTTAAACACAAACTTTTGGATCTTTTTAAAAACAAAATACTATTTATCTGGATCCGAATACTATTAACTGAAAATTCTCATTTCTTCCTAACACGATACTCAGGGCCTTATAAATATAATCTAATTCTAACCGGACCTCTTGCATTATTTCTAGACTCTTTATTCTTTATCTGATCGTCGAAAATGAATTCTTTGAGAATACTAGGATCGGGGTCTATCAATTTTTTTTTGGGTTAACTTATATATTTTGTGTTAACATATATATATATATATATATATATATATATAAGGGCGGACCCATCATTAGGCCCCTGAAATCTTTAAAAATTAATTAAATAATTTCAATGTCATAATGTTTAACATTCGAGGATTGGTATTGATAGTTCCTATCACGCTAGTCCTACTCTCTCATGTCATGGGTTTGAATCCTAGCAATGAGTACAAGATTATGGTTTTTCTCTTTTTTAATCATTTATATATTATATAAATAAATTGCAAAAATCAAGCATAGTCGCACAATGACTTTGATGGTTGTGCTTGTCTTCCCTTTTCAGGAGGAATCGGGTTCAGTACCCTTATGCCACGTAAATGTGTTTTTTTCTTTTTAATTTTTTTAGTCACTCCTTATAATTGCTTTGTTCCTTCTTTTTTTTTTTTTTTTCTCTCTCTCTTTTTTTCTCTTAGTATTACAAACTAATCTTCAAATTTGAAATGTTTAAACTTTATAAATTATTATATTCATTTCAAATTAATTTTTTATTGTAAACTATATCATGTTTAAACGAACTAGAGAATAAAATATATTGAGTTATTTAGTTTTAATAAGTCTGAGTTTACTCATGATTATTGGTGAGACTTATTTTTCTTTTAAATAAACTATTTTATATAATAAAATTCATAAATAAAAATAATCATATGAATTATAATTATTTTTATCTTTTATTTTTATTTTACTTTATTTTATTATAGATCACTTACATTTATTAGATAAAAGACTACAAACACAGTTTGATTAGTAACTTTAGTAATAAATATATATAGTTTGATTACATACATTTATTTACAATCTGAATAGCAACTATCATCATAGATAAAACATATCCCTAAATTAAATTTTTATTTATTATTTTAATACTATGAAATTTGAACTTCTCTCGCTAAGTAAAATAGAGCTAATGCATAATTAACTCACAATTAGTATGCTTTTACTTTTATACTTGTATTAAGAATATTATTGTAAGAAATTTTATTTACAATTTTGTAAAGGATAAAACTATTTATTCTTTACTGGTTATGTATTTAATTTATTTTTATTTCATATAACGTTCTTATAGTAATTGAAGGAAATATTACAAAAAAAAATTTATATATAAAAATGCCTCCCCTCACATAGATTTTTGGGTCCATCACTGTATATATATATATATGTATATATATGTATATATATAAGTTATTAAAGTAATGATAACAAAGCTTTTGACGGGCAGAAAATAGGAGTTTACACATATATGTAATTTTTTTAATAAAAAACGCCGAAAGGAATAAATTAATATTTTATGAAAGTTAATCAAACATATATAATTTTATTTCTTAACAAAAAACAGTTGAATGGCAGAAGATATTTTATGTTGATATCTTGGAGAGACATGCAACTTACAGATATAATGGTTCTTGAAAGAAGAAAAAAAAAAGGTTGAAAGTCAAGGGGATGAGACTTTACGTGTTACTTCAGAGATTGAAATGCATACCAGACTGCCGAACAACCATTTATATATATTATTATAAACTTAAAATTAGGTATAAAATTCGGTATATCTTTTTTCTTATTACATTTAACAATATATATTTGGATTAAACCAAACGGAGAATCATATCTTTTATGTCCATTCACACGAAATGTAAGTACCAATTTCAAATTTCCAAAATTTGTAAAGGGATACGTCAACAAAGTAATAAAAATATCAGTAATTAAGATCCTATTAAATATATAATATCTTTATATAAAATAAAGTTTGATAACATAATATACTTTAAGTAAAATGAAGCATACATCAAAGCAAGTAATTTTTATATAAAACATTTTTTTTTTGAAATTAAATATAAAATAAAATTTGATAACATAATATAATTTAATTAAAATGAAATATATATCAAAAAAAGTAGTCTTATACTTAAAAATTCTAACAAAATTATTAAAATAAATAAAATAAAATAAAATAAATTATTAAAATTATTATTAATTCAAAAAATTATTAATTTAAATAAGACACAAATCATATCTATTCATTAGACAAGAATTTTATTCTAATTTTACAATAAGAAAAAAATTACATTTACAATGAACAACAACAAATTTATACATTGATACATATTATAAGTTATGTTCTGAATTTTTTTTAAACTTCTAATTTTTATTGATTACAAATAAAGTAAAATTAGAAAGTATAATAACAATAATAATAATAATAATAATACATGAAGAATTTTAAAGCAATAACTTAAGTTTAAAATTTTAAGATTTATTGTTGGATGTATATTAAATTAAAATTATTAAAAATAAATAAATTAAAAACGTAATAAATAGAGTAGGCTAACCTAGTAGTTAACAAGATGCCAACTACAAATGAAGAGACCTAAAGTTAAGATGAATATAAACAAAAAAAAAAAAAAAGTTGTTGAGTATAGTTGCAAATCCTTAATGGAGCTTGTATGGTACACCAAAAGTGAAGTAAATAGTATTTATACGTGAGAGAATATGTATCTGATTAAAAAAATTGTAAAAGGAAAACATTAATTAATTAGGAATAGAAAAAAAAATGAGGAATAGTAAAAATAGGTATAAAAAGTAATTAAAAATAAATTAGTTATATAAGAAATAAAAACAAAAGTAATAAATAATTTTTTTTAAAAAAATGAAAGAAGTACACACGAACGGCAAATTGCTGTTACAAAGAATAATATGCAAGAATAGCTTTGCAAAGGGAGGGGGGGGTGGGGGTGGCGGCGGCGGCGCGGGGCAGAAGGAAAAAAGGTCTAACACGTGGAAGGAGCCCAATGTATCCACTATCAAATCAAAGTCGAAATAGATTATTACACTGATTCTCGGCCCAACTTTGTATCAGAGCTAACTAGCACAACTTTTAATATTTCTTAAAATTTTAGGGGACACTTAACTCACCAGACCCTTGGGTGAGTCTGCCACTGTCAACTTATATAACCAATTTTATTGAAACAATAATAATGAATAAATTAAAAATCTGTCGAATATATAAGATTATATTTATAATTATTTAAAAATCTTGTTTAAACGAATAATAATTTTATTTAGATAATAAATTTAAAATATACATCAATGGTCTAAATTAAGATCGACTCCATATATTATATTAAACTTTGGAAAGAGATCCAATTTAATTAATTTGTGATGATAAACTTATTCATAATACCAATACTAGTTCTTGGCAAACTGGCTTCCGAAAATAAAAATATAAATTAATTAATAAGGAGCCAAGCCAACAGAATTTGAGGACATACAACTTATAGGTTCAAGATTGTTAATTTGATAACCAACAGCATGATATTACATATTTTAATTGTTACATTGTTTTAGTGTTGTAATATATAAAGAAATATTATCAAATTTAAATGATTATCTATTTGAGTTATGAGAACTTGTACAAGTTTATCTATATTTAAACTCATATATGCATAAATTCTTAAAAAACTTATACTGTAAAAACAAGCTTTAAAAATGTTTAGAGTAAATGATAACAAATAATACCAAAGAACAGGTGTCATGTTTAACTAGCTCCAAAAAACAGGAATGAGCTTTTCTAGCACCTCCCTAAATGAAATGACCTTAATACCTTTTTTAAAAAATAAAAATAAAAATAAAACCTTATAATTTAAGGTTTTTTTTTTTCTCTCTCTCTCCCATTTTCTACCGTCTCTCTATCTCTATCATTCTCTCTCTCTCTTTATCAATTCTTTCTCTTGCTATCTACTCGCCTGTTTCCTCCTCTATCGTGGTCTACTAGCAAGCCTCCTCCTCCATTGCTGGCAACCAACCGGCACCTTCATCTCTTTTATTTTTATTTTTATTTTTTTAAAAAAATTAGGTTTTGGGATACACGATTTTAGGTTTGAAACCCAAAACCATATAGTTTTAGATTCGATTCGAACTCAGAACCACGGGGTTCTAGGTTGGATTAGAATCTAGAACCTTCTCTTTTGTTCCTTTTTTTTCTTTTTGGATATGTTGTTGATGGAAGAACTATCTAGTTTTGGGTTCATCAGAACCAAATGGTTCTTTTTTTTTTTTTTCTTTTTATTTCATTTGATTTCATCATCTCTTCTGATTTTATTTTATTTTTTTGTGGATGTTGATAATAGATGTAGTAGTTATTGTTGATGATGATGTTGTGGGAGAATGGATGAAATGGATGGGTGATTATGTTGATGAAGATAGAACATGGATGAGTTGTGACAAACATAGAACATGTTTTTCTTTTTTTTTTTTCTTTTTTTTTGAGCAAAATACATGAAATCCTGTTGAGGTAAGACTTTAAAGATGCGAAAATAAAGTTTGAGTTTTGTAACATGATAATCTCAACTTAATCATCAAAAAGTGTTAAATCTGATGATCAAGTTTGGTTTGAAGTGCAAAGACGTAAATACCCTCAATTTTTAAAATTAATTTCTTTTCTTTTAAATTTTAAAATAATAAAAATTAATTTAATAAAAAATAGTAATATCTCTACCATCCATCTGAAAAGATGGACAGTAGTGATAAAATAAGGAAAAAAACCAAAAAATGAAACTGAAAAAAAAAAAAATCATTTCATCTGTTTACTCACTTTATTCTTTATATTTTTATCTCTAAACCTTGAAACTCAGACCTTCATCTCCCTAACCTAGAAACCTTTTTAATTCCCCAATGGTAGAACCATACAACACAAAGCATCAAATAAATTCTCCACCATTCCTTTCCTTCCCCACTCTTCACATGCCTCCCTTTGTATATCACTACTGTCTACAACAACAATCTACAAAAATCTATCCAGATATCAATCCTTCAAAAACCTAAGCATAACATCAATAATCTACAAAAGCCCAAACACATCATCAATCAATCATCCACTTCATCAACCCTAAACATCCACCTACTGCAAACCCATCCAAACATCATCTTCAAAAAATATCCAAACCAAAAACCCCAAACATCATCTTTAAACACATAATCTATAAAAGCCCCAAGCATCATGTTCAATCAAACCTAAAATAAAACTTAGATTAATGGGTTTTCATATCCAAAAATACCTAGGAAGAAAAAAAAATGGGAGAGAGAGAAATGAACTGTCCTCTGTTGCCATCTTGTAACTTTAGCTGCTCTATTTCTCTTTCCATCCAAATCAGATCTCCAAAAAAGAAGATTAATCACTTTAAAAAAACACCCAAAACTTAATCAATTAATTTCCAAAAAAAAAAATCAAATTGATGGCGACCCTTTGGTTTCCTTTATTGGAGACTAGACTGGGGGCCTCTAACAAAGGAGACCTAAGAGTCTCCATCTCCAGATGAACTGAACTCGCCTAGATGATGGGTTGAATAAATAATGAAGGATCATAAGGAGATCAGAGAGAAAGCAAGAGTTGGGAATGAGCCAACATAATCTGGGTTCATCCCAGATGATGGATTGGAACCCAAATGAGAAAAACTGAAGAATGAGAGATCAAAGGGAAAAAGAGAGATTGCAGAGAGAAGGTAGAGAGAGAGAATGAAATAAAAGGACAAAAGAAAAATTATTATTTTTTTTTAAATTTTCCTTATAATTTATTTTTATTTTTTATTCAAAAAATTTGATATATAATTAATGTGATCTGACTTTTTGAAAAAATATATATATATATATAATATGACCTGATGTGTCATAACTTGAAGGGACCAAACCCGAAATTCCCCTATACAAACTTGAGCAGAATCCTTCCGATACCTCAATGGAAGTCTTTGCAGTCTTTATATCGGTGGTTGACTTAAAAGAACTCCGTGGAGCGAATCCAAAATAAATTTTCATCTTATAATCATATAAAAATTAAGGTGAAAAAATTTCGACAGCACAACGGCTGTTTTTCGATCTTTCCAACCCTTACAAAAGACTTGTAAATCAATATACAAACACTTCTAAAATCATTCATTCATTTCTCCACTTCTAATATGAACCTTAAGTCCTCTTCACAATCATAAAATAAAATAATTAACTCAAAAATCACGTCAAACTTCGAAATATTTCATTGTATAAAAAAAAAGCTCAAATATTTACATAAAAATCAAAGAAAAGTATTCACTTCATGCATGTTTATGATACACAAGAATATGTACATTGAATTCACAGTTGAGATCATCAAAAAAGGGTCTGCCACACACTTTCATAATAGAAATACATTTAAATATGAAATGCGTTGAAAATAGGTTATTAAAACATTTAACTTTCATAAGATATATTTTCACTCACGGAAAGTCTCATAATTTCCCCACTTGCGATAATTCACAACTTCAGGTTGCTTCATCTTTACGTTACCTACATATTTTAGTATCCCATTTTTAGGCAACGTCATAACTATTCTTATTCGCATATTCACACTTTTGTAATTAAGTAAAGTTTTGCCATAAAGCATCAATTTAACATTCTAATGAATTTCTTTCGATTCCATGTTAAACTTATTATCAACACATGCCGTTAAACCATTCAAAACATCCATAAACACTCTATCCCATTCTAAGATCCTTATGGCCAAATCATAACCCATCAATATACTCTATATTCATTTATCATTTCATTATCGAAATTTACCACTTCATCACACATTTATGAATGAAAATCATTTTAATGAATCAAACTCAATTTTTTCCACGATATCACACCTTGGTCGAATTTAATACCAACCTTTACACCATACTTTATATTCAATTATTTTCATCGCAAATACACTTAAAAATATTCGATATTGTTATAATTCTAATCAAAACCGTAAAATACTATTGATTTTTGGCTTAATTAGCTATGTTTGGAAATCTCACATCTGAAGAATATAATGTGGTGGGATATTTGAGAATCTCACATATAAAGAATGTAATGTGGTGGAAGCTTTGAGAATCCTACATTTGAAGAATGTAATATGGTGAGAGCTTTAGTATGCTATAAATAAGCTCTTTAGGTAATTAGTTTTGTATCCCAAACAAGAATTACAAAAGATCCATATATTTGTATTATTCTTGTTTTCTCCCCATTTGTTTCTGGGTTTTGGGATCTTGCCCAGATTTTGTAATATTTTGCTTTGGAGTTAGTGGAAGTTTTCAGCAGCGCTCGTGGACGTAAGTTTTATACCGAACCACATAAATTTTGGTGTGTTCTTTCCTTTTTTCGCTTTGCATTTATTTTTTTCTGCTTTATTAGTATTTGTTATTTATATTTAATAGCTAGCATTAGTATTTGTGTATTCGTTTAATTTTCACTGCGTACAACAAGTGGTATCAGAGCCTTAGGTTTCGACTGATCTGGGAAATAGTCTAGGGCATCAGCTGGCTATTAAATATTTATTTGTGGAACTTGGGTGTTATTTTGGAATAGTTACAATTTATGGAAGCTCTGTCAAAAAGACGATAATTGTCTAAGGAGACTGGATTTTAAGTGGGACTATTTGTGAACTCTCCAACCTTTTCTAGGAGCTTACCTTTTGAGTACTATTCATTTGATCACCAAGCTGTTGGCATAAAAAAACTTTTGGTATAAAGCAGAAATGACAGCATCTTCATCTTCGCATGTAAAAGTTGAAGTAGAGAAACTTGATGGTCGAAATAATTTTGGCCTATGGCAAACCGAAGTTACGGACGTCTTGGATCAATAAGATTTGGATATTGTTTTGAAAGAAACAAGACCAAAGAATATTGAGGAAAGAGATTGGGAGAGTTAAAATGCGAAGACATGTGGTTTAATTCGTTCATATCTCTGTAAAGAGCAGAAGTATCCATTCATGAAGGAAACCTCTACTAGTAAATTGTGGAAGGCGCTAGAGAACAAATATATGAAGAAAAGTAATGAGAATCGGCTATATTTGTTGAAGAGACTTTACCATCTTCAGTTGAAACCAAGTTTGAATATTAGTGATCATATTAATAATTTCAACCGTTTGTTAGCTGATTTGTTGAATTTGGATGAAACCTTCAAAGATGAGCAGAAGGCCATGCTGTTGATAGGATCTCTTCCTGATGAGTTAGATTATTTATGCAATACAGTTATTCATAGGAAAGAAAAATTATCTTTTAAAGAAGTGTGTGCAACTTTGCTTAATTATGAAATTCGTAAGAAAGATCAGAAAGAGAATATGGATGAATCAGCAGAGGCGCTTACAGTTAGGGGAAGAAGTAAGAGTCGAAAACAAGAAAGAAAGGGTAGATCTCAGTCAAGGAAAAGACCTAATAAAGATGAATGTGCATTTTGTCATGAGAAAGGGCATTGGAAGAAAGATTATTTGAAGTTACAAAAGAAAGATAAGAGCAAGAGTAAAGCTATTTCCGATGCATATGTAGCCGAACATAAGGAAGAAGATTTTATGTTGGTTAGTTTATCATTAACATCTGAATCTGGTGAGTGGATTTTAGATTCGGGTTGTACTTATCATAAGTGTCCACACAAGGAATGGTTTTTCAATTTCGAAGAGTTAGATGGTGGAATTGTGTTTATGGGCAATGATAACTTATGCAAAACTAAGTGGATAGATTCAATTCAACTGAAGAATCATGATGGATCGACCAGAGTTTTGACAGAAGTTCAGTATGTACTAGATTTGAAAAAGAATCTCATATCATTGGGAGGGAGCCTTAGAATCTAAAGGTTACATTCTATCTATCAGAGATAGAGTTATGAGAGTTGCCTAGGGCTTTAGTGGTAATGAAAGGTATAAGGAAGAACAACTTGTACTACTATGATGGTAGTACAGTTACTGAATCAGCAGCAGTAGTATCAGAGAATGATGCTGATTCAGATATGATCAAGTTATGGCATATGTGTCTGGGACATGTAGGTGAGAAAGCTTTAAATAGTTTAGTGAATCAAGGCTTGTTGAAAGGAGTAAAAACCTGCAAGTTAGATTTTTGTGAACATTGTGTTCTGGGAAAATAGACGAGAGTGAAGTTTGCAACTGCAATTTATGATACTAAAAGTATTTTGGATTATGTTCACTCTGATGTGTGGGGACCCACTAAGACAGCCTCCTTGTAAAACCCAAAACCTTGTTCGTTGGAGAGCTAAATATTTTTTTCAATGGATCGCGTTCGATCGAAAAAATATAATTATCGAGTTTGGAAATATTAGGAATAATTATTTTAGAATAATAAAAATAAATTCTAGTTCATGAAAACGGATTCGAAATTTTAAAATAATTCCGAAGACGAAATCAAGTCATAAACAGATTCCCGGACGGACGGACTGACAAAAATGGATTCGATGTCGGAATCCAAAACGAGAAAATGCATGGAAGACTTTAAATAAAACAAAATAAGTGGTGACTCACATGGATATAGCAAGACATGTAGCAAGAATCCCATTTGCATGGGTGCCACATGTCAAGCAATCCATTATAATTATATATAAAATTGAAAAAAAAAAAGCAAAAAGTGAAAGTGAAAAAGAAACAAGAAATGAAATTAAAAAGTGAAGAAAGCTTGCAATAAACATTCGGTCACCATATCTTAAAGCCGAGAGAGAGAACGCTTGAGAGAGAGAAGTAAAGCAAGCTAAGGCATTCGGTCTTCATTGTCCTCAAGACCGAGAGTGAGAGTCATGGAAAGAGAGACTGAAAGAGTGAAGGGAGAGAGAGATGCTGCTCGTGAAAGAGAATCGAGAGCGAGAGAGTGATCGAGAGAAGGAGAGAAATTGAGGGAGCTGTGCAGACCGAGAGAGGAGCGAGCAGCTGTCAACAGACCAAGATGAAGCAAGGTTGAAGGAGAAGTTCAGATCTGAACCAAGAAGCAGTACATGCAAGCTAGAAGAAGGGCTGTCATTATAACGACCCATCCTCTCCCCATGTTGGGCCGGGACCTTTATGGGTGCATGGGCTCACCCATCCTTCGGTCCAGGTACTGTCCCTTAGCCTTTAGGGATTTCAGATGCCTCCCACACCCCTCGAACCCATGACCAAGGCCATATAGTCAAATGGGAAGCAAGATGTGTACCAATTGAGCTACTAGTTCCAAAATTATTTTGGAATGTATTGTCATGCAAAATAATGAATTTTGATGTGTTTGAAAGTGTTGAGGTGATGTTTTTATGTTAGAAAATTGTTTTTCGGTAGTTTGTATGATTTATAGATTATTTGGATGATGAAATAGGAAGCAAAAATAAATGGAGTGCAATCTACTATGGTTTTATTTTGAGAGTGTTAGAATGTTAAACCATGATTTTTGAATAATTTGAATAGTTTTATAAATTATTTTGATGTTAGGATTATCTTGGAAATCAAAAGAAATCATTGTAATGTTAAAAAGATAATTCGTGGTGAAAATTTAAGTAATTGCAAAAGTATTGTATTTATTGTGCGCAGCAGAAATTAAACAAATATACAACTACTAATGCTAGCTATTAAATATACATAAAAAATACTAATAAAGCAAAAAAAAAAAAATAAATGCAAAGCGAAAAAAGGAAAGAACACACCAGAATTTATGTATATTTTAGGATTCGGTATAAAACCTACGTCCACGGGCGCTGCTGAAAACTTCTATTAACTCCAAAGCAAAATATTACAAAATCTGGGTAAAATCCTAAAACCCAGATTACACATGCATGCTACTGCCTGCATGCATCCTCTTTAGTTGAGCCTCACAAGCATCTAACACCAAATTTTCATCAATTCTTGCATCAAATCCACACAAGCTCAACAATGACAGCAAGCTTACCTTTCAAGATCGAAAATCTTTCTTTGCATGTGATGAAAATGCTTAAGAATCACCTTATATGCTCAAGAATCACAAGCTGTCTTGGTATTTCTCTTGCTTGATCGAACTGCCTTCTTGCTTCTCTTGATTGATTCTCGGTTTTTGCTTGGTGAAGATAGCTCCTCTCTCGGTTCAAGCTCGGTGGCTGAATGATGTTATGGCTCCTCTCTTTTGGGCTCTCTCGAGTTGCTTCAGTGGTGACCAAATGGTGTGATTTTCTTGGCTTGAATCTCTTAGGTTTGATTTAAGTGATGGCCAAATAAAAGAATGGTTTCTCTTCTCTCACTTAAGCTCTCTCTGTTTTCTTGAGTTCTCTCTCTCACTCTTGTGCTCTCGGTTTCAATGGATGACCAAATGGTATGTGATTATTTTGCTTCATTTTCTTCTTTGAATTTCATATATATATGTTCTCCATTTTTTGGACATTTGCCATGCATGCATCCCTCTTCATGCCACTTGTTTCACTTCTTTCATGCATGCACGACACGTGTCACTTTCATGGATCCATTCATGACATGCGTCATTCCATGCATTCTCCCATTCCAATTTTGTATTCAAATTCATTTTTGATTAGTCCGAAAATCCTATTATAACTTAATTCCACATTCGAAAATTATTTTTGAATTCGATTTCACATCTGGGCATCTTAAATTATTTTATTTCTCTAAAAATATTTTATACGGTTTTAAATCGGAAAGAATATTTCTGTTTGAAAATTTTCTGATCACTCAAAATCTATCCAAATTGATTCATTTTTTATCAGTTTTGAATTTCCTTAACTCCAATACTAATTTCAAAATTTTTTATTTATTAAGTACGCTTTTCGAAAAATTATTATCTCAGCGAACACTTTTCATCCGAAAATACTATTCACTGTAAAATAATTTATTTTTCACCGGACGAAGTTTTGGGTTTTACACAACCATAGGTAGTTTTCTTTAGCCAATTGATGAAATTACCCTTCGTCAAATAAACGTGGACTAATCGACACTAACGGCGAGGACTTACTTGTTACAAAACTCAAACTTCATTTTCACATCTTTAAAGCTTTACATTAGGGGAGTTTTGTGCATTTTACTCTTCTTTTTTTTTTTTTAAGAGAAACACGTAATATGTTGAACAAAGAACATGAATGAAAAAAAAAATGGATGAAAGAGGTTGTGAATCTTATATTAGGATGCAGATCGCTTCCACGTCCAAATATTTTTTCGAAATAAAAGTGTATATATATATATTAGGATTTGGACATAGTCCGCATTCTATAGGGCACGAGTTTGACCCACACCTTAAAGTGTGTGAGTTTGACCCGTGTCTTATAGGGTGTGGCTCACACCCCTTTTGGCATGATCCTAGCTTTATGGGTAGGTGAGGGCATGACCCTTGCTTTATTATGGTGTGACCCATGCTTTATTAGGCGGGTCAGGGCACGACCTACTTTTAATTTTTGATGTCAATAACTCAAAATTTACACGAGTTTTCTAAAATTTTAAAACAATGGCAGTTTTGTCATTAAAAAATTAAACAGTAAAAATATGTTTGAAAACATTAGTTTAGTTCTTTATTGCTAGTAAAACATATCTTTAGTTATTTAGTGCTAACAACGAAAAAATCCCTAAAAAAATAATCTTTTTCTTACTATTTAGCAAACGTAGAGCTAACCCTAAAAAAAAAGGTAAAAATGAAAACTATTTTTGTTTCCTTTTATAAGCAACAACTAAGGTTTCCACACTACTACAATATAGTTAAAAGATGTCAGTTATTTTCTAGGCTTTACATCAGTTTTATTCGATTTTGTAATTGTTGTCTATTTGATGTGGAAAAAACACTATAAAGACATCGGTTGTAAACCGATATGCATTCTTCCAAAATATATCCATTACACATGAAAGTAATGTTATATATGTACTAATAGACATAAGTTTATATTAAAACCTATGTTTTTAATACAAACAAGAGAAATCAATTTGTGATTGAACCCAAATTACTTATTTGATTATTTATTTATATTTCATTTAGTTTTTATGTAATTGCTAAATTATATTTCTCAGCTAGTTTATTGTAACTCATAAATTTTTTAACATTGAAAGTACTTTAATGAGTCTTATTTCCATTAAAATAATAACACAAATTTAGCAATTCAACTAGTACATAACTCTAAAATGAGTCACATTTCCATTAGAATAATAACACATTTAACAGTATAATCAGTACATAACTTTACAATGAGGTAGTATGACAGGCCCCTTTTCTAACTACTAGCTAGGCGACCTGCCCGGCAACCCCACGGTGGCTCCCCAGTCGAGATCTGCTCTGACTGAAAAGTTCCCGTGAAGCTAAGCCTCTTTTCTTTGCTAAAATACTTGAAATCCTTTTGATTCTGAAAAAGAGTGGAAATTTTGTTCGTTGAAAATAACTTTATGAAAATAGGATTTTCACAGAAAACCGGTAGCACAACGGCTGTTTTTCTAAAATTCCACCCTATAAAATATCTCGTAAAACCTGTATAAAACAAGCATAAAGAAACTGCGTATGACGAGCATAAAAACTGCACATGACGACAGCCCGCAAAAACTTAATTGCATTGGGATATGCTCGCTTAATTCAACTCTAATCATTCGTACACTTCCTACTTACTTGAAACAACTCAACAAAAACAAAAGGGGACAGCACTTTACCCAAGAAGCGAGCTGTTCTCAGCTTCGAAATAGCTTCCGATCTGCGACGACTTATTCGCGGCAGCAAGTTTCTTCTTCTACCAGCAACTGGCGTCTTTTCTTGCTGTTCCACTTCAAGTCTGAATGTATAATTCACGGACAGACTTGACAGCAGCTCTGCACGGCAGCTTCAGCTCTCATGACAGCCTAGCAGCAGCAAGGACAGCGCCTGGCAGCAGCTTTCACAGTCAGGCAGCAGCAACATTCACGTCCAGACAGCAGCAACATTCACGTCCAGACAGCAGCACATTCACGTCCAGACAGCAGCACCCCTTCACGCCCAGACAGCAGCACATTCACGTCCAGACAGCAGCAACATTCACGTCCAGATAGCAGCAACACAGCACCTGGCAGCAGCTCAGCTCGGCAGCAACTCAGCTCAGCAGCAACTCAGCTCGGCAGCAACTCGGCTCAGCAGCAACTCAGCTCACGGCAACAAGCTGACAGCAGCTGGTCAGCACGTGCAGCACCAGGCAGTAAGACAGCATGGCGACAGCAACGTGACAGCAGCTTCCCTTCGCCGGCAGTAGCTCACGCTAACAGCACCTTGTTCAACAGCGGCGACAGCACACAGCAAAGGCAGCATGGCAGCTCTCTCGCTGACAGCAGCTTCTTACTAGCTACAATGGCAGCAGCTGTCTCACGGTCAGACCACACCTCACGACAGCACTAGACAGCGACGACAGCAAGCCCAGCTCGGCAGCAACTCCTCAGGCCTGACAGCAGCTGTCTTCAGCTCACGGCAGCTGAGCTCTTCAGTCCACCTTTGCTTCAGATCTGTTCCCGATCAGCTCTCTCAATCCTCTCTATCTCTCTCGGTTTTGATAACTTCTTCCACGAGCAGCACACACGTTTCTCCCCTCTCACTTTGGTTTCTGTTTTTGGAATGAAGAAGAAGAAGTTGACAGATTGTTTTGCTTGGATTCGGTTTTTGAAAACAATAAAAAAATGTTGACTGAATGATTAATGTCTCTTCGTGACCGAGCATCCTATAAATATTGCTCTCTTCTTTTTCAACATCACAACATGTAATATATAATTGTTTTGCTCATCCAATGCATGTGTGACATGTGTCACTCTCATGCACAATTTTTACTCCATTAATTCTCTACCATGCATTCTTGATTTAGCTTCCAAGCCCGAATTCCGTCCGTCCATCCGTCCTGGAATCCGCTTTTGATTAAACCTCGGGTTTGCATTCTCGAAATTATTTAATAAATCTCGAATCCGTCTCACGAACTCGAATTTACTTTTCTTATTCGAAAATAATTATTCCGAATATTCTCGGACTCGATAATTATATTTTTCCGATCGAACGCGATCCATCGGAAAAATGTTTCGCTCTCCGACGAACGCGGTTTTGGGTTTTACAATTCACCCCTCCTTATAAAAATTTCGTCCTCGAAATTTACACAACTTTCATGAAATGCATTTCCACACTAGAATCTATCAAACATACTTGATACTTTCTGAAGTTAGAAAATTCAAAACTTGACTATCTAAATATACTTACTTGTCTCAAAAAGATGCGGGTACTGATTGCGCATCTGCTCCTCGTGCTCCCACGTGGCCTCTTCCACTGCATGATTCCTCCACAACACTTTAACCAATGGAATAACTTTACTGCGAAGAACCTGATCTCTCTTATCAAGAATCTGAACTGGGGTCTCCTCATAAGATAGGTTCTCCTTGAGTTCCATTGGCTGCTCTGACAACACGTGCGAAGGATCTGCTATATACTTACGGAGCATCGAGACATGAAATACATTATGGATCCTGGAAAGTTCTGCTGGCAATTCAAGTCGATAGGCTACCTCACCTACTCTGCCAATCACTTCATAGGGACCGATGTAACGAGGACTTAACTTACCTCGTTTTCCAAAACGGATTATTCCTTTCCATGGAGATATCCGTAGGAATACCTTATCCCCGACCTGGAACTCCAAATCCTTTCTACGCTTATCTGCATAACTTTTCTGACGATCTTGGGCTATCTTCAGATTGTCCCGAATAACCTTGATTTTATCTGTAGTCATTTGAACAAGCTCGGGTCCAATCAACTTTCTCTCACCCATTTCATCCCAACATACCGGCGTTCTACACCGTCTCCCATACAGTGCTTCATACGGTGCCATACCGATACTAGCTTGATAGCTATTATTATAGGCAAACTCGATTAAAGATAGATGAGTATCCCAGCTTCCTCCAAACTCTATCACACAAGATCTGAGCATATCCTCTAAAGTCTGAATGGTACGCTCAGACTGACCATCTGTCTGTGGATGAAATGCTGTACTGAAATGTAATCGAGTACCTAATGCTTTCTGGAGGCTAGGCCAAAATCGGGATGTAAATCTCGGATCTCTATCTGATACGATTGACATTGGAGCCCCATGTAATCTCACGATCTCATCAACATACAACTTAGCCAATCTGTCCAGGGAATAAGTACTTCTGATAGGTAGGAAATGAGCTGACTTCGTAAGTCGATCTACTATTACCCAAATACTGTCATAACCATTTCGACTCCGAGGAAATCCTACCACAAAATCCATAGTAATACGCTCCCATTTCCACTCCGGAATGGGAAGTGGCTGAAGAAGTCCTGATGGCCTCTGGTGCTCGGCTTTCACCTGCTGACAAATCAAACATCTTGACACAAATTCAGCTATCTCTCTCTTCATACCTTTCCACCAGTAATGCTCTTTCAAGGTATGATACATTTTCGTAATTCCCGGATGCATAGCGTATGCTGAGGAGTGAGCTTCATCTAAAATTTCTTTCTTGAGTTCCGTCACATTTGGAACACATAGTCTCTGTCTCATCCTCAACGTACCATCATCCCTGACTGAGAAGTCTCCTTGCTGGCCTGACTCTACTTCCTGTTTGATCTTAATTAACTGAGGATCCTGAATCTGTAACTCTCGGATTCGATCCACGAGTACCGGTCGAACTTGGAAAGTAGCTAACAATGCACCTGAATTCCCTACTTCCAATTTAACTCCCAAAGATCTCATCTCTACTAACAATGGAAGATACCCAGCTCTTAAATGAGCTACTAAGCTGGAGGGTCTCCTACTCAAGGCATCGGCTACTACATTTGCTTTCCCGGGATGGTACTCTATGGTGCAATCGTAATCCTT
Source organism: Dimocarpus longan (assembly GCA_022984855.1). Classification (NCBI taxonomy): domain Eukaryota; kingdom Viridiplantae; phylum Streptophyta; class Magnoliopsida; order Sapindales; family Sapindaceae; genus Dimocarpus; species Dimocarpus longan. The sequence continues at coordinate 25,734,051 of CM041013.1, forward strand.
GAGCAGCTCTAACCATCTCCTTTGTCTCATATTCAACTCTTTCTGAGAGAACAAATACTGAAGGCTCTTATGATCTGTAAATATCTGACATCGAACTCCATACAAGTAATGCCTCCAAATCCTAAGTGCAAAAATTACTGCGGCCAACTCTAGATCATGGGTTGGGTAATTCTGCTCGTGCTTCTTTAACTGCCTGGAAGCATAAGCTATCACCTTTCCATTTTGCATCAGAACACAACCCAAACCTTGCCTCGAAGCATCACTGTACACCACAAAGCCTTCATTTCCTGAAGGAAGAGTAAGCACTGGAGCTGTGGTCAATTTTGTTTTCAATTCGTCGAAATTCTTCTGACAGGCTTCTGACCACTCAAACTTTGCTTCCTTTCTGGTGAGCTTCGTCAAAGGAATGGCAATCCTAGAAAATCCTTCAACAAATTTCCTGTAATAACCTGCCAAACCTAAGAAACTCCGAACCTCAGTTACGGTTGTAGGCGATTTCCAGTTCACAATCGCTTCAATCTTTTGAGGATCAACACTAATCCCATCAGCTGAAACCACATGGCCTAAAAATGAAACTTCATTCAACCAGAACTGACACTTGCTGAACTTTGCATACAATTGCTGCTCTCTTAACGTCTGTAAAACTAGTCTCAGATGTTCAGCATGTTCTTCCCTACTGCCCGAATACACCAATATATCGTCAATGAACACTATGACAAACTTATCCAAAAATTCATGGAACACCCGATTCATCAATGCCATGAATGCCGCTGGGGCATTGGTTAGCCCGAAAGGCATAACCAAGAATTCATAATGTCCATAACACGTCCTGAAGGCAGTCTTAGGAATATCATCTCCCTTGATCTTCAACTGATGGTACCCTGATCTCAGATCTATCTTAGAAAACAACCTTGCACCTTGCAATTGATCGAACAGATCGTCGATCCTCGGTAAAGGATATTGATTCCGAATAGTCACCTTATTCAATTCCCGGTAATCAATGCACAATCTCATACTTCCATCTTTCTTTTTAACAAAGAGCACTGGTGCTCCCCAAGGAGATACACTGGATCTAACAAAACCCTTGTCTACTAATTCTTCCAACTGAACCTTCAATTCCTTCAACTCTGGAGGTGCCATCCTGTACGGTGCTCTGGAAATTGGTGCTGTTCCCGGCATCAGATTAATCTCAAATTCAATAACTCTATCCGGAGGTAAACCTGGAAGATCTTCTGGGAACACATCAGAAAACTCTGCAACCACAGGAATATCTTCTAGCTGAGTCTCTCTCTCGGACGAATCTATCATATAAGCCAAATAACCTGCACATTGCTTCTTTAACATTCTTCTGGCGGTCATGGCTGATATGATACGGGATGGAAGCATTTTACGCTCTCCTCGGAATACTACATCTGACTCTCCAACTGAACTAAACTTGACTTCTTTCTGAAAACAATCCACTACGGCATGATGCATAGCTAACCAGTCCATACCCAATATAATGTCGAAATCACATAGATCCAACAACATCAAACTAACTGGAAAGGATCTACCCCCAAATACAATATCACAATCTCTACAAACACTCTCTGCTACTAAGGAATCTCCGGTAGGAGTAGCTACTATCATATCGCACTCTAAGGGTTCTAACTTCATATTAACATGTCTTGCAAAGCTTTTAGAAACAAAAGAATGCGTAGCACCAGGGTCTATTAAAACATGAGTATTAGAGTTGAAAACTATTACAGTACCTGTCACCACCTCTGGTGTAGCTTCAGCATCTTGCTGCGTTACCGCGAACACCCTGGCTTGAGTACGGGGTCTTCCTGACTGTCCTCTGGGTGGCAAACCTCTCCCAACACCTCTTCCGGATTGAACTGTAGTCCCTGGTCCTCTCATCTGTGGACCTCTCTGATCCTGCGACTGACCCCCGCTAGACTGCCCTTGAGTATACGGTCTTGACCCACTGGCTCCTCTTGTTCTCTGCGGACACTCAGACATATAATGTCCCTCTTTACCACAACGATAACATCCAGTGATACCCATATGACACTCTCCTCGGTGTGTCCTGTTGCATTTCCTACACGGCTCTATGCTTTGAGTATTACCTCTGCTTTGGGGTCCTGATGGAGGTTTGACTGAACTCTGACTAGACGCGGCTCCCAGACTTCGCTGTTTGCTACCTAACCATCTAGACTTGTCTCCAGTTTTTGGTGCCTTGTTGAAGCCTCCTGAATACCAACCTGACCCCTGACTGCGCTTCAATTTCTGCGTTTGCTCTTTGTCACCTATTGTTGTCCTTTCTACCCTTAAAGCTGCTTCAACTAACCGCCCATACTCTCTATGCTCTGCAGCTACCACATATGCCTTGATTTTCGGATTCAAGCCCTGCACAAACTTATGGCACTTGTTTACTTCATCATTAACTATAAACGGTGCCACTCGAGACAATTCAGTGAACTTCCTTTCATACTCTTCCACAGACATGTTACCCTGCACAAGACTGTAAAACTCCTCAATCTTTGCGTCTTTGTATGCCCTGGGGTAAAATTTCTCATTAAACTCTTCTTTGAACTTTTCCCATGTGACTTGTTCGATTGCTCTTCGCTTGACGGAATCCCACCAATCTCTAGCTGACGCTCGAAGTAAGAATGAAGCAATTGACACCTTTTGGAGATCGGTACATTCCATCTGTTCCAACACTCTTTCAGTATTATCCAACCACTCTGTTGCAATTTCTGGACCACCTGTTCCATCAAAAGCATCGGCACCAAGTTTCCTTGCCCTCTCAACGGTGGCGCTTGGTGCTCGAGGCCTTAGCCCTTGGATAACCTGGGCTAATCTCTCGATCGGATCCTGCTCAGGTTCTACTACCGGTGGCTCAACTGGAACCCCTGGCTGAGGATCATTGACGGACTCATTTACTTGCTCCCTTATTTCTGGAGCAGGAGGTGGAGCATTTTCAGCGGCTCTCCTTTTACGCGGACGACCGACGCGACGCATGACTCACTGCACTTGAACCAGATACTTAGTCATAAAATGTATGAGGTTTGAAAAATTTACTATGTAAATGTTTATAAATCATGTAATGCATTTAAAATCTTTGCTCTGATACCAACGTTGACAGGCCCCTTTTCTAACTACTAGCTAGGCGACCTGCCCGGCAACCCCACGGTGGCTCCCCAGTCGAGATCTGCTCTGACTGAAAAGTTCCCGTGAAGCTAAGCCTCTTTTCTTTGCTAAAATACTTGAAATCCTTTTGATTCTGAAAAAGAGTGGAAATTTTGTTCGTTGAAAATAACTTTATGAAAATAGGATTTTCACAGAAAACCGGTAGCACAACGGCTGTTTTTCTAAAATTCCACCCTATAAAATATCTCGTAAAACCTGTATAAAACAAGCATAAAGAAACTGCGTATGACGAGCATAAAAATTGCACATGACGACAGCCCGCAAAAACTTAATTGCATTGGGATATGCTCGCTTAATTCAACTCTAATCATTCGTACGCTTCCTACTTACTTGAAACAACTCAACAAAAACAAAAGGGGACAGTACTTTACCCAAGAAGCGAGCTGTTCTCAGCTTCGAAATAGCTTCCGATCTGCGACGACTTATTCGCGGCAGCAAGTTTCTTCTTCTACCAGCAACTGGCGTCTTTTCTTGCTGTTCCACTTCAAGTCTGAATGTATAATTCACGGACAGACTTGACAGCAGCTCTGCACGGCAGCTTCAGCTCTCATGACAGCCTAGCAGCAGCAAGGACAGCGCCTGGCAGCAGCTTTCACAGTCAGGCAGTAGCAACATTCACGTCCAGACAGCAGCAACATTCACGTCCAGACAGCAGCACATTCACGTCCAGACAGCAGCACCCTTCACGCCCAGACAGCAGCACATTCACTTCCAGACAGCAGCAACATTCACGTCCAGATAGCAGCAACACAGCACCTGGCAGCAGTTCAGCTCGGCAGCAACTCAGCTCAGCAGCAACTCAGCTCGGCAGCAACTCGGCTCAGCAGCAACTCAGCTCACGGCAACAAGCTGACAGCAGCTGGTCAGCACGTGCAGCACCAGGCAGCAAGACAGCATGGCGACAGCAACGTGACAGCAGCTTCCCTTCGCCGGCAGCAGCTCACGCTAACAGCACCTTGTTCAACAGCGGCGACAGCACACAGCAAAGGCAGCATGGCAGCTCTCTCGCTGACAGCAGCTTCTTACTAGCTACAATGGCAGCAGCTGTCTCACGGTCAGACCACACCTCACGACAGCACTAGACAGCGACGACAGCAAGCCCAGCTCGGCAGCAACTCCTCAGGCCTGACAGCAGCTGTCTTCAGCTCACGGCAGCTGAGCTCTTCAGTCCACCTTTGCTTCAGATCTGTTCCCGATCAGCTCTCTCAATCCTCTCTATCTCTCTCGGTTTTGATAACTTCTTCCACGAGCAGCACACACGTTTCTCCCCTCTCACTTTGGTTTCTGTTTTTGGAATGAAGAAGAAGAAGTTGACAGATTGTTTTGCTTGGATTCGGTTTTTGAAAACAATAAAAAAATGTTGACTGAATGATTAATGTCTCTTCGTGACCGAGCATCCTATAAATATTGCTCTCTTCTTTTTCAACATCACAACATGTAATATATAATTGTTTTGCTCATCCAATGCATGTGTGACATGTGTCACTCTCATGCACAATTTTTACTCCATTAATTCTCTACCATGCATTCTTGATTTAGCTTCCAAGCCCGAATTCCGTCCGTCCATCCGTCCTGGAATCCGCTTTTGATTAAACCTCGGGTTTGCATTCTCGAAATTATTTAATAAATCTCGAATCCGTCTCACGAACTCGAATTTACTTTTCTTATTCGAAAATAATTATTCCGAATATTCTCGGACTCGATAATTATATTTTTCCGATCGAACGCGATCCATCGGAAAAATGTTTCGCTCTCCGACGAACGCGGTTTTGGGTTTTACATAGTAGATGTAGTAATTTCCAAAACAAAAAGGAAATGTATATCCTAGAAGTTTTATTTCTAGCTTTACAAAATATTCATCAACAATTTGAACCTATTAACTTCCTACAAAGGTGTTGTCCTCTCAATTCTCCTTGTAAGCAATTTGTTTGAATATCAAACTATATCAAAACTATTATACATTGTTAGATAATCGAAAAATAAAATATAAAACTACATTTATATACATATACACACAAAAACTTATAAAATATTAACTCTTCAAAATAAAACCTTAATGACATATTTGAAAACACAGTTGGTGGACATATGCATGTTATTAACAAGATATTTATATACCAAAAACACACTCAAACATAATATTTAGAACTAATCTATATGTGTTCAAATTTACATGAACTCATCAAATGAAACAACTCACTATATCCACAAAAATTATTCAACCCACTCAATCCACAAAAAGTCAATATATGAGAAAGCACAATAATTTAACTTCCGCACGTCACATATCTTATGAAACAAGGCACACAAAGGACAATTGGAAACCATGAAACCAATAAGTTCTCCTATTCTTTAATTTCATCTCTTGAGTCTTGAGATGTTTCTCTCTTTAATTGAGTAACCTTCAACTCTAATCTACTTATATACTGACAATATAATTGATTTTAGATATTTTATTTTTACTTTAAAATTTAGGATTTGTATTTGAAGATAGAAGTTTAAGTTTTATGTTCTATGTTGACTTTTATTAGATGAAAAATGTTCGCAAATAAATAACAATGTTAAAAACATTTCATTATTTATCTTAATTTACAATGTTGGGAATAAATATAGTAGTTACTTTCTACAATTTATGTGGTCCATCCACACTTCACTATCTAGAAATTTTGTCAATATTTTTTTGTCTCTTATTATTTCAAATTTATATGCAGTACATATTTAATATGCTGAGACTTTCAAATCCTGTTTCTTTGGTGATTTCATTTATAGAAAACAAACCCCAAAGATAACAACATCCAAAGATCAAGTTCCCATTAAACTAAATAAAATCAACCCCATCATACAATGCATGGAAAGTCACGCATGCCATGTACATTGGTAGACAATATCATGAGGCTTAGTTTGGGAGTTCATACACATCAGATTATTTTGAGGAAATAGATATGATTAAACATCTCAATAAACAAGTAAACTATGAATAGCAAAAAAATATATATGTGGTTTAAGCATAAGCAGGACTCCAAATGCAGAAATTCGTCACTTTAAGAACAGTGAAAGTTTGATTCTTATGCCAAGCATATTTATTGATAAATACAAAGCTACCAAAAAAAAAAAAAAAAAAAACAATAGTACACATCAATTTGAAGTCTTACGGTTCAAGTGAATATATACTTCCATTTTTGGAACATATAAGCACCTGCAAAAGAAGAAGGAAACAAAATATTTCAAAACAAGCTAAGCCACACATGTTTCCTGCCTTCATATCAAGTTCTATGACAAATTGATTTTCCAAGAATTTTATAATTATTAATTATATGCATGAACGCTAAAAAGATTGAAAAAAAAAAAAACACTACAGCCAAAAAGGGCTCTGAAAACTTGGAAAATTTTGAACAAAATAAAATCAAGTAGACACTGTTATGGGATCAAGTAGTTGATATCGGCATTCAGATAAAAGTATAAGAATGTCTTTGAATAGGACAAGCTAGCTTTTCAAAACCAATAAATGGATACAAATTTAATAGTCCAATTAGTTTGAGCACAATTTTAACACAAAAATTCAGTTTAAATTACCAGTCACTTGCCATTATAAGGAATGCATAACACTTTTCAATTCAAAATTCAGCTTACCTTGCCCCCACAAGGTTCACTATCCTTTATTTGGTGCATGATAAACATAAATGATGTATACCTTGGCAGGAGGATTCAAGTTCCCATTAGCTACCAATGATTGTGCTTCAATGTTAACCCCATCTAGCCTCAATGTTGGCATATTATGACAAACATCATCCACGTGGCTTCTAGCATATGCAGTCATCTACACGTATTAGTCCACTCCTTTCCTTCAAGGAGGCAGCCAAAGGATTGTCATCTTTAAGAATCATAACATTCAGCTGCTTATCAATACCAATTAGAACCACAAACACAGCAAATGAGTATTGTTAATACAGTGCCGTTTCCTTTAAACATGAAAATCCAAGGAAAAAAACAGCCTTCACCTTTTGTAAAGCACATTTAGGCATTGTATCTCGTTTATGCATAATAAACGAATGAACATCCCATTTCGAAAGATCCGATCTAACTATTTTCAAATCTACTTTTGGTATCTAAAAAAGTCCCAACAAAAATATTTAACACAAAAAAGAAAATAAAATAATTAATGCATAATGATCATATACCTTAAATAGATTAGCTTCCAAATCAAATTGAGAGCTGCAAAATATAATAAATTATCAAAAAATCCAAACAGCAAAATCACCTAAGCAAAACTTTCAATATCTTTCTTGCTTTCATACTCATAAAAAAAAAAGAGCAAAGGTAAGGGCATAAACATCTCGAAGGTTGTTATCTACAAGTAACTTCTTCAGTTCAAGAGCAATTTTGAGAGCTATATGATTTGGAATCTAAAATTATCAAGAGTCATAAAACAAACCTCTATTATGGCTTGTTATGTAATCAACACAGAAACTGTTAGATTGCTAAAAAGAATGGATCCCTAAAATAAGGAAATTTACTATTTTTTTTTTGGCAATAGAGAATAAGGAAACTCGATAATTCTCTGTTTTTGAAGTCGAGAATAAGGAAACTCAATTGTGACAGTGGAGAATTTTGAAGGTGCATATAAAGTAGATGATATATAATTTAAAAAGGAAGTGCATTAATGGTAATTAATGAGGGGGAACCTAGAGGTAACTATATAAAGGCCTTTCATCTTATTATTTCATTCATCTCAAAACTGAGAGAAGAAAGAGTGGTGCAACTCTTTGAGTAAAAAGTAAGATTTTCTTGAGTGTTAAAGAATCGTTATTCTCTCAAGTGTAATTAAGATTTGGGTTGTGAGGTTTGAGTATTTGTAAACACTTGTTATTTTTCTTCTTATAGTGAAAATCTATAGTAGTTTCGTGGACGTGGACGTAGCCTACTCTGGGTAAACCACGTAAATTTTGTGTGCTGTTTTTTATCTGTTTTATTATGTTATTATTTTGGTTTATTTTATGGTTTTATTTGTAAAACCCAAAATTTTATTTTTTGAAAAATAATTTATTTTGTGGTGAATAATATTTTCGAACGGAAAGTGTTATGTGAATAGTAATTTTTGGAGAGTGAACCTTGCAAATTAAAGTTTCAAAATTAGTAGTAGTGTTAAAAGAAATTAAAACGGATAAAAACTGAGTTAATTCAAATAAATTTTAAGTGATTCGAAGCTTATCGGATGAAAATATCCTTCCGATTTTAGTACTGTACGTATGCCCTTTCGATTATTTAGGGAGAAATAAAATAATTTAGAATAATATGAAATTGAATTCAAGTAGAATTTTCGGATGTGGAATTGAGTTACAATAGATTTTCTGGATGGATCGAAAATGATTTCGAGTATGGAATCGAAATGGGAGAATGCATGAAAAGTGACAAGTGGACTGAATGCATGCTTGACAAGTAGCATGAATCAATGCATAAAAAAGGACACATGTAAGACATGCAAGAGAGGTTGATGACTAATGTTAGTAATTTATATGAGTTTGGTGACAAGTGTCACGAAAATGGAGACGTTATATAAAGTGAAATTGAAAGAAGAAAAATTCATTTGAGAGAAGCTCACAGTCAAAACAAATCAAGAGAGAAAGAGTTGTTTTGCTGAGAAGAGAAACTTGAAACAACAACCATTTTTGAGGTTTTTGAGAGCATTTTAAGTGATTTCAATCACATACAAGTCATTTGGGAGAGAAGGAACCACACGGTCAAAGGGAAAAAAAAAAGGTGTTCTTGGCCATAAGGAGAAAATTGAAGACAGCTACTGCTCTTGGTGGATTTGAAGTGATTTTTGAAGGTTTTCCACATATACAAGAGGTGGGCACAAGTTTAGAAGTGAAGCTCATCAATTTTATGTTGATTTCCAAGAGGTAAGTTTAAGTTTCCATGGTTCTTTATGATGAAAATGCTTGAGTTATGATGTTTGATAGATTATTGTAATACTATGTTTGGGTTTTAGGATTTGAGACCTCAATAGTATGGAGGTCGAATAGCATGTGAATTTAATGGAAGTCCAAGTGAGAAAATTGATGAAATATTGATGTTGGATTGCTTGTAGTATTCAGCCAAAGGAGGATTTTTGTGGTTCAAATTTTGTTTGATTATTTTGCAATGATATATGATAAGCTTATAATGCAATTTAATGATTTAACTTGAATAAATATTGAAGTTATGCTCGTGTGTATGGTTTGGCCAAAGAGTGTGGAAATGGTCCAAATGGAATTTACTATATTTAAGTACTTTTCATGCATCTAGGAGTGTTAGAATGTCAAGTTTTGATGTAAAAATGAAAAGCAAAAGTTTGGTATAAAAATTGCTATGTATTCGGCCATGGTGAGCTTAAAATGATGAATATTTATTTTTGAATGATTTTATAGCATGTATTGATGACAAATTTAATATGAAATTAAAAATAAATTCATTGGAATGTCAAATATGCATTTTGTGGCTAAACTTTTTGTAATTGCACAATTGCGATATTTTATGAATTTAAATGGAATGTACACTATATTTCGTGTGTTTGATGTGTAATTACAGTGAAAAAAATTGAATAGAATTGATGGTGTAAAAGTTAGTCTAAGTTCGGCCAAAATGACTAGGATGATTCGAAGTTTTCGTTTAATGCATTAATATGAGATTTAGCCATAAATTGTGGAGTTTTACATTCTTTGGTGTTAAGAATTTCGAATGGATATTGTGTGCGAATAATTGAAGTTATTACGATTTGAAAAAGGGTATTTCGATATCCTTGTGTAGTTAGAAGTCATGTGTTGATGCATGTGTAAGTTCTAAACAAAAATCGTGCTTGTATTAAAGTGTAGGTAAAGCGACGAGTGGAAGAAAGACATGAAGGAGTGGTTTGCTAAATTGGGTAGCAAGTAGTAAGTGTGGTTATTTACAAATTTTTTATAAACTTTATCGATTGATTATTTATGATAGTAAATAAATGCTTCAATATCCTATTTAATTATGTTTTATTGAGCAAGCTTCTAACAATATGTTGTTTTTATAATGCACGTTTGCTTTCTTAAAATTATGTTATAATTTATTTATTTTAGAAATAAAGCAAATTAGAAAGTTGATGGAATATATGCATAGAAGAAACATGCTAAAGAAATTTGAAATGTTTAGGCTTTTGCCTTTAGAAGGGAAATATTTTGGTTACAAACCAATTACTAGAGAAAAGATTGCTTACGAGCTAAATCAATATGCTTTCATGCTAAGTGAACATAAAAGTTTTAAGTATAAGTTTTATATAAGCCTTCACTTAGATTTATTATTTTATGGTATTAAAATTATTCGAATTGAGTTGCGATCGCGTAGTATGCCTGCAGTAGTGTTATTTGAGGTTTATTATATTTTTGTATCGTAAGTTGAATGTCGCTTGGTTGACCCCGATGCGATTGCAAAGTGATTAGGAGTGATTACATGTTAATCAAGCGAGGTGAGCTCACAGAATAATGTAAAAGATATTTTAATTCAACCAATGAGAAATGAGATAAGTGATTTAAAAAGTAGTGGCTATGGATGTGTCACATGTCATCCATGGATTGGTTGAAGAATAAGTGGACTAGAATGCGCCAAGTGGACCAATAGAATTCATGATTATCTATATTTGGACCATAGTGAGATTATTGAAAGTTTGAGGTTATTAATGAAGTTTTCTTGAGGGACTTTTTAGCAATTAAGCATTACTATATATATGTTAGTTTTTGTCTCATTTGAGACATTTTGAACGTGAAAAAAAGAAAGAAAAGTGAGAGACTCGGGTGAGAATGAAAGAGTCGTACGACGCCATGAAGGAGAAAAGGAAGAAGAAAGAGATCTGATCTGAATTTCAATGCGGTTTCTTCATGAAAGTTGTTCCTCGTCATCTTCTCTAGCTAACCCAAAAATTTGAAGCCAAAAGATTGCATATTTGGTGAGTTATCTTAGTTTTAAGCTTGTTGGTTCTTGTGAAACCTATTTTTGTTTTTGGTTTGATTTTTGAATTTGAGTTTAAGGATGTTGAGAGGAATGTGTTAGGATGATTTTGGAGTGATTTGATAGAAGATAAATGGGAGAAAAGAGAGGGAAAGTCGCGATCAAAAAATGGGTTTTTATGGAATTATATTCAATTTTCGATTCTAAAGCATTAGATGGATGTTTTAGAGGTTAGAGAATAATTTTTGAAGTTAGATTTAAAAAATGAAAAGTTTAGGATCGATTTCGGAGCTAAACACAGTAGTTAAAGGGCGTTTTTCGAAACCCTTCGAAACACGTTCGTTTAACATTCAAAACAGTTTATTTAATCATAGTTGGGTGTTAGAACACTAGATGATTGATTTTTGAAGTTGTCAGAAGTCCAGAGCGAAAAATGATTTTCGTTAGTAAGCGAATCCGATCGATTTTCATTCCGAGTTTCCAACAATGAGATTGAGTATTATGAGGTATTTCTAGGAAAAAATAAGTAGGATTCATGTAGAGAAAACGGATTTCGAAAACCCCAATTGAATAGAAATTGAAATCTGAAAGTTTAGACGTTAAAGGGTAATAATAGAGATAAATGATATTTTTATTAATTTTGAATGTTATTTGAATAAGTTAACTGACTCTAAATGGATATTTGATGTATTAGGGTAAAAGCGGAGAGCTCCGGAGGCATTCGGGGGAGGATTGGATTCTATCCGATGACATATTATGAATGGAACTACAAGTTTTTAACATTTATATTTTCTTAAAGTTTATTGTAAAATTAAAAGAATTTATTATAAATAGTTATTCATTTATTAATTAAATTTATATTAGAATTCTAGTATAAAGATTTTAGTTTATTATTTATGTATATGAGAATGAGCTAGAATTAAAGATTTTAGGCTTACTGCCTTGAGATTTAGACTATTTTAGTGTATTAAGAAAAAGAAATTTTAATAGCTTATGGTTTACCCTAGTCCCAGTTTAGTACCCGACCAAATGCCTTATGTGTGATACAGTAGATGAGAGGAAGTTAGTCAGTGAGATTTGAGTCTAGTCGACTCTTGTGTGAGTAAGACATGAGTGATTTGTATACATGTATAAGGTAGTGAAGTCGGTTCGCAGTGTGAGCCCACTTTCGATGACTACACATGGTAGATTCCCACTTCTAGTGCTTAGTTAGATTTTATAGGCTATTACGCCAGAAATAGATATTCCTTGGGTTATAATTTAGGCGAGCATCAGAAAAGATTTTAGAAAGTGTTTTAGAAAAGAATTTTAGAAAGCATTTTAGTTTTTAAAAATTGTTTTTGGGGGAATATTGTATACAGAAATAAGTTTTAGTTTATATAAATTATACCACTTACTGAGTTATACTCATATTTTTCTTTAAATGTTTTCTTAAAAATTCTCTCACAATTGTAGGAGCTAGTCGTCTAGTCGACGAGGTTTAGTCAGACGTGCAGGCGGACGTATAAAGTGACACCTACTACATGTATATATTTTGTTATTTTGATAATGTATATGTTGAAGTATATAGTTGTAAATATTTTGAAGAAATAGTGGATGCATTAGTTAAAAATTTTTAGCTTTTTAATAAAAATTTCGGTAGCATGCTATCTGTTTTCTAAACTATGCCTCCCAGTAAGTTTCAAATACAGTTTATAAAAATACTTCTATGAATTCAATTTCTTAACTTCCAGAGCCTCCGACTCACTTCTCACAACATAATCACAAACAAGTAAATAAAATTTGAACATACATTTCTTTATGATTGTATTATTCAACACATACTATGAAAGTATTTCATATGCATTAATATATGTGCATATATACATATAGAAATATCACATATCAGTGTGTCATGTGCAAGTGTTCCAGCTACATATACATATAAAAACTTGATATCACCGTTTTACAATATCCATATATCTAACATGCAATTATTCATATTATCTACAACAACCAAATATATGATTTGTTTGATGCATTCTTTGATTTCGCCCACCTAAAATGCCTGACAAGGCTTTCTGAAAGCAAATCACTTGTATAGGCACCTAAGACAATATATATAGAAGTTGCACAAAGATAAACAGAGTTAGTTTAACAATTAATAACAACATCGAGATATAATTGTATTAAAATTTCTTTTTCGATTTTTAAAACCTTTCTTTTTGAAAACTCCATGTATATCCCTAATATACTCAAACTATCACGTGACGATTTTCGACTGACGCCAAACGTGAAGCTATTGAGATAGCTCGACCACTACAATACAGAATTTGCTACATCGCAAGCGTAGTGTGAAACCATCTCAAATTTGAGCGACTACAATGCGGAATTTTCTACATCACGATTGTAGTGCTATATATAAACTGTAACTCTAGACGATTACGAGCAGAATTTACTATATCACAACGTAGTGCCAAAACTGTAAAATCTAAACGACTACATGTGAAATTTTTGCATCACAATGTAGCACTAGAAATTTTTCTACATCTCAATGATTATGTACAGAATTTTTTACATCGTACATATCACGCTAGATATTTTGAAAACTGAGCGACTATAGACAGAATGTTTTACATCGCCGCGTAGTGCTGAATCTCATATAAACTGAGGGTATATACATGGGTTTCAAAACTGTTTTCGCTAAGAGCAAAAGCACAAAACTTCCTCAATCCAATTAAGCTCAAGTCAAACATCTCAACAAGCCTCTCATGCTTCGCTTACTCGCTCGTCACCTACATATCAATTTCTTATTATCACTTGCTCAAATGCATAATTCAAAACTTAAAATAACATTTCCAATACAATTTTCTCTATTGACAATCTTTTACACTATAACCTTCCCAACTCTATTTTAACTCAACCGAGACTTCTAATTCTGATTTCTTTGCACGGGCCTTATTTATTATCACCTAAGGACTCTCTGGAATGCTTAAAATGGTCACCAGAAGCTTGGAATGCAAAATCGTTGTTTTTGACCTCCCAAAAATCGAGACTAATTTATGCCCCTTTTGAGTGATTTTCTTCACTCTGTTTTTCTCAAATCATCTCCCTAACTCATACTTAAGTCGCCCATAAAATGGTTTGAAAAATTCTAAGTATCAAAAGTCGAAACCAATGAAAAACGCTTATTTTTCAACACTTTTTATGCACATTTGTGGCATCCTACATGCAACGACTTTATTTCTTTCATATCTAAGGTTATTTTACCTAATTATTATCAATTATATCATTTCATGCATTGAAAAATGCATTTACATTCTTATTTTACATTACGACTTCATACGTGCACTATTTTAGTCATAACTTCATCAATTTTTTATCGAAATCGTTCCCTTTCAATTCATATGGTTTACTATATCCCCGATGTATGTTTTGAGGTCTAGAACAACCTCAAATAAGCTCAAAGAGTGCAGGTCACTATAGCCCCTTCACATAGCTCGGGATTCTCAACTTAACTCTATGCTTTTCTTTTTTTTGCGATTATATGTTTTTCCTTTTCTAATTTTAACTTTTCTAGAGGCTTTCATGACATCAAATACGCATAATTTATAGCTTAAAAGGATGAAAATATACATACACCCCTTCATTGGTCGTGACTCACACTTTCACACACAAAAATGTTATCTTTTTTAACTTCCATGATTTTTAACTTGAAAATTCTCTTAAGCATTTAATCAAACACATAAACTACCATTAAATTGCTTAATTATGCTTCCATATTTTCTTAGGGTTTCCTACTCATAATCCCTAACTCAAATTTCATACATAGTTCTTTACATTTCAAGCTTTCTTTTTAACTATCTATTCCTATATTATGGATTCACACCAAAATCCCATCCATCACATGCTAAGAAACAATCAAATCCATCATTTTATCTCACAACTAAACTATTTTCATCTTTTCTTATCTAGCAATAAACTCGAAGAAATGATGGAGTCTTACCTAGTTTTTACTTAGAATATGATACTCTAGCTTGAATCAAGGAGAAGAATAAGTTTGGAGGTTGAAATCAAATGAAAATAACTTGCTTCCTCTTCATCAAGATTGTCGTCCCTCTCTCCTCAAGTCTCTCTAATTTTTGTTCACGTTTTTCTCTAAGTGTTGAATGATAATTCACTATCACTCACATATATATAGCTTTTAAATTTGAATGATTTACCATAATGCCCTTTCTTTAGTTTATTTCATCTTTTTGTTTAAATTTTTACTAAGTATCGGATGATGATATGTATATACATGTATATCAAAAATTCTAAACTGGACCATTACTATTTTGCCACTTTTAAATATAATTCTCTTTTATTTGCGAAATGTCTATTTCGCCCTTCGCGACCTTTATTTCACTAATAGGTTGAACTTGATTTCTTATATCTTTTATTAGATCCGTTCATATAGTTTAAATGTTAAATTCTCATGATAAAACTTTTTAATAGAATTCTGTCTTTCCATTTCATAACTTAGCTTTTAACGCTAGGAAACGTAAAATCGAATATAGGGGTTTATATGACCACTCATGTAGTTCTAGTTTTCCTTGGGTTCCATTAGAGCTTTTTAGAAAGAGAAAGCATACCATGAAAAGCAAATTTTAAAAAGAAAATATTTTTAGAAATACTAAACATTTTAGCATTTTAAAAGAGCTTTTTGAACCTTGTAGAAATTTTATTAAAAAAAAAAAAAAAAAACCCCATGCTTTCATAAATAAAATTATTTTAAAGAAAATTTTTTTAAAAATGTTTTCGTGAGGAAATTTTAAATATAAACACATTCACACTCACTGAGCTATTGTAGTTCATAAGGTTTTTATTTCAAAACCTCCCTAGGTGTAGGAGCAGGTGAACCAGGTACCAGAGTGCCTCGTTCAGAATAGGTAGACCCTTCGACCGACGACGCTGTTTAACCTTTTTGTGCAGAACTTGTGACTTAAATTTTATCATGTAATTTGCATATTTTCGGATTTATGAACAAATATTGTAGAACTTTTTAGGGTGCATGAATGTTTTATATATTCACATGTTTATGATAATATTCTTAAATTACATGTTTGTTATTTATGATAACATTTTAGATTTATGAGTTTATTTAGCCAATAAAATTTGAATTAACATTGTAATATAAATGATTTATATGTTTAGAAACTAATAAAGAGTTACGGGTTCGCTCCACAGTATCTTTTTGAGTTTTATTAGTTAGACTTCAGAAGGGTTTTGTGGGGTATCCAGCAGGATCGCTGGATTCCTTAGAAGGAATCCGGGTCGGGTCTTATTAATAATGCTCCCTATGGAACATTTCTATTGTATTAGTTAGTTTTGTTGATTGAAGGATGAAAGTAAGACATGATAATTTAATGAATTTTATTTGTTCATATATTTACATGTTGATAAATTGTGATTTAGAATTACAATTGTAATTACATAGAGTATTGGATAATCAAACTTATTATCTTAAAGGGATCGAATATATTTGAACAAATAAAATTCTATTAAATCTAGAACATAATAATGAACAAATTTATAATCTCATGTATAGAAGTACAATTGAGATTTGAAAAATAAGTCTTATCACATATATTATTGCTCAGAGGTCACACGGTTTATTTGGCTATTTGAATGCCTGTACTCCTTATTATAAAGTGGTCACTAGTGTTTTCTTCGTGAGTTCTGATTGGCTCATCTTGTGTGCGTAAGAGATGTTAGGTTATTTGGATCTTAGATCAGGTCCACCCAAGATGGCCAAAATCCATGACCCGATCCAAAACCTATCATTATATAGATAACTGCTTAATTGATAAGTACTTTAGCAGTTGTCAATTTTAATATTAACTGCTCTTGGCAATTAATGGGTGTATAAAATGGTTATAGTTGGTTGCTAGAAAGAAGATAACATACCTACAAAAGTTATGTACAAAGCCAGAGCAAAAACATAGAACTCCTATTTAAGAGTGAAAAACAAAGAGAAAGGCAAGACTTTTACATTGTGGATAGAGGTTTCTTTCCAATTTCATGATCGAAATCTGACCATTAGTTAAACAACACAAATTCCTGGGATCTTCACTTAAATCCAGGTTAAAATTTTCAAGTGTTTGTTTACAGTTGTATATATATATATATATGTACTTTTTAATTTATAAGATGGTGATGTAATAATTTATTATTGGTCTTAAATTATATTACTTTGTCCTTATTATTATTTTATGTTTTACCATTGGCCTTAATTTACATTACTATGACCTTCATCTTGATGTGATAATTTATCACTAATATTTTGATAATTTACATTACTTTTAAATAAAATTAATAATATAAAATAAATAAAATAATTGGAGAAATTTTAATTTAGTCTCTAATGTATAGCAAAATATTATTTTTTATTTATTTATGGGTTTTGAATACTTATTATCCCTAATATTTTAGAAATTCATCAATTTAGTCCTTCTGTTAGTTTATCATTAGTCAAACTTAACGGCTTGAAGGGTATTTTAGTATTTTTATTCAATTAACCATTTTATAGATCTCCACCATTTTTTTTTTTAAATTTAAGTGCTTTTGTTTTCAAAATTTTTATAATTTTTATGTTATATATATTTTTTATATAATTTTCATCTCCACTGTCATGGAGATGCATTTTCTATTTTTATTTTTTTTATTTTGGACTTACTGTTTTTAAAAATTTATTTTTGATTTTTATTTTTTCAATTTAATTATTAATTTAATTAATGTAAAATTAAAATGATTAAGGATATTTTGATATTTGTATATACTGTGTGAGGGTTGACAGTTAGGTTTTTGGTCACAGATATCAATTTGATAAATTTTTAGAACGTTAGATATGATAGAAACTAAAACAAATTAGTGAGTAAAAAAATACTATTTCACTAAACGTAGGGATTACAATGATTTTTTTTAAAAAAAAAAAAAATCAAGCGTTTATTATTATTTTTTTTTAATTTACATTACTATGTCCTGAAAAGTAAATTACTCACTAATATTTTGATAATGATAAATTTTATTTATAAATAGGTTTGGAGTGAAGTTTTTTGGATGGCAAATACAGCCACCTTATATAAAAATATATTTATTACAAAGTACATGTCAGTTTTGATACCTTAAACATTTCAGTATTATTCTAAAAAAAAGGAAAATACACTTCAGTATTTTTCACTTAACAACCTTGTTGCAATATTCTGCTAAAGCCCACAATGTAAAACAATTCCTATAAACTGGATAGTGCAACACAGAGTTCCTCATGAAAACTCCCATGCTTCCCTGCCACAAATAATTAATCAGCTATTAGTACTTATAAAATGTAATAATTATGTATTGATGGTCAGTATCACTAACCTTCATAATTTTTGGACTAAATACAAGAAACTTAAGGGATAAGAACTCCATTACATTTATTAAGATCCAAATGACAAGTTAATAACACTATGTTAATCATTATATCATCTCATATTTTATATGATGTTGACAACCTGTGTATTGCATTATTTGGATAAAAATTTTAAACAACCTAACATTACTCATTTATTAATGGCTGACACTAAAATTTAACCATATCTTGATCATTTGCTACACATACTAGATATGATTTTTGAAAAATGAAAAACAATTAATGAAAAGTATGGTTTACTATATTAAAAACATGTTGAAAAGTATTTAAATTGAAAACAGAAAAATGATTATGTGTTATAAATTAAACCCTAAAGCAAGAACATAAAATAAAGCACAAAAGAAATTATCGAAAATGAAAGAAAACAATTCAGTTTTCCTTTTAAAATTGAATGCAATTCAATTGAGGTTTTTAAATGCTTCAGATTACACACACAAACATACTAAGTATTAGTTTTACAGTGAATATTATTTCTTAAAATAAATGATAATAACTAAGAAATAATACATCAATCATTATAAAAATAATAACAGGTAATAATTACAAAATGCTTATATTATTAGAACATAAATCAGTTTTAAAATTTTGGTCGTGAAGGTAGCCTTGCCTAGGGGAGATTATATTTTCCCTAGTTTGGAAATATTTTCAGTGATGCTTGTAGTGTCCTCCTTGATGAATGGAGGATGAGAAAGAGTAACTAATGATTGGGAAGGTCTTTACATGTAAATGAAATCTTTACACATCAATCTTCGTGTGCACTTCGGATGTACCAAGTTTAATCTAACCTTAAAATATATGTACGCTCGTTGATTTCATAATTCATTAAACATTTATCTTGAATATTTAATTTTGTAAAAAAACTCTGACTGAAAAAAGAAGGGTGATATTACCTTGTGCCTTTTGAGAGCACATGTGAACAATAAAAAAATCAGGAAAAATACAATTAACCAATGAATGAATAAATTTCATTTTTTCTCATTTTCTTTTTTTTTTTAAAAAAAAAAAAATCATTCATTGATTGTTTACGAATATTGATTTGTGCTCTAAGAGCACAAGGTAATATAATCCAATAAATATTACTTATAGATCGTTTGTATTTCTGGAAAGTTTTGACAAAAATAGAGTGATGTTATTTTTATTTTTATTTTTTTTAAACAACTAGAATAATCTACATTTGGTACAATTCCAGAGGGTTAATTTAAGATTTAGATATTTTGAGGAATTAAAATTTTTGTCCTGATAATTATACTTCAAATTAAGAAAGTAATAATTACCTGTTGGGGGAAGTCACCATTTTCCAACTGAGAGTTGATCAACAACTTTGCACCACGATGAATTGGAGTTGGGTCTCTCTCAGCCTATCATAACGAAATTAGAATTTTTAATTTTCATCCAAATTATGGAGGGAAGCTAGCATTTATAAATTTGGATTGTACTACTATATGTAATTTAGTAACAATACAATAGTGGTTCATATCCAATATTTGTAAAAATAAGTAATTTTAATAAAATAAAAGTTAAAAATATTAAAAATGATAAGTAATGTCTTTATTGTAACTACCATATGGAGCTATATACTAGCCAAATCCTATAAGAATGCGATTAAAAGTCATAGGCTGACCTGCCCAGAATGAATTAAACCAAGCACGGCAAGTGCAGTATGCACCAAATTTGATCTATTTCCTTCAATAGGTGTGTATATCTGTATGATCCACCAAGAAGAGCAAATTCCCATTAAGGATAATAGTAATTCTACTTGATATATATATATATATATTTTTGGTCTTCCTTTTTAATAGTTGACATTAAACTACATTTTGGGGACAAAAAACGAGAGAGAAACATTTTTAATACAAAGTTAGATTCTGCATTAAAAGATTGATATGATTAAGTTAAACCAACAGCATAATTAAATTTAGAACCTAATTAAGCAACAACTAATTGAATTATTTGTCAACTTGAGATTATATAACTCTTTTGCCTTCATAAAATTTTTTGACAACTAATATCTTATAAATAAGTATATTACTTTGCAGCAATAACCATATGCCAAAATTTTCTTGCAAATTGCATGATTGTCTATATTGAAAAACAAGTTGAAATTAACGATTCAGATTCAATAATAAATGATTTTTTACTGTTTGCAGCATCACAATGCGCTTCAGTATCTTATTGTATATTCATTACGTGCATGGCTCCTTTTTGTAGTATTTTTTATGCTATTCTTGTTGTATAATTGGTTATATAGCTTTAGGTAAAAACTCGTTATGTTCTCTTAAATACGTGTCTTTGTTAATAAGTTTAATAAGAAAAAAATTAAATAACATGAGTTTATTGAATAATATTAAATAGTACGACTGATTGCTTATTGAATAGTATGAGTTTTGAAAATAGTTAAATCATCTGCTTTACCTATTATCATTTTACTGTGTTATTGGTTGAGGCGTTGTTTACTTTTTATGTGAGATTGTTGAGCTGCTTTCAACACACAAAATGTTCGATAAATTATCTTTCTCGGTTGCATGGTGACAAAAACTCAATAGAAATTTCTGTATGCAAATGAAATTACCTTTTTTGGGCATGAAAGGAAGCTCTCTCCCCAGCCACCATCATCACATTGTGAATTTAGTAGAAAATCAACTCCTCTACGAATTGCCAGACAATTATTGTAAGTCTTCCCAGCTGCAGCCAACCCTCGAAGAGCAAACATTGTACCATAGAAAAAGCAAACTCCCCAACATGCATACCTATTGATATATTTGTCAAATTAATTAGTTCCCTTCTTTATTATAATAAAAAAAAATACACAAATTTTGAAATTTCCTTTGTAACAAATTAATCATACAATAGAGAAACATATGTACCATGAACCATTTTCAGTTTGCTCATTTTCAAGGTACTTTACACCTTTCGTGATGAAATTTTGAACCTCATTTTTCCGATGATGTGGGTATAATTTACTGAACAAAACAAAGGCCTCAACTGCAGCTCCAGTGCATTCAACGTAGGTATACTCGACAACAAGGCCTTCGAGAAACTCTATAGGATTCAGCCACTAAATTGGAAAAAATTAACGTATCATTAGAAGATTCTAATATATGTGAACATGAATTGTGGGGTTTGTGATTTGTGATTGGAATATAGTTTTCAAAAATTAAGATACACATTTTAGTGTAATGATAAAATAGTTTCGATACTATCTCTGTGAAAAACTGAAAATCTAGTTCTTTTCCGTGTTTCAAGGTTTTGAACGAATTCTCAAGATTGTATTTTGATTTAATTCAACTAAACAACCTTTTGCATACTTGTTTTCAGAAATTGATCTATAATAACGAACCAAATAACCTCAAAAGCTCAGTTTTGTTAATGATGTAGGTACCTCCAAAAGTGGTGAGGAACCCGCTGGTTCCCAAACTGATAGACCGCCATTTTTAGCCTGCAATATTTGTAAGATAGATCTCACTAAACAATCATAAAAGGTGATTCTACTAATTTTTTTTTTTTTTTTTTTTAAAAAAGAAAAATCATGGTCTTCTCTTAGTTCTGACTAAAGTACAAGTGGAGGTAGATTCTTGCAGGGAACGTTTTGACAAATTTTAAGGAAATCTTTGACGAAACAAAAACAACTAGAAAGGTCAATGGGAACTTAATTAGTTTGAAAATTCAAGAAATTTTACACAAGCTTGTTGAAACACAATTACAATGAAAGTTGACTCTTACCTGCAGATAGAGGATCAAATTGACAGCATCAAATAATCTCTCAGGTTCCATTTTCTCACCAACAATTTCAGCAGGCAACATGGAGAGCTGTAGACAGGCCTGTCAAATACAAGAAAATACAATGATCACGACTTGGCTAGATGCACCCATTTTTGTTTTATCTAATAATATTTTTATTTGAGGCTTCCCAGAAGTAGAATAGTTAATCGGTTACATTCAAACATTCTGCAGTGCCATCTGCAAGTTGCCATCCATGATCTTTATCCGAAAAAGACCACGAACCTTTTGATATGTGTCGAAACATGCTTCTAAAATCTCCTGGAGGATTATCAACGATCTTCCAAAAAAAAAAACTCCGATTATGAGATGAATAGTGATGTTGGAGAAAAATGGAAAAGAAGCAAAATTCTGATTTAAACCTTTAACCTAAGGTTATCAGCAGTTACTTGGTATTCAACTACCAAGTAATTAACTATTATGTACAGTCATGTCATTCAGTAGCATCTCATTGATAGCACCTACAACCTATTGCACCATCTTTGCCGGTGCATTTTAGCACATTCAATTATTTTTAAGTAATATGAACATTCTAATCAATTCCTCTAAAATTAGGAGATGAAAACCTGAGATTTCTTCAAGAAATCATGACCTTTGGCGAGCGTAGGTCCAATCTCATCAATCATGTTGCTAGCAAGCAAAGCTAAGAGGCTAAAGCCAGCGTCCCACGATTGACTGCCAAAACTCTGCAAACGAAATTTCGGGTATATATACATATATTAATTAAGCTCTGAATCTTCTAATATAACAATAGTAATAATTATTTTAATAATCATAATTCAGTTCTTACTTTGGTAGCATTAGATAATATGTACTTTTTTAAAATTGAAAGTTATACAAACATGATAATAGATTTCAAAAACTTCATATGAGAATGAAAATGCTTCAGTAGTTCTTTAAAAGAAAAATGAAAAAAGTTTTATATGTTATTTAAATCTTATTTTCCCAAACTTGAATAAAATAAGGATATGAAATCAAGTTTAAATTTTGACACTAGTTTGAGCGCATATTCTTTCAGATTTGCATGAAAAGTAATGGTTTCAAAAGCAACACTAAATTACCGTAACTTTCAATCCATCTTCTGCAACCCAAAAGTAATCTGGGATTCTAGCTAGATGCTTTTTAAAGGCATCTCCATTTGGATCTTCAACCCAACAAGCAAGCATACACAATGCCTGTTTAATTCAAGTGTTAACATTTGACTCTTAAGTTCACGAGTATAAATATATACAAAGTAGACAATATTATTACAAATAACACTAAATTAGGGTGAGCGGAAAATAGCACCAAACTATTGAGATTTTTTTTTTTTGGCATCATAATTATCGTGAACAATCATTTACAAACAAAGGAATTATAGTTCATAAATAATGGATGCAAACTATGATCTTTTAAGGTCTTTTGTTCATGAACTATGTATTTTGTTTACGAATAAGGTGTTAAGAAATTGGTAAAATAAAAAAGGATCCTAGTCTCACATTGGAAAAAAAGTAATGGGCAAAGGGATTCTCAACATATATAAAGAGTTAAAAGCTTTTGTTTCTAATTATCCCAATTAAAAACACTTTAAACATTGTATTTAATTCTAGTTAAAATTCTTTTCTTGTTCCTCTTATTTTAGAGTGTAAAAAAGTGTTAGTTAATATATGTTTTAAAGAATGCGGATGTATTGGGATGGGGTCGTGAGATTAGAGAGAATAGTCTATATAATTGTGTCAAATTTTCATATAGTAGATTTCTTATTGGGATTTAGATTGTGGGTTTTTTTTTTTTCCCTATTTTTGAGTTTTCTAAATAAATTTTTGTATTTTGGTGATTGTTATTTTTTTCTAATTTATTTCTCTATTATTCTTGATATTCCTACATAATTCCTGATATTCCTACATAATTTAAATTTTTAGGAGGTTTATGAGCCAATTTTCCTAACAAATGGTATCATAGCCTAGCTGCTAAAGTATTGGATTCTTTAGAAAATTCTTAGTATACTCTGTGGTTACAACATTGTCTAATCTTCCATATAAAAGAAAAAAAAAATTGTTCTTGGTTATTGGAAAAAAGTGTGGTAGTGTGGAAGTGCATGTCTGGGAAAGATTAGGAAAAATTTAGTATTTGAGTGTATCTATTGTGACCGACCTTTTTTTCTTGGAAAATTATCTAGTTTACTATCATGGACTATATGCGCTATTCCAGTATACGGTTATTATGTCAAAGTTTTCAAACTCTATGAGGTTTGATGTGGAGAAATTTGATGGAAAAATCATTTTTGACTTGTGGCAAGTGCTAATAAAAAATATGCTAATACAATCCAGGTTACACAAACATTTGAAAGAGAAACCAAGCCTTATTTTCAACATAGATTTCAATAAAGACAAAGATTCTGGTGAGTCTAGTATGAGCAATGAAGATAAGGAAGATCTGGATTTGAGAGCTACAAGTTCGATTCATCTATGTTTAGCCAAGAATGTTGTTGTAAATGTGCATGGAATATTCATAGCCAAAGAACTTTGGGAGAAGCTTGAAGGGTTATATCAAGCAAAGGGCATCTTAAGTCAGTTGTACTTGAAAGAACACTTTCATACTCTACGTGGATAAAGGTACCAAAATCTTGGATCATTTGAGTGTTCTTAATGATATCATTTCTGAACTTAAGGCTTTTGGAGTTTAGATTGAAAATGAAGATAAAACATTAAGGTTCATATTGTCTCTTCCATCTTCCTATGAATAGATTATACCTATTTTGATGTATGGGAAGGAGACTATGAATTTTGCAAAAGTTAACAGTAAACTTCTTTATGTGGAGAGAAGGATAAAAAGTATAGGTTATACTTCATCATAAGATAAAGTGTTGGTAATTAGAATGGGGAGCAATTGGAAGAAGAAGAATTTCAGAAGAATACAATTTGTTAGAGGTGTAGACAATCTGGACATGTTAAGAAAAATTATTAAGGTGGAGTGAGTTCGGCAAAAGGCTCCAAGTTGGAAGCTAGTAGTGTCTCCCTCCTATGAGAGAAGGTGATTTCATTTAAGAAATGAGAAATACATTTTCATGGTATATCCACTTTGCCATGGAAGAGGGTGTGTTATTGTTAGTGGATGTACAATTGCATATAGGTATTAATTTGACATTGATTCAATGTGTGTGGTGGAATATATGTCGATGGCTGATGAACTTCCGATAAAGTCAAATGTGGAAGTTGCAACATAAATTTTCAATAAGATTTTTGACATGTGTCGAAGTAAAATTCTTGAAATTTATTAATTCCAAGTATGTATACTCTTTTATGGTGGAGTATGATTGTTTTTTAGGTTGAGAATTATGACTATAAGTATAGATAGTAATTGCACTGTAGTTGCAGCAAATGTTTCTTTTATTTAGCCAAGGCGGAGAGATTGTTAAGAAATTGGTAAAATAAAAGGGGATCTCAGTCTCACATCAGAAAAGGAGCAATGGTGAAGGAATTCTCAAACTTATATTAGGAGTTCAAAGCCTTTGTTTATAATTGTCTCAGCCAAATATTTTAAGCATTCTATTTGACTCTGGTTAAAATTCATTTATTATTCCTCTTATTTTAGAGTATAGAAGGATGTGAGTTAATATATACTTTGAAGAGTATGGGTACATTGGAGTCGCAGGATTTGAGAGAATAGTTCATGTGATTGTAACGATTTTTCACGTAATAGATTTCTTTTAGAGGTTTTTTCTCTTATTTTAGAGTTTTTTTATGTAAATTTTTATGTTTTAGTGATTATTATTATTTCCTAATTTATTATTTCTGATATTCCTACATAAGGCAAGTATCTAGAGAAGGCTTTGGGAGCTAATTTTTCCCAACACAATGGACACAAACATAGAGTATAATTCGTGATAATTTATGGTGTAAAAAAAAAAAAAAAACGCATTGTAATAATTTGGCGTCATTTATTAAACTCATACTAATTTTAACATCGTAACTAAAAAATCCCCTACAAAGTATCGATAAAATCACTAGTTATATTCCCATATTTTTTTTCAACCATTTTAAAATATTAAGAGAAAAATTCTAGAGTAAATACTAAGTTATACCTTTTCCACACATCCTATAGTAATGTATCGACTATTTTCATCTTCATAATGAATGAACTTCATTGTTGCTTGAAGGGCCTTCTCTCTAATCATTTTGTTCAGAGGCCAACGACTCAGGAGAGGCTCACAAAGTAAATAAAGACTATCCCAAATTACATCCTGTATGAATGGGTGTGGATAGTATAGATCCTCCTGAAATAACAATTTTGTCTTAGCTAACAATGTTTCAAGAACATAAAAGGGTATACGATGCCATTTGAAAACTTATTTTCTATTTTATAATTTCAAAAACTTATTTTTTAAAAAATAAAAACGAATTATATATCTACTCTGGGTTGAGGTGTTTCAAGACATAATAATTATTTTTCGTGAACCCTTTTCATGACATTATCGAATCTTAAAATCTTGAAATTTGACTTCGTATTCATGTAGCTTATTCATTACGAAAAAAAATTACTTGGAAAACAATAATAAAGCGGGGTTAAAATCACCTTTGCACATCGATGACGAACAGTCCTCCAATTGATTTCTTCGTAAGATTGAGTGTGGAGTTCTTCCCTCAGTTGTTGGATTAGTGGTGTGATTGGACCAACAAATCTTTTCCCATATAAATATGAGACGGGCATGTAAACCAACCGACAATAGCAAAACATTTTTGCTGCATTTAAAAAAACAAAAATAAGATTGCCCATAAATTAATTGTAAACGAGAGATTTTTAGCATATGAATAAATTGATGGAGGACGACCTTTTTTTTCAAAAAAAAAAAAATGAAACATAATGCCAAATGAATTTATAATTTTCTGTTCAACCTTTGCTAAAATCAAACACTATATGCATAATTTGATATTTCCTCCACAACATAGGTGACAGATATTTGACCACTTATATGAGTAATGGATTGAGGTTCTTGGTTTTGAATAAAAGTCAAATAAATGTATAGTTTTAATTAATTCAGGACTCTAAATATGGTAAAGTTTAAATATTTGTTAAGCATTTAAGCCCAAGTGTGCTAGCCTATAAGGTTGGTTGGTAGAAATCAATTGGAAAAAATGATTAGGATTTAAAGTAGAAGTGCCACATTTTTGAACACACTCAGTGAATGCGGCAATAGAATACTTATAAGCCAAAGAAAAAAGAAATATTATGGAATCATGAAGAAATTTAATATAATTAAAGAAAATTAAATTTTTGTATATTCTCTGCTTATCTAAAAGAAAGTTTGCAATGTTATAAAATTCTAAAGATCTTTGTGCAAACCTGGATGCATTGGAAGATAAGGAGGAAGAAGCCAAAACTCAGGGGGCAGTGGATTGACTCCAGACCATTCAAACAGTCCGAGTATCTGTAATACAAGCAACAAAACATAGTAAATATTGTAAACAATTAATCATTTAGTACACAGGTTTGTTTTTGGGCTCTGTAATCTACAACATGTCAACATCTAAATAATAATATATAGTGTTTGAACTAGTCATGACCGCTTCCCATACATTATGTTGTATTTGATAGCTCACAATACTCAAATAAAGTTCCCACATAAGTATTTTTTAAGAATAAACATTTAACTTGATATCAAAGGACTTGAAGTATTTTTAAGGAAAACATTTCGATATAACACCTAGGGGTGGGCATCTCCAACCCAACCCAACCCGACTATTTTTTATTGGGTTGGGTTGGGTTAATTCTTAAAAAAAATAAGATGGGTTGGGTTGGGTTGGGTTGAAAATTTTTCAACCCAACTCAACCCGAACCCGACAAACGTCTATCCCTAATTCTAAATCTAAGGTTTTCTCCTCTTTCTAAAAGAACAATTGTTAGGGATGATGATTAAGGATAACTTTTATGATGAAATAAATATTTTATTTATAATTATTAAATATTTATTTATACTTATTTTATTTGTAATCAAATTGCTAAGACTATAAGAGTTATAGATTAGACCTTTTGTACTTTTATGGCAAATTAAATTCAATTCGATCAACTCAACCCAACCTGACTAGTACTGGGTTGGATTAGGTTAGATTGAAGAATTTATTGATTTGTTTATTATGATAATGGTAAATGTATAATGTTATATATTATTAATATTTTGTTCTTATATTTATATAGAGATTGGAGTGAGCATACCATTGGATCCATAAAAAATAATGTGAATTGATTATTTTTCATGCTATTAAGATAATTATTTTAAATAAAAACTTTATATTTTACTTACATATGTTTATTCTTTTATGATTTGCAAAAGTTGAAAACATGTTAGTTAGTTACATTTTGGGTTGATTTACATGTTTTGTTTGATGTTAGATGTGGCATGTAGTTGATACTTTGAAAGCTACCAATTTGACGTAATTTTTTATGGTTTTTTACGCTTGTGAGGACTTTAATGAGCAAACAAGTTGTGTTGACGGACTCTATTAGGATTATTGTCTTAATTTTTATTTTGTTATTTTTGTACCTTTTTGTGGTGAATTAATTTTTTTTTTCTTTTTTAATTATGTAGTGGCTTAAATTTTTATTTGTATTAAATCTATTATGTAATCAACGAGAATGTTTTACATTTGAACGAGTTGATTAATATGAATGTTTTGCATTTCAACAAGATACCAACCCGATCAACTTAACCTAACCCAACCCGACAATTATTGGGTTGGGTTGGGTTAGGTTAAAGAATTAATTGGGTTAGGTTGGGTTGAAAAATTTTCAACCCAACCCACGTTGGGTTGAAGGATTTTCAACCCAACCCAATCCGAACCCGAAAATGCCCACCCCTAATAACACCAAACAAGTTAGAGAATAAGACTTGCCAAGATAAGTAACTTGTACGATCTAGATATTTTATTCCTATAAACAGAAGATAATAATCCACAAAAGTTTTAAAATATATTTAGTAGAAATCGAACTCCTAATGTTGGAGTGCGAAGCCTAAAATCAGTATTGTAGTGCTACGCAAATGCATTGAGGGTCGAGCACCTTGTAGAGCACCAAGAAGAGAAATTTTTTCAAGCTATCTAGTGAATGGCATGACCTAGTACCACGAGCTGAGGTCGTACCATAGCTTGGATGACTCCAACCCTATTAAAACAAATGTTTTAGCCAAACTAGAAGTACTTCCCAAGTGATTGTTATTTATATCCCTCTGTATTAAGAATCACAATTTTTTGATGATTAGTAGACGACCAGCCTTTGCACCATTTTCACTAAAATTGATGGTTTATTTTAAGAAAAACAAATCCAAAACGGTGTCATTTTGGACTCCCTAAATTATCGCCATTTTGGACCCTTTTTTTTTTTAAAAAAAAAAAGTAATGTCATTTTGGGTTGACTACTTAAACAAAAATTCGAGGCAAAATAAAATCCTAACCAGACTTTTTCATTCCCCTCAACTTCATCAAAGGCAGCAAACTTCTTTCATGATCGTTGACTTCACCAAACTTCACAAACCTTTACGTTGCTACCACTACACTAGTCACTACCCAACTTCATTCGGAGCGGCAGACTTCTTTCATGGTACCAATCATTAGCATCGCACCAGTCACCATTCGTCGCTGATTTTTCGATCTTGTTGACTGTCGTCGATGTTTTTAATCTCTCTCTCTCTTTCCCCCTCCCTCCTATTGTTTTGTGGGTGTGATTTTGCTAATTTTTTTTTCTTTTTGCTGGGGTTCCATTGATCACTGGTCAAACCACCTTGTCGAAGCCTAGGCACCAACTAAGCAGCCTAGTCACTAGGTGCTAGATTGCCAATCGCCTGACGTCTAACCCTTTTTGAAACATTGATGATTATAAATACCTATACATGTGAGATTTTTTTGGAGTGTAGAGAGAGTGTTATATATGAGAGTCATAAGTGAGAAAGAGAGAGAAACAAAGCTCCCATTTGAAGACATTGTTTTTAATAGTGGAAGAGTGTCGATACACTCCATGAAAGCAAGAATTTTCCAAATCATGTAAAAATAATGCATCTTCTTTATATTTATCATATGTTGTGTGTGTATTTTATTTGTGTTTGTGATTGCTCTCTACTTCCTAACACCTAATATCTTAATAAATAGGGTGGTGTCCAACCACCTCGATTAAGAAGTGATGTGTGCATTTCATTAGTGCTTCAATTAGAAAATTAAAATGCATTTAAAGAATGTACAGGCAAGACTCATCATATGGACTTAGCTCCTGTATGCTCATTCCTCTATCATGTATACATGGCTTTCACAATATCAACCACTAATTAGAAGTAATCACTCTTCATCAAGTGGTGATTATAGGTCACTTTTGGAAACATAAGTCAACCGAGACAGTCAAGGGAGGTGGCTAACATATAATTGCCATGTGATTTATTTTCTGCTAGCACACATTTAAATTATTCCCATTAATCCAGGAGAAATTTCGAGAATCTGGGAGAGGTAGTCAGCTGATGATAAATGTCTCTTATGTATACAAATAGTTGTCATCTTCTAGTAACTTATATGAAGAAAATACACAATAAAAAGCTCTCTATTTTTGTAACCACTAAAATGTTTTCTATGTTGGAGACTTGGAGTATGGAACCTAGTTCAAAATTGTAATTATGCACAGTCACATTAGAGGTCGAGCTTCTTATAGAGCTTGCAATAGTCGAGCTGTCTGATTAACTTAAAGGGGTTTTTAGGGTAACACCCCAAGAAGGAATTAGATATCATGTGAAAGGAGGTGTTTATTTTTTTTCCTTTGCATAAAAAGATTTTCTAAATTGATTAAAAATATTTTTATTTCTACTCATATGCTATTATAAAAAGAGAGCTTCAGTTTATAAACATCATCATATAATTGAAAAAGAATTGATGCATTTCTTAGACGTACAAAATTTCCTAAAATATGTAAAATATGAGAATTGATGAATTTATGTTCGTTTTGCATGATTTTCCATTTTCGTCCTAACCCATAGCAGGTAAAAGTTTTTCTCTGACTTTGTTACATACTTTTCACTCGAGTCTTTGTTTACACTTGGTGGTGTTTTTCTATAAATCATTTTTTAATATAAGCTACTTTTATACAACGTATTTCTTGATTATATTGCTCATATTTATATATATAATATGTGGGGCTAGTTCATGGAGCAAGAGGGGTGGGCCAATAGACTCGGACCCAAAACGGAATCAACTATCCCATTGGGGGAGATATTGATAAGTTGGGGTGCGAGGCAGAGCCCCTACGATACGATACGGTATTTGTAAGAGTATTTTCAGTATTAGGGTTTTGATATAAATACTATTGTAACTCTATTGAAAATCTAGTAGAAGTTTTTCAGTTATACAAAAGTGGAAGTAGCCATACTATCAAACAATTATAATTCTTTGTGTTTTCTCTCTTCTTCTTACTTTATTATCGCATATCTATTACACAACAATTGGTATCATAGCTTAATTTGTTAGATCAGTTACCATTGCTTTTCGAGATGGCT
This sequence comes from Dimocarpus longan, assembly GCA_022984855.1. Lineage (NCBI taxonomy): Eukaryota > Viridiplantae > Streptophyta > Magnoliopsida > Sapindales > Sapindaceae > Dimocarpus > Dimocarpus longan. The sequence continues at coordinate 25,765,907 of CM041013.1, forward strand.
GGGATTACATCTTTTGCAAAATTTGAAGTCATGAGATTCGGTGGACTAAGAATTTGGTTTATGGTAAGGACCTGTTGGTGCATCAGGTGATGGCAAAGGCATTAGAGAAGAAACTAGAAGATATGCTCGAGATAGAATTGAGTGAATTACAGGTGAAAGCAGTATTTGTTATTGGACTTTGTTTAGCAAATGAAGTGATGGTGCATGTTATAGATGAGAAATCACCAATAGTAATTTGGTTAAAATTGGAATTAGGGGTGAACATCTCTAACCCAACCTGGTAAGTCTAAGCCAACCCCACCACCTTTTATCAAGTTGGGTTGAGTTAAATCTTAAAAAAATTTGAGATAGGTTGAGTTGGATTGGGTTGAAAATTTTTCAGTTCAACACAACCCAACCCGACAAACGTCCATCTCTAGTTCTAAATCTAAAATTTTCTCCTTCTTTTAGAAGACCATTTACTAGAGATAAAGATTAAAAATAGCTTTTGTGGTAAATTGAATGTTTATTTTGAATAATTGAATATGTATTTTTACTTGTTTTATTTCTAACTAAATTACTAAGACTATAAGAATTACAAACTAAATTTTTTATGTTTTATGGTGGATAATCAAACTGATCAACTCAACCCAAACCAACCCGATTATTATTAGATTTAGTTGGGTTAGGTTGAAGAATTTATTGGGTTATGATGGGTTGAAAAATTTTCAACCCAACCCATGTTGGGTTGAAAAATTTTTAACTCAATCCAACCTGAACCCGAAAATACCCACCTATAACTGGAGAGTCATTAAATGTCAACGTCACTTATGAATAAGTTATTCCTCAAACAGAAATTATATGGGTTTAAAATGATGAAGGGTTCAAATTTGAGACAACACATAAACATATTTAATCAAACAATCAGTGATTTACATGTAGATGTGAAATTTGAAGACGAGGATAAGGCATTGATGAAGTTACATTCTTTGTTGGCTTTATACAAAAATTTGTCTACAACTCTAACATGGGGAAAAGAGTCTCTAGAGTTAGAAAAGAACATAACATCTATGTTGGCTTTCAATCTAAAGAAGAATACTAGCGAGGACAGTTCTAAAAGAGAATGAGTTATGGTCAAAGGTAGTCAGGAACGTGAAAGAAGCAAGTCGAGGAATGGAAGGCACAAAAAGGATTCTCGATCTAAGTCAAGGAATAATAAATCCATACGATGTTATATATACGGTAAGAAAGGTCACATTAAAAGGGAATGTCTTAAATGGAATATGTGAAATGATGGTGATAAGAACACTGGTTCAAGTTCTAAAGCATATATATATGTGGTGTTATACATGTGATGAATGTGGTAGAGCATGACTCGGATTATAGAAATGGTGATATGTTGTCTGTTTCATCTAATTTAGATCACTTAGCATATTCATGAGTGCTTGACTTTGTGTGTTAGTATCACATGACTCCTCACAAGGATTGGTTCGACACTTTCAAGTTAGTTAATTCTAGTTCAGTTCTTATGGGTAATGATGCATCTTCTAAAGTAGTAGAAATAGGAACCTTTAGTGTAAAGTGACAAAGAGGATATGACTGTGATGAAAGGGCAAAAACTGTTAGGTAATATTTATAGATTATTGGGTATTATAATTGTAGGCGGAGCAACTAGTGTAGAGTATGATTTGGATGGTATAGTCTTATGGCATATGAGGTTGGGTCATATAGGTGAGTAAGGCATGATCGAGTTTTGTAAGAGAAATTTTTTGAAGGGTGTGAAATCATGTAGACCTGATTTTTGCAAAGTTTGTTTTTTAAGAAAGCAACATAAGATGCAATTCAAGACAAACACACACGAGATTGAAGGTACAATTGATAACAGTCATTCAAATGTTTGAGGATTGATGAAGGAGCTATCACAAGGAGGACATCTATATTTTGTGACTTTTATTGATGAATTTTCTTGGAAAGTTTAGGTGTACTTCATGTGACACAAATCAAAGATTTTTGATAAGTTCAAATTATGGAAAGCTAAGGTGGAAAACCAAATAGATAGGAAAATAAAGTATCTAAGAATAGATAATGGGATTGAGTACACGAATTCTGAGTTCTTAAAATTTTATGAGCAATATGGGACTAGAAGACACTTCATAGTATGAACGACACACAGCAGAATGGTGTGGCGAAAAGGATGAACAGATCGCTTGTAAAAAGGGCAAGGTGTCTCAAGTTAAATGATAGGCTTCTAAAGAACTTCTGGGCAGATGTAGTGAGTATGATGTGTTTCTTACCAAATAGATCACCATGTGTAGTACTAGATGGAAAGGTTCCAAAAGAAGTATATACATGTAATGAAGTCAATTATTCTGGTTTGAGACTATTTAGGTGTCTTGCCTATATGCATATTTCAAACAATGAGAAATCAAAGTTAGTTTTGAAGTCCAAGCAACACATATTTCTCAGGTTTGAAAAGGGAATAAATGGGTATAAGGTTTGGGATCCTTCTACAAAAAAGGTGGTAATTAGTAGAGATGTGGTGTTTGATGAGAAATCTATGCTGAATAGTACTTGGGAACAAAAGAAGTAAATGTCAACAAATTACAACAATGGTAAGCAAATGGTGCAAGTTGAGTTAGAGAGCATGGTCAAGCAGATGAATAATCAGAATTTAGAAGCCTATACTTCAGGTGAGCAAAAAGAGCAACACAATAAAGTCACAAGGAGACCCAGACGCACTATTAAACTGCTAAAAAGATATGATTTTGAAGATTTGGTTTCTTATGCATTTGTTACTAGTAGCAGAGATCCTACTACCTCTCAAAAGGTTATGAAAAGTCAAGAGAGAGATAGATGGATGGGAGCTATGGTAGAAGAGATTAAGTCTTTGTATAAGAATCAAACTTAGGATTTGGTGGAACTTCTATAAGAGAAATAGGTCATTGGGCGTAAATGGGTATATAAAAAAAATGATGATGGGAAATTTAAGGCTCGTGTTGTAGCAAAGGTATACTTACAAAAAAAATGAGTAGATTATGATGAAATCTTCACTCCAATGGTTAGACATACTTCAACAAGATGTAATTTAAGTCTTATAGCACACTTAGACATGGATTTGGATCAAATGGATGTAAAACCGATCTTTTTTCATGAAAATTTGGAGAAGGATATTTATATGGAGTAGACAAAGGGTTACTCAACCAAGAAAAGAGCACTTAGTTTGCAAACTGAAGAAGTCTTTTTATGGGCTAAAGCAATCTTCAAGGCAATGGTATAAAAAGTTCAACTTTTATATGCTTCAAATTGGCTACATGAGATGTGAGTATGATTGTTATGTTTATGTTAAGAGTCTTGATGATTATTCTATTATTTTCTTGCTCCTATATATGGATGACATATTGATTGCTGCTAAGAATATGTTTGATGTTAACAAGTTGAAGAATTTGTTGAGTAAAGAATAAATATTTGGGTACTGCTAAAAAAATTCTTAGGATGGAGATTCATAGGGATAGAAAGTCTGTGAGGTTATAGTTGTCTCAGAATAACTACATGCAAAAGGTGTTAGCAAATTTTAGCATGACGAATGCTAAAATAGTGAGTGCATATTGTCTACCAACCAATATCCAAGTATAGACGAAGAGGTTGAAGACATGTCAAAGGTACCACATGCTAGTGCAGTGAGATGTTTGATGTATTCCATGATCTACATCAGGCCAGATATAGCACATGCTATAAGCGTGGTTAGCAAGTATATGGCTAATCTTAGGAAACATCATTGGAATGCAGTCAAGTGGAATTTCAGATACTTGAGAGGCACCGTGGATTATGGTATTATTTAGTAGACATAAAAATAAGCTTTTAGTTGTAGGATACATAGATTTAGATTATGTCAAGGATCTTGATAACAAGAGGTCGACTATAGGTTATGTTTTCACTCTTGCAAGGGGAATTATTCTAGGTTCTGTAGTAGCTTTGTCCACGATTGAAATAGAGTACATGGCAGTTGCTAAGGAAGCATTGTAGGTGCAGGGCTAGTCAAAGAGCTGGGAGTTTAGCAAGGTGGAGTTTAGTCAAAGTGCCATTTACTTAGCAAAAAATCAAGTGTATCATGCAAGGCCCAAAAATATAGATGTGAGGTTTCACTAGATTAGAGAATTGATTGGTTTAGGTGACTTAAAACTTTAGAAGGTCCACACTTCGAAAACTGCAGCGGACATATTGACAAAGGCCGTTATTGCAGACAAGTTCAAGAATTGTTTAGACTTGATCAAAGTCTTTAGGTGATAAAGAGGAAACGTAACCCAGCTTATCTTGTATTAGGTGGAGCTATTCTTCTCCTAAGGGGCTATATTCGCAACGATAGAGATTGTTGATTACATGGATTATATTATATATGTAACATGCAGGGCTAGTTGATGGAGAGAAGAGAATAGGTCTACAGACTTGGACCTGAAATGGAATCAACTAGCCTATTGGAGGGGATACAAATAAGTAGGAGGTGCGGAGGCAACACCCCTACAGTACATTACAGTATTTGTAAGGGTATTTTCAGGATTAAGATTTTGATATAAATACTATTTTAATTCTATTGAAAATATAGTTGAAGTTTTTGAGCCGTACGAAAATGAATGTAGTCACACTGCCAAACTACTATAATTTTCTATGTTTTCTCTCTTCTTCTTACTTTATTATTGTATTTCTATTGCACAACAGTACTTTTCAAAAGGGGTTGTTACAATGTATTCCACAATACATTATAAATACTGCACTATTGCACTATGCTATACATATATAGTATTGAATAATATTATACAATAATACAGTTCAAAATATTATTCCCAAAATCAACTTAAAAGATGTGGCAATTGATTTGCCCTTATTATCTTATATTCTTATTCACCACATCCTTCCATAAATTTTGGATTCAATATGTGGGTTATATATATATATATATATATATATATATATGGAAAAAACTTGAGACCTATTTAGAAACAAAATAATATTATTTTCTTAATTTTAAAAAAAAAAAAATTAAGATGAAACCTTGAAAAGTTTGAGAAACAAAAGAAAATTCGAAGAAATGATTCTCATAAAAAACCTTTGAATAAAACATTTTTGACAATATATAACAAAAGCACTAACATGTAAATGTACGGTTAGTTGCTTCTGAAGAAAGAAATTTATGATAAAGTACGTTTTACGAAAAGTACTGAAACACATACAAGAGTTTACATACCGCAAGCCAAATCTTTCCCCAAGAAGGAATATACGTTACGCCACCATGATCAAGAATCCATTTTCGAGCTCTTGCACAAGCATTGTTTTCACCATCATCTGGTCCCAATCCCAGTAAACGCATGCAAACATAGCTATAAACTGTTCCAAACATGCTGCTGATGCGACTCTCTATATGTATTCCCCATCCACCATCTTCATGCTGCTCCACAAAATATTTCCAAATAATTAATATATCCTTGACCTAAGAATGGCTTTTGACGAATTTTTAGAAGGCTGTCAACAAATCTAATAACATCTGTGAAGGCTTTCCAAAAAATTTAGAAGCTAATACCTGCAGATTATACAAGTAACGAAGGGTTTCTTTGCGATGCTCCTCAGTAAATACAGCATTTAGATGCCCAGTAATGTACAAGCACATTACCTGTAATTTTCAGATAAAAAGAATGGAAGATAATAGTTTATTATTCACATATGCTGAAGTACACTTTAAGGTGAGTAAAAATTTGATAGTATAATCATTCAAGTACAAGATCCTACGTCGTTTACATCTAGGATCCTGGTTTTGGAGCGCTACAGCCTGTCTATGCGATAAATGATTTTGTAGCGCAACAAACTTAGGATTCCGAATGAGGTAATGTGCAAAATTCCAAATTATATATATATATATTCTTTCTACTATAAGGATGAACTGCTTTTAATAATATTACTTTCAATATTATAAGTCGTTAAATGTATTGCCTTTTTTCATAACTAATACTGGATATTAATTATTTATATATAATCAATGCATTACAATATTGAAATTGATATTGTTAAATTTAGTTCGCCCTTATAGTAAAAAGAATATATATATATATATTTGATTGAAAATCAACTTTATATTAAGAGTTTAACAATAAGATGAAAGAGTACTCACAAAGGGAGGCAGGAAATATAAACAACCACTGTTTTCAGCAGGCCAATGACCATCACTGGCCTGTATGGCTGAAAAGTAGAGGGCTGCCTTCTTCATCGCTGTTTTGGCTGTTTCATGTGTAATTGCTTCTCCATCCTTTACTTTTAATAGAGGAATCGATTGTTTGAAATTTTTCTCTCTAAGAAACTGCATAATGACGAAAAAAAAAGCAATTTTTATAATAGAAAAGAGTAGAAAGAACTGTAGACAATTTAAGAAAATTAAAGTGGTCATGAAAATGTAAAAAAAATAAATAAATAAATAAATAAAAATTAGAATATCACTTGAAAGAAACAAAAGAACTTGTAACATATGATATAATGACATTCAGAATTAACTGACAGTTTTTTTTTTTCTTTTCATTTAACAACTTGACTATTGAATTTAGGTATGGCAAAAATTGCCGATCTAACCCAAACCAAAAGGACCTTGATCAATTTGGGGAAATTTTGGAGTATCGAAACTAAGTTTTGGGTCAAGTGTCGGTCAAATTTTTATTCTTTTTTGATCCAGTTTATTATCGTATCAGATTTATATATGCTAAACACTTTTGACTCATCCTGACCCTATTACTTTGTTATATTTTTATTATTCACTAATATTATTTTTCTTAATATTATTGTTATCATTATAGTCTATTTTTTAAGTGTTGCATATTATTATTTTGTTTATTTAAATTTATTTTTGTAAAATTGTATCTTAAATAAATTATTCTTTTAGATAATTAAGATGCTTTAATGAAATTTTCAATAATTATTTTAATATATATATTAACACTTTTATATCAAACTTAATGAATTTTATATTCTTTAAGTTATTTTAGTATTCGTATTTCAGGCTTAAATTTAATATTTGTTAGTTTTAGATGAAGTTCAATTGAATTTAAGTTTAAATAGATGTTAAATTTTTAGCTTATATTTGAACTTGAGCATATATTTAAATTTAAAAATGTTTCATTTAAATGTGTATTTACATTTATGTGAAAATTAAAATTTATATTTTAATATGCATTAAAATATGTTTTTTAATAAATCGAATCAAAATATGTGAGGTATGAGGCCACCCCACCCCTCCCCAAACGGATTCGGATTTTAGGGTAAAAATTGAAAACTAATTCAAGGAATGGGTCAGGTATAGAGCGCCCCATTCAAAATGGGTTTTGAGTTTGGAGGGAACTAATCCAACTCTATGACCCATTACCATGCCTACTATTAATGGATGAAGCTCAATTGTTTATTTCACCTAGCTGTACTTATGTTTCCTTTTTCCGTTAATAAATGTCTTTGTATTATCAAGGTTAATAAATAAAAAATCATAATCCAATTTATTTTAGATACAATGAAGTAGAATTTTAGGATATGTTTAGTATTGTTTTTTTTTTCTTCATATATTTTTGGCGTAAAGAAAGAAAGAAAATACAAACAATGTTTTGATTTCTGTTATTAAAATCTAAAATTACTATGATAATAATAATTAAAATAGTATTCTAAAGATGAAAAAAATAATAAAAATGCATTTGGTAAAAATTAATAAAAATATAATTATGAATAGGTCAATACTCACACAAATAGTAATCAAGTCAAGCATTCAACGCACTTAATTTAAAAATAATAATGGCTAAAGTTACTAAAAATCATAGCCCAAAATCTAGTAGTAAGTACCTAGTTTTTCTATAACATTTAAGGGTTGACTAGTATACATGATTTGTAACCAAATACAATGGTTATAAAATTTTGGGATAATTCTAATTTCTCTCCTGTAGTTTGGTATAATAGCCAAAAAATCTTTGATTTAAAAAATCGCTAAGAACCCTCTATCATTTAATTACATAGACAAAATACTTCTTATAGTTTAAGTAAATGTCTAAAAACCCCTTACCAACAAAGTTTACCTTAAAAGTTAAGGTTTGACCATTACTGAGAAAGGGTAAAACTATGAAAGCACAAGAAAATATAAAAAACATTAATAAATTTTTTAAAATTATGTCCATTGTCCATCTACATGATGGACGGTGACCATAATTCAATATATATATATATATATTAAAGTGTTCTTCAGATGAAGAATAGTATTGATCTCACTTCTCTCTCTCTCTCTCTCTCTCTCTCTCTTTGTTTATCATCATCCACCAAACCAAACCATCATCATCAAAGGTAATTCTTTTCTCTCTATTCTCCATTTCTCCCTCGACCCCTTTTATCTTGTTTCTCTATCTAAAACACCAAACAAGCCTAGACGACCAGGGTTCATTCGACTTTGAACGACTTAGGTCAACCTAGGTTCGTTCATCTTCGAACGAACTTAGAATCGTTTTTGATCTTCAAATAAACGCAGGCCGCTTGGGTTCATTCGAAATTTTTCTAAATCTGGGTTTCAAAACTCATATATAGTTTTCTAGGTTTTGAAACCCATAAGTCGATAATCTAGTTTTGTCCATATCGTCAACGATTTTCATCTTATGAGATGATGATAGAAATTTTTTTTTTTTTTTAATTTTTCGTTTGTTTTTCATCTAGTTTTGAACTTTTTTAATATTTTAATTTTTAAAATTTGTTGATGATGGTGATAAATTTGCGTTGATGTTAATGATATTAATGATGATCAGTTAGAGGTGGAGATCTAATCTCCTCCAAAAAGATTTTTTATTAGTTCTTTTTTTAATTTTTTTATTATTTTTTGAAGTAATGTCCATGATGGATGGTGCAAATCTCATAGTAAAATGATTTAATATTAATATTTTTAAATTGAATTAATATTAATATTTTTTAATTACATTTTACATTTATTTTTATTAAATTATATTTTTTAGTTTTTTTATAATTGAGGGCAGTTTAGTCTTTTCACATACTGTCATTGTTAGAATTTATTTTAACTAACAGGTTGATATAGAAGGAAAATGGAATTTCAACAAACTACAAAAGTTAATTATTGATTACATCAAACAACAGAGAAAAATTAGAATTATCCCTAAAATTTTTATTTTTATTTTGAATACTATTTGCAGTAGAGGTAACTCGAATTTAGAATATTAGTAAATTGAATGAGTGTTTTTTGCCAACGAACCACATTGGATAATGATTCATTTTAACTTTAAAAACCTTTTATATATTTGAATCATTTGATTAAAACCTAATGAATATGAATTGCTAATGTGTATATTTCCTAACCATGAATTATTTGCACAATCCAACTTTTTATAATTGACATTATTATATGAAATAATATAAAATATTTAAGATGGAGAGTTAAAAAATAAATAAATTTTATATTTTATTATATACTTCAAATGCATTAATAAATTACATTTAAATATATATATATATTCACAGGAGGCATCTTGTATTTATTGGAGTAGCAAATTAGAAGAAGAAAACAAGAAACACGGAAGAAGAAGAAGATTTTTATTTTTATATATTTGAAAACTAAGGAAAACATGATTTTGTTTTGTTTTTGCTTATTTTTCATTTTGAAATTAATCCAAGAGCTCCAATTGAGAGATAAGGTTAGTGAATTAAATTAAAATATTAAAAAAGGTCAAACTTTCTTTTTTAAACTGGTTTTGATATTTTGTTTCATGTTCATGGTTTTTCCATCCAATGTTCTCCTTTATTTTCACTCAAAATTCTTGTATTTCATCAAAACCCTATATGGAAAACTATCAAATAAAATTAAGAAACCTCTATTATCACTCAAGTTAAGCTTTGACTAACCCCAAAAAAATAAAATAAAAATAAATTACAAAATCCTTCAAATCTATAAATCCATTTTCACCATTTATAAAACCTTTAACACAATGAAAAGCTCTCATTTTTTACTATCCTTTATCAAAAGAAACCAAATTTCTTATTGGAATTTGAAGTTGAAGTATTTAAATTTAATTATAATTATAACAATATCTTTTTTTAATACAAGAGTTAATAATTTAATTTAAGAGTAATATTAGAATATTAAAAATGTACAAATTAAGGGATGTACATACGATTCTAGAGAGGTGAAAATATAGCCACTTTTTTTTTTTTTCCTTTTTTATATATGATGACAGGCGGTGTTTTCATACAATATAAACTATAAGAATATGATGCAAGTAAATAAATTTTTCTAGGTATCAAAGATAATTAAATTTAATCAAAATTAACTCACGCATGATTGATTTAAAATAATAATAATAATAATTGATATACAAGAATTTACATTGTTAAAAGATAAATGATTCAACTTTCGCACCAAGTTGTGGTCTAAAAGTAGCGGATGCAAATACATATAATTTTAGTGGATGCGAATTAATACATTTAATTTTAATGTCATATAATTTTACTGTCATAATTATATTATCAGAAATTCAAATCAAGACCATTAAAATTGTCAATTACCATCAAACCCCAAAACTTAAACTGAGAAGAAGTCTAACTATAATATTTAAAACTTAAGGTTATGACACAATGATACGTCTTCTCACATGCAACGTAAATAAATAACAAATGACGGATATATGCTAAATGTCTCTTACTATATAACATATGCAATAAGAATTTTAAATAAAAAAATGAGAGAGGGTTTGAATTAAAAGAGACCTCCAGTGTCTGATACTATGTCAGTTACCATCAGACTAAAAAACTTAAATTGAAAGAAAATGACCAAACTATAGTATTTCAGATCTAAGATTATGACATATTAATGAAAATGATTTTTATTCGGTCTTGTAACCTAAACAGTTATTCATATGGTATGGATCAAAATAACCGCTCCTACAATTTAAACAATTATTTAGTCTAGCAACCTAGTATTGAATACAATTAAATAGACATAATATCATTACTATTTACATGTCAAAATTGAATATTTATTTATTTTTCTAAATATATGAAAGTGGGCAATTTTTTGACTTCTCCAGTAGTCACTAATTTATTTCCTTGCTTGTCCAATTGACAGATATGTATGTGTCTTGACCTCTTGAAGGTTCAAAATGCACTAAATTTCTTATATTAGTTTTAGAAGGGTAAGGAATGAATGTTTATAGACCTACCTGCAATCTCCATAGAAGGTCACCGTTGGGCGTGACCTGGTGACGATTTCTATGGAAATTTTGTCGAGCTTCTTCAACCTCAGCTAGCTCTTCAGGGCTTCCTGCCTCAGGATCGAATTCCCATATTTGTCTTCCCACAAAATTGTTTGTGGTCCAAATATATGGGTTGTTTCCACCCTCTGCAATCTTCAGCCTCCACATAATTGTTTTTGTTCTGTTGTATGTGAATCAGAATTAAATTAATTGTATGAATAAACAATTTCATGACATCGTAGAAAAAAAAAAAGAAATAATATATATACTAGTGGGACCATCAAAATAAAGATAAGTGCGAAACATCAACACGGACTAATTTACAAAAGTTCCTTTTAATTTATTTCAAGAAGTTTATGTTGGCATCAACCAAATAAAAAATCAATGCAAAGAGAAATAAGTTATGAATACAACTTTTGAATATGTAAATTCTACAAACCAATAACAACAAAGACTAACAATTAGAATTTTCAATATTCTTTTCTAGATATTGTGTAGCAAGAAAACAACTTTTCTCTTTTAATTTTGAGATTACGGAAATAGACAAACTTCTAATCATAACTATTAAATTAATTAGAAAGACACTAAAATTTGTTATAATTTAAAGGAAATCAGCATGTAGTGCAACACTCATGTTGAATTTAAGATTTACAATTGCATTTAAAAGTTCGTAAATAAAAATCTTCTATTTATATATACTTCATGTAAAATAATAAACATGCGACAATAGTAGCGATCAAGAAAGCCAATATAAAAATATCAACGTGTGTGAAATATTTTCGAATGTTTAGAATCATGCATGAATAAATTTCTGTATAATGAACATCTACAAGCAAAAGAGACTGACAGCAAATCGAAGAACTTACAGAAGTTTCAGGGAACAGTTTTTGGTGGAAAAGTAGGAAGAGAAAATTGAGAGAAAGATGTGGAGAGAGAAAGTGTTGGATTAAAGAGTGTGATGACCCTTGTTGGTAAACTCCCTATTTATGGACAATCGTAAAGCGAATGAGTCAACTTTAGTAATTGTTTAATATAATTATTTGAAATTCTCTCCTTGAATGTTGACCTGGAATTATACATTTATTAAAAAGTAAAAGAATGATGCAGAATATTTGACACTGTTCAAAGAATTACAAGTTATATATATATTTATATATATATATTTGAAAAACTCAATGATCTACAATTATTACACATATATAATTATCTTTAATTAGCACTGATATGAAAATTATATAAATATATATATATATATATTGTAGATCATTGCTTAAATACAAACGAGTGTTCACTAAGTCAAATTGAAATAAAAGTATGTGAATTCACAGTTAATCTAAAATATAATAAATTTGAGTTTTTGTATGTATCCTATTTCAACAAATTAACATAAAACTATGCAGACTTTTGAATAATTAAAGAAAATAAAGTATATTCCTCAAAAAATAAAAAATAAAATAAAGTCTAATAGCAGCTACAACATTTCACTTGAAAACAACATGTGGAAATCGACATTTGATCTTTACAAATTTACATTTAAAACTGTACAATTCATCATAATTTTATATGCACATAACTATTTGATTTATGCCTAGGACAGATATTGTAGACATTCACGGAAACAGAAAAGATTTAAGTGAGACAAGGAGCCAGTGTGCAGAACAAACCATGTAAACATATATGTGTGTGTGGATTTATAGATTGAACACATAGATATTGCTATAGAATAAATAAATGAAAGAAGACAACAGTGAAATTGGTTTCATATATCTGCTTACATAATTCAAGATTACAGACAATAAATTTATTTTATTTACAATTTTCCTCCACTACATCAACTAATCTATTAATTCATTGAGAGAAACAGACAGGCAAAACAAATGCACTTCAATTAATTAACATTTAATTTTCAACACATTTATCATGTGTTGGATGCCACACATCTCATAAATCATTACATAGATAGACAAAATAAACGATCTGCTTTGATTTTTTTTTTTTATTTGTTTCTTTATACAGTTATTAAATTGTATATATACATATATTCACTGTCGGTGACATGAGCCAATATGTTACAAGAATCACAATCACATGTTTTTATATATATAAACCGGATTTCATTGTATTTTTTAAAGGGTGATAATTAAAGAGAGAATCAACAAATCAAAATGTGACAATGTGAGGCCTTTCATTTTCGATAAACTTATGAGGGAGAGCCGCCGGAGATTGTGGCTGTCATGAATTAGAAAAAACATTATGAAGCTTGTTTGAGAGATGCCCTAGAGATGTTAAGGTAGGTGAGGTTGAAAAGATTTAGGTTAAGGAGGGGCCGAAAACGAACGAAAGAGTTAGCAGTCTTTCTTGTATTTGTACTATATATTCTCATGTATCTGGTGAAATTTAGGACTTTTGTGACCACATTAAAAATTCGCTTTGTCTATATTATAGTTGTGTGTACTCTATTATTTCTTCATATGAATTGGTTGATAATTTATAACATATATAATATTCATTCGTTGGATCATCCTTAAGTCATATATCTTACTCATCTGACTTGTTATTATTACTTTAAATTTGGGAACTTTTCAAGACTACCCAAAAACCAAAGGAAATTTTTCTTGGGTTAATATATATATATATATATATATATATATAAGTAAGTTTTTAAAGCAATAAGAACAAAACTTTTGACAGGCAGAAAATGAGAGTTTACCCATATGTGTATTTTTTTAATAAAAAATGCTGAAAGGAAGAAAATTTTACGAAAGTTAGTCAAACATATATAAAACGTTGAATGGCAGAAGACGATATTTTATGTTGATATCTTGGACAGATATGCAACTTACGTATATGATGGTTTCTTGAAAGAAAAAAGAAAAAGGTTGAAAGTCAGGAAATGAGACTTTACGTGTTAATTGAGAGACTGACATGCATGCCAGACTACCGAACAGGCATTTATATATATTTTTATAAACTTAAATTAGGTATATCATTTTTCTTATTACATTTAATTATATATAGTTGGATTAAACCAAATGGAGAATCATATCTTTTATGTCCATTCACACGAAACGTAGGTACCAATTTTAAATTTCCAAAATCATTAACTCTTCCAAACTCAACTCCCAATGACAGGCCCAGCAAATTTGTAAAAGGACATGTCAACAATGTAATAAAAAATATCAACAATTAAGATCCTATTAAATATATAATGATTTTATATAAAACAAAGTTTGATAGCATAATATACTTTAAATCAAATGAAACATACACCAAAGCAAGTAATTTTTATATAAAACAATTTTTTTTAAATTAAATATAAAACAAAATTTGATAACATAATATAGTTTAATTAAAATGAAATATACATCAAAACAAGTAGGCTTACACTTAAAAATTCTAATAAAATAAGTAAAATAAATAAAAATAAAAAATAATATAAATTACGTAAAATTATTATTTACTCAAAAAATTATTAATTTAAATAAGACACAAACCATATGTATTCATTAGTAAGTAATTTTAGTCAAATTTAAAACAAGAAAAAGAAAAAACAATATTTATAATGAACAACAACAAATTTATACATTGATACATATTATAAGTTATGTTCTCAATTTTTTTTTTAAACTCCTAATTTTTATTGATTATAAATAAAATAAGACTAGAAAGTAAAATAATAATAATTATTATTATAATAAGAAGTTGAATAATAACAATACATAAATAATTTTAAGGCAATAATCTAAGGTTTAAGATTTTAGAATTTATTGATGGATGTATATTAAATTAAAATTATTAAAATAAATAAATTAAAAAATTAATAAATATAATAGGCTAACCTGATAGTTAACAAGATGCCGACTAAAAATAAAGAGATGTAAAGTTAAGATGAATAAAAAAAAAAAGAAGAAGGTTGTTGAGTAAAATTGCAAATCGGCTATGGAGCTTGTATGACACACCAAAAGTGTAGTAAATAGTATTTATATATGAGAAAATATGTATCTGATTAAAAAAATAATAATAAAAGGAAAACATTAATTAAATAGGAGTAGAAAAAAAATTAGAAATAGGAAAAATAGGTGTAAAAAATAATAACATATAAATTAATTATATGAGAAATAAAAATAATAAATAATTAAAAAAAAAAACATGAGCAATGACAAACTGCTGTTAGAAACACTAAAGAGCAATATGCAAGAATAGCTTCGTAAAAAGGGGCAAAAAAAAAAAAACAGAAAAAAAAGATGTCTAACACGTGGAAGCAGTCCAATATATCAACTATCAAATCAAAGTCAAAAATGTTTATTACAATGATTCTCAGCCCAACTTTGTATCAGAGCCAACTAGCATTAGCTTTTTAATATTTCTTAAAAGTTTGGGGGACATGTAACTCACCATGTCCTCATGTGAGTTTGCCACTGTCAACTCATATAACCAATTTTATTAAAACAATAATACTGAATAAATTAAAAATCTATCAAATATATAAGATTATATTTATAATTATTTAAAAATCTAGTTTAAACTAATAATAATTTTATTTAGATAATAAATTTAAAATATACATCAATAGTCTAAATTAAGTCCACTTCATATATTATATTAAACTTTGAAAAGAGATCCAATTTAAATAATTTGTAATGATAAACTTAAGTATAATACCAATATTAGTTCTTGGCAAACTGGCTTCCTAAAAGAAAAATATAAATTAATTAATAAGGAGCCAAGCCAACAGAAATTGAGGACATGCAACTTATAGATTCGAGATTGTTAATTTGATCAGCAACAGGTTGTTACATATTTTAATTGTTACATTGTTTTAGTATTGTAATATATAAAGAAATATTATCAAATTTAAATGATTATCATTTTAAGATATGAGAACTTGTACAAGTTTATCTATATTTAAACTTATATATGTACAAATTCTTCAAAAAACGTATACACTGAAAACAAGCATTAAAAATTTTTGGAGTAAATGATGACAAATAATATAAAAAAAATGGTGTCATAGTTAACTAACTCCAAAGAACTGTAATGAATTTTTTTTACACCTCTCTAAATGAAAAGACCTTAATACCTTTCTTTAAAAAAAATTAAAAAAAAAAACCTTATAATTTATGGTTTTCTCTCTCTCTCATTTTCTATCATGTCGCTCTCTACTATTCTCTCTCTCTATCAATTCTCTCTCTTGCTATCTAATGGTCGTTTCCTCCTCCACAATCATCGACTAACAACAACAAACCTTCTCTTCTATCGCTAGCGACCAACCAACACCTTTATCTCTTATTTTTTTTTCCAAAAAAAAAAAAAAAAAAAAAAATCAGGTAGTGGGTTTCGAACTTGGAACCATGTGGTTTTTGGATTTAATCAACCTAGAACCACATGGTTCTAAATTTGAAACTCATAACCTTCTCTCTTCTTCTGACTTGTTGATGGAAGAATCATTTAGTTTTAGGTTCACCAAAATCAGATGGTTCTAACTTTTTTATTTGATTTTATTTCATCCTCTCTTCTAATTTTATTATTATTATTATTTTTATTTTTTTTTATGGATGTTGATGATGGATGTAATAGTTGTTGTTGATGATGATGTTGTTGTGAGAGAATGGATGAAATGGATGGGTGATGATATTAATGAAGATAGAAAATGGACGAGTTATGAGAAAAACAAAACATTTTTTTTTTTTTATGAGAGCAAAATGCATGAAACTTGTAAGGCCCCAATCTAACTAGACCCAAGAGATTTATTAAAATTTAATTTGTTGTTTTAATTTGATCCAGTTCAAGTTTTAGAAGTAAAAAAGTTTATAGATAAATATTTAATTAGAAGATATGACGGGCCCTTCTTCCTTAACTCTAAAACTAGGCAACCTGTTCGATAACCCTATAGTGACATTCCAGATGAGATCTGCTCTAACTGAAAAGTTCTCATAAAACTAAACCTTTATTTTTTAGTGAAAACTTTTTAAAACTTCTTAGAATCTCATTCAGTTACAAAATTGGTGAAAAAAAATTTTCTTTTTAAATTAACATTTTTGAAAATAGGTTTCTAAAGAAAATCCAATAGCAAAACGATTGATTTTCAAAGATTTTCACCTTGCAAAAACTCATAAAACACCTGTATACTTCTAAAAATCACACTTTCTCAACTTCTAGGATTAAAACCCTCTTTCAATTCCAGAATCAATCACAACAAGTTTTCAATTCAAAAGATAATTCGGAATTCATTGATTTAATAAAACATTGAGAACATCTTATTTAAATCATAATTAAAAACCTTAATGACTCGTAATATTCGAAACCATATTTACAAACATGCATTAAGTCTAGAAAACATGTAATTACATGATAATTTCAAAAACAAATTAGTGTAGTTGCGTCACGTCTTCAGTCTGTCTGTGCGTTCGACTAAGTTCCTTCCGTTTGGTTACTTGTACCTGTACTTGGGGAGAATTTTTATAAAAACAAGAAAAGAGTGGTGAGTATAAACTCGGTAAGTTGGCAACTTTATTTCACTTTGAAATTCGCTTTAAAAATATAAAAATCTATCCTCCCAAAGAAGTTTTGAAAACTATTATTAATTTACTTCTATTTGTTGAAAACTATAAATTTAGCATAAAGCTTTTGAATTCTATTACGTAAAATTCTTGTAATAATTTCAATAACATAGTTTTGCTCTTTTCTAAAACCTTAGTCTAATGACGTACTTTTTATCTTTTTAACTTGCCTTAATTGGTAACCCAAAGAAACTTATCCTTTTGTAACGATACCCATATATAACAGTAATAGACCTCGCACATGTCATTAGGATTGGTGAAATACTAATTGTGCAGTCACCGATGATAGACCTTAGGGATTGCGATACCTACCATAATATCAGGCAAATCTATACTATCATATACGTATAGAGGGCGACACATTGACACAAACCCCCCAAGTTAGTGACTCTCCCCACCACACTTGACATACACGCATACGATACTTCGATCGGTAATCTGGGGATTAGGGTAAACCATAAGAATTTAGAAATACTTTTCAATGTACTTAAGACTTATGCTTAAAACTTTTATTTATTTAACATGAAAGCCTATTGATTAAGCTCGTAAATATTTTTTTTTTATCTTACGGTTTAAAACCGAAATTCTTCTTTTTTAAGGTAAAAGCCTAAATCTTTCGAAATTTCTTAACATGTTTTTAATGCATGTATTTCATTCTAATATAATAAATTTACTATACTTCTAATATAAATACATTTATAACATAATACAAGAAAACTTTCTTGCATAAAACAAAATTTATTGACATTGTAACAATTTAATTAAAACAATGTAATAACTTGAATACAAAAGTTCACATTGCAATAACGATAACTAAATAATAAACTCACAAAAATGCTTTTAAAATTAACCACACTCACTACTTGCTTCAATCAATCTAACCCACTTTTTTACGCTTTCCCTCCGTTCGTCACTTCACCTACATGTTAATTAAAGCGAATTTACATTTAGAATTAATAACACATGCATTAACACATAACTTTTAACTACGCGAGCGCATCGAATTATTCTTAACATTCATGCATGAAAATCACTTCCATTAAATCCTAAATTTTCTATTAACTCATCAACCAAAATTTTAAAATCATTCTACTAACTTTAATCGAATTTAAACCAACTTTTACTTCATTCATCAATTTTGATTATTTTCATTGCAATCACACTTAAACATATTCAATATGGTGAAAATTCTAATTAAAACCATAAAACACCACATTTTTGTAATAACATAAAGTTTCGTCGCAAATTATCTTTTTATTATTTCAATGGTTTCTTTCGATTTTCAAAATAATTCTAACATCAAAATAACATATAAAACCATCCAAGTCATTCAAAAATCATGGTTTAACATTCTAACACTCTCAAAATAAAACCATGGCAGCTTGCATACCATTCATTTTTACTTCCCATTTCATCATCCAAATAGTTTATACATCACACGAACCACCCAAATACACTTTCTAACATAAAAACCTCACCTCAATACTTTCAAACACATCAAAATTCATCATTTTTCACGGCAGCACAATCGAAAATAAACTTAGACTATAACAGCCCCTACTTAACCGAAATATACATGCTTTCCATGAAAGGACCCGACCCAGATCCCCCTTGAAGAGATCCGAGCGGAGCCCTCCCGGCACCCCACAGAATCCTTACAGTCTTCATGCAGGTGACTTAAAAGGACTCCGTGAAGTTAAGCCGTAAAACAGTTTCATTTCTTAATCATTAAAATTTCAGGGTGAAAAATTTTCGGCAGCACAACGGCTGTTCTTTCGACATTTTCAACTTTTTCAAAATACCTGTAAAACAATTAATATTATTTTAAAATGCATACATTCATTTCCACTTCCAAATGGGACCTCTGGTCCATCGCAAAATCCACATTTCAATGCAATTCGAGTCTTTAAAAAAAACTAAAACCATTTCAATTTAAAAGAAAACATTTCACATGCATGATAACGTAATTAAAGTTATAAAACTTAAATATTTACATCACATTAAAATCCGTTATACATCAAAATATTTACTTTGATTTCACAGTTTCGGTCGCCTGATAAACTTGCCTACTCTTAAGCTGGAGATCTGCCGCTGGAGGACTCGAACCTACGCCTGGGGGGGGGGGGGGGGGTTTAAAACAAAATAAACAAGAAAATAATGAGCTAAAAAGGCTCAGTGAGTGTTATGCAGTTCTAAATAGGTTTTCTTTAATATCCTTTCAAAATCTTTTGAAAGAATCCAAGTTCCGAAACAATTTATGTAAACATGAATTTCATGATGTTACAAAATCATTTTATAAACAATTGCTTGAAAACAATATACAAGATTATAAGCATCATAAAATTTATTCATAACATAATCATAAGTTCATAAATAAACTCATAAAATCATAAATCAATCCTCAGTCATAAAACATATATCCAATGGGACCCGGGAAAATCATGATCACCGCCCGGTCTTGAGTCACCGGTGGTGGGGACGTGCAATCTCATTCATAACCACTATGCCGCGGTATGTTACCTCGCTGCACATAGGGCATCATTCATGATAGTACCTTATATACGCGTATAGGGCGACATGACAGACTCATGACAGACTCGATCCCCCCATAGTTAGTGGACTTTCCCCCGACAGACATGCCATACGCGCAATAAGGCACTTCGGCCGCATAACAATCATAATTCAGTCATAATAGGGATGGGTAGCCATTGGTTTTGAAATCCATTATCATGCTAAAATAATATTTGTAAAACATGTTCCTTCGCTTATAAAACGAAACATAAAAGCACATTTCAATAACAAGTTATACGATCAATATTACTTTAAATACAAATATAAACAATTCGAAGCGTATAACATTCCTGTAAAGCGTATATCATTCATATAAATTCATTTAAATGTTAAAACGTTTAATTCTTTCATGAAAGTATAGAAATCATATAGAAATCATAGCGTAATAATCATTTCATAAAACAATTTACACTCACCAATTTCTAACTCACAGAAACGACTGAAATTTCTATCTCGCGCTACTTCTTCAACTTCGCTTTCCCTTCGCCTTATCGCTGCCTAAATAAGATAACATTCTAACATAAGCATGCTGGAATTACGCTAATCGAATCTAAAGCAACATCATCGAAGCCATAATCTAATGAATTCAACGAAGAGAATAAGCGAACCTAAACGAACAACAAAAATTTACGCGATTAACTAACTATCGCGACTTATCGATCTTAACGTTTCGCGCGTTTCCTTCATTTCCAAATAAACTTATCGTCCATATTACTCGTGACTTAACTTAAATCAAGGCAACAACGATTCAAACATGATAAAGCATAAAGAAGAAAATATGGCAGCAAGCTTATTGCATAATCATTTCCGCTTTCAACTCCAAAATCCCGACAATTAACGATTTCGAGTAAAACTAAAACTATTCCATCAACTTAAACGTATCTTAAACTATCCCAACATCAACTTAACACAATAATGGGCTTAAACACATCTCAAGGCAGCAAGTTGACATCATAAACATTTTCACAATCAACAACGAACAATCACAAACTAAAAACATTCGCACTTGTGGAAAACTCGACCAAATTGCTCGAAAACGATTAATCAACGCTCGAACGATATTTCGATACTTTCAAATACACTAAAATGCATCCTTTTTCATGTTAACAACTTGGAAATAAAAGCACTACATGACAGCCCCTTTATCATAACATAACAGCCCATATAACGAATAATTCACGAACTTTCAACATCGACAATCAATCGTCAACATAATGAACAATTCAAACGAACCTCCGCACTAACGAGGTTCTCAATCCTAAACCCAAACATATTATCACCACTTTATCTCAACTTATTCACATGGTGGCTTACTAATTACCAAAAAAGAACTCAACAAAGAAAATGGGGCAGCACTTACTTAATAGTTTCGCTTCGAAACGGCGACGAATCTCTCGCATGCTCTCGGCAGCAAGCTGCCCCCTTTGATGATGTTTCGTTTCAGTTCTGAAATGGGTTCTTAGCCTGACAATAGCTCAGCAGCAGCTCGCTCAACCTTAGCACTTGGTACACTGTGACAGCTCAGCAGCAACGTGAGCACGGCTTGACTTGCAACAGCTCGACAGCAAGACAACACCAATCACGACCACAGCAGCAACTCGGCAGCAACTGGAGCTTCACGACAGCACCTGGTTTTCCTCATGCCAATAGCCCTCAATGCTAGCAGCTTCTCAAGACAGCAGCTGAAGCTTCACGATGACAACAGCACCCTCTCGGCAGGACAAGGCAGCAGCTCACGATCAGACAACACCTCCTCACCCGACGACAGCAGCTCACCAGCTCTCTTTGCTTGCATGCACGTCTTTGCTTCAGATCTGACCTTGCATGTCTTCTTTGGCTTCAGATCTGCTCTTGGGATCTCTCTTCCTCCACGAGCAGCACACCACCATAAGCTCTCAGCCTCTGCTCTCGGTTCAACTCTCTCTCTCACGATCTTTCTATCTCGCACGCTCGGACCTTTCTAAACTCACTAGCAGCACTTCATTTGCTTTTGGTTTCTGCTTTCTGATTTGAAATGAAATGCTGATGATCAAATACTCTCTCTCAATCACACTCTCTCTCCGTTTTGCTCTTAATGGACCGAATGGGCTTTTGTTTTGTTTCCAATTTCCTTCACTTGTTTAATAACTTAAATAATATATAATTACTTTCATTTGGACACTTGTCATTGCTCCTCTCTTGCATGTGTGACATGTGTCACCACATGCAATAACTTTAATTGATTTCATGCATTCTTGCTTTTTAAATTCCAAGCTCGGATTCCGATTCCATTTCCGTCCGTCCGATAATTCGCATTTTAAATAAATCTTGGGTTCGCATTCTCGGAATTATAAAAATTTCGAATCCGTCTCACGAACTCGAATTTATTTTTATAAATCGAAAATAATTATTCCGAATATTTTCAGACTTGATAAATATATTTTTTCGATCGGACGCAATCCATCGGAAAAATATTTCGCTCTCCGACGAACGCGGTTTTGGGTTTTACATTCCAACATCAAAATTTCATTCATATCGCATCAAAAATTATATGCAAATGAACCTCTACACTAATGAGGTTTCAAATCCTAAAACTCAAATATGTTATCACAATAATCTTTTCAAATCATAACTCAAACATTTTCACCAAAAATTAAGTATGGAAACTTAAACTTACCTCTTGAAAATCAATTCAAAATCACTCCTAAAACCATATGCAAGCTATCTTCTTACTTCCTTTTTGTTTTCTTTGAGTTCCCTTCAATCCAAATAGCTTGAATGAATTTGAAACATTCCAAATCAACATAAAAACCCCTAAGGCAGTAAGCTTACCTCTCAAGATCGAAAATCTTCCTTTGCATGTGATGAAAATCACTCCAAAATGGCTTCAATCTTCCAGAAGCAACAAGCCGTCCTAGTCTTCATTCTTTAGCCAAGATCTCCCTTTAATCCAAAGCCAAAAATCTCTCTTTACTTTTCTTAGCCGTGAGAACTCCTTGCTTCTTTCTTGGGTTTGGCCGTGAACTCTCTCTTTCAATTGTTTTTATCGGTTTTGGTTTCTTGCTTCTCTCTTAGATTTCTCTCAACTTTGCTTCTGGTTTGTTTCTCTCTCTCTCCAACCGAGTAGCTCTCCTCTCACTCAATTTTCCCCTCTCCATTTTTGTTTCTTAGAGACCGAATGGTGTTTGAGTTTTTTGCTTCATGGTTTTCTTCTTTCAATTGATATATATATGCTTCACAAAACTCCACCCCTTGTCATTCATGCGCAAGTTCATTGTGCCACTTGTCTTGCTTCCTTTTCACATGCATGACACATGTCTCTTTAGGACATCCATTCATGCCATGTGTTATTCCAAGCATTCTCTTATTCTGTTTCCGTTATAATTCAATCTCATATCTGGAATCTATACTTGAATTCAATTTCACCTCCGGGCATTCTAAATTATTTTATTTATCCAAAAATATTTTATATGGTCATAAATCGGAAAGAATATTTCTATCCGAAAATTTTCGGATCACTTGAAATCTATCCAGATAAATTCATTTTCAATCCGTTTCAATTTTTCTTAACTCCAATATTAATTTCGAAACTTTTGATGGTCAAGGTACGTTTTTTGAAAATTACTCTTCAAGCGGATACTTTCCGTTTGGAAATATTATTCATTTGAAAAATATTTATTTTCATACGACGAAGTTTTGGGTTTTACATTTCACCCCTCCTTATAAAAATTTCGTCCCCAAAGTTTGCATAATGTTTCTACCTAATACTATTTTTATTCCAAAATCAAAGCTTAAGACACCAATGCTAATCATACTCCTAACTCTTACTCAATTATTCTCAAAATTCAAATCTAATATTGCATACTTGATTAGAAATATCGTAAATATAAAGTTTCTCAATTCAAATACTTAAATGGACTTACTTGTCTCAAAAAGGTGTGGACACTGATTGGGCATCTGCTTCTCATGCTCCCACATGACTTCCTCCACTGGATGATTCCTCCACATCACTTTCACCAATGGAATGACTTTGTTGCGTAGAACCTGCTCTCTCCTATCAAGGATCTAAATTGGTGTCTCCTTATATGTCAGGTTCTCTTTGAGTTTCATTGGTTGCTCGGTCAAAACATGAGAAGGATCAGCTACATAATTCCTCCAAATCACTTTCACCAACGGAATAACCTTGCTGCATAGAACCTACTCTCCCCTATCAAGGATCTGAATTGGTGTCTCCTCAAACGTCAGGTTCTCTTTGAGTTCCATTAGTTGTTCGGTCAAAACATGAAAAGGATCAACAACATAATTCTGGAGCATCGAAACATGGAACACATTATGAATTCTAGAGAGTTCTTTTGGCAACTCGAGCCGATACTGCACTTCACATACTCTGCCAATCACCTTATAGAGACCAATGTATCGTGGACTTAACTTATCATGCCTTCCAAAATGAATTATCTCTTTCCATGGTGATATCCGAAGTAATACCTTATCCCCAACCTGGAACTCCAAGTCCTTCCTACGCTTATCTGCATAGCTTTTCTATCAATCCTGGGCTATTTTCAAATTGTTCTGAATAATCTTGATCTTATCCGTGGTCATCTGTATAAGCTTGGGCCTAATCGATTTTCTTTCGCCCATCTCATCTCAATACATCACCTCCTATAAAGTACTTCGTATAGTGCCATGCTGATAATAACCTGATAACTGTTATTATAAGCAAACTCGATTAACAGTAAATGAGTATTTCAGCTTCCTCCAAACTCCATCACGCAAGATTTGAGCATATCCTCCAAAGTTTGAATAGTATGCTTAGACTGTCCATCTGTCTACAGATAAAATGCTGGGTTGAAATGTAATTGAGTGTCTAAAGCTTTCTGCAGACGTGGCCAAAATCGGGATGTAAATCTTGGATCTTTATCTGATACTATCAACACTACAGCTCCATGTAACCTCACAATCTCATTTACATATAACTTGGCCAATCTGTAAAGGAAATATGTACTTTGGATAGGTGAAAAATGGGCTGACTTCGTAATTCAATCTATTCTCACTCGTATGCTATCATATCCATTTTGACTCCGAGGGAATCCTACCACAAAGTCCATCGTAATACGCTCCCATTTCCATTTCGGGATAGGGAGTGGTTGAAGAAGTCCTACTAGTCTTTGGTGCTCGGTTTTAACCTGTTGACATATCAAGCACCTCGACACATACTCAACTATCTCCCTTTTTATACATTTCCACCAGTAATGCTCTTTCAAGGTATAGTACATCTTCGTGCTTTGCGGATGCATAGTACGCTGAAGAGTGAGTTTCATCTCAAATCTCTTTCTTGAGTTCTACCACATCTGGTACATACAATCTCTGACCATCATTAGTGTACCATCATCTCTCACTGAAATGTCCTTCCGCTGACCTAATTCCATTTCCTGTACCTAGGACTTTTGAACTTGATCCACGAGTGTCAATCGAACCTGAAATGTAGTTGGCAATGCACCTATATCTGTTGTTTCCTAATTGACTCCCTAAGATCTCATTTTCACTAACAACGGAATGTACCCTACTCTTAAGTGCTCTATTGAGCTAGTAGGTCTTCTACTCAATGCATTAACTACTACATTTGCTTTTTTTGGATAGTACTCTATAATATAATCATAGTCCTTGATCAATTCTATCCATCTTCTTTGCCTCATGTTCAATTCTTTCTAAGTAAACAAATACTGGAGACTCTTATGATCGGTGAATATCTGACACCGAACTCCATATAAATAATGTCTCTAAATTATTAATGCAAACACCACTACTGCCAACTTTAAATCCTGGGTTGGTTAATTATGCTCATGCTTCTTCAATTTTCTAGAGGCATAAGTTATTACTTTTTCGTTCTGCGTTAGGACACAACACAAACCTTTTCTTGAGGCATCACTGTACACTACAAAGCCTTCATTTCTGGATGAAAGTGTGAGTACGGAAGCTATAGTCAGCTTTGCCTTCAATTCATCGAAACTTTTCTGACAAGCTTCTGACCACTCAAATTTAGTCTCCTTTCAAGTGAGCTTCATCAATGGAATGACAATCTTGGAAAACCTTTCGACAAACTTTTTGTAATATCCTACTAACCCTAGGAAACTCCTCACTTCTATTACAGTAGTTGATGGTTTCCAATTTACAATCGCTTCAATCTTCTGAGGGTTAACACTAATACTATTGGTCGAGACCATATGACCCAAAAATGTAACTTCTACTAAGCTGAACTAACACTTGTTGAACTTGGCATACAATTTCTGCTCCTTCAACTTCTATAAAACTAATCTTAAATGCTCAACGTGTTCTTCCTTACTGCCAGAGTACACCAAAATGTTATCTATAAACACTACAACAAACCTGTTTAAGAATTCATGAAATACACTGTTCATCAAGGTCATGAATGTTGTTGGTGCATTGGTTAGTCCGAAAGACATAACCAAAAACTCATAGTATCCATAGCGAGTCCTAAATATGGTCTTAGAAACATTTTCCCATCTAATCTTCAACTGGTGATATCTCGACCTTAGGTTTATCTTAGAAAACACCCTTGCTCCCTGTAGCTGATTAAACAAGTCATGAATCCTCGAAAGTGGGTATTGATTTTGTATGGTTACTTTATTCAACTCCTGATAATCAATACAAAACCTCATACTCTCGTCTTTCTTCTTAACAAAGAGCACTAGTGCTCCCCAATGAGATGCATTCGATCTAATAAAACCCTTATTTACCAATTCTTCCAACTGAACCTTCAGCTCCTTCAACTCCATGGATGCCATTTTGTAAGGTGTTCTAAAAATCGGTATTGTTCCTGGAATCAGATTAATCTCAAATTCAATGTCTTTATCGAGGGTCAATAAGGAAGATCCTCTGGAAACACGTCTGGAAACTCTTCAACCATAGGAATATCCTTTATTTGCGTTTCCTTCTCTGTCGTATCTATCACATAAGTCAAATAACCTATATACTGTTTCCTCAGCATCTTTCTAGCTATCATGGCTGATATGATACGAGATGGAAGCATCCTGCGCTCCTCTCTGAATGCTACATCCGGTTCCCTTGATGAACTGAACTTGACTTTTGAAAACAATCTACAATTGTATGATGTATAACTACCAATCCATGTATAATATAATATTGAAATCATATATATCTAGCAACATCAAACTGGCTGGGAAGGCTCTACCCTCTATCATAATATCACTATCTTTGCAAACATTCTCAGCTACTAATATGTTTTTGATGGAAGTGGCTACTATCATACTGCACTCTAAAGGCTCTAACTTTACATTAGCTTACCTAGCAAAATCCTTAGACAAAAAAGAATGCGTAGTTCCAAGTTTAATTAAAGCATAAGCATCCATACCAAAAACTGTCACCATACCTATCACCACTTCGGGTGTAGCCTCAACCTCCTGTTGTGTAACTGCAAATACCCTGGATTGAACACGTGGTCTCCCTGATTGCTCTCTGGGCGGAACACTTCTACCAACACCTCTATCAAATTGAAATGAAGTCCTTGGTCCTCTGGTCTGTAGACCTATCCTATCTTGTGGTTGACCTCCGCTGATCTGTCCTTGAATGGCTAATGTTAACCCACTACTAACCCTAACTACTCTCTGCGAGCAATCCTTCATAAAGTGTCCCTGCTAACCATAATGATAGCAATGGTAATATTCGCACGACAATCTCCTAGGTGAAACCTTCTGCATTTCTTACATAATTTTGGCCTGTTCTGGGTACCACTCCTACCTTGGGACCCTGATGGTGGCTTTATAGAAATCTAACTCGATATTACTCCTTGAGTCTACTGCTTACTACCTATCCACTT
This sequence comes from Dimocarpus longan, assembly GCA_022984855.1. NCBI lineage: Eukaryota > Viridiplantae > Streptophyta > Magnoliopsida > Sapindales > Sapindaceae > Dimocarpus > Dimocarpus longan. Next base: position 25,794,103 of record CM041013.1, read on the forward strand.
AGATTTGCCTCCAGTCTTGGAGGCCTTACTGGAACCCTCTATATATCATCCTGATCACTGGCTACGCTTTAACTTTTGAACTTGCTCTCAGTCACCTAGCACTGTTCTCTCTAACCTTAAGGCTACCTCTATTAGCCGCCCATATTCCTTGTGCTCAGTGACTACCATATAAACCTTGATCTTCAGATTCAGGTTGTTGTGCAAAATCGCAAGTGAACGAGCCGAACAAGTAATAAAGTGATGAGAGAAGTATCGTCCCACGAGGATTGTTGTTAATTAATGCCTAAAATTAAAATAACTCAACTTTTATTTGGTAGATGAAATTTGAGTGAATGAGTTGATAACTATGATTAAATTTAATTGCAATTGAAAATAAATAAAAATGAATTCAATGAATAAAAACTCTAAGATTATGATTTCACCATAACTAATCTATTCCTCCCCTTTGTTCTTTTTAACCAAAATTAACTATCCAGTTGTTAGTCGAGATTCCCTAGATTATTCACATAGCCTCTCCCGAGGTCTAAGGAAAATACCCTATAAAGATTAACCGCTATATTCCCATGCAAGTCAAAACATTAAAGGATTCATTAAGATTTATGGATCTCTTTTATAGACTACACAAACCATGCAAGTATATTCCTATCCTACATGCAATTTATGACATTAAATACAATGAACTAGACACATAAATCAGCTTCCGCTATCATTATGATTAACAATTCAACTAAATAGTGGCCAATTATTTAGAAGCATTAAGAACAATATTAAATGCATCAACTAAGATAGAAAATCATTAATTGAATTGAACAAAGGGTTGGAACATCAAAGTTAGGCTACATCATAACCTTAGAAAACAAATCTACTCCATAATTGAATTTACAAAAACTAGAAAATTAAACATAACAAGAGATAGGAAAACTTAGTGGATTGAAGCTTCACCGTAGAATTTCTTCCTCTGCTTTGCTCCTCCTCTCCAAGCTCTCTCTCTCTTTCTCTAAACTACTTATTGTTTTGGTTTGTGATGGAATGCTTAGAATGGTGATTCTAAGGCCTATTTATAGGCCAAATTCTCCTCCAATTACATCATCGATTGCATCATCATTTCCTGATTTTCCACCATTTTGCATCATCGCTTGCATCATCTTTCACCTACCCCATTCAAAGTCAACTTTCAAATTGCATCATCGCTTACATCATCGTTCACCTACCCCATTCAAGTCAACTTCTATTACATCATTGCTTACATCATAATTTTGATTACATCATTTCTTACATCAGCATGACATAATATTTATTTCTAGAATACCCTATCTTTAAACCGCGATAATTTCTTTATGCGATCTCCGACTCGAGTAATTCTTGAGGCGATGAACTTGCTGCGAATGATATTCATTTTGTAGCGATGATCTTGTCTTGAACAATATTACTTGGTGGGGTCCACATGCGCATTTTTAACCAATTTTATTCTGAAAATAAAAATAAAAGAAATATGAAATAATTTACTTAATAATAATAAAAATATTAAGAACTAAGCAAGAATTCAAATTTAAAAAGATAAAATAACTTTATAAATATAAAGTTATCACACCCCCAAACTTAAGATTTTGCTTGTCCTCAAGTAAAACTAAAACTAACAATCTAAGCTAAAACCACAAAAATTAAATTACAATCCATTTTCGTAGGTAAACACGATGACATTGAGCGTATGCCACAAGCCTTTAAACCCCTAGGTGTCCCTAGTAGGAGGAGTTGTGTCTCCTGAGGGTTTACCAGCAACGATACCCACAAACGTTAAAAGATTCCACCCATAACTTATCAACATCTCACTAAATACAAATTAACAGAAGTCTCATACATGTATGATCTTGTATCAGGACTAAGGATAAGTCACTAATGATCTAAAACATAATCATCAACAATCTCACACCACTTTCAAAGCAATTTCATTTCAAAACATCATATTCACATGTCATGGACTTATTTCGTTTCGATTCTAATCCTCACAAGATATCTCTCATAACCCTCATGAATCCTACAGCAAACACTCATGCAATCATATGTGATAGAGGTTATGTAAAGGCATAGCAAGCGTCATTTACATCACATATAAATATAGACGTTTAAAAAGAACCGCACTTTCAAGTGAATAGATCTCATGATTGGAATCAAATACTAAGAACGTAGATAGAGCATGATGACAGTCTTCAACTCTCAAATTGGACTTCCTCTTGAAGATCAATAGGCTTTATTAAAGATTGTATTTGGGCTATGGTTAATTGACATGTAAGAAATTTTAAGGCACAGGTTCAACAAGAACATATGATCATACCAAAGTACTTCATTTATTCTCCTTAATTCATCACAACTTCTCTTTTCTTTTTTTTTTCTTTTTTTTTTCAACATTTTTTTTTTTTAGAAACACATTGTGTAAATGTTAACACTTCAATTCTCTTCTCCTCTCTTACTTCATCGCATGATCCCAAACTTCATGCGGTATGACTAAATTTAAAGGCTCAATAGGATCATTTAATAACGGTAAACAGAGAAAAATATTTAAAGTGTTTGGCTTCAAAGGGTTTATGATGTGTCTCCATTTAAAATAGGAAAGTAGGCTTTTGTAGAGTAGAACTGACCTATATTACTTCTAAGAAGTCGATCCAATTTTCAAATCAAAGCAACTCATGTTATCTACAATAATGATTTGTTCTCAGTATTCAATGCAAAACCTATAGAGATCATCTATTAAGAACAAAGTGAAGAGTGTTTAAGAGTAGAAACAAATAAATCTCTCAAAATGAAACGTTTAAAAGGCTCAAATCCTCACCAAGGATAATCTCCACTAATAGTCCACAGTTCATGTAAACATGATATTTATCCACTCAATTAACTAAGATCATGACATTCAAAAGTCTCAAATCATGCAAAGATGTTCATGGCTATTCCTTAGTAAAGATATTCAACCAAAAACATGCATTAAGACTTCATTAATAAATACAAAGTAGTTAGTCGACTTGTTAGGGCAGAAAGAAAAATAATAAAACAAATAATGAAAATCTTTTTGCTTTTTTTTTTTTTTTTTGGAAATGAAAACAAAGATGCGTATCAAGAGCACAAAAGTACTCCTTACTCTGCCATCTTTTGATTTCAACTCGGACCAGTTTTTGAATCTTATGGTTTTAATAATAGCAAACTCTACCCCCAAACTTATTTGAGACAGTGTCCCCAATGTCTAGTAAGATAAAAAGAAGAAAAACTCAAATGGAAATGCTATTAATAAAACCATAGGATAAGAAAGTTACAACCGGAGATTAAGATCTAGTGCACGCTTCTTGTTACCGCCTGATTCAGGAGTCTAAACCACCTGCGACATGATTGGATCAACTTCGGGTACAAAGTCTTGCAGTTGGTCAATCAGTTCATCAGTACTGGAAGCTAAGACTAGAATACGCCGGTTTGCTTGAGTCATAAAACCCTGTTCCACAGCATGATCAAGAAAAGCCAATAAACCATCATAGAAACCGTTAGTGTTAAGCAAACCTAATGGCTTTTTGTGAATGTTGTAATGGGCCCAGGACGCAATGTTGAAGATTTCTTCAAATGTTTCCAAACCACCAGGTAACGCGATAAAGGCATCAACATTGAGTAATATGTACGCCATTCGTCCGTGTATACTTATAACCTGAAACTCATTACCTATGCTCGTACCGATGATGTCTTTCCTTTCAGCCAAAGGCTTTACTGCGACACCGAGGGTTTGCCTACCTCCAACAGTTGCAGTTACTGCGACAGAGCCCCTCAGTCCTAAACTGCCTCCTCCATACACCAAATCTATTTTTCGGGTAGCTAAAGCCGTACCAAGTTCAGCAGCTGTTTTTGAATATTGTGTACTCATACCAGACTTTGGGCTACAAAAAACACAGATGTTTTTGAATTTACTGCTCGAGGACTCTGCCATTTTTTTTTTTCAGAGAAAACGAATTATTTGTTATCAGTCATAAACACTTATTTAAAGAAGATGAAAGAGTAAAAGAACAGTTTTACGATGCTAAACAGTATTGGTCAGAGGGAAAAGGAAATGTTAAGTGTAGAAATGTCAAAAAAGAAAGCACAATCTTCGAGAAAAAATAAATAAATAAATAAAACAAGCCGCTACAAATACAAAATTCAAAAAGTTCGGCGACGAAACGTCAAAAAGTAAACACAAACATCGAAAACGTAAACACAAACATCAAAAAGTAAACACAGACATCGAAAAATTTTGAAAATAGCTGCTAAAAATAAAAATGTTCGGTGATGAAACGTCAAAAGTAAACACACTTATCAAGAAAGCTTGAAACGACCTAAAAATCCAAAAGGACAGGTAAGGAAAAGTAAATACAATTATCAAAAAATTTTGAAACAGACTGCTAAACAAAGAAAAAAATGATGCTACAGTAGTTGTGATTGTGGCTCACATCTTCCTCTGATTTTACGTCCAGAAACGGCTTAAACAACTTCTATGAGTTGAGGATTGGCTTCCCATCCAGTTTTCTTATAAACTGGCAAACAGGGTCTTTGACAGTCAGATTCCCAAGACTATAACGCTGTTTCTCTTTACTGAATAACTCCCATAATTCTAAAAGAATATGTTGAACTTTCCCACAAGGATGCGTCTCAAGAGTCTCACGGATGTTATCCAGAGACTCCTTACTCAGTCCATCCTTTATGCATTTGATTTTATCTTCTCGATTTATGGATAAATATCCAAGATTTTTACAGCTTGTGTCGCAGTTACATCTCGCACACTTATGACAGACTTTCATTCTCTTAGCTCTCCTCTTCTTTGAGTAAGAACTTCTTCCTAATCCTGGTAAACGTTTAATTAATGAATCATTCAACTCACCTGCTAAACGTACCTTAGCTTCGATGATCCACCGAATATGCTCTGGAAGACCTAAAGATGTTAGTGCCCTCATTCTTTCAAGTCTGCACTTGTAAATCTTTCTGAGTACATCTTGAGGTAGAGTAGGAAAATGATTTTTCAGTGCTGCAAGACTTGTCTCCATCTCTGAAAGAGAAAGAAAAATTATCAAAGAAAACACAAAAACACACAAAGAATATAATAACACATAATAACAGAGAAAAACTGGCTAAAAAGAGAAAAACTTGGGTTGCCTCCCAAGAAGCGCTTAATTTATAGTCGTTAGCTTGACTGTTGAAAAACGCCTTAAGTTGGGTCTGAAAGCGCAATAATGGCTTTCTGTTGGGGCTCTCCACGATCCATGTAAGCTTTAAGTCTTTTTCTGTTGACTTTGAATCGACGATCTAGAGTGAACTCCCTATTTAGGATACGTGGATCCTGCTCCTTTTTTGTGCGCTCTTTGTAAAACTTAGCATTTTCTTTAATACATTCTTTCATTACATCTACCCTCATGCAGTTGTCAACATCATGTGGATGTTTGAGAGCTTTCAGCACATTGAATGTCACCTCTTCATCTTGAACTCTAAGTATGAGTTGACCTTTCTGTACATCAATAAGGGTTCTCCCTGTTGCTAGGAATGGTCTACCCAAGATGATGGGTATTTCTTGATCTTCCTCTATGTCTAGCACAATGAAATCCGCAGGAAATATGAATTTATCTACTTTTACCAGTACATCTTCTATAATTCCCCTTGGATACTTGATTGATCGATCAGCTAGCTGTAAAGATACTGTAGTAGGTTTTGCTTCTCCCAAGCCTAGTTTTTTGAAAACAGAGAAAGGCATTAAGTTAACGCTTGCACCAAGATCACATAATGCTTTATCAAAGAATGAATCACCAATGGTGCAAGGAATTGTGAAACTCCCTGGATCTTTAAGTTTAGGTGGTAGCTTTTTCTGCAAGATTGCACTACATTCTTCGGTCAAAGCTACTGTTTCATGTTCTTCCAGCTTCCTTTTATTTGATAGGATTTCCTTCATGAACTTCACATAGCTGGGCATCTGTTCGAGAGCATCTGCAAAAGGAATATTAATTTGTAATTTTCTAAAAACTTCAAGAAATTTAGAAAATTGCTTATCTAGTTTCTGCTTCTGAAATTTTTGAGGGAAAGGTAATGGTGGTCTGTATGGTGGCGGATTGTCTGGAAACAACTTTGACTTTGGCTTCTCTGCTTCTTTTTGCTCAACCATCACTTCTTCTTCTACTTTGCTAGGTCCTTCTTTCTCGTCTGTTCCTTTAACAAGCTCTTTCAGCATTTTACCGCTTCGTAATATGACAGCTTTAACATGCTCCCTAGGATTGGTCTCTGTGTTGCTTGGTAAGGTTCCTTGAGGTCTTGCAGTCAATAGATTTGAGATTTGACCCATTTATACCTCTAGATTTCGAATGGAGGCAGCTTGATTCTGAAGCGTGATGTCTGTTCTTGTCATAAATTGATTAGTCCTTTCGGTGAGCTGAGCGAGTGCTTCTTCAAGCGATGGTTTGTTGGCCTGCTGCTGTTGAGGTGGTGGTGGATATGACTGTCTGGGTTGATCATTGTTTTTCCATGAAAAATTTGGATGGTTTCTCCATCCTGGATTATATGTGTTGGAATACGGGTTATTTGGTTGCTTGTTGCCTACAAAAAATGCTTGACCTGTCTGGTTTTCATCGTATTGCCCGTTGGAATGGTCCCCTCCACAGAAATCACAGGATGTTGACTGAGTATGAATTGCATTTGCTGTCAGGTTTACGAGTTGCTTGGCCAATGTCTCGACTTGAGTGGAAAGTCTGGTTAAGACATCATTTTCTTGTATTCCGAAAACTTTTTTCGGAACTGCTCTTTCTGATGGCCATTGGTAGGCATTTGCAGTCATTTCTTCTAGTAAGTCCCAAGCAGCTTGATGGGGTTTCCCCAAAAGTGCTCCACCAGCAGCGGCATCCACCAATGTTCTTGTGGAACTCCCTAAACCATTGTAGAATGTGTGTAGCTGCAACCAGTCAGCAACTCCATGATGTGGGCACCGTCTTAGCAGATCTTTAAATCTTTCCCACGTTTCGTACAATGATTCTCCCTCAAGCTGTCTGAATGTGGCAATCTCGGTTCGCAGCTTTGCAGTCTTGGTTGGTGGAAAGAATTTGGCCAGAAATTTTTGTGCCAAGATGTCCCATGTAGTAATACTCCCTGATGGTAACGAGTTGAGCCAACTTTTAGCTTTATCTCGAAGGGAGAATGGAAATAATCTCAAACGGATGGCGTCATCAGTAACACCATTATGTTTGAACGTATCGTAGATTTCCAAAAAGTTGTCAATGTGGACATTTGCATCATCGTTCGGAGCCCCACTGAACTGATTGTTTTGTACCATCTGGATGAATGCTGGCTTAATCTCAAAGTTGTTAGCAGCAATAGTCGGTCTCCGTATCGCTGAAGTATTACCCACCGTGGGTAGAGCATAATCTCGTAATGCTCGAATTTCAGCATCTATTGGTACAATGTTCTGTGTGTTGTTGGATCCTTCAGCCATATCCATGAGTGCAGTACTTGCAGCCTTCCTTACTTCTTTTCGGTTCTTACGACAAGTTCTTTCAATTTCTGGGTCAAATGGTAAAACTTCGCCCCCAAACTTTCTCATACACCATAAAATTCACAAGTAATAAAACAAACAAAATAAATAAATAAATGACCAAATTAAAAATTGAGTTACGTAGTATTAGAATTAATTGAAACAAACAATCCCCGGCAACGGCGCCAAAAACTTGTTGTGCAAAATCGCAAGTGAACGAGCCGAACAAGTAATAAAGTGATGAGAGAAGTATCGTCCCACGAGGATTGTTGTTAATTAATGCCTAAAATTAAAATAACTCAACTTTTATTTGGTAGATGAAATTTGAGTGAATGAGTTGATAACTATGATTAAATTTAATTGCAATTGAAAATAAATAAAAATGAATTCAATGAATAAAAACTCTAAGATTATGATTTCACCATAACTAATCTATTCCTCCCCTTTGTTCTTTTTAACCAAAATTAACTATCCAGTTGTTAGTCGAGATTCCCTAGATTATTCACATAGCCTCTCCTGAGGTCTAAGGAAAATACCCTATAAAGATTAACTGCTATATTCCCATGCAAGTCAAAACATTAAAGGATTCATTAAGATTCATGGATCTCTTTTATAGACTACACAAACCATGCAAGTATATTCCTATCCTACATGCAATTTATGACATTAAATACAATGAACTAGACACATAAATCAGCTTCCGCTATCATTATGATTAACAATTCAACTAAATAGTGGCCAATTATTTAGTAGCATTAAGAACAATATTAAATGCATCAACTAAGATAGAAAATCATTAATTGAATTGAACAAAGGGTTGGAACATCAAAGTTAGGCTACATCATAACCTTAGAAAACAAATCTACTCCATAATTGAATTTACAAAAACTAGAAAATTAAACATAACAAGAGATAGGAAAACTTAGTAGATTGAAGCTTCACCGTAGAATTTCTTCCTCTGCTTTGCTCCTCCTCTCCAAGCTCTCTCTCTCTTTCTCTAAACTACTTATTGTTTTGGTTTGTGATGGAATGCTTAGAATGGTGATTCTAAGGCCTATTTATAGGCCAAATTCTCCTCCAATTACATCATCGATTGCATCATCATTTCCTGATTTTCCACCATTTTGCATCATCGCTTGCATCATCTTTCACCTACCCCATTCAAAGTCAACTTTCAAATTGCATCATCGCTTACATCATCGTTCACCTACCCCATTCAAGTCAACTTCTATTACATCATTGCTTACATCATAATTTTGATTACATCATTTCTTACATCAGCATGACATAATATTTATTTCTAGAATACCCTATTTTTAAACCGCGATAATTTCTTTATGCGATCTCCGACTCGAGTAATTCTTGAGGCGATGAACTTGCTGCGAATGATATTCATTTTGTAGCGATGATCTTGTCTTGAACAATATTACTTGGTGGGGTCCACATGCGCATTTTTAACCAATTTTATTCTGAAAATAAAAATAAAAGAAATATGAAATAATTTACTTAATAATAATAAAAATATTAAGAACTAAGCAAGAATTCAAATTTAAAAAGATAAAATAACTTTATAATATAAAGTTATCACAGGTCCTGAATGAACTTGTGACACTTGTTTACCTCATCATTCATTATGAATGGTGTCACTCGAGACAGCTCGGTAAACTTCTTCTCATATTCTTCTACTGACATAATGCCCTACACCAAGCTATAAAATTCTTCAATTTTGGCATCCCTATATGCCATTAGGTAGAACTTCTCATTGAATTCTTCCTTGATTTTCTCCTATGAAATCTTACCGGTCGCTTTCCTCTTTATCGAATCCCACCAATCTTAGCTAAACCTCTTAGCTAGATTGAAGTAATGGACACATTTTGGGGATCGGTGATAACTTTATATTTATAGAGTTATTTTATCTTTTTAAATTTGAATTCTTACTTAGTTCTTAATATTTTTATTATTATTAAGTAAATTATTTCATATTTCTTTTATTTTTATTTTCAGAATAAAATTGGTTAAAAATGCGCATGTGGACCCCACCAAGTAATATTGTTCAAGATAAGATCATCGCTACAAAATGAATATCATTCACAGCAAGTTCATCGCCTCAAGAATTACTCGAGTCGGAGATCGCATAAAGAAATTATCGCGGTTTAAAGATAGAGTATTCTAGAAATAAATATTATGTCATGCTGATGTAAGAAATGATGTAATCAAAATTATGATATAAGCAATGATGTAATAGAAGTTGACTTGAATGGGGTAGGTGAACGATGATGTAAGCAATGATGCAATTTGAAAGTTGACTTTGAATGGGGTAGGTGAAAGATGATGCAAGCGATGATGCAAAATGGTGGAAAATCAAGAAACAATGATGCAATCGATGATGTAATTGGAGGTGAATTTGGCCTATAAATAGGCTTTAGAATCACCATTCTAAGCATTCCATCACAAACCAAAACAATAAGTAGTTTAGAGAAAGAGAGAGAGAGCTTGGAGAGGAGGAGCAAAGCAGAGGAAGAAATTCTACGGTGAAGCTTCAATCCACTAAGTTTTCCTATCTCTTGTTATGTTTAATTTTCTAGTTTTTGTAAATTCAATTATGGAGTAGATTTGTTTTCTAAGGTTATGATGTAGCCTAACTTTGATGTTCCAACCCTTTGTTCAATTCAATTAATGATTTTCTATCTTAGTTAATGCATTTAATACTGTTCTTGATGCTTCTAAATAATTGGCCACTATTTAGTTGAATTGTTAATCATAATGATAGCGGAAGCTGATTTATGTGTCTAGTTCATTGTATTTAATGTCATAAATTGCATGTAAGATAGGAATATACCTGCATGGTTTGTGTAGTCTATAAAAGAGATCCATAAATCTTAATGAATCCTTTAATGTTTTGACTTGCATGGGAACATAGCAGTTAATCTTTATAGGGTATTTTCCTTAGACCTCGGGAGAGGCTATGTGAATAATTTAGGAAATCTCGACTAACAACTGGATAGTTAATTTTGGTTAAAAAGAACAAAGGGGAGGAATATATTAGTTATGGTAAAATCATAATCTTAGAGTTTTTATTCATTGAATTAATTTTCATTTATTTTCAATTGCAATTAAATTTAGTCATAGTTATCAACTCATTTACTCACATTTCATCTACCAAATAAAAGTTGAGTTATTTTAATTTTGGACATTAATTAACAACAATCCTCGTGGGACGATACTTCTCTCACTACTTTATTACTTGTTCGGCTCGTTCACTTGCGATTTTGCACAACAATCGGTGTAGTCCATATGTTCCAACACCCTCTCGGTGTTGTCCAACCATTATATAACACCTCTAAGCCACTCGATCCGTCAAAAGCATTGGCACCTAGCTTATGTACCCTCTCTACGGTAGCGTCTGGTGCGCACGGTCTCATATTCTGAATCACTTGAGCTAGTCATTCTATTAGATCTAACTCAGGCTCTATTGTTGGTGGCTTAGTTGGAGCCTCAGGTTGTGGATCATTCACAGACTCATTTACTTGTTCTTCCACCTCTGATGCAACAGGTGAAGTATCAATTGCAGCTCTCCACTTGCAAGGATGGCGGACATGATGCATGGCTAACTGCACATGAAACACACTAACTGTCATATAATGCATGATGTTTTGAAAAATGCTAAGAAAATGCTTTGAAAACATGTAATGCACTTAAAAATTTGTTTTAATACCAAGTTTGAACCCTTTTTCCTTAATTCTAAAATAGTCCGCCTAGCAATCCCACGGTGACCTTTCAGACAGGAGCTGCTTCGACTGAAAATTTTTCGTGAAGCTAAGCCTTTTTCTTTACTGAAAACTTTTTAAAGCTCTCGTTAGAATCTCATTTGGTTACGAAAATGGGTGAAAATTTTTATTTCTTTTGAAATTAACATTTTTGAAAATAAGTTTCTAAAGAAAATCTAGCAGCACAACAATTGTTTTTCAAAGATTTTCACCTTACAAAAACTAATGAAACACTTGTACACTTCTAAAAATCACACTTTCTCAACTTTCAGACTGCAGGCCCTCTTTCAATTCCACAATCAATAACAACAAGTTTTCAATTCAAAAGATAATTCAAAATTAATTGATTTAATAAAACATTGAGAACATCTTATTTAAATCAAAATTCAAAAACTTAATGACTCGTAATATTCGAAACCATATTTAAAAACATGCATTAAGGCTAGAAAATATGTAATTACATGATAATTTCAAAAACAAGCTAGTGCAATTGCGTCACGTCTTCAGTTTGTCAGTGCGTTCGACCAAGTTCCTTCCGTTTGCTTGCTCGTACCTGCACCTGGAGAGGATTTTTATAAAAACAAGAAAAGAGTGATGAGTATAAACTCGGTAAGTGGGCATATTTGTTTCACTTTGAAATTCGCTTTCAAAAATATATAAATCTATCCTCCCAAAGTAGTTTTGAAAACTATTATTAATTTACTTCTATTTGTTGAAAACTATAAATTTAGCATAAGGCTTTTGAATTCTATTACTTAAAATTCTCGTAATAATTTCAATAACATATTTTTGCTCTTTTCTAAAACCTTATGTCTAATGATGTACTTTTTATGGTACCTATGTATAACAGTAACAGACCTCACACACATCACTAGGATTGGGAAAATACTAACTGTGTAGTCTCCGATAAGGGACCTCAGGGATCGCGATACCCATCCTAACATCAGGCAAATCTATACTACCATATACGTGCGGAAGGTGGAAAACTGACACAAACCCCATAAGTTAGTGACTCTTCCTACCACACTTGTCATACACATATACGATACTTCGATCAGTAATCTAGACCATAGGCACTTAGAACTACTTTTCGATGTACTTAAGACTTATGCTTAAAACTTTTATTTATTTGGCATGAAAGCCTATTGATTAATCTTGTAAATATTTTCTTCTTTATCTTACGGTTTAAAACCGAAATTCTTCTTTCTAAGTCAAAAGCCTAAATCTTTTGAAATTTCTTAGCATGTCTCTAATACATGTATTTCATTCTAATATAATAAATTTACTATACTTCTAACATAAATACATTTATAACATAACACAAGAAAACTTTCTTGCATAAAACAAAATGTATTGACATGCTAACAATTTAATTAAAACAATGTAATAACTTGAATACTAAAAGTTCACATTGCACTAACGATAAGTAAATAATAAACTCGCAAAAATACTTTTAAAATTAACCATACTCACTAGTTGCTTCCAATCAATCTAACCCACTCTTTTACGCTTTGCTTCCGTTCGTCGCTTCGCCTACATTTTAATACGAGTGAATTTACGTTTAGAATTAACGTACCCATTAACACATAATTTTTAACTATGCGAGTGCATCAAATTATTCTTAACATTCACGCATGAAAACTAATTCGATTTAATCCTAAATTTCCTATTAATGCATCAATTGAAATTTTAAAATCATTCTATTTACTTTAATCGAATTTAAACCAAACATATTCAATATGGTGAAAATTCTAATTGAAACCATAAAACACCATATTTTCGTAATAACATAAAGTTTCGTCGCAAATTATCTTTTTAATATTTTGATGGTTTCTTTCGATTTCCAAAATAATCCTAACATTAAAATAACTTAGAAAACCATCCAAATCATTCAAAAATCATGGTTTAACATTCCTACACTCTTAAAATAAAACCATGGCAGCTTGCACACTATTCATTTTTACTTCCAATTTGATCATCCAAATAATTCACACATCACACGAACCACTCAAAAACAACTTTCTAACATAAAAACATCACCTCAATACTATCAAACACATCAAAATTTATCATTTTTCATGGCAACACAATCGAAAATAAACTTGAACTAAAACAGCCCCTACTTGGCGAAAATATACATGCTTTCCAACATCAAAATTTCATCAATTTCACACTAAAAATGACATACAAATAAACCTTCACATTAATGAGGTTTCAAATCCTAAAATCCAAATATATTATCACAATAATCTTTCCAAAACATAACTCAAACATTTTCACCAAAAATTAACTATGAGAACTTAAACTTACCTTTTGAAAATCAACTTAAAATCACTCCTAAAACCACATGCGAGCTGCCTTCTTGCTTCCTCTTTGGTTTCTTTGAGTTCCCTTCAATCAATATAACTTGAATGAGTTTGAAATATTCCAAATCAACATAAAAACCCACAAGGTTGCAAGCTTACCTCTCAACAACGAAAATCTTCCTTTGCATGTGATGAAAATCACACCAAAATGGCTTCAATCTTCCATAAGCAACAAGTTTTCCTAGTCTTCATTCTGTAGTCGAGATCTCCCTTCAATCCAAAGCCAAAAATCTCTCTTTACTTTTCTTGGTCGTGAGAACTCCTTTCTTCTTCCTTAGGTTTGGCCAAGAGCTCTCTTTTTCAATTCCTTCTCTCGGTTTTGGTTTCTTGCTTCTCTCTTAGATTTCTCTCGGCTTTGCTTCTAGTTTGTTTCTCTCCCTCTCCAACCGAGAAGCTCTCCTCTCACTCAATTTTCCTCTTTGGATTTTTGTTTCTTGTAAATCAAATAGTGTTTGAGTTTTTTGCTTCATGATTTTCTTCTTTCAATTGATATATATGTGCTTTGCAAAACTCTACGACTTGTCATTCATGCACAAGTTCATTGTGCCACTTGTCTTGCTTCCTTTTCATATGCATAATGCGTGTCCATTTAGGACATCCATTCGTGCCACATGTTATTCCAAGTATTCTCCCATTTCATTTTCGTATTTGAATTTGTTTTCGATCCGTCCGGAAATCCTATTATAATTCAATCCCATATCCAAAACCTACGCTTGAATTTAATTTTACCTCTGGGCACTTTAAATTATTTAATTTCTCTAAAAATATTTTATGTGGTCCTAAATAGGAAAGAATATTTCTGTTCGAAAATCTTCGGATCACTTAAAATTTATCTGAATGGATTCGTTTTCGATCTGTTTCAATTTTTCTTAACTCCAATATTAATTTCAAAACTCTTGATGGTCGAGGTTCGCTTTCCAAAAATTACTGTTCAAGCAGACATTTTTCGTCTGAAAATATTATTCACCAGAAAAATAATTTATTTTCATAAGATGAAGTTTTAGGTTTTACAAGATATTTCTAAAAGGAATTAAGAAAGTTGGGTTAAAAGGAAAAATGTCATAGGGGTAGAAGATGAATAGTTACATTTGTGTATATTATTTCCTTTATCAATCAGATTTCATAAATGTATTTCTAAAATAGATTTACAGATGAATTATCATTTTACAGATGTTTTATAAATATTTTATATATTCAGTTTATAGGTCCAGCATGATAAATGAAAAGATTTTACTTTTGTTCAATATACATTTCGATTAAAATGATTATCAAAATTATGATGATTATTTTAAAGAATTTTTAGTAAATTTAGATTTCGATCAGAAATATCTCAATTTTCACAGGATCCTCCCAGACTCGAGATAGGAGTCGGGATGGGTTCCGTCAAAATCCCTTTGAGGTAAAACTTTAAAGACACAAAAATAATGTTTGAGTTTTGTAATATGTAGCCCTAACTTAACCATCAAAGAGTGTTAAATCTGATGGTCAACTTTGGTTTAAAGTGTTAAGACATAAATGCCCTTAGTTTTTAAAATTAATTTCTTTTCTTTTAAATTTTAAAATGATAAAAATTAATTTAATAAAAAAATAAATAAAAATAATAAAAATTAATTTAATAAAAAATAATAAATCTCTATTGTTCATCTGATAAAATGGACGGTAGTGATAAAATAAGGAAAAAAACGAAAAATAAAACTGAAAAAAAAAAAATCAGTTCATCTGTTCACCCACCTTATTCTCCAAATTTTCATCTCTATATCTTGAAACCCAGACCTTCATCTCCCTAACCTAGAAACCTCTCTAATTCTTTAACGGCAGAATCAAACAACACAGAGCATCAAACAAATTCTCCACCATTCTCTCTTCTTCCCCACTCCTTACATCCCTCCCTTTGTACATTACCACTGTCTGCAACAACAATCTACAAAAACTCATCCAGACATCAAACTACAAAAACCCAATCATATAATCAATCATCTACAAAAACCCAAACACGTCATCAATAAATCATCCACTTCATCAACCCTAAACACCCACCTACTACAAATGCACCTAGACATCATCTTCAAATAACATCCAAACCAAAAACCCCAAATATCATCTTCAAACACATAATCTGCAAAAACCCCAAACATCTTTAATCAAACACAAAAATAAAAACCAGATTAATGGGTTTTCATACCCAAAAATATCGAGGAAGAAAAAGGAAGGGGAGAGAGAGAAGTGCACTATCCTCTATCACTATCTTGCAAATCCAGCTACTCTATTTCTCCCTCTATCCAAATCGGATCTCTAAAAAAAATAATAAATTAACTTCAAAAAAGCCCAAAATTTGATCAATTAATTTTTTTTAAAAAAATCAAATTGATGGAGACCCTTCGATCTCTTTCAACAGAGACCAAACCAGGGCCTTTGACAAAGAAGACCTAAGGATCTCTATCTCCTAAATGAACTAAACTCGCCCAGATGATGGATTGAGCAAATAGTGAATGATCATAAGCAGATCACAGAAAAAGAGAGAGATAGGAATGGGCCAACATAATCTAGGTTTGTCCCAGATGATGGATTGTAACCTAGATGAGAAAAACTTAAGAAGGAGAGATCGGAGAGAAAAATAGGGATTACAGAGAGAAGGTAGAGAGAAAGAATGACGAGAATGAAAGAGAAGAACGAAAAAAAATTGTAAGTTTTTTAATTTTCCCAATAGTTTCTTTTTATTTGTTTATTATTTTTGTTCAAAAACTCTGATATATAATTAATGTGACTTGACTTTTAAAATAATAATAATAATGTGACCTGACTTGTCATAGCCATAGACTGTTTTCTCTAGCAAATTGATGAAATTACCCTTTATCAAATAAATGTGGACTAACCGACACTAACAACGGGGGTTAACTTATTACAAAACTCAAACTTCATTTTCACATCTTTAAAGTCTTAACTTGGGAGGTTTTATGCATTTTTTTTTTTAGAGAAACACAGAATATGGATGAAAATTAAAAAAAAAATGGATGAAAGAAGATGCGAATCCAATATTAGGATGCGAGCTGCTTCCATGTCCTAATTTTTTTTCAAAATAATATATATATATATATATTAGAATTTGGACGCGGTTCATGTCTTATAGGGTACACGTTTGACCCACTCATGCCTTATAAGGCATGAGTTTGACCTATGTCTTATAGGGCATGGCCCATGCCTTTTTTGGTACGATCCTAGCTTTATGGGTAGGTCAGGACATGACTCTCGCTTTATTACAGTGTCACCCACGCCCTATTAGGAAGGTCAGGGCACGACCTCTCTCTTATTTCTGATGTCAAGAACTTAAAATTTACATGAGTTTTCTAACATTTTAAAACAATGTCAATTTTGTCATTAAAAAAATTGAACAATAAAAATGTGCTAGAAAACATTAGTTCGATTCTTTAGTGCTAGTAAAACATACCCTCAGTTATTTAGTGCTAAAAAGAAAATTAAAAAAAAAAAACACCTAAACAAAATTTCTTTTTCTTATTGTTTATCAAACATAGAGTCAACCCAAAAAAAGAAAGTTAAAAAAAAAAAAAAACTATTTTTGTTTCATTTTATAAGCAACAACTAAGGTTTCAATGTGACTACAATATAGTTAAAAGATGTCGGTTATTTTCTAGGCTTTACATCAGTTTTATTTGATTTTATAATCGTTGTTTTTTTTAGTGATGCAAAAAAAATATTGTAAAGACATCGATTGTAAACTGATATACATTCTTCTAAGATATATCGATTACACGTGAAACTAATGCTATATATATATATATTAATAGACATCGGTTTTATTAAAACCGATGTTTTTAATACAAACAAAAGAAATCAATTTGTGATTACACCCAAATTATTTGTTTGATTATTTATTTATATTTCATTTGGTTTTTATGTAATTGCTAAATTATATTTCTGATCTAGTTTATTGAAAATCATAAATTTTTCAACATTGAAAGTACTTTAATGAGTCTTATTTCTGTTAGAATAATAACACAAATTTAGCAATTCAACTAGTACATAACTATAAAATGAGTCACATTTCCATTAGAATAATAACACATTTAACACTACAATCAATACATAACTCTACAATGAGGCAGTAGATGTAGCAATTTTCAAAACAAAAAGGAAATCTAAATCTTAGAAGTTTTATTTCTAGGTTTACAAAATATTCATCAACCATTCGAACCTATCCGTACAAAGTCAATGTCCTCTCAATTCTCCTAGTAGGCAATCTGTTTGAAAAATGTCAAACTATATCAAAACTATTATACATTGTTAAATAATTGAAAAATAAAATATAAACTACATTTGTATAGATATACACACACAAACTTATAAAATATTAACCCTTCAAAATGAAACCTTAATGACACATTTGAAAACACACTTGGTGGACATATATAGGTTATTAACGAGATATTTATATAACAAAAGCACACTCAAACATAATATTTAGAACTAATCTATATGTGCTCAAATTTACATGAACTCATCAAATGAAACAACCCACTATATACACAAAAATTATTCAACCCACTCAATCCACAAAAAGTCAATATATAAGAAAGCACGATAATTTAACTTCCGCATATCACATACTTATGAAACAAAGCACATGAAGGACAATTGGAAACCATGAAACCAATAAGTTCTCTAATTCTTTCATCTCATCTCTTGGGTCTTGAGATGTTTCTCTTTAATTAAGGAAACTTCAACTCTAATCCACTTATTTACTTACAATATAATTGATTTTAGATATTTTATTTTACTTTAAAATCTAGGATTTGTATTTGAAGATAGAAGTTTAAGTTTTATGTTCTATTTTGACTTTGATTAGATGAAAAATGTTCGAAAATAAATAATAATGTTAAAAACATTTCATTATTTATCTTACTTTATAATGTTGGAAATAAATATAGTAGTTCTACAATTTATGTGGTCCACACTCCACTATCTAGAAATTTTGTCAATATTTTTTGTCTTATTGTTTGAAATTTATATGCAGTACATATTTAATATGTTGAGACTTTCAAATCCTATTTCTTCGGTGATTTCATTTATAGACAACAAACCCCAAAGATAAAATCATCCAAAGATCAAGCTCCCATTAACCTAAATAAAATCAACCCTATCATACAATGCATGGAAAGTCATGCATGCCATGTACATTGGCAGACAATATCACGAGGCTTAGTTTGGGAGTTCATGCATATCGGATTATTTTAAAGAAATAGATATGATTAAACATCTCAATAAACAAGTAAACTATGAATAGCGAAAAAATATACATGAGGTTTAAGCATGAGCAGGACTCAAAATGTAGAAATTCGTCACTTTAAGAATAGCGAAAGTTCAATTCTTATGTCAGGCATAGTTATTGATAAATACAAAGCTACAAAAAATATATATATAAATAAATCTATAGTACACATCAGTTTCAAGTCTTACCGGTTCAGGAGAATGAATATTTCCATTTCTGGAACGTATGAGCTCCTGCAGAAGAAAAAGGCAGCAAAATAGTTCAAAATAAGCCAAACCGCACATGTTTCGTCCCTTCATATCAAGTTCTGTGACAAATTGATTTGCAAGAATTTTATAATTATTAATTATATGCATGAACACTAAAAAGATTTAAAAAAAGAAAAAACACTGCAACCAAAAAGGGCTCTGAAAACTTGAAAAATTCTAAACAAAATAGAATCAAGTAGTTGATATCGGCATTCAGAAAAAAGTATAAGAATATCTTTGAATAGGACAAGCTAGCTCTTCAAAATCAGTAAACGGGTACAAATTAACAATCCAGTTAATTTGAGCACAATTTTAATTCAAAAATTCAGCTTAAATGACTGGTCACTTGCCATTATAGAGAATGCATATCACTTTTCAATTCAAAATTCTGCTTACTGCGCCCCCACAAAGTACACTATCCTTTATTTGGTGCATGATAAACATAAATGATGTATAACTTGGCAAGAGGATTCAAGTTCCCATTAGCTGCCAATGATTGTGCATCAGTGCCAACCCCTTCAAGCCTTAATATTGGCACATTATGACAGGCATCATCCGCATGACTTCTAGCACAGTCATCTACACACATCAGTCCACTTTTTCCTTCAAGGAGGCAGCCAACGGATTATCACCTTCAAGAATTGTAACATTCAGCTGCTTATCAACACCAATTAAAACCACAAAGACAGCAAATGAGGATTGTCAATACATTACCCTTGCCCTTAAACATGAAAATCCAATGAAAAAAAAAAAGGCCTTTACCTTTTATAAAGCACATTTAGGCATTGTTTCTCATTTATGCATAATAAATGGATGAACATCCTATTTTGAAAGCTCCAGTCCAGTTATTTTCAAATCTACTTCCGGTATCTAAAAAAGTCTCAACAAAAATATTTAACACAAAAAAGAAAATAAAAATAATTAATCCATATTGATCACATACCTTAAGCAGACTGGCTTCCAAATCAAATTGAGAGCTACAAAATATAATAAATTATCAAAAATCCAAACACCATAATCACCTAAGCAAAACTTTCAATATCTTTCCTGCTTTCGTACTCATTAAAAAACAGAGCAAAGGAAGGGGCATACGCATCCCGAAGGCCATTATCTACAAGTAACTTCCTGAGTTCAAGAGTGATTTTGAGAGCTGCATGATTCAGAATCTGAAATTATCAAGAGTCATAAAACAGACCTCTGTTATGCCTTGTTATGTAATCATCGACACAAAAACTGTTAGATTCCTAAAAATAATGGATCCTAAAATAAAGAAATTTATTAATTTCTATTTTTGGCAACATAGAATAAGGAACTTGATAATTCTCTATTTTGAAAATTGAGAATAAGGAAAAGTAGGAGAATAAGAGAAACAAGCAAAAGCAATGAATATAGAACAATAATCAAATAAGAGAAACAAGCAAAAGTAGGAGAGAAAGAGAGAAAATAATTCTATTGATGTGTATTCTCAATGGTTACAATATAGGCCTATTTATAGGCAAATTGGAGAACCATTTCCATAATTGAATATCAACAAATAAGGAAAAGAATATTATCAAAAAGGAAGTGGTGTTAAGACCATATATTTATAACACTCCCCCTTGGACGTACACCACTTGATAATACTCTTCGAGATTCTTGGATGTGCCAAAATACTGCCTCATTAAAAATCTTACCAGTAAAACCCAGTAGGATAAAACCTGGTTAAGGGAAAAAGAGTGCAGTGCACATATGTCCAAAGAAGATTCTCCCCCTGAAAATTATACAACTATCACTCTTGTAGTTTGTGAAGTCGACGCATACCAATACCATATACCATCTTTTTGAAAGTTGATGTTGGTAAAGACTTAGTAAATAAATCTACAAGATTATTTGTAGAACGTATCTATCTGACATCAATTTATCGACTTTCTTGGAGTTCATGAGTGTAAAAGAATTTTGGTGACATATGTTTCGTTCTGTCCCCTTTGATGTATCCTTCTTTAATTTGTGTAATACAAGTAGAATTATCTTCATATATCACTGTTGGTTAATTTGTAATTGGAGGTAATTTACAAGTACTTTGGATGTGTTGAATAACAGACCTCAACCATACACATTCTCTATTAGCTTTATGAAGTGCAAAGATCTCAGAATGATTGGATGATGTGGCAACAAGAATTTGCTTGGTAGAGCGCCATGAAATTGCTGTGTCATTATATGTGAAAACATATCCAGTTTGTGAATGTGATTTATAAGGATCAGAGAGATAACCAACATCAGCATAACCAATAAAACTATAACCATTTGTTGTCCTTGAATAGAATAAACCCAAGTTTGTAGTTCCTCGAAGATATCGAAAATATATTTGATTCCGTTCCAGTGTCTTCGAGTTGGTGCAGAACTAAACATTGCCAAAAGATTTACTGAAAATGTAATATCTAGTCTCGTGCATTGTGCCAAATATAACAAGGTACCAATGACATTCAGATACGATACTTCTGGACCAAGTATCTTTTCACCATCATCTTTCGGTCGAAATGGATCTTTCTTTGGGTCCAAAGACCGGACAACCATAGGAGTATTTAAGGGATGAGCCTTCTCCATGTTGAATATTTTTAGGATTTTTTCAACATAAGCTAATTGATGGATTAGCATTCCCTCTTATTTGTGCTCGATCTCCAGGCTGAGACAATATTTTATTTTCCCCAAATCTTTCATCTCAAATTCTCTTTTCAAATATTCAGCAGTTTTTAGGAGCTCTTCAGGAGTTCCAATTAAATTCATATCATCGACATATATTGCTATAATTACAAATCCAGATTCTGATTTCTTTATGAATACACATGGATATATAGATCATTAATATATCCTTTTTTTTTTTTGAGGTATTCACTAAGATAATTATATGACATCCATCTGAATTGCTTTAAACCATATAAAAATCATGGTAACTTTATTAAAAATAAGTTACGAGAATTTGAATTATATACTTCAGGGATTTTAAATCCTTCAAGGATTTTTATGTATATATTGGTATCTAATGATCCATATAAATATATCATTACCATATCCATAAGACATATTTAAAGTCTTTTAGAAACTGCCAAACTAATTAAAAATTGAAACGTAATTACATCCATCACAGGTGAATACGTTTCATCATAATCAATGTCAAGTCTTTATGAGAAACCATGTGCTACGAGTCGTGCTTTAATCTTACGACTTCATTTTTCTCATTACGTTTTCGAACAAATACTCATTTATACCCAACGGGTTTGACATCTTCAGGTGTCTGGACTACTGGTCCAAATATATCACGTTTGGCTAATAAAGTCAACTCTGTTTGAATTGCTTCATTCCACTTAGGCCAATCATGCATTTGTTGACATTCAGTGATACTGATCATGACTCCACAATTCTTCAAGAAAATTTTTTTCAAGATTTTGTATCTCTTCAGGAGATTGTACCACTTCTAGGGCACTAGCCTTTACAAGGGCTATTAATTCTCATCATATGAAATTAACTATGAGACAATTTATTTTCACATTATCAATATTAGGTTTCTGCAGTAAACCTTTGAGATATAATTATATCTCACTGTCTCAATTTTCATATGAGTAATTATTTCGATCAAAACATATGATGTCTTCAAACATCCAATAAGTATAGCTCTGCTTTTGTTTTGATCAATAACTTTTATGTCGACATTTATCCACAATATATTATTCAATATCCTCACCATTTTTCTGCAATATGCAGAGCAATAAAATATAAGATCTTAATTTTCTTTAAGTTTTCAGTACACATGCCTCTTCAAGGGCTACTGTAAACTTTCACATATTCTTATGACAAACTATATAGTTTGCGCACATGGACTTTTCCATATGTAATTAAGATCCCTTTTGAGCTTTATAGGGGGAGATTTAAAGAATTCTATCTTTTCAAAAATATTTAACTCTTCAGGAGTTATATGATGAGGATTATACACAGCTCGAGCGTGATCTTTAAAATGATCATGATATTTTATTATTCACTTCAGGGAATAATAACTTTACAAAACAAATGATTTATTTGTTGCCATTTACGTAAATTGTTCTTCAGGAACAATCACCTGGGTTAATATATTGGCAATGAATATAAAATCATTCGGCTATATAATTTTCAAGTAAACGATTATTTAAGCTTCAAATTCATATGACTTATACAATAATCGTCATAATGAATTATGCATGCCAATTATAATTTCACGTCATTAAATTTTCTATTTCTTTTTCTCCCCCTAACGACGAAAAAATTTATTTATTGGTATCATAAATTTATTTGCATCATCATAATGTCCTTCTGGGACTATACTGTCTTACTATCCTTCAGGGATATATAAGACTATCATATTATCCTTCAATGACTAAAATGTCACATAATATCCTTCAAGGACCAAACACGTAGTGTCATTCAGGGACATTTATTAGATAAGAATCTTCAGATTCTATAATGACAATCATCGTAAAATATGTTTCTGGCATATGACAGTATGAATTCCACTTCAGGTGGATAAAATTTATATGATCATCAAGGCTTTACTGACCATAATCATCGTCATGACTATCAGATGATTTAACATTCATTTCAGGGAATGATATTAATCAATTTAGCCATGCGAGATAAATGATTTTTCACCTTATAATCATTAACATTGCTACTTCAGGAGCAAATTTGAAGTACAAATTATTTCAATCATCTAACTTCATTTATTTCACCAAAATATATAAATCGTAATCACAGTGAATTAATGAATAATTTATCAAAATACAATTACGATGAATTGTAACAAATATTTAATAACCAAATAAGGTATAAGAAAATATATGACATGTACCTTATTTCGCATCTTACTTTGAGGAGCGAAAATAACATGACCTTAATCATCGCCTCTATCTGGTTTTCACATCTCGATGTATTGAAATTTATGAACAAAAAATATAATACTTTAACGTATTTATGAATCTGAATTTCACGATTTATATCCTGAAATCATGAACAAAAGTTAGCATAAAAGATCTTCAAGTCTCTACTCAATTTCGATGAGGAGACATATTTTTAAATCTATATACTTGAGTTCGAGACGGGTTCTTTTCGTATCAAATTCGAATTGACTTTTCTCAATTTTTTTTCATTCACAATTTTGAAACTTCTAGTTCCAAAATCTAGATTATAATCTAGAATTGTAGTAAGGATCTGAAACTTCAGGTTTTAAGATCCAAATAAAACTGAGAATAAATTTATTTAGAATATGAAACTTCTGGTTCAGATTTAGAATACAAAAATTCATATTCAAATTGTTTATCGAGAATCCAATCAATTAAAGCGAATTTGATGGAACCATTATGTCTTCGATATGATCCATAGTCCCTTTTTGAGGTAGCATTGGCTTCTGGCAATGCTAAGGAACCAGTTGAGCTCATGATTTTCAATAACAGCTCATTATTTTGTTCTGCAACTAAAAGACATGATATTTGCTCATAATATTTTATAAACCGACGCTCTCGATATTGCTGCTGTAGGAGCACATTCGAGGCATAAAACGTAGAGAAAATTTTCTCTAATAAATCTGCATCGGTTAATTTTTTACCACATAACTCAAGCTCTGAAGTGATGTCAAAAAGAGCAGTATTATAGTCAGCAACAGACTTATAATCTTGTAGTCTCAAGTGATGCCAATTGTATCAAGCTTTAGGGAGAACAACAGTCTTTAAATGATCATATCGATCTTTCAAATTTTTTCACAAAGTCAACGGATCTTTCACCGTGAGATATTGAGTTTTCAAACTCTCATGCAAATAGCGGCAGATAAAAATCATCGCCGTAGCCTTATCTTTGAGCAGTTAATGTATTGTTCTCTTTACTAGTATCAACCAAATTAATTGATTGTAACTTCAGCTCAATATCAAGAATCCATGATTGATAATTTTTTTCCACTAATGTCAAGCACATTGAATTCAGGTTTGATGGAGTTCGACATCTTCAAAATGCTAAAGAGATAAAAACAATATATAATTAATATTGATGTGAATAATGAAATAATATAGATTAATTCCACAATTCATATAAATTTCAACATGATATTAGAAATATATATATAGCCTTTATAAATTAAACAAACGAATGTCAAAGAAGAATAGGAAAAATTATTTCGATTGTGTATGGTATGAAAAGATATAAATAACAATTCAAATATTGCATATCCCATCATGGCAATTTTTGATAAAATAAGAATATTAAATCAATGCATATTTCAATGGTAGGCAATAGTTAATGAATGAGATTAAAATATAAAATATTTCCTCTTTTTCATAGACATATATAAATACATATGCTACAACTTATTATTTGAATCTAAAAACTTCTGGTTTTAGATCATTATAGAAAATTTTAGAATTTCTGGTTCTAAAATATCTTGGAAACTTCAGATTCCAAGAATTATATATATTCACACCATAAGAAATATAACAAAAATCAAATAAAAGCAAGAATGATAATACTACTTCAAATAATACATTATAGTAACAGAATTATTTGAAGAAAATAGTAGAAAGTAGATCATATGAATGAAATCTCTCATACTATGTTATTTGAATCAGATAGTAGGAAGTAGATCATATGAATGAAATCTCTCATATTATATTATTTGAATCAGATAGTAGAAAGTAGATCATATGAATGAAATCTTCCATACTAGACTCGTGTTGATAACGTGTTATAAAACATGGCCTAAAAGCAATGAATATAGAACAATAATCAAATAAGAGAAACAAGCAAAAGTAGGAGAGAAAGAGAGAAAATAATTTTATTGATGTGTATTCTCAATGGTTACAATATAGGCCTATTTATAGGCAAATTGGAGAATCATTTCCATAATTGAATATCAATAAATAAGGAAAAGAATATTATCAAAAAGGAAGTGGTGTTAAGACCATATATTTATAACAGAAACTCAATTTTAGCAATGGAGAATTTTGAGAATGCATATAAAGCAGTTGATGCATGATTTAAAAAGGAAGTGCATTAATTGTAATTAATGAGGGGGAGCCTAGAGGTGCTTATATAAAGATCTCTCCTCTCATTGTTTCATTCATCTCAAAACTTAGATAAGAAAGAGTGGTGCAACTCTTTGAGTGAAAAGTAAGATTTTGTTGAGATTATTATTCTTTCAAATGTAATTGGGATCTGGGTTGTAAAGTTCGAGTATTTGTAAACACTTATTTTTTTTCCTTATAATGAAGATTTGTAACAACTTCATGGACGTAGCCCACTTTGGATGAATCACATAAATTTTGTGTGTTGTTTTTCATCTGTTTTATTTTGTTATTATTTTCACATTATTTTATCGTTTCATTAATCTGGTGTTTTTGAAGGTTTATTTCCTAACAACTGGTATCAAAGCTAGGTTGCAAATTTTGTAATTTTTTGGTGAGGTTAGTATTCATGTGAATAATGAAGTTGTAAATAGTAATTTTCTGGTGAGGTTACTATTTACATGAATAGTAAATTTATGAATAGTATTCCAATGCACAGTAATTCTCATGTGTTCTAGGAGCTTAGTGGTAACCTAAAGAAATTTTGTTTAAAGAGGTTGGATTTTAAGAGGGACCATTATGACCTCTCCAGTCTTTCCAATGATTTTCCTAAAATTCTGTCTAAGGAGATTAAATTTTAAGTGGGACTGTTGTGACACCTCCAATCTTCCTGGGACTTTCTTAACGGTTTAAAGCTTCAAGTGAAATTTTTACAATATTTTTGTAGAAGTCCTATGAAATCAAATTTGAGTTGGAGCAATTGTAGCAGACGAAGGAAAGAACATCAAAATTGAAAAGTTCAATGATGAAGATTTTAGCTTCTAGAAGATACAGATAAAAGATTATCTATATCAAAAGGGCATGCATTTGCCTCTTTTGGGGAAAAAGCCAGAAGATATGAAGGATACGAATTAGACTTTACTGGATAGGTAAACACTTGGTATTATCCAATTGACGTTATCTCATAATTTTGCTTTCAATATAGTGAAGGAGAAGACCACGAAAGGTCTTATAGCTGCTCTCTCTTACATGTATGAGAAGTCATCCACTTCAAATAAAGTGTACTTGATGAGGTGGCTATTCAATTTACAAATGACAAAAATCACATCAATAGCAGTTCACATCAAATTTAGTATGATCACAACTCAACTAAGTTCGGTGGAAATTGATTTTGATGATGAAGTTGGAGCGTTAATCCTTTTATCCTCTCTACCAGAAAGCTAAAACGTGACGATGACGGTAGTGAGTAATTCTTCTGGGAGTAAGAAAATAATATTTAAAGATATTCGAGACTTAATTGTAAGTGAAGAGATACGTAGAAGAGATTTAGAAGAAGCATCAAGTTCTGCTTACAACACCGAATCTAGAGGTAGATCCAATGATAGATCAAAATCAAGACAAAGTAAGTCTAGATCTGAGAAGAAAGAATACAACTATTAAAGCTATGGTAAGAGTGCTCACTTGAAGAAGGATTATAGAGCACTAAAGAAAAATAATGGCAGTGTAAAGAAATACTTAAATGTGATCGAAAATAATAAAGATGCTATAATCTTAAATATCAATAATCAAATTAAATCCTAGATTTTGGATTCTAGCGCATCGTTTCACTACACCTTACATCAAGAAATCAAGGAGAATTATGTCAATAGTGATTTTGGGAAGGTTCATTTGGTTAATGATGAGACATTGAAGATTATAAGGAAATGTGATATCCAAGTGAAGCTGTCAAATCAAATTATGTGGAAATTGAAGGATATGAGATTTATTTCTAGTCTAAAAAGGAATTTAATCTCGATGGGTTAACTTGATCAACAATGTTATTATATAACCTTTACAGATAGTGAATGAAAGATCACAAAAGGAGCTATGGTCATAGCTCATGAAAAGAAGAATGGTCCTCTCTATGTTACTTCTAACATGGAGAATATCGCAGTAGTTGTCAGACCTAAAAACTGTAGACGTTGGTCTATGTGAAAATTGTATTTTCGATAAATAGAAAAGGGTCAGTTTCTCAAAGATCGACAAGCCACCTAAAGCAAAGAAATTAAAGTTGGTTCATATAGACGCTTAAGGACCATCACCGATTCCATCAATTAGAGGCTCATTGCACTACATCACCTTCATTAATGACTTCACAAGAAAAGTGTGGGTTTATTTTTTGAAAAAGAAATATGTGGTGTGTGATGTTTTTAAAAAATGAAAAGTCATAGTAGAGAATGAGATAAGCTTAAAAGTAAAGCGGTTAATGTCTAATAATGGAGGAGAGTACAGAGATAAGAAGCTAAAAGAGTTTATCAAGCTGAAAAGGACTACTCCTGAGACACCTCAATAGAATGGTGTAGTAGAGTATATGAATAGAACTCTAAATAAACATGCCAGAATTATGAGAATACACGCAAGTTTATCCAAAATGTTCTAGGCTGAAGCCATCAGTATAGCTGCCTATCTTATCAATTATAGGTCGTAGGTGCCTCTCAAAGAAAAGTCACATGAGGAAGTATAGATCGATAAAGAGGTAAACTTTTCACATTTAAGAATATTTGGTTGTATTTCTTATGTTCATATTGACTCATATGAAAAGAACAAGTCTACTTGAAGTCCAAAAAATGTGATTTCATTAGTTATGGCATTGATGAGTTTGATTATCGATTTTGGGATTTTGATAATCGAAAAATCATTAAAAGCAAGGATGTCATTTTCAATAAGAAAGCAATGTACAAGGATATATTATCTGTAAAATCTACTAGCACAAAAGTTAAAACTGAAACGAATGAGTTTGTTGAGTTTGAGGAGAACTTTAAGAAGGAAGTGTAATTAGAGGACCAGTAGAGTCTTGGAAATAAAGTCTCTTAAAGAGAACCACACAATCCTATAGAGTTCCTAAACCAGTACAACACTATTCACATTCTTTGCATTATTTACTATTGACTGACAATAAAGAACTGGAGTGTCATGATAAAGCAGTTAAGATTGAAGATTTGGTCAAATGGGAGCCTACCATGAAAGATGAGATGAACTTACTAATGTCAAATTAGACATAGGAACAGACTGAACTAGTAGAAGGGAAGAAAGCTTTACAAAATAAATGGGTTTTCAGGATCAAAGAAGAACATGATAGAAGTAAATGTTACAAAGCTAGGTTAGTGGTCAAAGGTTTTCAGCAAAAAGCAGACATCGACTACAATAAGATTTTCTTTCCAGTAGTGAAACTGAAGACGATCTAGTTGGTACTAAAAATGGTAGCTATAAAGAATTTACATCTTAAGCAGTTAGATGTAAAGACAGTGGTATAAGAAGTTCGATAGCTTCATAGATAACAGCGGTTTCATAAGATGTCAAACAGATTATTGCTTTTATATTAAGTGGTTTGGCAATAACTTTATCATCTTACTTTTGTATGTAAATGATATGCTCATTACAGGTTATGAAATGTTCATTGCAAGTTCTGATATGCAAGAGATAAATAATTTGAAGAGAGAATTGTCAAAGCAATTTACGATGAAAGATTTTGGTGCTACGAAGCAAATTCTTATAATGAGGATTAAAAGAGACAGAACAACATGAACTTTGATGCTATCACAAATAAAGTATATCAATAAAGTACTCTCTAGATTTAACTTGCAGCATGCTAAACCAGTGAGCACTCTTTTTGGTGCCCATTTCAAACTTTCAAAGGAGAATTCACCGAAGACTGAGGAAGAACATGATCACATGAGAAAGGTTCCTTATGTCTCAACCATTAGTAGTTTAATATACACCACGGCTGTACCAGACTAGATGTTGTAGAAATAGTAGGAGTGGTGAACAAGTACATGAACAATCTTGGCAAGATGCATTGGGAATCAGTTAAATGGATCCTCAGATATCTACAAAGTACCACAAAAATTGCACTCTATTTTAAAAGTTGAGATATGAAATTAGAAGGTTTTGTTGATGCTGACCTGCCCAAGATGTCAATAATAGAAAAAGCACTACGGGGTATGTGTATGCTCTTAGAGGAACTACTATGAGTTAGGTTTCTTAACTACAAAAAGTTAAAGCTCTCTCTACTATTGAGATAGAATGTAATTACAGTTATAGAAGCCAGTAAAGAAATGATTTAGCTTCAAGGTTTCTTAGAAGAATTAAGAAAGAAATAGAAGGATAATGTTTTTTATTCTAACAGTAAGTGTGTAATCCACTTAGTAAAGAATCCATCTTTCCATGCCAGAATGAAGCATATTCATATAAAGCATCATTTCATTCTATCTCTTTTAAAGGACAAAGCTTTGAGGTTTGAGAAGATTTATGGAAATAAAAACCCTACAGATATGCTAATGAAGACGATGACGATTGACAAATTGGATCTATGTTCAGCTTCAGTTGGCTTGCAAGCATAGAAAATAAGAGATGAGCTACTGAATTTATATTGTGAAAACATGACTGAAGTAAGTCTTCAAGTGGGAAATTGTTAGATTCCTAAAAAGAATGGATTCTTAAAATAAAGAAATTTACTAATTTCTATTTTGGCAATAGAGAATAAGGAAACTTGAAATTAAGAATAAGGAAACTCAGTTTTAGTAATAAAGAATTTTGAGGGAGCGTGTAAAACGGTTGACGCATGATTTAAAAAGGAAGTGCATTAATGATAAGTAATGAAGGGGAGTCTAATGGTACCTATATAAAGGTCTTTTCTCTCATTGTTTTATTCATCCTAAAATTGAGAGAAAAAAGAGTGGTGTGACTCTTTGAGTGAAAAGTGAGGTTCACTTAAGTGTTATAGAATTGTTATTCTCTTGGGAGTAATTGGGATCTGAGTTGTGAGATTTGAGTATTTATAAACACTTGTTATTTTTCTCTCTATAGTGAAGATCTGTAATAACTCCGTGGGCATAGCTCACTTGGGTGAACCATGTACATTTTGGGTGTTATTTTTTGTTTGTTTTATTTCGTTATTATTTTCATGTTATTTTATCATTTCATTAATATGGTGTTTTTGAAGGTTTATTTCCTAACAAAAACTAACATAATCTCTAGTATACTATACACTTTTAGTACATTTACAAGACAATTTCTATCCATCAGAATCCAATGATTCATGAAACTTCACATTCTAATAGCAAAATTTGAAAAAATCCTCCGATAAGTAGAGTAACAAAATCTGCTTCAAAGAATAAAAAAAACAAATAGAACATGTGTGTACAGGAAACATGTGCATTGATAAAATCCAATAGTTTCACTTATCTAGTTCTAACTTGATATGTTCAATTGAAAGAAAATGGAGACCTTGGTGATGGTTAACATTTTACTAAGAAGAAATCTAGAGAAGACATAGTAGTGATCAACATGATCTCTAAGCTACACTTTTACTTGCAAAATGATCAAACAATCAAATCAATGATAAATCGAACAAAATCTTACTCTCCACAACAGAAACACCAATCTTTAGCTGAACCAAACAAATCCTCCAAACATCTCAAAGCAACCATTTCCCTTGTAGTTTTACCCAAATCATCAGGCAACTTTGTAACCATTTCCAACAACTCTGAATAACAACAAACAAGAAAATCAAGCACCTAGTTCGACGGCAAATCTGAACTCAAGAATAAGGGACAACGATATATCTAAACTAAAGAACGACAACAAATTTGGATGGAAGAAAAGAACAAACAAGAAGAAAAACAGAAGCACAAGAAAAGAAGAAAAAGTAGAATACACGCAAAAAAGAAGAATAATAAGAAAAAAGGGAAAAAGAAGTGTGTCCTTAGCCCTGCGGTGCAGAAGAAGAAGATGAAGGGCTCGAACAGCAGTACAGAAAGTGAGGGAGGCAGTACGACAGTCGATGGAGAAAGAAGATGAAAGAGAAAAGAGCAAAGAGCAAAGTATTATAACAAATATTTAAGTAAGATATGAGTTTTGAAAGAAATGTGTTGTGGGTATATTTGGAGTTACATAAGTGGGCTGATAAATGACCAATAAATCGATCCAATGAATTGACCTAATTGACGAAAGTCTAGTTCGCCAACATCCAACTCACGAAAATGAGCTCCCAGTTAGCTATTGCAATTCTCAGGTCACTGGTTGACTATTGTTAAGGCTGCCTTATCTCAACTCTAAATCGCGCAGAGCAAGGTCCAGCTCGCAGCTCAAAGAGCTCATTAAATGAATCTTCCAAAAATGTAACAACCTAACTTGAAAATGAGTCAACTACCATAATTGAAAATAGAATCAAACTCCTATTTCGGTAAAATCAATCCCTAAATTAACAAACATAGTTTTGGAAGTGTAATTAATGTAAAATTCTTTCCTATTCACATGTACTCAAATTGTAACAAACCCCACGCTATAAATAGGGATAGAAAATTCACTGTAAAGGGACATAAGCAAGCAATCAATAATACTGCGACTCTACCAAAATAACCAGAGAAGTAATTATAGACGTAGGTATCTTTTTGGACCGATCCACGTAAAAATCTCCTTATATTCCTATTCTTCCTCTGTTCTATTATCTTTACCTTTATTTTGTATTATTTACAGGAATTAAGTCAAGAATTTGAATCGAATGATTTCAGACATTGACAAAAGGAATGATATAAATCCATATGGGTTTGGATAATATCTGATGTCTTTTTAAACCATGATAATTTAACATATCATTTTTTTATTAACCAGTGTCTTCAAACTTTTTTAATATCAGCTTTTTAAAAATTGATTTCTTGCTAGTGATGTCTCTTAACGTTTTTGTAGTAATGCCAAAAAAATAAATTAAAATAATTAAGGAAACCCTAATTGTCAAAATTGAACCCTTGACTTGCATAACATAATTTAACCTAGAGTCATTATTAAGAACAGAACTCAAGACCTCTAATAAAATTAATTAAATAATTATTTATTCATAATCATAATTAATTATTAAATAATATGAATAAATAATATTATTCAAATAATAAATGAACACCAATGTTGCTATTTGAGTAACATATATAATTGTGTTGTCCAATTATATTGTTCTATATACGTGTTTTTGTTATAGTGAAATGAGCCATCAATGGGACTTAATGGACCTACAGTTTTGAGCTATAATAATATCAAAATTATTAATTAAACTCTTTAGTTAATCAATTTACAATTATTAACATTAGACTTATTCCACTAAAAAATTAAGGATGCATTCTTAAAATTGCAAATATCTTTATACAATCTAAAATTTTCAGTGTCTATTGATTTAATCACTACATATGATTTAATCCTCTACAAGTAGTTTATAATTAGAGTTAGGTTAAAAAATCTGTTTTCCCGCTATAATTATTTCTAATTCCTTTAAGTACTATTGATTCTCTAATCAATAAAATATTCATAACAACTCATAATTGATTCTTAAATTTTTCTTTCCATTTTCATATAAATAAAATGTTGAGCATTCTTATTATTTAAGGCCTAATCAACTCATTAGGGAATTATTTCTCTACTTCTTGTAAGAAGAAGTGGATTCTACTGTTGTATAGATTGTTCTCAGCTATTTACTAAATCATATCCTTAAAGTATGAAGTTATTGACTTGACATCTACATCTATCTTACTCATATAAATCAAATAATATAACTCAACTAACAAGAGTCTATAATACATTTAAGATTAAGATCAATTCATATATGATTATCTGGTCGATAAATATGAAGCTCTAAATTTATATTAGATAGAAATTCATCTTTATCAAGGTCCAGTTATATACAATCTTTATCATATAAAATGTTTTCATTTCTATATTACTACATGAATAATCTCATATAAGACTATTGTAATACGAAATAGATTACGATTGTAGATTTAATGATTTATCACAAACAAAATATCCAGTTTTGTTTGCTTTCTATGAGCTTTTTAAATTATTATCTCAAATTAAAACTGCTGGTATATAACACTTATATATTTAGTTTGAGATATTTGTATGTATAAAACATTACATTAATGCATACTGATTGAATAAAACTAAACATATTTTATTTATTATTCATTAAATATTTATAAATTATGAGCTTTTAAAGCATAAAACTTAACATAATGAATCTTTGACATTAACGTTGTTTTTTTTTTTTTTTATTTAACATATTATTAATATTGTTTTCTAATAAATTTTCATTGGGCTTTATTAAATTTGAGCCAAGTTATTTTTTTAAGGTTTGGTGTTCATTTATAATTGTTTTTTAATTTTAAGCAACAGTGCAACATACATCTGCATTGATTTTGATTTTTCTAATATCACATACTTTTTTAATAGGTTTTCTAAAAGGTAGGTAGTTTATATAATATGTAAAAAAAAAAAAAGTGAAGATGTGGTATTATACATTTTTAATTCAATTTGTTAGTTACCATTAAACTCAAAAGTTTAAGCTAATAGGAAATGATTAAACTATAACATTTAAAGACTTGAAATTGACACATGACACGTCGTCTTATATGTAACATGAATAAATAATAGATATCGGATACATGCTAAACAACTCCTACCGTTATAACATGTGTAATAAGAATTCGTGATAACGGGAGAGAGAGGGTTGGAACCAAGTGTCTTTAAGCTTCGATATCAAGATAATTACCATCGGACTCAAAAATTTAAACTGATAAAAAATAGTCCAACTATAGTATTTACAGATTTGATGTTGACATGTAACACAATTCATTTACTAATCAAGTAAACTTTTTTTTTTTTTTTTTTAACTTTTTCCTTAATAATGGATCAAACTAATTTGTCAAGAAGTTAAGCAATCATAGATTTACATTAATAAGTATTATTGACGATCGGAATCATCTGACACTCGAAACGATTTGTGTGAGATCGGTTTGTCAATGAGCTGCGGTTAGGTACGCAAGCTCTCAGTCGTCAGCTGTAATACAAGCTGCGATTAGATGTGTAAGCTTGCGGCTGAAACCTCTTTTTTGGCTCTACAGGATAGGTGTGGGGTCAATCGAAAGACCGATATTAATCCGGAGTCAAACTCTCAACCTTATAGGTTTTTTGGCTGTCATAATCTTGTCAATCCACTTAACATTTTTATTAAATGAATCAAGTTTGGTTCGTTTAATGGGTTCGTAGGTCGACATGATTAATACAGTCAAATTATAATATTAAGTAAATTACAATTTAGCTACCTAGATAAAACGCTTTTATAGACAGAGCAACAGTTTTGATATAATTATAATTTACCCCCCTTCCGTTAGCAGTTTTCGTTACCGTGATCTAGTTAAGGGGTAAAGTTGTCATTTCGATTGGGGAATGGTCTGTCACGTGGGGAAGCCGGCAAAATTAAATGTGAAATATATCAAAATTGAATGGTTGTGAGAGCAGCAGATCATGCTCAGGTCAACTCTTCCTTTCATTCTTCTTCTCTTCTTCTGCTTCTTCCCTTTCCTTCTTTCGCTTCATTCTTCTTCTTTCCTTCTTCCCCTTTTCCTTCTTCGCGCAGATCGGAGGACACGAACCCAGATCGGGGCTCCTCCTGGGTTCGTCTGAGGAACCTCGATCTGGCTGGGTTCCTCAAACGAACCCAGATCTGGGTTCGTCTGAGGAACCCCGATCTGGGTTTGTGTCAGGAACCCAGATCTGGGTTCCTGACAAACCCAGATTTCTAGGTTCGTCACGAACCTAGATTTCTGGGTTCGTTAGATGAACCCAGATCTGGGTTCGTGTCAGGAACCCAGATTTGGGTTCGTGACGAACCCAGATTTCTGGGTTCGTGACGAACCCAGATCGAGTCTGATCTAGGTTCGTCTGGGTTCTTGGCGAACCCATATTGGGTCTGATCTGGGTTCTCAGGAACCCAGAAATCTGGGTTCCTCTGAACCCAAAATTCTGGGTTCTACCATGGCTCTGGTAAGTTAGAAAAATGTTGCAAATAGAGATCAGGTGGTGTAAAGAGGGAGGAAGCAGAAGAGAAAGAGTAGGCATTTGTGTGATTATTTAGACTTTGATATTTCGCAGCTGCCAATCAGTTTTCAGCTGACATTCACACCTAACTGTTCATTTAATTCTTGTATATAAACGTGTTCAAGCGACGCACGTGAAACTTGTGTAAGGAAGAAGAAGAATGAAGCGGAAGAAAGAAAGAAGAAGAAGAATGAAAGGGAAGAAGAAGAAGAAGGAAAGGGAAGAAGCAGAAGAAGAGAAGAAGAATGAGAGGAAGAGTTGGTCTGATTTATCTTTTCTGGGTGAGCAGCATTTTCTTATGCAATTTTGAATGATGATTGTTTTGAGAAATTTTTTTTAACTCGACTTGAAATCATAGAACGAACAGTATATTTATTTTTAACTTGACTTAAAATCAGTCAACCTCAATTCCCGCGAACCGCCAATTTTGATTTTTCAATTGCTCGATCAACGGGGTCAATTCAACTATCAAGGGTATTTTCGTCTTTTTTGTCCCTTTCACACTGTTCACACTTAAATATAACGAAAACTGCTAATGAAAGAGGGGTAAATTGTAATTATATCGAAACTGTTGTTCCGCCTATAAAAGCGTTTCATCTGGGTAACTAAATTGTAATTTGCTCTATAATATTTATACATTATAGGCTTTTGAGTGTAATTATCTACAGACATACACACATTTCAGCCAAACCTAAACCTAATCTGATTATTCAGTAGCCACCACACACATTTCACTTACTGTTATTGAACCACTAGATTTCGTCGATTCGTTCAACCACTACTACCACCGATGCTTAGGCTTTGCATAGGTTCAATTTGAAAGGACCCATTTCGACTCCTTTCTTGAGTTTAGGAGAATCCCATGAAAACTACGGTCTTTTTTATTGAAATTTGGATTTTCTAATAAAAACACATTTAAAAATAATTCTTATTGACCTATGATTTCTTTATAAAATTCAATCTCAATAAAATAGAAATATGTACATTTCTGATATTGGACCTATATATAAAATATTCATAAAAATATCTAAAAAAACATTTCATCTAAAAAAGTATTCTTGAAACACATTTAAGAAATCTGGTTAATTAAAATAATCTACCCAAATACAAAATTGTTCATCATCATGTGACCCTTCTCACGATATGTAATAATTTACAAGAACCTGCAGCAATTACTTGAAAAAAATGGGTTTTTATAAAAATGTAAGCGCTAATGTCCAGTGAATGAATATAATTTTTCTAAATTCAAAATAAAATGTCACATAAAATTGGTAAAATGAAACACTTCTCAATGATTCATTCAATGTTATATATGCAATAAAACCTAATTCAAATCTCGTGTCATAATAAAACTATAAATATCCATATAAATCATTTTATAACTTTATTAAATATAATTTGAAACTATTATCTACATAAAAGTTTTCTAAAATCTCTTTCAAATAATACCATAGGCTTCTCTAGTTTAACCACCAAGCTTCAAGCCTCCATTGGAACCCTGTCCACATACTTATGGCTCTCATACACATATGGGTCCCTGGTCTCCACCGATATAATTCTAAGTAGTTTTCTTAAAAAATAATCAATATTCTTTCTTATAATAATCAAACTTAGTATTTAACATTTGTAATCTAAAAATTTACATCAACTAATACCTAAAAAAAATTGTCATATGCTATAGAGATACTCAACATATATGTAAAGCGATAGATAACTTCTACCATATACATGCTGGTCGACTCAATAACTCTCCCCACATCTGCCATACATTGACTAGGTGAATCTAGAACTCACATATATGTAACTTGTTTGATCGTTAGAGGGGAGGGTATAACTTTGATGTTCTGAAAATATTTTTATTTTCTTTTCAAATCTTAAAACATTTATGTATACAAATATACATAATATTGAATAATATTTTTCTCAAAACATAAACAAATACTCTTTCTCGAAATATAACATAATATTACCAAAAATAATGTAAGTGTTTCTTATAATAAATTCAACTAAAAATATAAAATTACGATTGGAAAATACAATACATATGCCTATATACATATACACAATAAATTCTCATTTCAATTATAAAACATAATTTATATCTATAAATTAATTAACTAAACAAATAATTTATTTTAAATAAATAATAAAAATTGAAATATAAATAAACAAGATTCAATCAGTCTAATTAAAATAAAATTATCCACTCACATAACTCATTTACTTATTTCTGAGTCTAAAAGCGATTCCTATTTAATTTCTTATAATTCTTTATCCATTTTAAAATCATATAAAACTTAATTTAGAACTTATGAAAAAAAATTAATTAATTTTCTATATTCCAAATCTTATTGAAATAAAAATCATTTATTTGGATAAATCTGATACCTAAATATTCATATCGTCAATACGAAATTTTCTCCTATTTTACTTCTCTTTCTTCTTCTTCTTTTCTTCTCGCCAATTTTTTTTTTCTTTTTTTGCATATCCAATTCTTTTTGCTTCCTGCCGGTTCAATATACGTACATATATTTATATATTACTTCATCATGTCAGTCTCTCTCTCATTTATAAATATATAAATATATTTCTATTATCCTAGTCTCACCACCTCTTTCATTGCCATTTAAAAATTTCTCAACTATATAATTGGGTCAAGTATACCTTTGTCAACATCATTGCAGTTGTCAGTTACTGTCGTCGCCGTCGTGGTGGTCAGGACACTTTCATTGTCGCCATATGGAGCCACTGGCATAGTCATCAGGTTACGACAGGTCAAATCTAGATCAAACTCAGGTCGTGAAGCTATAAACGGGTTCGTTCGAGCTCGCTATGGTCGGAGTACCTTCGTCGTAGTCATCCGGAGCCATTCACACCATCCTCAGAGCTTTGATGCCTCTCTCTCTCTCTTCATTCTTCATTTTCTTTCTCTTCTCCCTTCTTTCTCTATTTTCAATGCATAATCTCTTCGCTTTTGCATAGCCGATGTCTGAAACCAGATCACCTCTAAGAGATGCATTCTTCATCGTCGATGATGGAGGTCCATCAATAGAGGTCCAAGGACTTGCATTGTCAGTGGTGGGTCTCTGGATCTCTACCGGCTATGGATGCAGATGGATCTCCACCTTTTTTTTTTGTTAATTTATTTTATTTTATTTTTTATATTTTGATTTTGTGATTTAATCTCCACCGTCCATTCAATATACGGATCATGGAATCAGTTTTTATTAATTTGTAATTTTTCATTTATTTTAAATATTATTTTAACTAACTTTTATTTGTATCATTAATCTTTGAGATGAACGGTAAAAAATTTTTTGTTTTTAATTATTATTTTATTTGATTTATTTATTTTATTTTATCTAAAATTTTAAAAGTTGACCACCGTTTCACTAGTAGTAGGTACTAAAATGATCCCCTTTTTAAAGTGTATGGGACTGTAGGAGTTAAAAATATATTGCTTTTGAAAAAAAAATGACAATATAAAGATGAAAATGAAATTCCGCCTTATCAAAATGAAAACATATTCTAGAATATAGTACCACTTAATTTGATGGCACAATAGCAGAAGCAGAAGTAATTGAAGGAAATAATGCAAAACAAATGCAGATTAAAGGTCTATCAATTAAGAAAGTAAATAACTTAAGATCAAATGAGCTGGAACTCAATTCAAATTAAGAAACGATGCCATAATAAGGAGACCAAGAAATAATAAAAAATAACATATGGAAGTCAGTTTGCATTTGCGTGTAACCAATAAATACAAGCAAAGTGTCTTGTACATAGTAATCTACCTCATTTTTCCTTTATTGATATTTTCGGAATTTTAATTTAGATACTATTATTGTTAGGACCAAGTCCTTCATACTTAAGAATATATATAAATATCGATAAATACGTTAAATGTCAATGTATTTTTCAAATATTTCACCGTTGTGAGACATTTTTCTTATGTGATGAAAATGAGCAATTATAAGTTTAATTGAATGTTTATGAGATCAATTTGATGAATTGATAAGTGTGGAATATTTTAGAAATAGTATTGAGAGGAATAATGATTAATGTTAATCGATATTAAAATCGTTACGGAAATTGACGGATTTAACGTATTTATTTTTATGGAATAATTTTTTTTTTTATGAAAAATATAAGTGATGAGGAATTAAATGAGGTCATTAGGAAGTGTTAATTATAGATTAAAAATGAGTATGGACAATGGATAAGTAAAGTGCATAAAAATAGAGTAAAAGAGGGGTAAACGTGCAAAATTTGGATTGAAAGTTAAGCTGGTATAATTGAGAAAAATAGAGGGGTGTTTGGGCAATTGTCAAGCATTATAATTCAGTGTTTTTCCAGCTCAAATCTAGCACAGTAATCAGACCTCATCAGACCCGAAAACACCAAAAAGCAGAACTGAAGACAGCCCAAAATCTTCCACTCGCGCGATCATCCCTCTCGGCTATCAAGTTCAGCCACCAAACCGATCAACTATGGGCTTTCTTCACGGTCAAACGGCGGCTTGAAGGAGCAAGATGAACCTCTGATTTCAGCCCAAAAAAAAAAAAAAACCAGATCTGAAATTGAAGAAGCTAACCAGAAAGCGGGAAGAGAAGCTGAGGTCGCGCGCGGCCGTTGATGAGCTCGACAGGCCGTGTGAAGGAGGCCAGATTCGGGTAAGCTGGAGCAAGCAGAAGCTGAGCTGCAAGCAGCCATGTGAAGCCAGCAAATGGAGGAAAAATTGCAGGGGAGGCGTGAGGAAGATGATGAACAGTAGGTAAGAGCAACAGCTGAAACTTTTGGGAGATGTTTCTTGAGTTATAGGCTGTCCATTTGATGTTATTGTTGGGTTTTTTGTGGTAGCTCAAATTAGATCCGAAAATGGAAGCCTTGGACTGCTGTGGGAATTCATGACCAGCTGCTAAACTCTCAGACATCAGTAAGTTAGCTTGGGTTTTCTTGATTTTGCCTCATAGAAAAGCTGAAATGGAATGGTTGATTGTGTAGAGTTAATTGTGGTGTGTGTGCCGTGAATGAGTGAAAAGAATGGGTGTCGTGTGATGTTCTGTTCGGCTGCATGTAATTAGGTGTGTGTGGGCTGTATTTTATTTAAATAAAATGGAGATTAAGTGATTTTAAGTGTATAAATGCATGATAGAATGTGATTGCGCGTTGGAAACCGAAAGAAAATCGTTTAGTTAGTTATTCATGTGATTTTCGACAAGTGTAAAGAGCAGCTGGTTATAAGTGGAATTTGTGTGATTTTAAGTTGATTTTAAGGTCTTAAGTATGTGCTTACATGTGTATTTGAGTGTGATTAAGTCTTAGATAATAAATTTCATTGTATGGAACGCATTTAATACTCAAAGGTAATCACGTGGACGTATTACGTACAAGCTGTCCCATTTATATTTTATTGTGTTTTGGTGATTCCAAGTGTGTAATTAAATGTGTTTAAGCATGAAAACTTTATGAAAATGAATGGTATAAAATAAGGACTAGAAATGGGTTGAGTTATGGCTTAATTAGTTTTAAAGAATTCTATTAGAGTTTTATTGGAATGAAGTAGTAAATAAGTTGGTGATTTAAACGTTAGGTGAATTGGAAGTTTCTCTAACGGACATCGAGACGTGTAAGGGGTGAAGAGAGTTCCTCGAGTTGAAAGTTACCGATTGGGAAACGCATCGTGAGTAGAAATCTACTTTTCCTCAAGTTTAGTTTGTTTAAAGCTTATTTTAATCTTATATGCATTTAGTTCATTATTATTTATATATTTTAATATAGTTGGATCCTATTATATGAATTGTTAAAGTAAATATATATTCATGTAAAGAAATTATGAGATTTTAAAGTTTTTAGGCTCTTTGCCTTAAAAACTAGATTATTTGAGAATACCAAGAAAAATATAATTTCTTACGACGATGGTTTACCCTAGCCCCAGTTGAGTACCCAATAGAATGCCTTATGCGTGTATGGTAGATGTGAGAGAATTACTAACTGAGAGAAAAAGAGTCAGTTGAGCGACCCTCTGCACGTATAGGGTAGTGTAGTTTAAACCGATTGTGTAGGGGTAACGCGTGCCCAGAGTCGCACATCGGTAACTACACAGGGTAGATTCCCTAATTCCTAGTGGCTTAGCTAGAGATTTATGTGGCCACGACAGGAGTAGTTTCCCTGGGTTACCATCAAAACGAGAAATGAGAAAGTTTTAAAACGAAATTCAAA
The DNA here is from genome assembly GCA_022984855.1 of Dimocarpus longan. Classification (NCBI taxonomy): domain Eukaryota; kingdom Viridiplantae; phylum Streptophyta; class Magnoliopsida; order Sapindales; family Sapindaceae; genus Dimocarpus; species Dimocarpus longan. The sequence goes on from CM041013.1 coordinate 25,836,455, forward strand.
AAGAATTTCAGAAATAGTTTTAATTGAAAGGAATAAAAAGTATTTTAGAAAAATACTTTAGTTTATAACTCTGTTTATTATTTATCTCACTGAGTTATACTCACCGTTTGTTTGTTATGTATTTCTTAAAAATTTTCTTTAGGTGCAGGAGCGAGTCGTCCAGCTGACGAGGCTCAGACTGACGCGCGGGTTGACTGACGGACGACTACATTCCATCGTATAGCTCATCTTTTGTCACATGCATGTGTTGTATGTAAATCATAATATAAATATTTGTAAATATAAATACCAGATGTTGGATGCCTATTTTACGAAAGTGTTTTTGGAAAAAAAAATCCTAATTCTCCATTAAATTTTACAAATATAATTCTTGTGTGTTGGAGTTGATTTTGAGTAAGGGCCGAAGGCCCTTGGTAGTGGAGATTTGTGTGCTATAGAAGTATTTATTTTAAATTTCTTTTAATCAGCAGGGTGGCATAGTCGAATATACAGTCGATATGCTGCCGAAATTTTTATTAGAAATTTAATAAATCAGTTTTAAGTAAGTCACGGTGCTCCGACGGAGTTCTTCGAGTCAAAGTTAGGGTTCGTTGGAGTTCTGTCGGAGTGCTACGGGATACTTCACGGATCCAGAATAGAGGTTCGGGAAGGGTCTCGTCAATTTGGTATCAGAGCAGGTTGGCTACGGCCTAGACGATGGCTATAAATTCGGCCCGTGATCAGGGGTTCTCACAGTGTGAGATAGCGGGCGAAGCATTGGCTCTTACCCTGACATGGCCTGGCTGGCTAGCCACCAACGTCGGTTGCGCCAGTCGAGAGGACGCACGTAAAATCTGTTCTGAGGTACCGATTGAAGCCCGGGGCCGAAGATAGCGGCTACGTGATCGTCAATTTGGTATCAGAGCTTTTGGTTCGAAAATGTTTATAAAGTTTTGAAAAATTTGTGCATCCAAAGGTTATTTATGCATTCTACTGCATTGATTTATAAAACTTTGCATGACATTCATTGTTTTGCTTGTCATAGAGCTATGCGTCGAGTTGGTCGTCCTCGTACGCGCAGAGCCGCCGCTGTGACTCCACCTGTTCCTTCTGGTCCACCTGAGGTTGAAGAGCCTATTCATGAGTCCGTAAATGAGCCTCAGCCTGGGGTGCAACCAGAGCCAGCAGTGGCAGGGCCAGCAGTTGATCCTATTGAGAGACTGGCTCAGATTATGCAGGGCATGAGACCTCACGCACCAGGCGCTACCATAGAGAGAGCACGGAAGCTAGGCGCCGAGGGTTTTGATGGATCAGGGGGTCCTGAGGCAGCTTTAGAGTGGTTAGAGAGTACTGAGAGGGTTCTAGAGCAGATGGAGTGCGAGGACCAGCAGAGAGTATCTATTGCATCATTCCTCCTGCGAGCTTCTGCTAGAGACTGGTGGGATTCGGTAAGGAGGAGAGTGACCACTCCGCTATCGTGGGATCAATTTAAAGAATATTTCAATGAGAGGTTTTACCCCAGAGCCTATAGAGATGCAAAGATTGAGGAGTTCTACCGTCTGGTCCAGGGTAATATGACAGTGGAAGAGTATGAAAAGAAATTCACAGAGTTATCCAGAGTAGCACCATTTATCGTCGACGACGAAGCCAACAAATGCCATAAATTTCTTCAGGGCCTGAATTTTAAAATCAAAGCATATGTAGCCGCTACAGAGTATAGAGAGTATGGGAGACTGGTAGAGGCAGCGTTGAGGGTTGAGAGGATTGTTCAGGCAGAGAGAGGACCATCGCAACAGAAGAGGGGACCGAGTCAAGGATGGCAGACCGGAGGGCCCAGTAAAACCCCCAAGATTGGAAGCAAGTCTGGAGGACCTTCGATGAGACCACAGAGTCAGGGAGCCACCTCCAGTCAGGGTTCGGTGAGGCAGCCATCGGGTTCTCAAGGCCGAGGTAGCAATCAGAATAGGGTACCCCGTTGTGCGACATGTGGGAAATTTCATCGAGGAGAGTGTTATTTTGGTCGTACTGGGTGCTATTATTGTGGTCAGGAGGGATATATGAAGAAGGATTGCCCGCAGAGGACTACTGCAGAGAGTAGTGAGTCAAGACCAGAGATTCCGGTTCAGCCTAGTGAGGGCAGTCGAGAGGCAGGGGAGGTCCTCAGGGGAGAGGACCAGGGACTCCTAGTCAGCCAGTCAGAGGTTCAGGTCGAGGTGCCCCATTCAGAGGTCAGCCAGGGAGACCTCCAGTTCAAGCCAGGGTATTTGCTGTCACGCAGCAGGAGGCAGAGGCAACGCCCGAGGTCGTTACAGGTGCAATTTCACTCTCTGGTTTTAATATTCATGCATTAATTGATCCGGGAGCTACTCACTCCTTTATTTCTGAGAGTTTTGTTGATCGAGCCGGATTGTTGGTAGAGCCATTAGAATGCGAGATGGTAGTGACTATTCCTACAGGGGGTTTACTAGTGGCAGAGAGAGTATACAGAGGTGGTGAGGTTTCGGTGGGAGGTAGAGCATTCCCTGTCAGTTTGGTAGTGATGGATATTCATGATTTTGATGTGATTTTGGGGATGGATTGGTTAGCTTCTCACCATGCCACAGTTGACTGTTTCCGAAAGGAAGTCCGATTCAGTTGTGCAGGGGAGTCAGATGTGGTTTTCAGGGGTGAGCGTCGGATGCTTTCTTCTTGTATTATATCAGCTATGACAGCCCGAAAGATGTTGCGAAAGCAGTGTGAAGGTTATTTGGCTTATGTTATGGATACTTCTGAAAGGGAAGCTAGATTAGAGGATATTCCTGTGGTTAGGGAATTTCCGGATGTGTTCCCGGATGATCTTCCTGACTTACCTCCAGACAGGGAGATAGAGTTCGAGATTAATTTGATTCCGGGAACAGCACCTAGTTCGAGATTAATTTGATTCCGGGAACAGCACCTATAGCCAGAACACCCTACAGGATGGCACCTACTGAGTTGAGAGAGCTGAAAGTGCAGTTAGAGGAGTTAGTGGATAAGGGTTTTGTTCGACCAAGTGTTTCTCCCTGGGGAGCACCTGTGTTATTTGTAAAGAAAAAAGATGGCAGTATGCGGTTGTGCATTGATTATAGGGAGCTGAATAAAGTGACTGTACGGAACCAATATCCACTTCCTCGCATTGATGACCTATTTGATCAGCTCCAGGGGGCTAGTATGTTTTCGAAGATTGACTTGAGATCCGGGTATCATCAATTGAAGATTAAAGCGGAAGATGTTCCCAAGACTGCCTTTAGAATGAGATATGGACACTATGAGTTTTTGGTTATGCCTTTCGGGCTAACCAATGCACCCGCAGTATTTATGGACTTGATGAATAGGGTGTTTCATGATTTCCTGGATAAGTTTGTGATAGTGTTCATTGACGACATTCTAGTGTATTCTGGTAGTAGTGAGGCCCATGTTGAGCATCTGAGATTGGTACTGCAAACCTTGAGGGAGCACCAGTTGTATGCTAAGTTCAGTAAATGTCAGTTTTGGTTAGACAGGGTCTCTTTTCTGGGGCATGTAGTATCTGCAAATGGGATCAGTGTCGACCCCCAGAAAGTTGAAGCCATTTTACAGTGGAAGCAACCAGTCACGGTTACAGAGGTTAGGAGTTTCTTAGGATTGGCAGGGTATTACCGAAAATTTGTAGAGGGATTCTCCAAGATAGCCATTCCTTTGACGAAACTGACTAGAAAAGATATCAAGTTCGAGTGGTCTGAAGCCTGTCAGAAAAGTTTTGATGAGTTGAAGGCTAGATTGACCACAGCTCCCGTTCTTACCCTTCCTTCGGGAACAGAAGGCTTTGTGGTTTACAGTGATGCATCCAAGCAGGGTTTAGGGTGTGTTTTAATGCAGCATGAAAAAGTCATAGCTTACGCATCCAGACAATTGAAGAAGCACGAGTAGAATTACCCTACTCATGATTTGGAGCTAGCTGCAGTTGTGTTTGCACTGAGGATCTGGAGACATTACCTATATGGGGTTTCCTGCCAAATATTCACAGATCACAAAAGCCTCTAGTATTTATTCTCTCAGAAAGAATTGAATATGAGACAAAGGAGATGGTTAGAGCTCATTAAAGATTATGACTGCATTATTCAGTATCATCCAGGGAAAGCTAATGTGGTGACTGATGCTTTGAGTAGACAGCCCAGTAGTTCCATAGCTCATTTGAGGGCAGGGTACTTCCGGTTGTTAAGGGATATGAGATCCCTAAGTGTTCATTTGGAGACTACAGAGTCAGATGCACTGTTAGCCTCATTTCAGGTACGACCTGTACTTGCAGATCAGATTCGAGAGTTACAGGGTCAAGATCCTCAGTTGATCAGGATTCGTCAAGAGATTCAGTTAGGTAGAGGACAGGGCTTCTCTGTGAGGGAGGATGGTACTTTGATGATGGGTCAAAGATTATGTGTGCCAGACCTGCCAGATCTAAAGAAAGAGATTCTAGATGAAGCTCATTCTTCTGCATATGCAATGCATCCGGGGGGTACAAAGATGTATCATACTTTGAAACAGCACTATTGGTGGAAAGGTATGAAGAGGGAGATAGCTGAGTATGTATCCAGATGTTTGATATGTCAGCAGGTTAAAGCAGAACATCAGAGGCCAGCAGGATTATCTCAGCCTCTCCCTATTCCAGAGTGGAAATGGGAGCATATCACCATGGATTTCGTGGTCGGTTTTCCTCGTAGTCGGATTGGATATAATAGTATTTGGGTGATTGTTGATCGGCTCACGAAGTCAGCTCATTTTCTACCGGTTCGTAATACTTACTCCCTAGATAAGTTGGCCAGTCTATATGTTGACGAGGTTGTCAAGCTACATGGAGCTCTAGTTTCGATTGTATCTGACAGAGATCCCAGATTTACATCCAGATTCTGGCCTAGTTTACAGAAAGCTTTAGGCACTCGGTTACACTTCAATACAGCATTTCATCTTCAGACGGATGGACAGTCCGAGCGTACTATTCAGACTCTTGAGGATATGTTGAGATCTTGTGTGATGGAGTTTGGAGGTAGTTGGGATTCTTATTTACCTTTGATCGAGTTTGCCTATAATAATAGTTATCAGGCCAGTATTGGCATGGCACCTTATGAGGCTCTATATGGGAGGCGGTGTAGGACGCCAGTGTGTTGGGATGAAGTGGGTGAAAGAAAACTTTTAGGTTCGGAACTGGTACAGATGACTACAGATAAGATCAAGATTATTCGGGAAAAGTTAAAAATTGCCCAAGATCGTCAGAAAAGTTATACAGATAATAGAAGACGAGATCTAGAATTTCAAGTAGGGGACAGAGTATTCCTGAGGATATCACCTTGGAAAGGGGTGTTGAGGTTTGGAAAAAGAGGAAAATTGAGTCTCAGGTACATCGGACCTTATGAAATTATAGAAAGAATTGGAGCAGTGGCTTACAGATTAAAGCTACCTATAGAATTGGCCAGGATTCATGATGTCTTTCACGTTTCCATGCTTCGTAAATACATTTCGGATTCTTCTCATATTTTAAGGGATCAACCGATAGAATTGAAAGAGAACTTGACTTATGAGGAGAGACCGGTTCAAGTCTTAGACAGGAAAGAGCAAGTTCTCCGCAATAAAAGAATTCCCTTGGTTAAGGTGTTATGGATGAATCATGGAGTTGAAGAAGCTACATGGGAGCGAGAGGACCAAATGCAGACTCAGTATCCACACCTGTTTACTTAAGGTATGCATATTTAAATTTCGAGGACGAAATTTATTTTAAGGAGGGGAGAAATTGTTAGGACCAAGTCCTTCATACTTAAGAATATATATAAATATCGATAAATACGTTAAATGTCAATGTATTTTTCAAATATTCCACCGTTGTGAGACATTTTTCTTATGTGATGAAAATGAGCAATTATAAGTTTAATTGAATGTTTATGAGATCAATTTGATGAATTGATAAGTGTGGAATATTTTAGAAATAGTATTGAGAGGAATAATGATTAATGTTAATCGATATTAAAATCGTTACGGAAATTGACGGATTTAACGTATTTATTTTTATGGAATAATTTTTTTTTTTATGAAAAATATAAGTGATGAGGAATTAAATGAGGTCATTAGGAAGTGTTAATTATAGATTAAAAATGAGTATGGACAATGGATAAGTAAAGTGCATAAAAATAGAGTAAAAGAGGGGTAAACGTGCAAAATTTGGATTGAAAGTTAAGCTGGTATAATTGAGAAAAATAGAGGGGTGTTTGGGCAATTGTCAAGCATTATAATTCAGTGTTTTTCCAGCTCAAATCTAGCACAGTAATCAGACCTCATCAGACCCGAAAACACCAAAAAGCAGAACTGAAGACAGCCCAAAATCTTCCACTCGCGCGATCATCCCTCTCGGCTATCAAGTTCAGCCACCAAACCGATCAACTATGGGCTTTCTTCACGGTCAAACGGCGGCTTGAAGGAGCAAGATGAACCTCTGATTTCAGCCCAAAAAAAAAAAAAAACCAAATCTGAAATTGAAGAAGCTAACCAGAAAGCGGGAAGAGAAGCTGAGGTCGTGCGCGGCCGTTGATGAGCTCGACAGGCCGTGTGAAGGAGGCCAGATTCGGGTAAGCTGGAGCAAGCAGAAGCTGAGCTGCAAGCAGCCATGTGAAGCCAGCAAATGGAGGAAAAATTGCAGGGGAGGCGTGAGGAAGATGATGAACAGTAGGTAAGAGCAACAGCTAAAACTTTTGGGAGATGTTTCTTGAGTTATAGGCTGTCCATTTGATGTTATTGTTGGGTTTTTTGTGGTAGCTCAAATTAGATCCGAAAATGGAAGCCTTGGACTGCTGTGGGAATTCATGACCAGCTGCTAAACTCTCAGACATCAGTAAGTTAGCTTGGGTTTTCTTGATTTTGCCTCATAGAAAAGCTGAAATGGAATGGTTGATTGTGTAGAGTTAATTGTGGTGTGTGTGCCGTGAATGAGTGAAAAGAATGGGTGTCGTGTGATGTTCTGTTCGGCTGCATGTAATTAGGTGTGTGTGGGCTGTATTTTATTTAAATAAAATGGAGATTAAGTGATTTTAAGTGTATAAATGCATGATAGAATGTGATTGCGCGTTGGAAACCGAAAGAAAATCATTTAGTTAGTTATTCATGTGATTTTCGACAAGTGTAAAGAGCAGCTGGTTATAAGTGGAATTTGTGTGATTTTAAGTTGATTTTAAGGTCTTAAGTATGTGCTTACATGTGTATTTGAGTGTGATTAAGTCTTAGATAATAAATTTCATTGTATGGAACGCATTTAATACTCAAAGGTAATCACGTGGACGTATTACGTACAAGCTGTCCCATTTATATTTTATTGTGTTTTGGTGATTCCAAGTGTGTAATTAAATGTGTTTGAGCATGAAAACTTTATGAAAATGAATGGTATAAAATAAGGACTAGAAATGGGTTGAGTTATGGCTTAATTAGTTTTAAAGAATTCTATTAGAGTTTTATTGGAATGAAGTAGTAAATAAGTTGGTGATTTAAACGTTAGGTGAATTGGAAGTTTCTCTAACGGACATCGAGACGTGTAAGGGGTGAAGAGAGTTCCTCGAGTTGAAAGTTACCGATTGGGAAACGCATCGTGAGTAGAAATCTACTTTTCCTCAAGTTTAGTTTGTTTAAAGCTTATTTTAATCTTATATGCATTTAGTTCATTATTATTTATATATTTTAATATAGTTGGATCCTATTATATGAATTGTTAAAGTAAATATATATTCATGTAAAGAAATTATGAGATTTTAAAGTTTTTAGGCTCTTTGCCTTAAAAACTAGATTATTTGAGAATACCAAGAAAAATATAATTTCTTACGACAATGGTTTACCCTAGCCCCAGTTGAGTACCCAATAGAATGCCTTATGCGTGTATGGTAGATGTGAGAGAATTACTAACTGAGAGAAAAAGAGTCAGTTGAGCGACCCTCTGCACGTATAGGGTAGTGTAGTTTAAACCGATTGTGTAGGGGTAACGCGTGCCCAGAGTCGCACATCGGTAACTACACAGGGTAGATTCCCTAATTCCTAGTGGCTTAGCTAGAGATTTATGTGGCCACGACAGGAGTAGTTTCCCTGGGTTACCATCAAAACGAGAAATGAGAAAGTTTTAAAACGAAATTCAAAAAGAATTTCAGAAATAGTTTTAATTGAAAGGAATAAAAAGTATTTTAGAAAAATACTTTAGTTTATAACTCTGTTTATTATTTATCTCACTGAGTTATACTCACCGTTTGTTTGTTATGTATTTCTTAAAAATTTTCTTTAGGTGCAGGAGCGAGTCGTCCAGCTGACGAGGCTCAGACTGACGCGCGGGTTGACTGACGGACGACTACATTCCATCGTATAGCTCATCTTTTGTCACATGCATGTGTTGTATGTAAATCATAATATAAATATTTGTAAATATAAATACCAGATGTTGGATGCCTATTTTACGAAAGTGTTTTTGGAAAAGAAAATCCTAATTCTCCATTAAATTTTACAAATATAATTCTTGTGTGTTGAAGTTGATTTTGAGTAAGGGCCGAAGGCCCTTGGTAGTGGAGATTTGTGTGCTATAGAAGTATTTATTTTAAATTTCTTTTAATCAGCAGGGTGGCATAGTCGAATATACAGTCGATATGCTGTCGAAATTTTTATTAGAAATTTAATAAATCAGTTTTAAGTAAGTCACGGTGCTCCGACGGAGTTCTTCGAGTCAAAGTTAGGGTTCGTTGAAGTTCTGTCGGAGTGCTACGGGATACTTCACGGATCCAGAATAGAGGTTCGGGAAGGGTCTCGTCAATTATATTCCCTCTCGTGGGCAAATAGTTATACGCCAGGAAGCTTACCATCTTATCATATGATACAATATTTTAAATATATAAATATGTTATGCAATAAAATCATAATAAACAACTAGGAAAAAAACTTCATGTAACGGTGGCACCATGGGTCATCGATGCAATCTTCCCACCTATAAATATGTTATGCAAAAAAATTATAATTAAAGGTACATTATCCACAACCCCCACCCCGCTCTCTCGTATCTATTGTTAGGGTAATATGTCCTAAGAGTTTGTAATTTGTAAATATTTAATTAAATAATAAATAAAATATATTTATTTTATTCAATTTATATGCATTTATGAAATGTTTGCTTCATATAAATATCATGTAATATCTATGTTTGCTTATGTAGTCTCAAACTAAATATATAAATGTTATATATAAGAGGATTTAATTTGATATTAGCAATTTAAAGAGTCTGTAGAAAACAAACTAAGTTGGGTACTTTGCTTGTCATAAATCTACAGTTGTGGTCCATTTTGTATTTGATACAATGATCTTATCCCAGATCATTTATGTGGTGACATGAAAATGGAAGCACCTTATATAATAGAGATTATATAGGACTGGACCACGATAAAATGAATTTCTTATTAATATCCGTTAAATAAACAAATTCATTTTTATCAACTAGATAATCATATATGGATTGATCTTAATTCTGAGTGTTTTATAAAATCCTATTTGTTGAATTATATCTTTTGATTTACATGGGTGAGACAGTTATAGATTTACGGTCAATAAACTTCGTACTTTGGAGATGTTATTTAATAAGTGGCTGGGAACATTCTACACAATAGTGGAATCCACTCCTTCTTGCAATAAATAGATGAGTAGTTCCTTTAAGTGTTGATTCGGGTCTTGAACAATAAGAGCGCTCGACTTTCTATTTGTAAATAAATAGAAAGATAAATTCATAAGTTGTTATGAATCTATTGTTCATTAGAGAATCAATGGTATTTAACGGAATAAGATATAATTAGAGAGGTATAACAGACTTTAATGACTTAACTCTAATTATGAACAATTTGTGGAGGATCGAACCATATGAAATGATTAAATCGATGGACACTGAAAATTCAGATTGTATAAAACATCTACAATTTTGAAAGTGCAATCTTAAGTTTTTAGTTGAGTAACTTTAAGGTTAATATTAGTAAATTATTTAATTAAAGAGTTTAATTAATAATTCTGATATTATTGGAGCTCAAATTGTAGGTCTATTTGGTTCCCTTGCTAGCTCACAACCACATAAAAAAATAAAAGGAAGAATATAATTGGATTATAAGTGTACATACAATTTTATGAACACATTCACGTATAATTTAAATAATTTGATTATTTAAATATAAGTAATTATTTAATTATTTGTAGAGGTTATGAGTTCAAATTTTAAATGGTATCATTACATTATTTATGATTTAGAATCATTTAATTTAATGATAAATCTTTTAATTAATGGAAATGGTAATTTAATTTAATTGGAATTAGATTCCATATTGTTATGGATAATTTAGCGATCAGAATAATCGGTCCAGAAGGATCTACAGTGCAAGCCTAGTGGCTAGAAGGCCCAGTAATGGGTCTCTGGATCTCCATCGGCTATGGATGGAGATGGATCTCCACCATTTTTTTTTTTTTGGTAATTTTTTTTATTTTATTTTTTTTTATATTTTGATTTTGTGATTTAATCTTTACCGTCCATCCAATATATGGACCATGGAATCAGTTTTTATTAATTTTTAATTTTTCATTTATTTTAAATATTATTTTAACTAACTTTTATTTGTACCATTAATCTTTGAGATGGACGGTAAAAATCTTTTCTTTTTTTAATTATAATTTTATTTTATCTAAAATTTTAAAAAGATCAATTAAAATGACAAAAACAACTCTCTTCCCACTAAAGTTGACCACCGTTTCACTAGTAATAGGTACTAAAATGATCCCCCTTTTGAAGTGTATGGGACTGCAGGAGTTAAAACTAAACTCGCATTTAGAAAAAAAAAAAAAATGACAATATAAAGATGAAAATGAAATTCCGCCTTATCAAAATGAAAACATATTCTAGAATATAGTACCACTTAATTTGATGGCACAATAGCAGAAGCAGAAGTAATTGAAGGAAATAATGCAAAACAAATGCAGATTAAAGGTCTATCAATTAAGAAAGTAAATAACTTAAGATCGAATGAGCTGGAACTCAATTTAAATTAAGAAACGATGTCATAATAAGGAGACCAAGAAATAATAAAAAATAACATATGGAAGTCAGTTTGCATTTGCGTGTAACCAATAAAAAACAAGCAAAGTGTCTTGTACATAGTAATCTACCTCATTTTTCCTTTATTGATATTTTCGGAATTTTAATTTAGATACTATTATATTCCCTCTCGTGGGCAAATAGTTATATGCCAGGAAGCTTACCATCTTATCATATGATACAATATTTTAAATAGATAAATATGTTATGCAATAAAATCATAATAAACAACTAGGAAAAAAACTTCATGTAACGGGTGGCACCATGGGTCATCGATGCAATCTTCCCACCTATAAATATGTTATGCAATAAAATCATAATTAAAAGTACATTGTCCACACAAACCAACCCCCATCCCCCCACCGCCTCCCCGCCCGACCGCGCCCCGCCTTCCCCCGTTAATGATATTTATGACCTTCCAATAGTCCTTTCTTACTAACCGTACATTTAAGTTTAGATAGGGATTTGGCTAAAGATGCTAGAAACATTCATAAGCAAATTCATAATTTCCTTAATTAATGACGTTGCAAAAGTCTCTCGCCCCTCTCTTATATCTATTACCCTTTCAACTTTTGTACTAATTATATTTATGACCTTCCAATAGTCCTTTCTTACTAACCATACAATGGCGTGTTTATTTACTCTAAAATTATTTCGTAATAAGAATGAAATTATAAATCTCATATGAAGTTGAGGTTGTGGAATGAGAATCTCATTCCCCTCTCCACCCCGCCCCCCTCCACTTGGAAATCCCATTCCATTTAACTATGAATTCAAGTATGAATCAATCATCTCTAACGTTTTACAAATTCATTGGTCCTTTCCTTTAGTCAAGCATTGGTCATCATTCAAATAGATTTTTTTTTTTTAATTGAATAACGTTAAGAAAAATATCAAAATAAAAATTGTTGGACATGACCTTCCATATAAGAGATGGATGGTAAAGAGTACAAATAATTATTTAAGATATTAAAAAAAAATTATAAAAAAAAGCTTGATCTAGTTTTAACCGAATTGACTGCTAGCAAATGATCTAGTTGGAATCAAATTGTCAATGGTATTGTCCCAAACCAGATCATTCAACAACGTTGTGAAACTAGATCAATCAATAACAATTTGGAAACTAGATGGTCATGATGATTTGATCCTTTGCCGATGATAGAGATCGTCAACCATGGAAATCCTTAGAGCTTCATTTGATTGAGCTCTAGATTGGATCTCTATAGTTGGCGTGTGTTAGGAAATAAACCTTTCAAAAACAATGGATTAATAAAGTGATAAAATAATATGAAAATAATAATAAAATAAAATAGACAAAAAACAACACACATAAAATTTATGTGGTTCATCCAAAGTAGGCTACATCTACGGAGCTACGGTAGATTTTCACCATAGAGAACAAAATAACAAGTGTTTACAAACACTCAAAACCTCACAACTCATATCTCAATTACATCTGAGAAAATAATAATTCTCTAAAATTCAAGAGAATCTCACTTTTTACTTAAAGAGTTACACCACTATTGTGGGGTCTGGGATTTGCCTATACTGGGTCCCTCGGGCTACCCCAGGTTTGCCCCTCTCACCCACTCACTAGGTACTGTTCCCTCCCCTAGGGACTTTCTTTCGCCTCCCCCACCTCTCGAACCTGGCACCAGGGGCTTAATACCAAATTCTTAGAGAAGTGGGTACCAATTGAGCTAGTATAGCTCAATTGGTACCCACTTCTCTAAGAATTTGGTATTAAGCCCCTGGTGCCAGGTTCGAGAGGTGGGGGAGGCGAAAGAAAGTCCCTAGGGGAGGGAACAGTACCTAGTGAGTGGGTGAGAGGGGCAAACCTGGGGTAGCCCGAGGGACCCAGTATAGGCAAATCCCAGACCCCACAATAAAAAGGCGCCTTTTTTATTATGGGGTCCGGGATTTACCTATACTGGGTCCCTCGGGCTACCCCAGGTTTGCCCCTCTCACCCACTCACTAGGTACTGTTCCCTCCCCTAGGGACTTTCTGTGGGGTCTGGGATTTGCCTATACTAGGGTCCCCTCGGGTTGCCCCAGGTTTGCCCCTCTCGCCCACTCACTAGGTACTGTCCCTGGTCAGGGGATTTCTCTCGCCTCCCCCAGCTGCCACTCGAACCTCTGACCCTCAAGGATATGAGTGTTTAACTTGCAAGCTGGGTACCAATTGAGCTTAGGTCCCTCGGGCTACCCCAGGTTTGCCCCTCTCACCCACTCACTAGGTACTGTCCCTGGTCAGGGGATTTGCTTCGCCTCCCCCAGCTGCCACTCGAACCTCTGACCCTCAAGGATAAGAGTGTTTAAATTGCAAGCTGGGTACCAATTGAGGGTCTGGGATTTGCCTATACTGGGTCCCTCGGGCTACCCCAGGTTTGCCCCTCTCACCCACTCACTAGGTACTGTTCCCTCCCCTAGGGACTTTCTTTTGCCTCCCCCACCTCTCGAACCTAGCACCAGGGGCTTAATACCAAATTCTTAGAGAAGTGGGTACCAATTGAGCTAGCTCAATTGGTACCCAGCTTGCAAGTTAAACACTCATATCCTTGAGGGTCAGAGGTTCGAGTGGCAGCTGGGGGAGGCGAAGCAAATCCCCTGACCAGGGACAGTACCTAGTGAGTGGGCTCGCGGGGCAAACCTGGGCCAGCCCGAAGGGACCCCAGTATAGGCAAATCCCGGACCCCACAATAAAAAGGCGCCTTTTATTGTGGGGTCTGGGATTTGCCTATACTGGGGTAGCCCGAGGGACCCAGTATAGGCAAATCCCAGACCCCACAACTATTTTTTCTCTTGATTTTAGAATGAATGAAACAATAAGAAGAGAGACCTTTATATAGATACCTTTAGGCTCTCCTCATTAATTACCGTTAATATGCATTTCCTTTTTAAACATGCATCAATTTGTCTTACATGCACTCTCAAATTTTTTCACTGTCAAAACTGAGTTTCCTTATTCCTCAATTTCTATAACGGAGAATTATTAAGTTTTCTTATTACTCTATTGCCAAAACAGAAATTAGTAATTTTCCTTATTTTAAGGATTCATTCCTTTTAGGAATCTAACAGTGTGGTACATTGATATTGGTGTCTTTCTTTATTTATAAAAAAAAATTCGTTTAAAAAGTTATGACATATATCACGTTGTTAAGGTCATAACAATATTAATTTTTTGTAAAAAAAAAAAAAAAATATCACGTATCATGTTATTATTGAAAGATGATATCAACATTAGCATATCACGCCAACTAAACGTTTCATGAAAAATTTTCTCGTTTTTAAGATGGTGATGTGATAATTTATCATTGTCTTAAATTATTTAGTTTCATTATTTTAAATTTTGGATGACATATTCTGAATCCTATTATTGATAATTTAAGGAAAATGATAATTTTAAGGTTAACTAATGACAAGAGCAAGGTAGATCTTCCTCATTTTCTATTACAATTAACCATTTAAAAATCTAGTCAAAGAGATCAAATTGATGATTTTGTTTAACTTTAGGAAAGACGGATTCATATTTGAATTCACAGTTAAAATGTTCATAAATCTGCAAAAACACAAGAAAATAAATTGAAGTTTGCCCGGTTAAATTTGTATGGAAATAAGTTAAGTACTATTTAACCAAAGTATTACGACATTAGTAAAATTCTGCTGAATTAGTTACCAATGAAGCGATCAAGCGAAAACATACTATTCCGTCAAATCTATTATTCAGTACATTGAGACGAAAGAAAAAGATTTACTAGCGTGCAGTGGGCCTTGTCACCTTTCCAAATGACTAATGACTAGTTGTAATGAGCCTAATGACTAGTTGTAAATTAAAAAAATAAATTAAATTAAATAAACAAATCACTAACAAAAGTGAGGGTTAGAGATATATTTATTTATTTAACGAATATAAATAAATATTTAATGGTTCAAAATAAAAAATTTAATTTACCATACAACTATTCTTGATCTTTATTCCTAACAAATGTTATTCTAAAAGAAGAAGGAAAACTTGGATTTATAATTAAGGATGAGCATTTCTCGGGTTTGATTGGATTGGGTTAAAAAAATTTTAATTTAATCCAATACGATTTAATTTTTAATTCAATCAAATTCAATTCAAACCAATCTATTTCAATTTTTTTAAAAGATTTAATCCAATTCAATACGATAAAAAATTGTCTACTTGAGTTGGGATCGTCGGATTGGGTTACAGTTGCCTGCCCCTAACTTTTGCCTCTCACCCGACACTCACCCCTCACCCTGTAACACCCCTCCACCCGATTCCCGTACAAATCGAAAATCCAGACGGAGGATGTCACATTTTTTTACTCAAATTTTATTTAAACTGTTATGAAAGTTATTTTTCCTCATTAAAAACCGGAAAACAAAAGCTCATTTATTAGTAAACAAAAACACGTAACGGTTCCAAACCAAAATTTATTTATTAGATTATTTCAAATATTTTTACTAAAAGAAATGGAATCACCATTAAAAGTTTTATTTTAAATTTCAACAATATTGAAAAACTTTAATTCATTTTCTCATTTATAATTTTTCGAAAATCAGACACAATTTCTTCTGTTTTTCTGAAAACCCAAAATTTCAAAAGAAACACTTCTAAAGTACATTCACTTTCTTAACTTCCGTTTTCGGACTTTCCATCCATCCCCACTTGCACTTCCCCACACAATCATTTATAATCACACATTTAATAAAATCATATTGATAAATATAATTATTACTTAAAATGAAAAAAATAAATTTACTTACAGAATTACTTTACAACGTTGAAATCTTTACAACTTCATGAATATATGCTTATATATATACATATATATATATATAAACACACATGTGTATCCACCCGTATAAACAATAATGTATGGTGCCCAAATAAATTATTACCCATGTATGGAGGAATGTGACTCGTGGGAAGTGTGGTAACCGCTTTCTCCCTGTCGCTATCTATACTGAGAAATTTCAACCTATGCGTGGTAAATCCAATGCGCTAAATTTTTCTATTTAGCGGGTGTATACTTTATTTAAAGGTTACAAAACTTTATTATATGACAACATAAGCTCACATTTTTCCATATATTTCAAATTTCATAATAAAAAATCAAGTTATTGTTTATTGCCAGTTTAGACTTTGTATCAAAAATTCACTATATAATCAATTTACTAACAATTGCGCATATAAAATATATAAACTCATTCCTTTTCTTTTATACTCATACAATTTTCACCATCTATTAGTCTTTTCAAAATACAAGTCGTAAATCAATATTGCGCAAAATTTCAAACTTTAGTAAATAAATTTCAAAGATCACAAATTTCAAGTGAACTCATACATATAATGCAATCATTATTACTTTTAACCATATTAGCTCGGTTTCCTTTATATTTTTCAGTGCCTTTCATAAACTCTGACACGGTACCATAGATTGGCAAATGGATTTTTTGGCATTGGCCACTCGGTAGCTGCCCGTCAGAATAAACGGCGTCCTCAGCATTGGTCACTCGGTGACTACCCGCCGGGTCTCATATCACAATCGAGTCTCCTGGCATCGGCCACTTGGTGGCTACCACCAGAATCAATGGCGTCCCCAACATCGACCACTCAGTAACTACCCGTCGGGTCTCATATCACAATCACATATCATAATCGGTTTCGACTTCAGAACTGGACACCCGGTGTCTCTTATAATCCATCCGTTGAACACTGTATCGTATCAGTGTAACGGTGCAGTACTGTTAATCTGCTTTATTCATATGCCAATTACGAATTCCTACCCACCAATGTTCAGGTTTACTCAGACTCTTCTCTATTTTGATTATTTGTCAAAAACTTCATATTTCTAATAACTTCTATCTTTACATAACATTTTCATTCAGAACGCGATGAATACAATTTCAATCACCCTCTTTTCCTCATTTAATCAAATTATCAATATAAACATCGTAAAACCACGTTTTTCATTCAATTATCTCATTATATTTTCTCTGACATGTCCGTGCCTTTCTTTCTATATATGCTCGGTCAAAGCACTGAACTGGTCCGTTTCTTTTCATTTCTTTCTGTTTCTTTTCTGTTTTTGTTCGTAATCTAGTAAAATCATATTTAAACATCCTTCATTATGATTTAACTGAAAAATACTACGTACTTCAAAATCAAGTATAAATTTTCAATCACGTAAATTTTTAATTACATATCTACAACAACTTTTCAAACGCTTTCAAAACATAAATCATTATCAATTACTATTTTATTTTAGTTTTTACATCAAAGTGTAATAACATCCTACTTTTTTCTTTTAAATTATTACATAATTATACATAAGATAACACAAATACTCTTGAATTTCAAAAATAATATGCATTCGGCCCAAGAATGAGTTTTAAAATTTTTCTTTTTCACGCGTTACTTCACCACATAAAGCATTCAAGAATCATTGATTTAACACATAAATAAGATTGAAGTGACTAAAATATCCATAGGTTATTCCTTAATGTGCATACAGTCTATGGAACCAAATTATTAATATTATTATTATATGTTAAGTGGGCTTGAATTTGAAATATCATCTCAAACGCCTACGTACTCATTCTATCATTGGAATCAAAGCCCTCATAGTTCCACAAACGTTTATTATAATTTATCAAAATAATTTACAATACACAAGCTCTATTTTCAGCAAAACATGTATGTTTCTCAAACTTTTTATTTTTCATCACATAATGTCACAAAATTATTTATAATATGATTTTCACATAAACATGAAATTAAATCAATAAAAAAAAATTAACAATATTACACAAGTTACGAAATAATTAATTTATTTTCGATACATAATAAACACTGAAATATACGTAAACATACTAAAAATCTCATTTTAATCCTTTTCAACTATTAAATCCTTTTACATGCAGAATTTGTATAACTTGATTTCTAAATATAAACATAATTATCAAAATACATATTCTATACTCAAATCATAAATTATAATACATAATCAATAAATTAAGAAACTAATTAAATAATTTTATTCAAATAACACTTAAATAAATAAAATTCGTAACATTTATAAACTTTTATTTCAATCGTAAAACATAATTTATAACCTATAAAATCAACTAACTTAACAATTTATTTATTTGAAATAAATAATAAAATCTAAAATATAAATAAATATAACTCAATCAATTTAATAAAAAATAAAGCTATTCACTCACATAACCCTTTTACTTATTTATGGATGTAAAACGAGTTTCTCTTTGATTTTCTTATCATCCTGGATCCATTCTAATATCATATAAAACTCAATTTATAACTTATAGAAAAATAAACTAATTTTCTTGAAATCTCAATTTTATTAAAATAAACATACTTACATGAATAAATCGAGTACCCAAAATATTTTCTTTACTTTTCTTCTCCTTTGCTCTTCCCTCTCTTCTCTATTCTATTTTTTTTTTTTTCTTTTTGGTTTCATTTTTGCTTCCTCTGTTTTTCTTCGTTTTTGTGCCGACAGTAAATATATATATATATATATATGTATTGCACCTCCCCCCTCTCTCCTCTTATCTCCACCACCTCACATTTTATTTTATTTATTATTATTATTTTTTTATTCATTCATTCGGCTGCCAACATAAATATATATATTTTTTCAAATGGGTCCCACCATTATCATTATATATTATTATAAAAACAAATATCCCAACCCACTAATTTTGATTTTATTGATAATGTAGGTAAATTTTATTTTACACCCTATGACTTTTTTTTCCTTTTCATCCAACTTTCTTAATTTCTTTTAAAAACATCATCCAATTAGATATTTATCTACAAACTTTTGTATTTCTAAACTGGAACCGTACTAAATTAATGATAATAAATTAGATTTTAATTAATCTCTTGGATTCAGTTAAATTGGGACCTTACAATTCATCATCCTTTATAAAATTTCATCCCCGCAATTTAGGTACTATCTCATTTCAAAATATTTTATTCTAAAATCTTTGCTTTCATTTAATTATCAATAATCATAATAATTTGACTCTAACTAAATCTCCAATTTTTTTTTTTAAGTACTTTAATACTCCTTTTACACTTTTCAAGATTTTTGAAATTTTCTGAAAATTTGTCCAACTTTCCAACTGGATTAGAAAATTGCTCCGTTTTACCTCAAACAGACTTATTATTATTATTATTATTTTATTTGTTTCAATTCCCTTTAATTCCAATATAATTTTCAGAACTTCTTAATATACCAGACCCATTCTCCGAAAATCACTATTCACACGAACGGTTTTTCGATTGAAAATACTATTCATCCGAAATCACTATTCATCAAAATTTTCACTTTCACTGATTTTTGGGATCCGATACTCAAGAATCACTATTCACTCATCATTATTCTTCCAATAATCACTATTCCGTCCGAAATACTATTTATTCAGATATTCGGGACGTTACACACCCTCAGTGCCAGTCTCTTCCTCCGTCTTTAGCTCTCGAACATACTCAAAACCTCATCGATCTTCCTCTTATTTGACACTAAACACCTCTCCTCCTTCAACCCTCCACAAAACGCCTTCCTCCTCACCAAGCACTCATTCGAGCAGAGTACATCTTCTTCACCTCCTTCAACGATATCTTGTACCTCTCCTTCCCTCATCGCACCTCCGCCGCTGGCAGTTGCTTCGAGCAGAGCGAGTAGCCACAGACGTTCACGATTGATCGCTCCGTGACCATTTCCTCATAGTCACCATGTCCTCCCTGCACTCTCACTCTCTGTCGATCGGTTCGAGTGGGAGTCGAAATCAGTTCAAGAGACAGCCAAGAGGTATAGACACTTAAATCCCAAACTCATGATTTTTTGGCTTTCTTTTAATCTTAAAAAGGGAGGCAGAGCACTAGAAAAAGCTAGAGAGTAGAAATATACCAAATATGATTTTTAAATTCAGTTGTCAATTTATAATCTCTTTCAGTTTCTTTAAAGTTCTTGCAAGCATCCTTTGATTGTTGTTTGATATATTGTTGTTTACAGTTCGATAACAGAGGAACTGCTCAATGTGGATTGAAGTTTGAAGGTGTTCTCATACATATTATGGTTATATAACAGATTCTTCATATAATAGGTTCTTCTTTCTCTTTCTCTTTTTTTCACATCAATTTGTTTTGGGTGTGTTTGTTTTTGTGGTTTTAAGTTGAAAATTTACACTGGAAATCTGGAATGCTACCTATTCGATGGAATGTCCGATAGATGGATGGATAGTGGTTGTTTATTGTCTGACGGTTGAAAATTTATCTTTATCTCTCTTCTTTTTTTGCAAAAAGAGATCTGATGATCTCTCTCTCTCTCTCTTCTGATTTCCTTTGTTAATGTGATGCTCTATTTGGCTGCTTTTTGTAACTATATTGTTGAGGTTGGTATTTACACGTTTCGTTATTTTAGTTTCCTGTGGACAGCTTGCACTACAGACCATTAAATCCCAAACACTAATGGTGAAACTCTGTCTCTAAGCTTCAAACACTTTTAAAAAGTTCAAGGGAAGTTGTAATAATGGCCAAACTTATCATATTGATGAATTTCATCAACTTCAGGGAGTTTATGTAAGTTTTCCTAAAAAATATAACTCTCAAAGTCCCCTTTTCGAAGATTTTTTATAAAAATTAAGGGTCTTACAATTGATTAGAAAATATTCATAAGCTTGCACAAAGATAATTGAAAATACTTCCACCATAATTTTATTACTCATAATTTCCTTTTTCATCGATTACAAAGTACATAGCAGATATATTTGTAACGGACTGTCCATCCTCGATCAATTACCAGATCGACCAATCCGACGCAGTCACAGCCCAGTCAGGTGGAGTCCGGCCCAATCTACCACTGGATCCGAGCAGATACTATCCCTCTGCCTTCTGAGGGATTTTCATGCCTCCCCCACCACTCGAACCCAAGACCAAAGATATATAGTCATTTGGGAAGCATGGTGAGTACCATTTGAGCTACCATGATTCTTAGCTGGTGTTCACATATTTGTGAGAATGGTCTACATCGGGATTATTTAGAGTGTTTTGAAAATTTTCATTTTATTGTTTACTATGTTTTATTTTGATAATTTAGAGTATCCAAAACGGGAAAATTTTATTTATTTTTAAAAGTTGAGAATTTCATAAACTTTATAGTATCAAATTGAAAATTTCCATCACTTAATATTTACGATTTTGTCACGGCCCATGAGCCGGATCGTGACAATATTAATCCCCATGTACATATAAGTGATCGTCTATATATGTTACAAAACTTGTACACTTGATTTATTCATACTTTTCTCTGCTTCAATTAATTAAACACTTCCATAGCTAGGCAATGGAACCTTCCCGCGGTACTCTGCTAAAGCCCACAATGGGAATATATTTCTATATTCTGCATAATGTAACATGCAGTTCCTATTGAAAACTCCCATGATTTCCTGCCAATAGTAATTAAATTGCTGAAAACCAAATTTGGTAATAATTATATAGGTGATTTAAACTAAAAACCAATGAATAATGCTATACTATTTAAAAATTTGCGCAAATTTATTGTTCAAATGATATAACAAATTTATGTGTAATTATCACATTATCAATATATCATTCTAAAATTAATGTGGTAACTACAAATCAGCTTGCTATATTATTTTGATAAAATTTTTGGGTAAATTTTTGGAATGTGTAGTATTATTCAAAATCAAGAGATTCTGTAATACAATTTTTTCCACTTTTATGTCTGTTAAATTCATGAAATCAAAATTATTAAAAAACTTTACCTGTTGAGGGAAGTCACCATTTTCCAATTGAGAGTTGATCAACAACTTTGCGCCACGATGAATAGGTGTTGGGTCTCTCTCAGCCTGTCAAATAGTAATGATTTGCATTCTTAATACTAAAGGAAAAATTTTTACATCTGCAGATTAGTCTGCACATCTTCGGGGTGGTCGTGCAATGCAACCAAGAAATGCAATACTAAATCATAAACACATGAATTTAAATATAAGATGTTAATAAAGATCATAAACCAACCTGTCCAGCATGAATTAAACCAATCACAGTCAATGCAGTTTGTACCAAATTTGATCTCTTCCCTTCAAGAGGCGTATATATCTGTTTGATCACCAGGCAGAGCAATTTTCATTAATGAACTAAAATTAAGCATATTGACCAAATCATCTAAATATTTTGACCTGAGGTGTATTGCAATCTCAATCATTATGTTGATGTGACATGATCATGTGTTAATGGTTTAGAGATATTTTGCTTCTTATTAGATTCCTGTGTATATATATATATATGAAATTACCTTGTTTGGACATGAAAGGAAGCTCTCTCCCCAACCACCATCATCACTTTGTGAATTTAGCAGAAAATCAACTGCTCTACGAATAGCAAGACAATTATTGTAAGTCTTGCCGGCTGCAGCCAATCCTCCAAGAGCAAAAGCTGTGCCATATATGAAGCAAATTCCCCAATTCCCATACCTGTAGACATATTTGTCAAACCAGTTAGTTTCTCTAATATTTTTGACAGAAAAAAAACTTAAAATGTTCCGAAATAAAATATAATTAGATAGTATACCATGAACCACCCGCGGTTTGTTCATCTTCAAGATACTTGACAGCTTTCGTGATGAAATTTTCAATCTCTTTCTTTCTGTGATGTGGGTGCAGTTTCTTGAACAAGACAAATGCCTGGATTGCTGATGCAGTGCACTCAACATATGTATGCTCAACAACAAGGTCCTCAAGAAACTCTACAGGATTGAGCCACTGAAAAAAGAAAAAAACGAGAAGAAGAAGAATTAGCAGAAAAGATTTGATAGAGACAGATTAGTATCAATCTAACTTTTGAAAGCTCAAATCAATGTTGTTGAAGTAGCTACGTACCTCCAAAGTTAACGAGGCACCTGCCCGTTCCCAGACAGCTAAACCACCATTGCCACTCTGCAGTGTTTGAATCATCAAAACCAGACCACACTCAATAAGGATAGGACTTGATTATAATGCAAATGGCATGGGAAACATATCAAATTAATTTTGGCCACTAAATCTCAGAGTATTAGTGAGAAGGGGACCTCATCTAGTGTAAATACCCTACGAGCGCTTATGGTGTAGACACTTTTTGTGTTGCGAAGCCTAAAAAACAAACTGTTGAACATTGTGTACCTAAACCGGACAATATCCATGCTGCTCTGGGCCAATTCATATAGAGTTAAATGATTGCAGAGAACAAATCCATCAGGGACTGGAAGGAGGAACTTTAAATGGAGAGATATAGTTGAAGGGAACAGATCGATGAGGGACAGTGTGTCCAAAGCAACATTGACTAGCTAGGATATTTCAAGTGGAGGTATTGGTTGCGGAGAGAGAATCCATGAGGGCCAGAGTATCTCAAGTAGAGTTAGATGGTTGCAGGGGGGTTCTTTGACAAATTTCAATAAATTTTAGGAAAGTCTGAAGAATTTCATGAAACCCCTCAGACAATAATACTTAAGATTAATTAGGCCAGTTGAAATTCAACCAATATGAAAATTATAGAAGTGTTCTGTGCAGACGTTCAATATAAACTTGTTGAAAGACTAGTGGGATACAAGCAAGTCCTTACCTGAAGAGAGAGTATGAAATTGACAGCCTCATATAATCTCTCAGGTTCCATTTTCTCACCAACAATTTCTGGTGGGAGCATGGACAATTGTAGGCAGCACTAAAAATTGCAAGAAACTTTTGTAATAAAGTAAAACAAAACTATGATATTATTATGAACAAATTCAGTCATAAAACAAGCTTGAAGAAACACAAGAAGTGCTCACTTTCAAACTCTCCGCAGTGCAGTCTGAGACTTGCCATCCATGATCTTGATCAGAGAAAGTCCAAGCTCCTCTCGAAAAGTGTCGAAACATGCTCTCAAAATCTCCTGAAGGATTATCCTTGATCTTCAAACATTTCAAATGGTTTGATTAGTGAGAGCCAGAGAAAAACATATGAAGATGAAGAAGTGCTTGTAGGGGATTTAACGCTTTTAGGATTTCAATATGGAAACCTGAGATTTCTTCAGTAAGTCGTGACCTTTTGCAAGTGTAGGCCCGAGTTCATCTGCAAGGTTGCTAGCAAGCAAAGCCTGAAGGCCAAGAGCAGTATCCCATAACTGACTACCAAAAGTCTGCATAGTATACAAGAATGACAAAAAAAAAACCATCAATAATATTATAATAACAATAAAATTCAATATGCATTTCCAACTTTTGTTCTCTAAAACTCAGTACTCGCTAACCTGAACCTTCATTCCATCTTCTGCAAGCCAAATGTAATCAGAAATTCTAGCAAGATGCTTCTTAAAGGCATCACCATTAGGATCTTCTACCCAACAAGCAAGCATGCATAGTGGCTGCTCAATTTCAACAAGTAAGAATACATTTTATTACTCACTGGCAGCTTTTATTACAGCAAACATTTATAGTTACAATTGGGTCATGATCTACAAACAGTTTTAAAAGATCAGGGTACAATTAAAAGCTCTAGTCGTACCTTTTCTACACATCCGATAGTAATGTATCGACTACTTTCATCTTCATAGTGAATGTGTTTCATGGTTGCTTGAAGAGCCTTCTCTCTAATCAACTTGTTGAAAGGCCAACGAGTGAGGAGGGGCTCAGTTGCCATATAAAGACTATCCCAAAGTAGATCTTGTATGAAAGGATGCGGATAGTATAGATCTTCCTGAAATGATAATGTTGCTTGATTAGTAACATTTTAAGAACATAAAAGAAACGTATGTACAATTGTCATAGTTAAAACAATAATAACAATAAATGCATATAATTTATTTTTTGAATCTGTTTTTATAATTTGAAAGGACATTGTATTCAAAAATAGGATTTGTAAAGGACAAAAGTTTATTTTCCAAAATATTATGAAATTCTATTAAACTAAAAGGACAATTTATGTTTCTGGAAAACAATATTTGATAATCACTACAACTACTTCATTTACTCTAAAAAGTTGATACAAAATGCAATTTCATTATTTAACAATTTTCAAACACAATTTTGTAAATGATACCAAATGAAGGTTGAATCACCTTTGCACAAAGATGACGCACTTTTCTCCAATTGATTTCATTGTATGGCTGAGTGTGGAGTTCTTCTCTCAGCTGTTGAATGAGTGGTGTGATTGGACCAACAAACCTTTTCCCATATAAATATGATAAGGGCATGTAAACAAGTCGGCAATAGCACATCATTTTTGCTGCATATATCAAGAAATGAAATATAAATATTAGGTTCTTGTTTATAACTATAAATATAAATATAACATTAGAATAATATAACTAAGGTTCTTGTTAACTATAATCCA
The DNA here is from genome assembly GCA_022984855.1 of Dimocarpus longan. NCBI lineage: Eukaryota > Viridiplantae > Streptophyta > Magnoliopsida > Sapindales > Sapindaceae > Dimocarpus > Dimocarpus longan. Next base: position 25,861,965 of record CM041013.1, read on the forward strand.
TTAAAGATATAAGATGTAATCAATTTCAATCATAATGAAGGGATAAAGTGCATCAGTAATATGGTGGCAGATGAAGGCCTTAAAGTTTCAGGTTGTGTTTGGTAGTTTATTCCTCCGAGTTGTATTGTTAAGCAACTTTACTTGGACTCTTAAAACGTTTTAGATTAAACATCACTTGAAAAATACTGAGGTGTTTAACGGAATTTTATTATTTATTTATAATTATATTAAAATTCAGACATGAAAAATCCAATTTAGCTTGATCAGTATACTCTTAACATTACATGAGTACTAAATTAATCCTGTTGGAACCTCAATCTAATCTTTCGCTCATTTGTCCCCATAGGATTTTGGTTTTTTTGCCCCATACGGTAGGTAGAGCCTTCAAGATTTGAATCCGAAGCCTTAAATGTCTTTTGGGTGCAAACCTTCTTGTCTTGGTGGTAAAAGGTTTGCATCTAAAAGATATTTAAGGTTTCAATTTTAAACCTCAAAGACGCTATCTATTTTACGGAGACAAATGTCAAAGAGATTGGGCTGAGGTCCCAACAAATCCCAAACAGAGAAACACACTATCCTTGCAGCAACATTTCTGTTTCAATTCAATGCTTCTGTAGATTTTGGAAAATTATGGATGATTTACCTGGATGCATTGGAAGATATGAAGGAAGGATCCAAAATTCTGGAGGCATTGGGTTGACTCCAGACCATTCAAATACTCCAAGTATCTGTAACCGAAGCACGCAAAATAATAAATGTACGTGCATAGACGTTTATTTTGCCTGATTCAAATCCTCTTTTGCACAGATTAACATTTTCCTACACGAATAATTTTTTTTGGGAGAGCTTCGAACATAAGTGGAAGCATTATTTTGTGGAAAGCACATAAAGCAAATGATGATGTTTACCGAAAGCGAACTTTTTCCCCATGAGGGAACGTAAGTTACGCCACCATGGTCAAGAATCCATTTTCGAGCTCTTGCACAAGCATTGTTTTCACCATCATCTGGTCCTAATCCAAGTAAACGCATACATATGTAGCTGAAAACTGTCCCAAACATGCTGCTGTGACTTTCTATATGTATTCCCCACCCACCATCTTCATTCTGCACAACAAAATTTTTCTTAATGCTATTAATGATTAATAAACATACTAGATTAATTTTGTAATAAAAAAATGACAACCTGAAGTAGTGATAGTCAAAAATCCTAACTTGTAAAGGACTTTTTTAAAATAAAAATGCCCTAACGACATCATGTTGAGATTTTTGACAAATTTTTTACAATTTTGATAAATTTAAGAGATTTATAGTAGTGGCGAAATCCAAAACATCATATGATCAAGGGACACGATAATGAATTAATGATAACGTTAAAAAATAAAATTCTTGTTGGAAATGGATTAAACAAGTACGATAAAATTCTCTCTCTAGTAACAAAAAAAAATTATCACATAATTAATTTTTAAAAAATAGTTAAATTATACAAACAAATAAAAAAATGAGACATAAATAAAATTAAATTATGATTTTGTATTAAAAAATTTGATGTAACCAATTAAAGTTTAAAATTTTAGGATCTTTTTTAAAAATAAAATTTCAAGGTTCTTGAATTAGATTTTTAAGTAAAATTATATATAGAAATTATTTTTAAAATGTGAATACTAATATTTGAATAAAAATCATAAGTATATTTGCTTATATTAGAGAGAATTTTGTTGTTGTTGTTGTTGTTGTTACAAATTTTATAAGTATATTTTTTTAACCAACAAAGGTTTTTGAAAGATTCATATGTAAATTAATACCTGATGATTATACAAGTAACGAAGGATTTCTTTTTGGTGTTGAGCAGTGAATACAGTATGAAGATGTCCAGTAATATACAAGATCATGACCTGCAATTTTCAGAGAAATGGATGGAAGATAGTTAATTTAATTATCAGCATAGTTTAAAATGTTATAAATAGTTAATAGTTATTCATTATATAATATTATTTTAAAAACTTGAAACTATATATGATGATGATATTGTGAATCATCGAAGATGGACGTGTACTCACAAATGGAGGAAGAAAATACATTGGGCCAGCATTTTCAGCAGGCCAATGGCCATCACTGGCCTGTAAGGCTTTGAAGAAGTGGGCAGACCTCCTCAGTGCTTTTGTGGCTGTTTCATATGTCATTTCTTCTCCATCCTTCACCTTTACTTGAGGAATTGTTTGTTTGAAGTTTTTCTCTCTCAGAAACTGCATGTAGAATAATATGTATGAAACATATTAATTTATAAAAGAAATATTTAAAAAAAAAAAAAAAACCGAAAACAAAACAAGAGTCTTGAAGATTATGAGATTGCCAGATTATTATTTTTTTTTTTGAAAACCTGAGGTTGCTAGATTTAACTTACAGTTAAATATGATTTTGAACTACAAGAATATGATACAAGTAAATAAATTTTTCTAGGTGTCAAATGTAATTAAATTTAATCAAAATTAACTCACGCATGGTTGATTTCAAATCAAAAAAATAATAATTAATATACAAGAATTTACATTGTTAAAAGATAATTAATTGAACTTTCGTGCCAAGTTGTGGTCCAAAAATAGTGGATGCAAAAACATATTGTAACACCCCGAATCGGAACTGATTTAATAGGATATATATATATATATATATACACACATATATATATATACACACACCTTTTATTGAATATTAGGTGGGGTTTAACCAAAAGTTTCAAAGGGTTTAATTAGAAACTTTTATTAAAAAATCCAAAAAGAAAATAAACTAGTGTGAGCCAAATTAGATTAGTAAAGCCCAATTAGTTTTCTAAACACAGCCAAATGGTTTTCTAAATACATCCACTTGAGGTAAACATGGGAAAAGGAGAAAGTTAGAAGGGTAGAATTGTCCATTCACAAAAGAGGAGGAATTTTAGGATTTTGAAGGGCAATTGATGGAAAAGAAAGAATTTTCTAGAAATGATAAGAATGGAAAGAAAATGTTATGAAAAAAGGTAAAGTTGGAAATGCAAAGAACAATTGGTTAGATGTGTATGAAATGAGAGGTGGAAAAGGTGGTTAAGTGGAGTATATTTTGGCCACGCATGAGATAATATATATATATATATATATGTGTGTGTGTGTGTGTGTGATTTTTGTGAATTGAAAAAGCTATTCTTCCACTCTTACAAGCCTTGGCCGAATCCCCCTTTTTCAAATAAGGGAAAAAAATAAAACAAAAAAACAAAAGGAAGGAAGAAGAAAGAAAGAAGGCAAAAGAAGAAGAGAAGGATATCAAAGAAGTTTGGATAAGGAATTTTGGTGTGAAATTAGTTTTAATTTAGATTCAATTTTTTTGGTTTAGTTTTTATAAACCCTAAATAAGTTTTGATGTTATTTTTAGGTGAAAAATGACACAATGAGAAGACAAGTACAAGTGAACTTCCATAAGACTTCGAAGTAAACTAGTGAGTGGATGTTTTTCCCTAACTTGATTTATGAAAGCACTTTTTCTATATTTTAACTTTTCTTAATTTTTGAAATTTAAATATGTGTTATGATCTAAGAAATTTGAAGCATATCTTAGTATTTGTAAGTATGTTTTGAAATTTGATATATGTTTTATGAATTTAGAAAGATGTAATGTAATTAGTATAGATGTTGCATGAGAAATAAATTTTAGAGTATTGTTTTGGAAACTTTACAGTATGTTTAGTATTTACAAACTTTAGACTGTATTTCCTAAAATTCTAAGACATGATTTGTGGTTTATGAAGTGTGAATTTTGTGATGAAATCATAAAGTATATTTTCTAAATTATGAATTTAAGATTATGTTTTATGATTTTAAATGGTTGATGAAACTAGAAACCATGTCATTTTGATTATTCTAAATTATGTTTGTTACTTTATAAAATTATATTTTGTGTTGATTCTAGAAATGGGTTTTATGATTTGAGAAAGTAAGCTATACCATATGTTTTGTGAAATTATTTTTGATTTATGAAAGTTTGTAATATGTTTTATAAGTGGCATGGAAAACTATGATTTTTGGAGTGTGTATATATATATTTATCTATAGGTATGGATGAGATTTTGTTGGAAACTAAGTTTTAGTATGGAAGGTTTTACAATAAGTATTTGGAATTTTACTTACAAAGGTATTTTAGAAGAGAATTGAGATAAGAAAGAGGAATAAAAAAGTTTTTAGAATACCAAAATATACTCTCATCTCTAACAGTCAGAACAGGCATCACGTAAGTAAGACCCGAAGAAGTCGCCTAACACATGCTAGTACATAGGTTAGAGAGATGAGTCTTTAGGACTTGAGAGAGAGTCATTGAGTTGCTTAGTATGTGGATAGCAGAGGTTATCTCCAACCCTCTGCGTATGTGTTGAGTATCTCTACCACATATAATAGAGTTTCTCAAGTACTAATTTGGTATGAAATTCAAATCTAAATCTTATCTAGAGAAAATCTATGCAAATATATTTTTGTTATTATGGTCTAAGACTTAAATATGATATTTTAGTAACAAGTTAATTATTTTAGAATATGAATTAATTAGATTTCACCTTTTTATATGTTTTACATTACATTAAATTTTGTTGTAAAGGATTCGTTGGTTTTCGAAAATTTTATCCATTCACTGGCCATTAGTGGTCACTCTTTTAAATTTTAAAACCATTTTCCAGGGATCTGTCAAGTTTTCGGGGAAGCATCCAAACGGGGCAAAGGTGGGCCACTCGAGCAAGTGATGTGTGAAAATTATATTTTGACATTGTCACTGTACATTTTGATCATTCCATAAAACATATTAGTAGATGTGTTTTGTATATGCGTCTATATATTAGTATTATAAAGTATTGAGAATTTTTGTTAGTTTGCATAAACTTTTATCTTTGACACTACGAATATTATGATTACACTTAATTATATCTTAAAAGATATGACATTGTGTTGGAATAAGAATTGGAAGTGGGATCGGCGGTTCTAAGTAGTTAAGAATGGAAATGAATTTTAGAAGTATATATTTTCTTTGTCATAGGGTGGAAAGGTTTAATAAATAACCGTTATGTTGCTGAAATTTTATTAAAATACCCTATTCCTTATCAAGTTTTCTAAAAGATTTTTAATTGAAAAAGTTTAAAATTTGTAAAATTTTCTACTATTATAAGATCTTCTTGGATTCCGGATACAGACTTAGGAGGGTCCTGTCACATATAATTTTAGCGGATGCAAATTAATACATTTAATAATATCATATAATTTTACTGTCATAATGATAATATTAGAAATTCAAGTCAAGACTATGAAAATGATCAATCAGACCCTAAAACTTAAATTGAGAGAAAAATATCAAACTATAGTATTTAGAACTTGAGATTATGACACAATGAGAAGCCCTCTCACATGCAATGTGAAAAAATAATAAATGACAGATATATGTTAAATGCCCCTTATTATATAACATATGCAACAAGAATTTTAGATAAGGGAATGAGAGAGGGTTTAAATCTAAAGAGACTTCCAATCTCTGATACTATGTCAGTTACTATCAAACCCAAAAACTAAAACTAATAAGAAATGATCCAACTATAATATTTCAGATTTGAGGTTATAACACATTGATAAAAAATATTTTTATTCAGTCTTGTAACCTAAGCAGTTATTCATATGGTATGGATAAAAAAAACCGCTCCCACAATTTAAACAATTATTTAGTCTCGTAACCTAGGAATGAATACAATTAAATAGACATAATATCATTGCTATTTACATGTCAAAATTTAATATTTAGTTATTTTCCCACCTATATGAAAGCGGGCGATTTTTTGACTTCTCCAATAGTCACTAATTTATTTCCTTGCTTGTACAATTGACAGATTTTATGTGCCTTGACCTCTTGAAGGTTCAAAATGCATTAAATTTCTTATAGTAGTTGTAGAAGGGTAAGGAATGAATGTTTATAGACCTACCTGCAATCTCCATAGAAGGTCACTGGAGGGCTTGACCTGGTGACGATTTTTGTAGAAATTTTGTCGAGCTTCTTCAACCTCAGCTAGCTCTTCTGGGCTTCCTGCCTCAGGATCAAATTCCCATATTTGTCTTCCCACGAAATTGTTTGTGCTATAAATATATGGGTTGTTTCCACCCTCTGCAATCTTCAGCCTCCACATAATTGTTTTGTTCTGTTGTATGTGATTCAGAATTAAATTAACTGTATGAATAAAAAGGAAATAATATATATACTGGTGGGACCATCAAAGGAAGGATAAAGTGCGTAACATCGATACTGACTTGTTTACAAAGCTTCCTTTTAATTTATTTCAAGAAGTCTGTGTTGGCATCAACCAAATAAAAAATTAATGCGAAGAGAAATAAGTTATCAATACAACTTTTGAATATGTAAATTCATGGCCACATTTAACTTTATTCTAAAAACCAATAACAACAAGGACTAACAATTAGAAGTTTCAATATTCTTTTCTAGATTTTGTGTAGCAAGAAAACAACTTTTCTCTTTTAATTTTGAGATTGTGAAATAGACACATTTCTACTCTTAAATATTAAATTAATTAGAAAGATACTAAAACTTGTTATATTTAAAGTAAATCAGCATGTAGTGCAACACTCATCTTGAGTTTAAGATTTACAATTGCATTTAAAAGTTCGTAAATAAAAATCTCCTATTTATATATACTTCATGTAAAATAATAAACATGCAAAAATAGTAGCGATCAAGAAAGCCAATATAAAAATATCAACGTGTGCAGAATATTTTCGAATGTCAAGAATCATGCGTGAATAAATTTCTGTATAAGGAACATCAACAAGCAAAAGAGATTGACAGCAATCGAAGAACTTACAGAAGTTTCAGGGAAAAGTTTTCGGTGAAAATGTAGGAAGAGAAAATTGAGAGAAAGATGTAGAGAGAAAGAGAGAGAGGGAGAGAGAGAGAGAGAGAGCGTTGGATGAAAGAGTGTGATGACTCTAGTCAGTAAACTCCCTATTTATGGATAATCGTAAAGCGAATGAGTGGACTTTAGTAGTTGTTTAATATAATTATTTGAAATTCTCTCCTTGAATGTTGACCTCGATTTTTTCGTTTATTAAAAAGTAAAAGAATTATGCAGAATATTTGACACTGTTCAAAGAATTACAAGTTACATATATATATAGTTATAGTAATTTACTAGTTTGGATAAAGTTGCTCAAACTGGTTTCTTTAACAATCATTGAATTGGTTGTAAAAACCAATAAAATAGTTAAACCCGTATATATATATATACATATATATAATTTTCATATCAGTGTTAATTAAAGTTAAATATATTAGCGTGCCAATTGTAGATCATTGAGCTTTTCAAATATATATATATATATATATATATATTTTAGATCATTGATTAAATATAAGTGGATGTTTACTGAGTCAAATTGAATAAAAGTATGTGAATTTACAGTTAATCTAAAATATAATAAATTTGAGTTTTTATATGTATCCTGTTTCAACAAATTAAAATAAAACTATGCAGACTTTTGAATAATTAAAGAAAATAAAGTATAATCCTCAAAAAATAAAAATGAAAATAAAGTATAATAGCAACTACAACAATTCACTTGAAAACGACACACGTGGAAATCGACAGTTGATCTTTACAAATTTACATTTAAAATTGTACAATTCATCATAATTTTATATGTACATAACTCTTTGATTTATGCTTAGGACAGATGTTGGAGACATTCACGGAAACAGAAAAGATTTAAGTGAGACAAGGAGCCACTGTGCAGAACAAACCATATAAACATTTATGTGTGTGTGGACTTACAGATTGAAAAGATAGGTATTGCTGTAGAATAAATAAAAGAAGACAACAGTGAATTTTGGTTTCATTTATCTGCTTACATAATTCAAGATTGGAGACAATAAATTTATGTCATTCAAAATTTTCCTCCACTACATCAACTAAGCTATTGAATTCATTGAGAGAAACAGACAGGCAAAACAAATGCACTTCAATTAATTAATTAACATTTTTTTTTTTGTTTGTTTTTTTATACATTTATTAAATTTTATATATACATTCACTGTCGGTGACATGAGCCAACATGTTACAAGAATCACAATCACATGCTTTTATATATATAAACTGGATTTCATTGTGTTTTTTAAAGGGTGATAATAATAGAGAGAATCAACATATCAAATTGTGACAATGTGAGGTCTTTCATTTTCGATAGACTTATGAGGGAGAGCCACTGGAGATTGTGGCTGCCAAGAATTAGAAAAAAATTGTGTAGCTTGTTTGAGAGATGCCCTAGAGATGTTAAGATAGGTGAGATTGAAAAGATTGAGGTTAAGGAGGGGCCAAAAACGAAGAAAGAGGTAGCAGTCTTTCTTGTATTTGTACTATATATTCTCATGTGTCTGGTGAAATTTAGGACTTATGTGACCACATTAAAAATTCGCTTTGTCTATATTATTGTTTTGTATGCTCTATTATGTCTTCATTGAATTGTTCGATAATTTATAATATATATAATATTCATTCGTTAGATCAAACTTAGTGATATATCTTACTCATGTTACTCTAAATTTGGGAACTTTTCAAGACTACCCAGCAAATTTGTAAAGGGGCACATGGATAGAGTAATAAAGACATCAATAATTAAGATTATATTAATATATATATATTTTGATTTTGTGATTTGATTTCCACCGTCCATCTAATAGATGGACGATGAAATAGTTTTTATTAAATTATAATTTTTTATTTATTTTAAATATTATTTTAACTAACTTTTATCTGTATTGTTATCTTTGAGATGAACGATGAAGATCTTTTCTTTTTTTAATTATAATTTTATTATATTTATTTATTTTATTTAATCCAAAATTTTAAAAAGATCTATTAAAATAATAAAAACACCTCTCTTCCCGTTAAAGTTGATCAACGCTTCATTTAATCAACGTTTCACTAGTAGTAGATACTAAAATGATCCCGTTTTTGAAGTGTAGGGGACCATAGGAGTTAAAATTGAATTTGTATTTTAAAAAAATGACAATATAGGTATAAAAATGGAATTCCCCCTTATCAAAATGAAAACATATTCTAGAATATGGTGCCACTTAATTTGATGGCACGATAGTAGAAGCAGAAGTAATTGAAGGAAATAAAGCAAAACAAATGCAGATTAAAAGTCTATCATTTAAGAAAATAAATAAATTAAGATGGAATAAGTCATAACTCAATTCAAATTATGAAATGATGTCATAATTAGGAGACGAATATATAATAAAAAATAACAAAGAAATATGGAAGTCAGTTTGCATTTGCGTGTAACCAATAACAAGCAAAGTGTCTTGTTCTGTTGTACGTAGTACATTGATGTTTTCGGAATTCTAATTTAAATATGTCAGAAAAAAAAACAATTAATTTAGATACTATTATTTTCTTATGAAAAATATACAAAATCAATAATGAAAAATATCAAAATTCATTTACAGTCACATTTTTATAAATATTCTTTTTTAACATTTCAAATAAATTAATTACATTATATACCCACTTATCTAAATTATTCTTGTCTTCCTTGTTTTCCTCCTCCATTATTTATGGTATGCAACCTTTGACTTCTTTTATTAATTGTTTGAGTTTTATTAAAATTTTTTGAGTTTTTTTTTTTCTTTTATAATTTTTCAAGTTTTTTCATATTTTGGATGTTGGGTATTTATGCTTGGAGTTAGATTTGATTAAATTTAATTGGATTTGACTTGAAAGTCAAGGTTTTTGATGAAATGTAGCATCGAAGACGACAAAGTGCACTTAAAAACCGGTTGTCATCTATTTTAAATAGCGTGTTTTACATTTCAATGAAGGGTAATTTGAGTATAAAATGAAAGTATATAGTATTTTTGAGGGGTTAAAATTTTGTAAAAAAAAATGGGCAAAAACGATTTAAGTGAATTTGTCTCTATATTCCCTCTTGTGGGCAAATACTCAAATGCACAGAAGTTAACCATCGTATCATGTGATAAACTTTTTTTATTAATTATTTTTATTTTCCTTCCTCTCCTAACTAGGAAATAACTTAAATGTAACGGGTTGCACCATGTATCTTAGATACAATATTACCACATATAAATTTGTTATGCAATAAAATCATAATAAAAATACATTCTCCCTTCGCTTTTATATCTATCACCTTTTCAACTTTTGTACTAACCATATTTATGTCCTTTCAATAGGCTTTTCTTACTAACCATACATTATTATTATAATTATTATTATTATTATTTTTGAAGTACTAACCATAAATTTAATTTTAGATAGGGTTTGGCTAAAGATGGTAGTAACATTTATAAGATGCACAAATTCATAATTTCTGAAATTAATGAGGTTGCAAATGTGTGTTCCCCCTCTCTTATATCTATTACCCTTTCAACTCTTTTGCTAATTATATATATTTATGTCTCATTCCAATTGGCCTTTCTTACCAACCATACATTTAATTTTAGATAGGGGTTTGGCTAAAGATGGTAGTAACATTTATAAGATGCACAAAATTTATAATTTCTTAAATGTAACGGGTGGCACCATGTGTCATCGATGCAATCTTAACACTTATAAATTTGTTATGCAATAAAATCATAATAAAAAGTGCATTGTCCCCAGTCTCTTACATCTATTACCCTTTCAACTTTTGTACTAATTATATTTATGTCCTTCCAATAGGCCTTTCTTTAATAACCGTACAATTAATTTTAGATAGGGACTTGGCTAAAGATGGTAGTAACATTTATAAGATGCATAAATTCATAATTTCCTTAATTAATAAGTTTGCAAAAGTCTCTCGCCCCTCTCTTATATCTATAACCCTTTCAACTTTCGTACTAATTATATTTATGTCCTTTCAATAGGCCTTTCTTACGAACCATATAATAGTGTGTTTACTTGATAAATTAAGGAATGAGAATGACTGATGATATTTACTTACTCTAAAATTATTGAGGGTGAAATTGTGGATTCCACATAAATTTGATGTTATGAAATAATAATCATATTCTCTCCACCTCACTTAGGAATCCTATCCTCATTATTTTTTGCAAGATAAAAAATCTCTTATATCATTCTTTAAAATAAGAATAACATAGATACACAATTTATATTAGATCACGACTTTTTATATCAACATATATACATATATATGTGTATATACATATATGCTTATAATAATATTGTTAAGAAAATCTTTTAAGAATATTATTGTAAGTATATTTTTTAGGTAGCATTTTATGTTAAAAAAAAAATATATATCATGACTTGATATACAATATAGATACACAATATATTCTTTAAAATAATAATAATAATAAGATATACAATATGCTTATAATAATATTGTTAAGAATTTTTTTTAGCCTATTATAAGGAGTTACATGATAAAAAGATGACACTACATCTTAAACATAATTTTGTATATTGTAATTAATCCATAATTTTAATCATGGACATTATTGAAACTCGTAATTAATCTATTCTGATTTCAAAGCAAATTAAAAGCTCAATGAAAATATTGTTGATTCCGATTTCGATTTCTATAGTTGAAGTAAACAACTTATTCTTATTCCGATACATCATTATGATTTCAAAATATTTTGATTCCAAACCATTTCTATTCTTATAATTGAAGTAAACACACCATTAATTTTAGATAGGGGTCAAATTCAAAATTTCATAAATCAATGAAGTTGCCAAAAGTCTCTCCCCCTCCCGTATATCTATTAAACTTTCAACTTTTGTACTAATTATACTTATGTCCTTCCAATAGGCCTTTCATACTAACCATACATTTATGGTATGTTTACTTGATGGATTAGAGAATGAAAATGATTGATGGTGTTTATTTGCCCTAAAATCATTTCGTAATAAGAATAAAATTATGAGTCCCACATTAAGTTGAGATTATGGAATAGAAATCTCATTCCCTCCGCTTTACTTGAGAATCTCATTCCATATATTAACTATGAACTCAAGTATGAACCAATCATCCCTAATATTTTACAAACTCATTGGTCTTTACCGTTAGTCAAACATTGGTCATCATTCAAATAGAATTTTAATTTTAATTAAATAAAGTTAAGAAAAATATCAAAATAAAAATTGTTGGACATCACCTTCCATGTAAGAGATGGATGGTAGAGAGTACAAATAATTATTTAAGATATAAAAAAACCTTGATCTAGTTTTAACTAAATTAATTGCTAGCAATTGATCTAGTTGGAATAAATTGTCAATGGTATGGTCCCAAACCAAATCATTCAACAATGTTGTGAAACTAGATCAATTAATAACAATTTGAAAACTAGATGGTCATGATGATTTGATCCTTTGCCTGTGATAGAGATCATTAGCCATGGAGATCCTTAGAGCTTCATTTGGTGGAGCTCTAGATTGGATCCCTATAATTGGCATGTGTTAGGAAATAAATCTTGCAAAACACTAGATTAATGAAGTGATAAAATAATATGGAAATAATAACAAAATAAAACAGACAAAAGCAGCACACACAAAATTAATGTGTTCACCCAAAGTAGGTTACATCCACGGAGTTGCTGTAGATTTTCATTATAGGGAGAAAAATAATAAATGTTTATAAATACTCAAAACCTCACAACCTAGATTAATTCCAATTACACTCAAAAGAATAAAAGTTTTCTAACACTCAAGAGAGCCTCACTTTTCACTTAAAAGAGTTACAGCACTATTTTTTTCTCTTAATTCTGGAATGAATGAAACAATGAGAAGAAAGACTTTTATATAGTCACCTTTAGGCTCCCCCTTATTAATTACCATTAATGCATTTTCTTTCTAAACATGCATTAATTTGAGTCATGTACACCCTTAAATTTCTCCATTGCCAAAATTGAATTTCCTTATTCCTCAATTTCCAAAACAAATAATTATTGAGTTTTCTTTTTTCTCTAATGCCAAAATAGAAATTAGTAATTTTCCTTATTTAAGGATCTATTCCTTTTAGGAATCTAACAGCGTGATGTTGATGTTGATATCTTTTCTTATTTACGAGAAAATTTTCATTTAAACAATTATGACACATGTCATGTTGTCACGTTGTTATTAGAATATTATACCAATATTAATTTTTTATGAAAAATAATTATCACATATCACGTTATTATTGGAAGGTCATACCAACATCAGCATATCACGCCAATTAAGCATCCCATAGAAGATTTTCTTATTTATAAGATGGTGTTGTGATAATTTATTGTTGTCTTAAATGATTTAGTTTTATTATTTTCAATTTTGGATGACATATTCTGAATTCCTATTATTGATAAGTTAAAGGCAAAATGATAATTTTAAAGTTAACTAATGACAAAAGCAAGGTAGATCTGCCTCATTTTCTGTTACAATTAACCATTTAAAAATCCAGCCAAAGAGATCAGATTGATAATTTTGTTTAACTTTAGGAAAGACGGATTTATATTTGAATTCACAGTTAAAATGTTCATAAATCTGCAAAAACACAAGAAAATAAATTGAAGTTTGCCCGGTTAAATTTGTATGGAAATAAGTTTAGTATATTTTAACCAGAGCATTACGACATTAGTAACATTATGCTGAATTAGTTACCAATGAAGCAAAAACATATTATTCCGTCAAATATATTATTCAGTATATTGATTTTACTAGCGTGCAGTGTGCCTTGTCACCTTTCCAAATGACTAAAAGCATTTTACATAATTAAAAACGTTTTCAAAACTATTTCGTAATGAGTCTAATGACTAGTTGTAAATTAAAAAATAAATAAATTAAATAAATAAATCACTAGCAAAAGTGAGGCGAAAGAAAAAGATTTACTAGCGTGCAATGTGCCTTGTCACCTTTCCGAATGACTAAAAGCATTTTACATAATTAAAAACGTTTTAAAAACTATATCGTAACGAGTCTAATGACTATTTATAAATTAATAAATAAATATATCATTATATAATTTTTTTTTTTTCAAAAGAGCTTGCAATAATGATTTTTAGAGAATAGTTGAACAGATTTTTTTTTTTTAAATAAAAATAACTTTTTTGGGTTAAGAGAGATACAGTACTGGACAAATTCTGTTTATGAACTCTCATCCAGAAAGTTTTTGAATTGAAAATAGAACTTCAAAACAGGAAAAATTTCGTGACGTCTAAAATTTGATTAAAAGATAAGATATATTTATTTAATTTATTTTCCAAACGTTCTGTTGGCACAATGGAAGAAAAAGAGATATATTTATTTTGAAAAGCAGTAGCAAACAAAATATAATTAATGACATCATGCTAGTCATTTTAAAATAACACACTTTTTTTGGAGGGATTACAATAACACACTTTAAAAGTTTTTAATGATATAAAATAAAGTTGGATCAATTCCTCTTGCATGAAACTTTTAATTTGCTTTTATGCATGACTTAGGTAAAATAAGAAATTCTAGAATAAATTAATATATATTAATTTTTTAATTCAACTGAAGGTACACATTCTGAGTTATGAGAGCCGTCTCCATAATTTAATTAAATGATCACACAAATGGGTGGTCAATATTTTTATAACATATATAGTACTACAAGGTAAAAATTAATTTAAATTGCTGATTAATTAGAAAATTTTGATCATTGGATTCATCTAGTGGTCAAAATCTCTCTCTCACACACACATATATGAACAGAGCTTTTTATATGTATGTATAACAGATGCATATGGGATAGACCAAATAGTTTTTTTTTTTTTTTATTTTTAAGGAACTTACAGTTGAGAATGAGTTGGCCGACATAGAGTAAGAACAAAAACAGAGAGATTGGTATTGTCACTGCAAACTTTTATCGATGTGCAAAAATTATGACTAAAGAGTACCATATTTGTGAAAAAATCTTAAAGCATATAAATAAACTGAATTTGAGAGGTTGAGTGCATTTATTTTGTTTTTGGTAAAAGTATTCTTCTCGCTTTTTAGTTGTTTCATTTTTTAGGTACTTCCACAACGTTAATGGATTTGCTAATTATTGTTTGACTTTTTAAACAACTTTAGAACTATAAATATTTTTAGTGACACGTCAGTCATATTTTTGTCATTGGAGAGAACCTTGAGTCTTTACTAGTGGACACTTCGTATGCTTTATTCAATAATGCCACTAAATGAACACCTAAATGGTACGGTATCCTACAGTAGGAAGACCATCCTATAATTTTTTTTTTTTTTTTTTAAATTTAATCAAATCTAGATATTTAAAGATGAGATAAATTCTATTAGTTAGACACCATGTACATCTTTTAGACACCAATTTAAAAAAAGTAACATTATTATATTTTATTATTTGTGTCACATAATGTAATAAGACGAACCCCGTTTCTTATACAACAGTAGCCCACCTGACAACCCTATGGTGGTCTTTCAGTAGAGAACTACTCCGACTAAAAAGTCCCTGTGAAGTTAAACCTTTTGTTTCTATTAGAAATCTTTTATAAAACTTTCTAGAAGTTTTTTTTTCGTATAGAAATGGGTGGAGACTTTTTCTTTTTAGTTTACATTTGTAAAAACAGATTCATTAAAAATTTTAATAGCATAACGGCTGTTTTTCTAAAAATTTCACCTGGTAAAGTTTATAGAAAACTTGTATACTTTTATAGCAAAATATATCAGAACTTCTAGGCCTCTGACCCTCTTTTTTAAATCAACTACAAACATGTGCTTTCAATTTAAAAATACAACTTAAACTTTTAATGATAGCAACCTACTAGTATAAAAATACCTAAAATACAACATGTCATTCAAAACATTTACATCTCATGCATAAATATGTTTGCATGTTTTGAAACAACTACATCTGAATTTCATACAAGTGTTATTATACATATTTTCAAAAAGACATTTATAACAAATGTGTATAAACATAAGCATACAGCAGCACACGACATCATCCTACTACTCGGAGATTAGAGTCACTGCTATCAAAACAACGACACTTATCCCTAGGAGATTTTGTTTATAAAACATAAAACTAAGGGTGAGCTAAACGAGTTTAGTGAGTATCATTCATTTCTATTCGAACTACTTTCGAAAATAAATATTTGATAACTGTTTTCGTGCTACGGAACTAAAATAGATATTCTGAGAACCACATCTGAATTAAATGTATGAATTAAACATTCATTATCAATATAAATGATGCATCACAAAACATAATTTCAGTAACATATTGAAAGGCGATTTTTCTGATTTTGAAAAAAAAAAAAAAAAAACTATTTTTAAATGTTTTTCAAATCCAAAGTATATAAGATAGAATTTTGTATGATCTTATTTTTCTGCTGTAATTTTATAAACAGGGTGCCGTAAAGCTTTCAAAAAAATTTTAAGTGAAATAAACCAACCACTGACAGTTTGTTCCATATAATACCTTAGATATATAGCAGAGCAGAATTTACCATCGCTCGGAGCGATATTTATCATCGTTCAAGCCTTCTATCTAGCATTTATTAGCGGAATTTATGATTGCTCAGAGCATCTGACATGACCCGAACCAGACCTTCTCTAAGCTCTTGTCTGGAGGATCCTGTCGGGCACTTCAACGGACTTCCCGCACCAGACTTGTCTGATTTAGGAAATCCGAGAAGCGAACCCTTAGAATACTTTGCCGATTCACTCGTTTTAACTTTAAAACTTCTTTGCTTTTTAAAATAGTTGGGATTGGTGGAAATTTTTCGCATTTCCTCTAAACAATTTTTATAAAAATTTTGACAGCACAACGGCTGTAATTTGAACATTTCCAAAATCAACCTGCATAAGAAATACACTTCGAACTATTTTGATCACCGTCCAACTTCTTTCAATCTCAAACATGCATTTTTCATTCATTTCACAAACATGCAATTCTTTTACAAACATAATTCACATATGTAATTAACATATAACAACTCATACTTATATGAAGTATGTGCCTTGTGCAATATGTGCATATTAAGTGTAATGGTTCATTTATATATACATATCAAAATATGGTTTATAATCCGTCAAGTATCTCATGTCAACACATAATTATTTGATTCAATATATGCACATGTACACAGTGTCAAAATACATTAACATCCATTTATTTCGTCTCATTATTTCCCCCACCTAAAGTTAATCAAAATAATGTCTTTGATGCAAGAGCGTCCGTGCCAACGTCCACTAAAGTATACAAGCTACACAAAACAAAGAGAGGTTAGGCAATATAAATATAAAAGTATAACTCCGCATAGACATTACCTAGAAAATAATCGATTTTAATTTATTTCTTTTGAAAACCATTTCTCATAAGACAACCATGTGCAAAGCCACTACGCACGGAATTTGCTACATCGCGACGTAGGGCGAAATTTCTCAACTCTAGGTAACCACAATGCGGAATTTTCTACATCGCCGTTGTAGTGCCAATAACTTATACTTTACGCAACTACATACAAAATTTTCTACATCGCATATTGTAGTGCAATTTACTCATCACTTGCAATTAGATACGGAATTTTCTACATCGTATCACATTGCTATCAACCTTGACAATTACGAGCGAAATTTTCTACATCGCCGCGTAGTGCCAAGATGCTAATATCACAACATGCACATGGGTCTTAATTCAACTTTACTTTGCTTTACTTTTAAACCTTTTTGCAACTTACTTTCACCTTCGAATCTCATTTTTAGATTCTAGGCATAACTCATTACTCAACATAAAACTTATGATTTTGGAAAACCATTTTGCAAAATTCTTTGAAACAATATATTTTATCATTGCCATATAAATGGAAATCAACTAGATGTAAGTGAAGTGAAGGACACTTACCTCGATCCCAACGCTCTCAATGCCTCAACGAGCCTCTCGCGTCTCGTCACCTACACATCATAGTCTCGTTATAACTTACTCACTTTCATAGCTAAAACTAATAAAAATAGAGTTTCCAATACATTGAAAACTCACTACACCACACTTTTCCAACTCTATTTTTGACTCGACCGAGGCTCTCAAAATTTGGTTTCTTTGTAAAAGTCTTACTTCTAGACCCCTAGGATCATCCCCATATGTTTCGTTTGGTCTCCGGAAGCTTAAAACAAAAAGTCAACTTTTTAACTATACGGTTGACCACGAAAAACAGAATTGAAACCAGCCATGGTTTCACCTCCCTTCCTTTTTCTAGCGTCTCCTTATCACATAACTAAGTCGCCCGTAAAGTTTCGTCGAGAAACTCCATCATTTGCTATGTCAAATCTAGGAAAAACGCCTTATTTTGGACACTTTTCGATGCACTGTTCGCACCGAACGAGCGACGATGGTTTTTCTTTCGTATCTAAGATCCTTTTACCTATTTATGGTCAACTCAACTCATTCCATGCAATAAAAATTACATTTGCATAGCTATTTCACCTATCGACTCTGTAACGGCACTATTTTGCGCATAACTTGCTCAATTTTTATCGGAATCGATCCGTTCCAAAACCTATGGTTTTCTATGACTCCTAGGCATCATTTGAGGTGTTAAACATCCTCATATGAGTTAGAACAAGTCAGGTCTTGCCAGACCTCTTTTTGAGCTCGGGATTGTCAATTTGTTTCTTTGCACTATTTTACTCTCTACTAGATTGTAGGCTATTCTTGTACCTATATGTATCCATGTCAATTTTGTTGATTCCTAATCATTTATGCATGCTTTTAGGACCCCAAATATGCCATGAACATCAACAAAACTCATGCACAAGCTACTGCCCTTCATCAAATCAAAATGCACAAACAATGTCATCTAGTTTTCCTTTTTAATTTCTAACACTCCTATATACCTTTCTAGTAGTAATTATGCATGTTGTTCAAGTTGATAAGCATCAAAACCCAATGAATACACCCCATCCACCATATAACCAAACCTCCTCATGCACCCTTAACATGTTGTTTCTTTTAACTTTCATGATTTTAGATTTGGCAATTCTCCTAGGCATTTAATCAAACACATCATCTCCAACTATCCACTTCCTTGCCTAACAAACCAGCCTCCATTCAAGCCAAACCAAGCATATTTCTTTTACATCATCTCACCCTAAAATAACCAGATTACATCTCATAATATGCATCACCCTTTCATCATTTATCTTTGCACGAAACAGTCCACACACACATTCAATCTCGTCATCATATTTCTATCACACTTAAACACCCTCAAACTCATTCAAATCACATTATTTCTCATTCAAACCACTTACCAATTGTTCCTAGGTGTGTTGGCTTGCTTTTCCACTTGATTTGAGCTTCAAAACCTTGAATTAAACCATCAAAACCTCATCAGTATCAAGTCTGGTCGTGAACAGCATTGGAACCAAAAATTTATCTAACTTTTTCATTCAAAACTCAATCTTACCTCTTCCTTTTGGTTTGATTTTGCTTGGTGATCTTCTTAAACTTGTTCTTGACCTTTTTGGGGCTTAAAATCACTTGAAATTGGGGTGAAAATGGGCTGGGATGAGGAGTTATTGGACTGCCCTGCAGAATCTTCTTCTTCTCCCGTGACTGACTTCCTTTGCTTTATTCTTGAACTTTCCAGCAGCTTATTCTCTTATATAGCTGTCCAAATGCCTTAAAAATTGCCCCTAAACTTTGTCAATTAATTACATTCATGCCACTCATTTGTTTAACAACATAGCCCTTAAATTTTCATGTAATCACACTAGTTTTCTGTTGCATTATTTCCTCTTCTGTCATGTTCCACTTGCTGCACTTCTTCTTGATTTCTTCTTCAATTTTTATAGCTTTAATTTACGTACAAAATTGTCCTTTAAGTTGGTAAATAAATTACCATTCATGCCATACATTTTAATGTCTATTTTAGCCCTCAATTTTGCTTCCTTTTGCACTCATTTTGCACCCAAAATTTTAATTCTAAAAATGTCTTCATGCAATCTCTAATTAATTCATTTAATGATGTCATATCATAGAAATTTATTTGACTCCAATTGCATCTCCAACTTAAATAAATCATCACATAAATTTTCGGATTCAAATTTATTTCCAATCAAATCGGAAATTTCACTCGATTTCGATTATATATCCGAAAAATTTAATGATTTTATTACTCCATCAATGAGAGCGTGTTAGTATAATACCTTTACAATATTTATAACCTCAAATATAATAAAAATATGGAAATGAACATTACAGCATCTATCCGGTAATTATATAGCGGAATTTACTACTGCTCAGGTAGAAGCTAACTAATAATATATCATGTACGTGCATGAGCGACACACTAGACTAAATTGACTGACACATTTCCTCTCACTGTTAGTGATATATATCTCTGACATATTGTCAATACACGCTCAAGATACTCAGTCTCAACCTATAATATCATAGATACCTATAAGGCAAACCATAGGCTCACAGAATGTGCTACTTTTCATCATATAATTCATATTTCATGCAAAACTTTCAAAATCCATGCAAAAGATTGTCATATTAAAAGTCATTTATTATAGAAAATTAAATTTCAATCATTCACAGCATGAATTTAAATTCAACATACAAAATCATTATAAATAGAAATATAATCATTTCAAAGTATTTTGATAAGACACTCACCTTATTCCTAATTCGCTATAAATTAAAGCACAAAAATCAAGGGAAAGGTTTCCTCGCCTCCACGTAACATACACATTTTCATATTCTATTTTTAGGCAACACCGCAACCATACTTATTCGCACATATACTTCCATTCGAAATGCATCAATATACACAAATACCTAATTATACAAGGATATCGAAACACCCTTTTTAATTCATACAAACACTAATTATTCGCATATACTTTCCATTTGAATTTCTTACTATCTAGGCATGTAAAACACGTTAAATAAAACCCAAAATTCAGACTAACGCATTAAACGAAATTTTGAATCATTTTCTCCCTATGTTGGGTGAACCTTGACCATATTTTTACACGATCCATCTTATTAAATTTTTTCATCATAAACATGCTCAAACACATGTAAAATGGTGTCATATCAAGTCAAATTCATAAAATTTACACTTAAGCAATAAGACCAAGTTTGGCCGTGACATACCATTTGACATTTCAATGAGTTCCTTTCAATTTGCATGTTAAATTTATCATCAACACAACCCATAAAATCATATAAAACATCCAAAAAAAAAAAAAAAACAAATGTCCATCACTTTAAGACACTTATTTGCCGAAACATAGCAAGTGGACATATCATATTTTTTCTCCTCATTTCAACATCAAAACTCAACATTTCAACATATTTACATGCATAAAAATCACTCAAATCAATCAAACTTAAATTAGACCTTTAATAACCTATCTTGGCTGAACCACATACAAACAAAACATCAAGATTTCTTCAAGTTTTAGACTTGCATGCACATCAAAATCACACCAAATTTCATGGCAAAACAACTAATATTCAAACCAACATCAACTCATACTTAAATCAAAAATTAATTTTCACTAGTATACTTACCAATTGTTCTTGAACCTCTAGCCTTATTTTCCCACAACTTTGAAGTCTTCAATCCTTAAACCCAAACATAAAAATCACTAATAATCTATTGGAGACCATAAATCTAAAAATTTACGCAAACTAATCATGAAAAACTTAATTCTTACCACTTCAAATTAACATGCAATGGATGGGTTTTACTTCTAGGCTTGTGTACACCCTTTGCATGTGTTGAAATCCCTCAAAAATGATGTCAAAATCAACAAGTGCAGCAAATTCACCTTGGTTCTTCCTCTCGGCCGAACCTCTCTCACTCTCAAATGAAATTTTTTTTTTCTCTCAATTGATTTCACTTTATATATCCTTTGTATTTCACCTACACTTGTCATATTTTTCTCTTCACAAGCTAAACAAATGTCATTTGCATGCTATCTTTCTCTAATTCCAATTCCATATTTGAAATCATTTTCGATCCATCCGAAAAATTTCATTATAACTCAATTTCACATCCGAAAATTCTACTAGAATTCGATTACATATTTGGGCACTTTAAATTATTTTGTTGCTCCATAAATAAGGGCATACTATATATAGTATATATACGGTACTAAGATCGGAAAGAGTATTTTTGTCCAATGAACTTTGAATCACTTATAATCTATTCAAATATACTCATTTTTAATCCGTTTTAATTTCTTTAGTCTCTAAGACTTATTCTAAAAATTTACAATTTTCGAGGTTTGTTCCTCAAAAATCATTATTCACTCGAAAATATTATTCACACGAAATAAAATGGCCTTAAGTTGAATTATTATTACAATAAAAGTTGAAATTGTAAAATAATATATATTTTCTATTAAAATTAAACAAAAATAATCAAAGTTGGAATCTGCGTAATGTAAAATTAGGGCAAATTTGGAAATATATTATTTTGGGAGTGAATTAAAAATATATTAAGTTATTTAACATTCAATTCAAGGTTACAAATTGTAGTGATAAAAACAAACAACCCTTAGTAACTTAAAATTTAACTTTTTTTCTTTTCCTTTTATCTATAGAAATCTTCAAAACTATAATTTAAAGCAAACTACACTAACTTTACCTATAATCATACACAACATTAAACTATTAAGAAAATTGAACTCATATCTCCTTTCATCATTGATTAATGGCAGATTACTAGTAGTTAGTTAAATTAGAGTGACAAATTGATCTTCTTATTATGTTCAATAATGTTATTTGATTAATCATTAATATTTTTAAAAAATTGTTAATTATCATAACTTTTAATTAAAATTTTAAAAGAGAATTCAAAAAATAAAACAAAATAAAGATCTAGAAAAAGCAAATTATGGAAGAGCTACTTACCTCCACTACTACCCTAGAAAAAACTAGATTGTGGAGGAACTAGAAAGTAAGAACTAAAAAAGTGATCAAGAAAAAGCAAATCAAGGAGGTAAAGTGATTGGTGTTAGGCAAGTTTGAAGAATGATGGTTGTGACGGACAACATTAAAATTAGGTTTGTTATTTTAGGGTAGTGATTATGTTGTGGGAAATTAATATTATTATTATTATTATTTTGAAAATTGTTTTAGGGATGTTAAAATTGAGGATTTAGCATAGTATTTTAGGTTTTAGGTTTGCAAAATGGGATGGAATTGTGTTAGAGGAGTTTAGGTCTTGAAAATGGGTGTAATAGATGTGTGAAGAAGCCATATATAGACAAGTTACTTCTGGTTTTGGTGTTTAAAAATGACAAAGCGGATATATGTTCAGGACATTTATTACTTGTTTAATCGGGACATCATCTTTTGTTTGAGATAGCAACCATTTGTTTGAAACATCAAAGAGTAAAAAGAATTCACTTTGCTTTCTAGAGTTGAGAAAGTGGATTTAAGTGTGTAATAGATTTGGAGATAAAAGGACTTGTCGTCTTAGTTTGTAAATGATGAAATTGGGTTTGTTCGTAGATAAAAAGAAATTAGATAGTTAGGCAAAGGGGCTGCTGTAAAATAATTCATCAACTATTGGTGGAGTTTTATTCAAAAGTGGTTATAGAGGTTTGGTGTCTGGTAGTTTTTACCTTGTTGGATTTCACAAGTAAAAATCTTGTGTCTACATTCTTTTTCTCTTTCTTTTTAGTTTATTCCATTGTGCTTTAATTTTTTAGAATCCAAAAAAAGATACAAATTATAAATCTCCCCCCACCCTTCTCTAGGTTGTGGTTTAGTAATCGACTATAACTTTCATATGAATAAAAACCAAAAGAAATTCTACCTATGGAAACATTCAAAAGACAACATGTATCAGGTCTACGTTGCTGTGGGTCACCTACGGTGATGTGCAAAGGCTGGACATTGTGGAAGAGATCTACAATAACGTGCAAACACATGTTGGTGAAAGTAAAAAACGTATGGCAACGTGCAAATGTAACATACCCTTCAAAATTCGTATACTATACATGTCTTATTAATTATGCCCTTATTCATAGAATAATAAAATTTTTCAATGAATAGTATTTTCGAGTGAGAAGTGATTTTTGAGAAATGGACCCTGAAAATCGTAAATTTCTAGAATAGGTATTAAAGACTAAAGAAACTGAAACGGATAAAAAATGAGTCCATTTGAATAAATTGTAAGTGATCCAAAGTTTATTGAACAAAAATACCATTTTCGATCTTAGTATCGTACATGTACCATATATCATATTTATGGAGTAATAAAATAATTTAAAGTACTTGAGTGTGTAATCGAATTTTAATAGAATTTTCAGATGTATTAATTGAGTTATAGTAAAATTCTCAGATAGACCAAAAATGATTTCAAGTACGGAATTGGAATGAGAGAATGTATGTGTGACAAATGACAAAGAAAACATGCATGTGTGACAAGTGGCAAGGGGAAAGCATGCATGAATAACAAATGTATGGCAAGTGAGGAGAAAGTGTGACAAGTGTACGTTAGATATGAATGGTATATAATGTGAAAGCAAAAGAAGCAATTCATGTTGCAAAGAGAAGAAGTATTCAACCAAAAATGGGTGTGTTCCGTTGAGAGAGAGACTTAAGTGCAGCTGCTAGTTTGATGTTTTGAGAGCATTTTTGAGTGATTTTCAAGGCAAATAAGGTTGCATACAAGCTTAGGAGCAAGATTCATTCATTTTAAGTTGATTTCAAGAGATAAGAATCAAGTTTTCATGAGTTATTTGTGAGTTTGGTTGGATTTATTGTTTCTAATGGAGTATTTGAGATTTTTATGTATGGATTTAGAGATTGGAGGCCTCAAAATTGTGAAAAAACAAGGCTAGAGGTTCATGAACCATTGGTAAGTATACTAATGAAAATGAAATTTTGATTTGAGTTTAATTTGATGTTGATTTGGATACTGGTATCTTTACCATAAGATATGGTGTGATTTTGATGTACATGCTAGTGTAAAACTTGAAAGAATATTGATGTGGTGATGCATGTAAGTCACAACCAAGGATGTGATTTAATGGTTCACTTTGAGTTTGATTTATTTAGGTGATTTTCATGCATGTTGATGTGTTGAAATGTTGAGTTTTGGTGTTGAAATGAGAAACAAAAATATGATATCTCTAAATGTTATGTTTCGACCATATGTGCATGACAATAATAGATAATTGTTTTTTGATGTTTCGAATGATTTTATGAGTTATATGGATGATAAAATTAATATAAAATTGAAAGAAAATTCATTGGAATGTCAAATGACTACTTCGCAACCAAACTTTGCGTTATTGCACAAATGTAATGTTTTATGTATTTGACTTAATTTTACGCCCTTATACATGTATTTAAGTATGATTATATTGACAAAAATTTAATGAGATGATGGTGTACAAGTGTGGTTTAAGTTCAACCAAAATGAGCAAGACGATTCAAAATTTTCATTTAATGCATTAGTGAAAATTTAGGCTTCATTTGACGTGTTACATGCCTAAATGTTAAGAAATTCGACTGGAAAGTATATGCGAATAATTAGGGTGATTACGACTTGAAAAAGGGTGTTTCAAAATTCTTATATAGCGAAACTTTTATGTGTATTGATGCATGTTGATGAAAGTGTATGTGCGAATAAGTTTGATTGTAACATTATCTAAAAATAGAATATGAAAATGTGTAGATTACGCGGAGACGAGGAAACCTTTCCTTTGATTTTGTGCTTGATAATGAATTAGGAATAAGGTGAGTGTCTTTTCAAAATGTTTTGGTGTAATTGTTTTCTATTCACTGTGAATTTTACGTGTTAAATTTAAATTTATACGTTGAATGCTTGAAAGTTAATTTTTATTGTAAATGAGTTTTAGCATGAAAACCTTTTGCATGAATTTTAGAAAGTTTATATGAATTATGGATTATATGATGAAAAACAGCATGTATGGAAATGTTTTTATAAACTTATGGTACACCTTACAAGTATCTCAGATAGTTATTACCAGTTAGAGTATCCTAAAACATGCATGGCAGTATCAGAAATGTCTGTCACTAACAACAGGAGGAAACCCGCTGGAGGGATTGTGTCAGTTAGTACAATTTAGTGTGTCACCTATACACGTATAAAGATATATAACAACTAGCTCCTAGTAGCAACGCAAAATTCTGCTATGCAAAACCGGACATAAGGCCAAGGCCTAAGCAATATGGGATTCTGTCCTGCTATATATCTAGCATGCCATATGGTATTCAGGCGCCGGTGGTTGGCTTATTTCATATAGAGATTTTTTTAGAAAATTGTTGTAACGGCCAGTCCCAGTCTTGGTCGAGGCTCCTCTGGCAATTGGGCTAGCCCTCTGAGCCTAGGATATCTAGGTCCCTCCTCACCAATTTCTTTCGCCTTCGTAGTAGAGGTGCTTCTCATTTGCTTAGGACCCCTAGGGCATGGGATCGAGTCTCTACGGAGGCGAAAAAAATCGGTGAAGGAGGTCGAGATATCCTAGGCTCAAAGGGCAGGCCCAACTGCTAGAGGAGCCCCGGCCCAGACTAGGACGGGCTGTTACATAAAAAATGTCGTTTTATGTAATGACTCGTCCCAATCTGGGTCGGGGCTCCTCTAACAGCTGGGCCTGCCCTTTGAGCCCAGGATATCTGGCCCCCCCCCCCCCCCCCCCCACCGATTTCTTTCGACTCCATAGAGACTCAATCCCATGCCCTAGGGGTCCTAGGCAAATGAGAAACACCTCTATTACCATCTAAGCTTAGATGGTAATAGAGGTGTTTCTCATTTGCTTAGAACCCCTAGGGCATGGGATCGAGTCTCTGAGGAGGCGAAAGAAATTGGTGAGGGGGAGCAGAGATATCTTGAGCTCAGAGGGCAAGCCCAACTACCAAAGGAGCCCCGACTTAGACTGAGACGAGCCATTACATATAAAATGATCAAAATACCCTTTAATTTCAATTGTTTTCTAATTTTATTAATAATAAATATATATTTCAATTAAAAAAAAAAGTAACAATAATAATAAAAAATATCTCCACCAATGGAGACCATTGGTCTTTGATGGTTGGGTCTCCACCATCAAGAAAGAGATCATTTGGGCCTCCACCTCATTGATAGAGACCTAGCTAGTCTCCATCGGAGACTCGGTAAGAGAAGTTGAATGGCAATGATGATGATAAGGAAAAAGAATAGGGAGTTTTGGTAAGAGAGGGAACAAGACACACACTTTGTTTATGACATGTGGTTGCCGCAGCTTTCATCCCTAGAAGAGTCGCTGCTCTTTCTTTGCCTTCCTTGCCACTTGCAAGAAAACCAAGTCTCCAATAGAGACTATTCGGTCGCCATATAGTTCTTCTCCCTATCAGTTCTCTACCATAAGAGACCAATAGTCTCCAATGATGAAGACTTTTTTTTTTTCATATTTTTAATTTAAAATTAATATTTTTTATTTTATTATTATAATATATTTGATATTTTTGTGTAAAGGTTATTTTCCCCTTGATGATGTGGGTATAAGGGGTGGCTTATTAACGCAGCAAGGGGTGTTTGTGTCTCACTTTTAAAAGTTCAAGAGAAGTTGTTGTAATAATGGTCAAACTTATTATACTGATACAATTTCATCAACCTAAGGGCGTTTGTGTAAGTTTTCCTAAATAACATAACTCTCAAAGTCTCCTTTTCGAAGATTTGTTATAAAAATTAACGTTCTTACAGTTGATTAGAAAATATTCATAAGCTTGCACAAAGATAATAAAAATACTTCCACCATAATTTTATTATTCATAATTTCCTGTTTCATCTATTACAAAGTACATAGCAGATATATTAATCCCCATGTACATATAAGTGATCATCTATATATGTTACAAAACTTGTACACTTGATTTATTCATACTTTTCTCTGCTTCAATTAATTAAACACTTCCATAGCTAGGCAATGGAACCTTCCTGCGGTACTCTGCTAAAGCCCACAATGGGAATATATTTCTATATTCTGCATAATGTAACATGCAGTTCCTCATGAAAACTCCCATGATTTCCTGCCAATAGTAGTTAAATTACTGTAAACCCAATTTGGTGATAATTATATAGATGATTTAAACTAAAAATCAATGAATAATGCTACATTACTAAAAAATTTATCCAAATTCATTGCTCAAATGATGTAACAAGTTTATATATAATTATCACATCATCAATACATCATCCTCAAATTAATATAGTATTATTTAAAATCAAAAGATTCTATAATACATCATTCCTTTAGTATTGAATAAATTTTTGGGAAGTGTAGTATTATTTAAAATCAAAAGATTTTATAATACATTTTTTTTTTTTCACTTTTATGTCTGTTAAATTCATGAAATCAAAATTGTAAAAAAAACTTTACCTGTTGAGGGAAGTCACCATTTTCCAACTGAGAGTTGATCAACAACTTTGCGCCACGATGAATAGGAGTTGCGTCTCTCTCAGCCTATCAAATAGTAATAATTTGCATTATCAATACTAAAGGAAAATTTTTTCATCTGCAGATTAGTCTGCACAAATTCCGGGTGGTCGTGCAATGCAACCAAGAAGTGCAATACTAAATCATAAACACATGAATTTAAATATAAGATGTTAAAAAGGATCATAAACCAACCTGTCCAGCATGAATTAAACCAATCACAGCCAATGCAGTTTGCACCAAATTTGATCTCTTCCCTTGAAGAGGTGTGTATATCTGTTTGATCAGCAGGCAGATCCATTTACATTAATGAACTAAAATTAAGCATATTGACCAAATCACCTAAATATTTTGACCTGAGGTGTATTGCATTTTCAATCAATACGTTGATGTTGTGATATGATAATGTGTTAATGGTTTAGAGATTTTTTGCTTCTTATTAGACTCCTATATATATGTATGAATTTATGTATATATAGAGAGCTTTTATAATCAAGTATATTTAATTTTAAAAAATAATGATCAATCATTTAAATTTATCAATTGCATTCTCTTTCCTAAAACAAATTCTTTATCATTTTTAATTCAACTATAATGGATGAAATTGATTAGTTGGTTCTTACTTTTTAAAATCAGAAATACCTTATTATAAAAGCATTATATAAATATATATATATATATATATTTATGCATGTATGTAAATGAAATTACCTTGTTTGGACATGAAAGGAAGCTCTCCCCCCAACCGCCATCATCACTTTGTGAATTTAGCAGAAAATCAACTGCTCTGCGAATAGCAAGACAATTATTGTAAGTCTTGCCGGCTGCAGCCAATCCTCCAAGAGCAAAAGCTGTGCCATATATGAAGCAAATTCCCCAATTCCCATACCTGTAGACATATTTGTCAAACCAGTTAGTTTCTCTAATATTTTTGACAGGAAAACAACCTAAAATGTTCCGAAATAAAATATAATTAGATAGTATACCATGAACCATCCGCGGTTTGTTCATCTTCAAGATACTTGACAGCTTTCGTGATGAAATTTTCAATCTCTTTCTTCCTGTGATGTGGGTGCAGTTTCTTGAACAAGAAAAATGCCTGGATTGCTGATGCAGTGCACTCAACATATGTATGCTCAACAACAAGGTCCTCAAGAAATTCTACAGGATTGAGCCACTGAAAAAGGAAAAAACGAGAACAAGAAGAATTAGCGGAAAAGATTTGATAGAGACAGATTAGTATCAATCAAACATTTGAAAGCTCAAATCGATGTTGTTGAAGTAGCTACGTACCTCCAAAATTAACGAGGCACCTGCCCGTTCCCAAACTGCCAAACCACCATTGCCATTCTGCAATGTTTGAATCATCAAAACCAGACCACACTCAATAAGGATAGGACTTGATCATAATGCAAATGGTATGGGAAACATATCAAATTAATTATGGCCACTAAATCCCAGAGTATTAGTGAGAAGGGGTCCTCATCTAGTTTAAATACCCTATGACTGTTAAATGATTGCAGAGAACAAATCCATCAGGGACTGGAAGGAGGAACTTCAAATGGAGTGTTATGGTTGAAGGGAGCTAATCCATGAAGGACAGTGTGTCCAAAGCAACATTGACTAGCTAGGATATTTCAAGTGGAGGTATTGGTTGCGGGAGAGAATCCATGAGAGCCAGAGTATCCAAGCAGAGTTAGACGGTTGCAGGAGAGGTCTTTGACAAATTTCAATAGATTTTAGGAAAGTCTGAAGAATTTCATGAAAACACTCAGACAATAATACTTAAGATTAATTAGGCCAATATGAAAATTATAGAAGTGTTCTGTCGCAGAAGTTCAATTTAAACTTGTTGAAAGACAAGTGGGATACAAGCAAGTCCTTACCTGAAGAGAGAGTATGAAATTGACAGCCTCATATAATCTCTCAGGTTCCATTTTCTCACCAACAATTTCTGGTGGTAGCATGGACAATTGTAGGCAGCACTAAAAATTTGCAAGAAACTTTTGTGAATAAAGTAAAACAAAACTATGATATTATTATGGACAAATTCAGTCATAAAAGAAGCTTGAAGAAACTCAAGAAGTACTCACCTTCAAACTCTCCGCAGTGCAGTCTGAGACTTGCCATCCATGATCTTGGTCAGAGAAAGTCCAAGCTCCTTTCGAAAAGTGTCGAAACATGCTCTCAAAATCTCCTGAAGGATTATCCTTGATCTTCAAAGATTTTAAATGGTATGATTAGTGAGAGCCAGAGAAAAATATATGAAGATGAAGAAATGCTTGTAGGATTTAATGCTTTTAGGATTTCAATATGAAAACCTGAGATTTCTTCAGTAAATCGTGTCCTTTCGTGAGTGTAGGACCGAGTTCATCTGTTAGGTTGGTAGCAAGCAAAGCTTGAAGGCCAAGAGCAGTATCCCATAACTGACTACCAAAAGTCTGCATAATATACAAGAATGGCAAAAAAAACCATCAATAATATTATAATAACAATAAAAATTCAACATGCATTTCCAACTTTTGTTCTCTAAAACTCAGTACTCACTAACCTGAACCTTCATTCCATCTTCTGCAAGCCAAATGTAATCTGAAATTCTAGCAAGATGCTTCTTAAAGGCATCACCATTAGGATCTTCTACCCAACAAGCAAGCATGCATAGTGGCTGCTCAATTTCAACAAGTAAGAATACATTTTATTACTCACTGGCAGCTTTTATTATAGCAAACATTTATAGTTACATTTGGTTCATGGTCTACAAACAGTTTTAAAAGATTAGGGTGCAATTAAAAAGTTCTAGTCATACCTTTTCTACACATCCGATAGTAATGTATCGACTACTTTCATCTTCATAGTGAATGTGTTTCATCGTTGCTTGAAGAGCCTTCTCTCTAATCAACTTGTTGAAAGGCCAACGAGTGAGGAGGGGCTCAGTTGCCATATAAAGACTATCCCAAATTAGATCTTGTATGAAAGGATGTGGATAGTATAGGTCTTCCTGAAATGATAATGTTGCTTGATTAGTAACATTTTAAGAACATAAAAGAAAAGTATGTACAATTGTCATAGTTAAAATAATAATAAAAATATGCTTATAATTTGAAAGGACATTGTATTCAAAAATAGGATTTGTAAAGTACGAAAGTTTATTTTCCAAAATATTATGAAATTCTATTCAACTAAAAAGACAATTTATGTTTCTGGAAAACAATATTCGATAATCACTAAAACTACTTCATTTACTCTAAAAAGTTGATACAAAATGCAATTTCATTATTTAACAATTTTCAAACACAATTTTGTAAATGATACCAAATGAAGGTTGAATCACCTTTGCACAAAGATGACGCACTTTTCTCCAATTGATTTCATTGTATGACTGAGTGTGGAGTTCTTCTCTCAGCTGTTGAATGAGTGGTGTGATTGGACCAACAAACCTTTTCCCATATAAATATGATAAGGGCATGTAAACAAGTCGGCAATAGCACCACATTTTTGCTGCATATATCAAGAAATGAAATATAAATATTAGGGTTAATTATAATAACAATAACTAAGGTTCTTGTTAACTATAATCTATTAAAGATACAATATGTAATCAATTTCAATCATAATGAAGGTGCAAAGTGCATCAGTAATATGGTGGCAGATGAAGGCCTTAAAGTTTCGGGTTATGTTTGGTAGTTAATTCCTCCGAGTTGTAATGTTAAGCAACTTCACTTAGACTCTTGAAACGTTTTAGATTAAATACCACTCGAAAAATACTGAGGTGTTTAACGGAATTTTATTATTTATTTATAATTATATTAAAATTCAAACATGAAAATTCCAATTCAGTTTGATCAATATGCTCTTAACGTTACATGAGTATTAAATTAATCCCGTTGGGATCTCAACTCAATCTTTCATTCATTTGTCCTTGTAGAATTTTGACTTTTTTACCCCATAGGGTTGGTAGCGTCTCTAATATTTGAATCTGAAACCTTAAATATCTTTTAAGTGCAAACATCCTTGCTTTAATGGTAAAAAGTTTACACCCAAAAAACATTTAAAGTATCGAGTTCAAACTTCAAAGATGATATCTATTCTACAGGGCCAAAAGACCAAAACCTTACAAGGAAAAATGATAAGAGATTAGGTTGAGGTCCTAACAAATCCCAAATAAAGGAAAACACTATCCTATGCAGTGCTAGTGGACCCAGACATTTATGTTAAGGGGATCACTTTATAATAAAATAAAATAAAATAAAGTTTAAGATAAAAACAATTATAATTTATATAAGTTTTTTTATTTATGAATTTTATCATGTAAAACAAAAATAATTCATACCAACAATCATGAGTAAATCAAGTCCTATTAAGATTAAACAACATTATATATTTTACTCTTATAACACTTAGAAATACCTACTCTTAAAATAAAGAGAAGACTTTCTATATATACCATTAAATACATATGATTAGACACAAACTCTTATAATAAATATTAAATAAAAGTGTACTAACTACTTAAACTATAAATAAAGATGTAATTTACATCTTGTTATATATTTTTTTAATTTTAAATTTTGGTCATCATAACCTCTATTAGTTTAATGAGTAAACTCCATCAAATAGCATTAAAAAACTGATGAATTTATGCACTAACACTAAAGAGCTAAATAAATCCACAACATTCATTAAATCACAAATGAGATGTGAGAGAAAAAATTAGTCGTTACCATGTGAAAATATAATACAGTTTGTGATAAGAAATGTAGTTTATATAATAGTTTATGAACCGTTCACAACAGGATATAAAATACTGCGAAGTCAAGATAGAGTCAACGAAGAGACTGGCTTGGTTGGTAAACAATTTAGCCTTCTTTTAATAAGCCCAGTCTGCAACCAGGTTGAGGCTCACTGATTTTGGGAAAATATGAACAAAGCAAATGTGGAAACAAGAATCGAACTCTGGTGGCAAAGAGAGTGAAGCACACCTCTTTACCAGCAGTATACCTGCACGCATTGTGCTCACGATTGCTTCTAAAATATATAATAATTTATATGTATATATGCACATCGCAAATCTTATAAATTTTCATAAAATTTTTTGTGGGGTTTGGGGCGGGTTGGGGAGATGGGGGGAGAGGGGAGAAGGGAGGAGGGAGGAGTAGGCGGAGGGGGAAGGAGGGGTTGGGGGATGTGCCCCCCTGATCCTATATTAGGTCCGCCCCTGTCATACAGTAACATTTCTGTTTCAATTCAATACTTCTATAGATTTTGGAAAATTATGAATGATTTACCTGGATGCATTGGAAGATAAGAAGGAAGGATCCAAAACTCTGGAGGCATTGGGTTGACTCCTGACCATTCAAACACTCCAAGTATCTGTAACAAAAGCACGAAACATAATGAGCGAGGTTATCCCTTAGGAGATGTATAAATGAGTGCATAGACGAGTTTTTTGACTGATAGAAATCCTCTTTAGAACAAACTAACATTTTCCTATACGAATAATATTTTTGGGAAGTGCTTCAAACATAAGTGGAACCACTGTTTTGTGGAAAGCACATAAAGCAAATGATCATTACCGAAAGCCAATTTTTTCCCCAAGAGGGAACATACGTCACACCACCATGGTCAAGAATCCATTTTCGAGCTCTTGCACAAGCATTGTTTTCACCATCATCTGGTCCCAATCCAAGTAAACGCATACATATGTAGCTGAAAACTGTTCCAAACATGCTGCTGTGACTTTCTACGTGTATTCCCCACCCACCATCTTCATTCTGCCCAACAAATTATTATTATCTTTTTAATGCTATTAAGGATTAAGAAACATGCTAGATTTTATTTTGTAAGAAGAAAATGACAACCTGAAGTATTGATAGTAGAAAATCCTAACTTGTAAAGGGAAATTTTTAAAATAAAGACGCCCTGAAATCATATTGAGATTTCTGACAAATTTTTTACAAGCATTTTGATAAATTTATGAGATTTATAGTAGTGGCAAAATTCAAAAAATCAAATGATCAAGGGACACGGTAATGACTTAATGATAGTGTTAAACGCAACGCAATAAAGGTAATGTACAATATTAAATTTCTTTTTGGTTAGTTTCTAGCTGTCTCCAACATAATAAGAATATAACAAAAATAAATAAATAATAAAACTAATTAAGGATATATATATTCTTACACTTTAAAAAATTCTAATTATAAAGTATAAACTTATATGTATATATATATAGAATAACGTATTTACTAATTAATAATCCATGTGAGAAAAAATGAAATTAATTCTTTATTTGTGATTATAATTGTAAAACCGTGTGAGGAAAAGTGAACTTTATTCTTGATATGTCATTATAGTGTTTACTAAAATCTGTTGGAATTCAATCATGTAAATCTCATGTATAAATCAGAAATTAATTTTTTGTTGAAAATAGATTTTAAAAAAATATGATAAAATTATCTCTCTAGAAAAAAAAAAAAAATCTTATTACTTAACTGATTTTAAAAAATAGTTAAATTATACAAACAAATAGAAAATGAGAGAGAAATAAAATTAAATAATGATTTGTATTAAATAATTTAAAATTTTAGGATCAATTTTAAAAATAAAATTTCAAGGTTCATGAATTATATTTTTAAGTCAAATTATATATAGAAATTATATTTAAAATGTGAATATTAAAATTTGAATAAAAATCATAAGTATGTTTGCTTATGTTAGAGAGAATTTATTATTATTATTATTATTATTATTATTATTACAAAGATTTTATGAATATAAATGAAGAAAATGATAAATTAAATTGATGAAAATAAGGGTAAAAAAAATGTAAAAATTAATATAAATGATAAATCTATACTTTTTTAACCAATAAAGGTTTTTGAAAGTTCAAATGTAAATTAATACCTGATGATTATACAAGTAACGAAGGATTTCTTTCTGGTGTTGAGCACTGAATACAGTATTAAGATGTCCAGTAATATACAAGCACATGACCTGCAATTTTCAGAGAAATGGATGGAAGATAGTTAATTTTATTATCAGCATAGTTTAAAATGTTGTAAATAGTTAATAGTTATTCATTATATAATATTATTTTAAATAAATGAAACTATATATGATGATGATATTATGAGTCATTGACGATGGACGTGTGCTCACAAATGGAGGAAGAAAATACATTGGGCCAGCATTTTCAGCAGGCCAATGGCCATCACTGGCCTGTAAGGCTTTGAAGAAGTGGGCAGACCTCCTCAGTGCTTTTGTGGCTGTTTCATATGTAATTTCCTCTCCATCCTTCACCTTTACTTGAGGAATTGTTTGTTTGAAGTTTTTCTCTCTCAGAAACTGCATATAGAATAATATGTATGGAACATATTAATTTATAAAAGAAATATTAAAACAAAAAAAACAAAACAAGAGTCTTGAAGATTCTGAGATTGCTAGATTTGATTTACAGTTAAATATAAATTTGAACTATAAGAATATGATACAAGTAAATAAATTTTATAGGTATCAAATGTAATTAAATTTAATCAAAATTAACTGACGCATTATTGATTTAAAATGGAAAAAATAATAATTAATATACAAGAATTTACATTGTTAAAAGTCATAATTTTAATATATAAAATCCCAAAACAAAAAAATCAGGTATCCTTGTTTACAAATTTTTAATTAACACAGCTTAAAGAAAACAGATTAAGATACAATCCAAACAATCAACTTTGTTACATAGACGATTTTGTCCATCATTTTCTCTAAATTGTGAAAGCATATAGATAACGACACTAGATAGTGATATAATGGATTCAAAATGATAAAGATAGTAGTGGGTTTGGAGGAAATACTTGTATGACCCCCAGAGGCATCCAGTTTTGTGCTATAAAAGATAAGTAATTGAACTTTCGCACCAAGTTGTGGTCTAAAAGTGGAGGATGCAAATACATTTAATTTTAGTGGATGCAAATTAGTGCATTTAATTTTAATTTCTTATAATTTTACTGTCATAATCATATTATTGAAAATTCAAGTCAAGACTATGAAAATTGTTAATTACCATCATACCTAAAAATTTAAATTAATAAAAAATTATCTAACTATAATATTTAGGACTTAAGATTATGACACACTAACATGTTCTTTCATATACAACATGGACAGACAACAAATAATGAACACATGCTAAACACCCCTTATAATATGACATGCTAAATGCCCCTTATCATATGATATGTGCAATAAAAATTTTAAATAAATGAGAAAAAGAGGGTTTGAATCAGAAGAGATCTCTAGTCTCCGATATCATGTCAGTTACTATCAGATCTAAAAATTTAAACTGATAGGAAATTATCCAACTAACTTGAGGTTGTGACATGTTGACAAAAATTATTTTTATTTGATTTTTAACCTAAGCAGTTTTTCATATGGTATGGATCAAAATACATAACCGTTCCTACGATTTAAACAATTATTTAGTCTCGCAACATGGGATTGAATACAATTAAATAGACATAATATCATTACTATTTACATGTCAAACTGAATATTTAGTTATTTTCCCACTTATATGAAACTGGGCAATGTTTTGACTTCTCCGATAGTCAATGATCCACTTCCTTGCTTGTCCAATTGACAGATTTGTATGTGCCTTGACCTCTTGAAGGTTCAAAATGCACTAAATTTCTTATATTAGTTTGAGAAGGGTAAGGAATGAATGTTTATAGACCTACCTGCAATCTCCATAGAAGGTCACTGGAGGGCTTGACCTGGTGACGATTTTTGTAGAAATTTTGTCGAGCTTCTTCAACCTCAGCTAGCTCTTCAGGGCTTCCTGCATCAGGATCAAATTCCCATATTTGTCTTCCCACAAAATTGTTTGTGCTATAAATATATGGGCGGTTTCCACCCTCTGCAATCTTCAGCCTCCACATAATTGTTTTGGTTCTGTTGTATGTGATTCAGAA
The DNA here is from genome assembly GCA_022984855.1 of Dimocarpus longan. Taxonomy (NCBI): domain Eukaryota; kingdom Viridiplantae; phylum Streptophyta; class Magnoliopsida; order Sapindales; family Sapindaceae; genus Dimocarpus; species Dimocarpus longan. The sequence continues at coordinate 25,899,386 of CM041013.1, forward strand.
TTAAATTAATTGTATGAATAAACAATTTCATGACATCGTAAGAAAAAAAAAAAAAAAAAGGAAATAATGTATACATTAGTGGGACCATCAAAAGAAAGATAAGGTGCATAACATCAACACTGACTTGTTTACAAAAGTTCCTTTTCATTTATTTCAGGAAGTTTCTGTTTGCATCAACCAAATAAAAAATTAATGCGAAGAGAATAAGTAACGAATACAACTTTTGAATATGTAAATTCATAATCACATTTAACTTTATTCTAAACACCAATAACAACAAAGACTAAGAATTAGAAGTTTCAATATTCTTTTCTAGATTTTGGGTAGCAAGAAAACAACTTTTCTCTTTTAATTTTGAGATTGCAAAAATAGACAAATTTCTACTCATAAATATTAAATTAATTAGAAAGATACTAAAATTTGTTATAATTTAAAGGAAATCGGCATGTGGTGCAACACTCATCTTGAATTTAGGATTTACAATTGCATTTAAAAGTTCATAAATAAAAATCTCCTATGTATATATACTTCATGTAAAATAATAAACATGCGAAAATAGTAGCGATCAAGAAAACCAATATAAAAATATCAACGTGTGTATAATATTTTCGAATGTCAAGAATCATGCATGAATAAATTTCTATGTAATGAACATCTACAAGCAAAAGAGATTGACAGCAATCGAAGAACTTACAGAAGTTTCAGAGAAAAGTTTTTGGTGGAAAAGTAGGAAGAGAAAATTGAGAGAAAGTGTTGGATTAAAGAGTGTGATGACCCTAGTCGGTAAACTCCCTATTTATGGATAATCGTAAAGCGAATGAGTGGACTTTAGTAGTTATTTAATATAATTATTTGAAATTCTCTCCTTGAATGTTGACCTGGAATTATACGTACATTTATTAAAAAGTAAAAGAATGATGCAGAATATTTGACACTGTTCAAAGAATTACAAGTTATACATATATATTTATAATTTTCATATCAATGCTAATTAAAGTTAATTGTATAAGTATACCTAATTGTAGATCATTGAGTTTTTCAAATATATATATATGTATATCATTGATTAAATATAAGTGGGTGTTTATTAAGTCAAATTGAATAAAAGTATGTGAATTTACAGTTAATCTAAAATATAATAAATTTGAGTTTTTATATAATATGTTTCAACAAATTAACATAAAACTATGCTGACTTTTGAATAATTAAAGAAAATAAAATATAATCCTCAAAAAGTAAAAAAGAAAATAAAGTATAATAGCAACTACAACATTTCATTTGAAAACAACATACGTGGAAATCGACATTTGATCTTTACAATTTACATTTAAAATTGTACAATTCATCATAATTTTATATGTACATAACTATTTATGCTTAGGACAGATATTGTAGACATTCACGGAAACAGAAAAGATTTAAGTGAGACAAGGAGCCACTGTGCAGAATAAACCATGTAAACATATATGTGTTTGTGGATTTACAGATTGAAAAGATAGATATTGCTATAGAATAAATAAATGAAAGAAGACAGCAGTGAATTTGGTTTCATATAAATTAATTAATAAGAAGCCAAGCCAACAGAAATTGAGGACATGCAACTCGTAGGTCCGAGATTATTAATTTGATAACCAACAACATGATGTTACATATTTTTTAATGTTGCAATATATAAAGAAAGATTATAAAATTTAAATTATTTATGTCTATATAAATTCAGATAAAATCAAGTAAATGATTATCTTTTTAAGATATGAGAACTTGTACAAGTTTATCTATATTTAAACTTGTACATGTACAAATTCTTCAAAACAATACATATATATACATATACCTTGGAAACAGACATTAAAAAGTTTTATATATAAATAACTAAACTAATAAACACATATTATACATAACAATTTTACTTTTTTAAAATAAAAATTAATATAATAATTTCAAAATTTATTCTGTAATGGAAAATATTAATATGTGTTCTTATGACCTATATTAAGGTTAAAAGAATTTAATAATTATTTTTTTGACATATAAAATATTTTGTATTAATATATTAATAAAATAAATATGAATTATTTATTAAAGTTTCAGTTGTTACAATGTCATTTTAAATAGTGACAAAGTTATTTAATGGTTTGAGGGGGCTTACCCTACTAGCCATAATTTTTTTAAAAAAATTAAGTGGTGTTTTAGGGTCTTTTTTTTTTTTTGTTCGAAAATTTGATAGTGCTACTAAAGACTGAAGACTGAATAGTGACTGAAATCCGAAATCTGAATAACATATTTATTTTTTTTCTTATTTCTGAATATATTATAAATTTGTTTATTTTTTAAAGTTAAAATTATCTGAAAACTAGTAATTTAATATTTATATCTTTTTAACTATTTGTTGTTATGTAATTTTAATTAACTTAATATAAAAATAAATAATTTAATAAATTCTAAAATATTTTTTTTCATATTAATAATATTTTATTCATAATTAAAATATGATTAAAACCATATTTATATATTTAAATATATTAACATATTTAAGAAAATAACTAAAAAATGAATGTTTAAATTGTAAATTAAAATATATTAGTTTAATTTTAGAATAATTTGAGATGAGATGTATTTAGATTTTTCTTTTCAAATGTATTTTTTGTAAGTATCAAGGAAAAAAAATTTGAGTAATATAAAATTAGGATAAATTTGAAATTATATTATTTTAGGGAGGATAGATTTGGAATAAAAATTTTAAACATTATTAAATGATTTACAATTAAGAGAAAGTTAAAAATTCTTACTTAATTTTTTTAATTGTTTTTAGATAATTTTAAGTGGTTTGATCACTTAAAAAAATAAAGAAAAATAATTTAATATATATAATTCAGCACTATTAAATCTTAAGTGGAAAAAACAAACAATCCCTTGGTTGCAATTTACCTCAATATTTTAGTTATTTATATTTTTTTATTAAAATGTTTAACAAAGTTTAAACTGGTCGCTAAAATTAATGTAGAACTAACTTTACCTCTTACCTTACGACTCATACTAATGCCATCCCTTATTGATATATTATAAGCGCACCAAAGTATCCTAGTACTGTTTATTTTAATTGAAAACGTTGAATTTGGAACTTTTGTGAGTTGCCTGTATCTAGTCAAACATGAGTTTTGTCTATAAAATATTTTCCACGAGTAACATAAAGGGAAAAAATTATTTTAGTCCCTAACTTTTAAGAAAGTGTCAATTTTTTAACTATATTTTCTAAAAAGACGAAATGAACCTTAACTTTTTAGAAAAGTATCAAATTAATCCCTTCCATCGGTCAACTAACGGTCAAAGTTAACTGATAGCATATTAAATTGGGGTAAATTTGGTATTTCCAATTATAATGGAGGAATATATAAAAGGAAGATAAAATAAGGGAAAAAATCATTTAAAACAAATGAGGAAAAAATTCAAAAAAAAAAAAATCTCGTTCTACAAAATTATTAAAAAAAAAAATCATTTTGTTAAATATGAATATCATCTCAACGCATATACCAATTATACCATAAATATATGGATCTCAAATATATAATATTATAGAATGAAAAAAATTAATAGATGCAACAAAAATATTAAACAGATAGAGTAAGAGCAGAAACTGTAAAAATATTAAAACCTAGAGCAGAAATTTTGAAAAAAAAAAAAAGCAAAAATTACAAGCTAAAGTAGAAATTTAAAAAAAAATAAAAATAAAAAAATCACACCCATAAATAAAGATTTAATGAAAAATTTTAATTATAAGAGTAAAATGGTAATTTTATAATTAATAAATATACATAAGATCCTCAAACAAAGCTATGCCCGGTCAGAAATTTTGTAAGGGTAAAACTGTAACTTTATGAAAATTATATGCAACTCATTAAGGGTATTTTGATAATTATATATTATTGTAATATTTTATTTTATTTGAGGGTATAATGATCTTTTTATTTGTTTTAATAGTGTTCAGGGTTAAATTAGTCTTTTCATGTTTTTCATTAGGTTTGACCGTTAGTTGACTGATGAGAGGGACTAATTTGATACTTTTTTGAAAAGTTAAGGTTCATTTCGTCATTTTAGAAAACATAGTTAAAAATTTGACACTTTCCCAAAAGTCAGGGACTAAAATGATTTTTCCCCTAACATAAATGGAATAAAGTCAAGGGCTTTTCAGACAGAGGCTCGTGATTTGTCTTCGTCAAAGTTGACTAAATATTTTGATAGTTATTACGACTGTGTCACATATCCCTAGTCATAACACATATAATAATTATTTTATTTAGTTGAACTTGATTTCGATAATAAAAAAACATTATATCATCCATTTATACTTATTAATGTAAATCTTCTATTGCTCAACTTTGAGACAACTTAAACTTAATCCATTTTGAATTACTTGATTGGTAAATGAATTGAATTAAAAGTTTATATCATATAGAAAGAAAATTTTAGTACGCTAGGTGCATGGCTGATTCTTGCATCCTACCGTTGCATCGTCGATGTCAAGCATTGTCAACTTTAGATATTAAAAGAAAAAAAATGAAGAACTTTATTTTAGTGCCTCGCAAACATAACATTTTTGCTTTGAAAAAAAAAAAAAATCATTTTCACTAAATCTTTCATTTTTAGTTTATTGGGTCCCTCATTTGTGAAAAATCAATTTAACAGTTTTTGGAGCATTTCAATCTTAGCATGCAACATAATCTATAAAATACCTGCCTTTTAGAAAACCTATTAAAAACGTATACAATATTAGAAAAATCAAAATCAATGCGGATGTATGTTGCATTGTTGCTTAAAATTAAAAAATAATCATAGATGAACACCAAACCTTAAAAAAATAACTTGGCTCGAATTTAATAAACTCCAATGAAGATTTATTAGAAAACAATATTAATAATACGTTAAAAAAAAAAAACCAAATTTAATATCAAAGACCCAATGCATTAGGATTAGTGCTCTAAGAGCTTGTAATTTATAAATGTTTAATAAATAATAAATAAAATATGTTTGTTTATATCCCATCAATGTGCATTATTGTAATGTTTGTTTCATACAAATATCATAAAACATTCTTGATTATTAATGTAATCTCAAATTAAGTATATAAATATTATATACAAGCAAATTTAGTTTGTGATAAGTAATTTAAAAAGTTCATAGAAAACAAACAAAACTGAAAATTTCGTTTATGATAAATCTACAACCGTGGTCCATTTCATGTTTGGTAAGATAATCTTATCCGAGACTATTCATGTAGCAACATGAAAATATAAACATCTTATACAATAAAAATTATCTATGACTGAACTACTATAAAGATGAATTTCTAATTAATATTCGTTAAACTTAGAGATTCATATTTATTGATCAGATAATCATATATAAATTGATCTTAATCTTGAGTGTATTATGAACTCTTGCTTGTAGAGTTATATAATTTGATTTACATGAGTGTGATAGGTGTAAATGTTATGTCAATAACTTCATATTTTGGTGATATGATTTAGTAAGTATTTAGAACATTCTATATAATAGTGGAATTCACTCATTCTTATAAGAAGTAGATAACTAGTTCCCTTAAGAGATAATTTGATCTTAAACTGTAAGAACACTCAACTTTTTATTTATATGTAAATAGAAAGATAAATTCATAAGTTATTATGAATATATTATTTATTATAGAATCAATAGTACTTAAAGGAACAAGAAATAATTATGAGAGTAAAATAAACTTTTTAACCTAACTCTAATTGTGAATCACTAGTGGAGAATCAAATTATATGTAATGATTAAATCAATGGGCACTAGAAATTTTAAATTATAAAAATATCTACAGTTTTAAGAATGCTATTTTAGGTTTTTAGTGGAATAAGTCTAAGGTTAATAATTTTGAATTAATTAATTAAACAGTTTAATTAATAATTTCAATATTATTAAAACTCAAAACTATAGGTACATTAGGTGCCCTTGATGGTTTACTTTACTATAAGAAATATATGTAGAATTATATAATTGAACCGTCCAATTATACGTGTTAAGCGAGTAGAAGAATTTGTGTTCACTTGTTATTGAATAATACTGTTTATTTGAATTATTTAATAATTAATTAATTATTGATTATGAATTAATAATTATTTAATTAATTTTATTAGAGGTTTTGAGTTCTATTCTCAATAATTGTAAGCCTCGAATCCTAATGGATTCAAAAAGTTTATTTAAAGTCCAAATTTTAAATGAGTTGAATTTTTAAATGAGCCCAATTGTTAAGGGCCCAATTATTTATGACATTATGCGCTTTGATACACCCCCTTGATCTACTTAAATTGCTCCCATAGGTTAGTTGAATATATATAAATATATATATATATATATATATATATATATAGTGTGTGTGTGTGACCGTGCATGGATAGAAAAAGAGAGAATGAAATAACAATTTGAATAAGACAAAAGAAATGAGTTAGTGAGCTACCTTTTTTCAAGAGAAAACAAGTGTGAAAAGAGGCACTAAAATGTCAAAAATAGAGATAAGGAAATTGAATGAGATAAAATGGTGGTGGTAAAGTAACAAAGAAAAGAATGGTCATTCTTTATTTATGAAGGTGGATGAACCAAAGAAAAGGAAAATGAAAAGAAAAAAATTAGTGGGCCAAGTCTCCACCAATTTGGTGGACACTAAACCAAGCCAAATTAATATTTGGCTTTCAATTTTTAAAGTAAAGTTAATAAAAACAAGAGACAAACAAAAAAAAAAAAAAAAGTTGGAATAAGAAAATGAGTGTGGCTTTTGGAGTGAGAAAAATCAAAGCAAAAGTCGGTAATGTGATATGAGAACAAAAAAATGAAAATAAATGAGTTAGTTGATTTACATGAGACAAAAAGCAAAATGAAATGAGGTGGAAAGAGTGGGATCGGTCACACATGCATACATATTAAATGTGATAATTCTAATTTCTCCCTTCTAATTTATATAATAACCAAAAACCTCTTTGGACTTCAGGAATCACTACGGACCTCTATATAGTTTATAAAAAAAAAAAAAAAAGGCTCTCATTTATAAAATAACAAAAAAAAAAAAAAACTTTTTACCATCAACTTGAATATTAAAAGTCATTATTTGACCATTAACTCGGAAGGGCGAAACTGTCAATTTATTGTAAAATAATTTTAACAAAATTTGAACAAATAAATAAGTGCCACGTGTAAGATTATATTTTTTAAAATAATTCATAATTAAAAATAATTTTTTAAACATAATAAAATTAAATTTAAAATTTAATTAAAAATAAAGAAAATTATTAATAATTTTTTAAACATTTATTATGAGATCCTCATCATCCGTCATGTTGATGGTCAATAGAGATCATTTAAAAAACAAATTAAAAATTAAAAATATGTTTCACTCAACATTTCAAAAAAAATTTCTACTCATGCTTCCCTATCTTGTCTCATCTTTATTTTCTTCCATCTTCTCCAGCCTCTCTCCTCTTCCTTCACTTTCCATCAGAAGGTAGTCCTCCTCTCTTCCTCCTTATCCCTTAAATGCCACCTCCTCCGCCACTATCTCTCTTAGCCACCCTATGAGATCTCTACCAACCTCTCCTCCTCCTATCGCCTCTCCCTTTACTCCTCCAACCTCATCTTCTTCATCACCTCTTGAATTCTTATCGTCGACCTCCTTAACAATCGAGTCCCCACCTCCAATCTTGTTAGCACAGTCGAATCCTTATCGTCGACCTCCTCAACAACCAAGTCCCCACCTCCAATCTTGCTAGCACCTTTATATCCTCATCGTTGACCTCCTCAACAATTGAATCCCTACCTCCAATCTTGTTGGCATCCTCATTCTAATTTTTTTGAACTTTTTATTTTGGGAAATCCAAATCTGGGTAAGTTGTCTATGTGTTTGAAACCCATAATTATTTTTCATTTTTTTCCATTTTTCATCTTCAACCATCTGGTTAAAATTTGTTTACTTAAAAGTTATATTGATGTTGATGATGGTGATAAACTTTTGTTGATGTTGATGATATTGATATGGTGATGATGGTGATGAATAGGATGATGATGATGTTGTGTTGATGATGATCAATTAGAGGTGGAGATCCAATCTAAAATGATGAAATGTGGAGATCTAATATGGAGATTGGATATCCACCACAAAATGATTTTTTATTTTTTTTTAGTCATTGTTTCTATTTTTTTGAAGTTTTTCTTTTTTTAATCTTCTATTTGATTGTTTTTTTTAAGTGATGTCCAAATCGTCCATCATGTGGAATTCTTACAGTAATTTTAAAAATATATATATTAATATTTTTTAATTATATTTTAAATTTATTTTTATTAAATTATATATTTCAGTTTTTTTTTTATAATTGAGGGGCAGTTTAGTCTTTCCGTGTATTGTTATTGTCAAATTCTTTTTCGACTAACAGGGTTAACAGAAGGGGTAAAATGGGTTTGTTACAAACTACAGTGGGTAATTAGCGATTATATCAAACAATGGGGGGCGGAATTGGAATTATCTCATATAAAATTGAGAGAATTAGAGATAAAAACAAATGGAGATGACAAAAACAATTGAGAAGAAAGAAAATTCAAAGTAATAAAGAAATTGGACAAGTGTTAAGTGTATAAGTTGGGAAGCAAAAGAGAGATTCAAAAGAGTGTGTGTGTGTGTGTGTGTGTGTGTGTGTGTGTGTGTGTGTGTGTGTGGCCACATAGAGGGTTATTATATATATTAATGCTCAATTAAAAGCACATCACACACACACAAACCGAACCATATAGTAGAACAAAAGGAAAAAAAAATAAAGGGAAGCCGAGAAAAGAAAAGAAAGAAGAAGGAATAGAAAAGGAAGAGGGAGAAGAAAAATATGAAGAAATTTCTGGAAGGGTAATCAAAATATTTGGATGTTTAAGTTATCTAGATAAGTAATTTTATTTCAATGAGATTTGGATTCCAAAAAAAAATAGTTAATTTTTTCATAAGTTTTAAATTGAGTTTTATGTAATTTTAGAATGAACTCAGGATTATGAGTAATCAGATGAAAATTCATTTTAGATCCATATTTCAGCAAATGAGTTATATGAATGAATAATTTTATTTTAATTGAATTGATTGAGTTGTGTTTATTTATATTTTAGATTTTATTATTTATTTCAAGTAAATAATTTTTTTAGTTAATTAAATTTATAGATTATAAATTATATTTTATGATTGAAATAGAAATTTATTATGAATTCGTATATATGTATGCTTATAAAAAATTCTAGTAAGAATTTGTGTTTTTAGCTTGAGCTTTTATTAAAAAAAAAAAATCAGAATATTTCAAATAATATGATTTATGTTTTAAGAAAGAATATTGATTTTTATTTTCAGAAAAGTACTTATCTAGAATTATATGGATATTTAAAAAGAATTTGAAAAAGGAAAATAAAAATATTTTCAGAACAACAAGGTTATACCCTCTCCTCTAACAGTCAGATAGGCTACATATGTATGAGACCTAGATTCGTCCAACACATGTTGACGGATGTTAGGAGACTCATTGAGTTATCAGGAGAGTCATTGAGTCACCAAGTATATGTATGACATATATTATCTCTCACTCTGTGTATGTTAAGTATCTTAATCATGTATAATAGATTTTTTTAGGTACTAGTTGGTGTAGATTTTCAGATTACAGATGTTATATACTGAGTTTGATCAATATATATGGAGATTATAGAACACCAATTTACAGAATGATATTTCAAAAATATTTTACAGACAATAGTTACAAAATATATTTTGTAAAGTTATCAGAAATTATTCATACAGATGATTACCTTTTAATCATGCTATAAATGATTGAATTTAGTTCTATTGTTTCAAATATAAATTTATATGAATCATTGAGAATTATTTATTACTATCAGAAATATGTTATAATTTATTTAGAAATATTTCTATGAAAAGTTATATCCAATCACTGAACGTTAGCACTTACTCTTTTATAAAATCCTTTTTATTTTAGGTATCCAACACAAGTTCATACAGATTATTATTTATTATGAGAAGAGTCACATGATAAAGAATAGTCGCATTTGTGTATATTATTATTTTTTATTAATCAAATTTCGTAAATATATTTCTAAAATAGTTTTATAGATGGAATATCTTTTTAAGATATTTTATAAATATTTTGATTATTCATTTTAGAGGCCCAACATGAGAAATGCACAGTTTTTCGAATTTGACTGTTTTAAAGGATTTTCAGTAAATTCAAATGTCAATAAGAAAGGTTCCAATTTTTCACGAGATCCTCTTAGACTCGAGATAGAAGTCAGGATGGGTCATGTCAATAATAACTCTAGTTTAAATTAATCGTGATTAATTTATTAGAAGTCACGAGTTTAATTCCATAGTAAATATGAATTAATTTTGAATTAATTATGTTATATTGATTAATGGTTCAATTCTTGACAATAAGGGTTTCTATAATTACTTTAAAATTGATGTATTTTTTGGAAACCCTAACTATTGCCTATAAATAGAAAAGAAAATAGTTTTCTTGAAGACCGTGGATAATTGCACTAAAAAATCACACCAAGTAAATTCTTAGGAAAGAATGGAGAGGCAAAAATAGTCTCACTTAAAATCCAAACTCCTTAGATAAAATTTTCCTAAACATATAATTTAATAACACAATATATTACTATAACTATACCCGACAATAGCTATTAAATAAATAAAATAAAGAACATCAGAATTTAACGAGGTTCAACTAATTATGTCTATGCCCTCGGACACTACCAAAGTAATATTTCACTAATTCAAAAAAAATATATTACAAAAAAATATTTAAAAAAATTACAAAAGAGAGAATGAGAGAATGAGTAAAAATTGTCTTAGAAGAAGGAATAGAGCAATTTTTGGGATGATTTTTCAAAGAAGTGGAAGTCCATTTTCATAGGTAAGTAGAACTCCTTTTGGCCTCTCACACTTCCAATGTAGGATGAGCAAAACTAACATAATACTTTGTTATGAAAATTTTTGCGGCCATAGAAAATGAGCTGATAAAGGCCCAATCATGAGCCCAGTATGCCATTTTACTGGAAAAAACCCAAGGGACCAATTCAATAAAGGCTGATTGTTTATGATACTGTGTGGCAAATTGTATTGAATCATATACATGATGATATGTCTGATTGCGTGGAAGTCTAATCGCATGTTATGACCACTAAACCTATCTGATCGTGGTCAAGAACTGCTCGATAGTATTCTTCAAAGGCTATCAAAGCGATCAGGAGATCGTCTCATCTGATCATTGGGCGTAGTGGTAGACCGCTTGGATAATTTTCTCGTTGGGTGCAATATCTGATCAATTGATTAGTCTGTTCGCTCAAGGTGCTCGTTAAATTTGATCGGTTGACATTCTAGAAAGTCTAATCAATTTAATTCAGAAAATGAGTCAACTTGTCTATTTTCATGCAAATCAAATCACGACATTCTCGGCAATTGTTGCAAATACGATGGAGATAATCTTGGAAGATATTATCTTAATTAATGTATATTATTTTTTGTCTTATCTGTAAGATTCTTAAATCTATTCAAATTGTAACATCTCCTCTATAAATAGAAGATCAAACTCATTATAAAGGACAACTAAGAAATATATAATGTTACTCTGAGAGAATAAAGGTAACAGTCGTGGATGTAGACCATTATTTTGCCGAACCACATAAAAATCATTGTGTTCTATTTGTTTTGGTCTTGGTCATACTTGTTTTGTCTGTTGATTATTGTTTCGCAGGTATTGGGCTGGCTTAAAGAATCAGATTGACCAAAATTAGGTGTCAACACACTTCAAGCACAAAAATAATGGAATCTTATCTTTAGGACATTGCAATACTTACAAGCCTCTATTATCTCATTCAAGTAAGTCCTTTTGGTTTATTATTTATTATTTCTATATATTACATGTTATATATTAACATTTTGCTATTTGTAGTATCTTATTTCATGGAGTGAAAAAACCATATTTCCATATACTAATTGTGTCTAATATTTGTGTTGTTCTCCAACAATTGCCTCCTCTCTTTTCTCGTTTTCAAGCAAGAGGTTACACCAACTTCTCCCTTCATTTTTGAGAAAGGAGGTTCCACTTCCTCCTTAAGGAATCCAGTGAGGAAGAAGCATCTTCCCTATGCTATGTCCTCCTAGATGAAGATTGACTAGATCAGTGGTGGACCCAGAAAATTTAGTTAGGGAGAACACATTAATAAAGTAATAAGAATATCGAAAATTAAGAACATACTAAATGTATAATATTTTTATATAAAATAATGTTCGATAACGCTATATAATTTAAATAAAATAAAGCATACATAATATTTAAACAAACCAAATAATCTTATATTTAAAAATCTTAATAAATATTAAAATAGATAATTAAAAAAAAAATCAACTTAGTAGGTTAACCTGGTAAATGATAAGATGTTAAAGTGTCAATGGATTTTGTATAGTATACAAAAAGTAGAAATGAATAGTATTTATATAGACGAGAATTAAAATGAACAAATAAAAAAAAAAGTAATTAGAAGTAGAAAAAATATTAAAAATAAAAAAATTAAGTCTAATAAAAGCAATGGAAAGGAAGGAAGTTAATTATATTGGAAAGAGAAATGATTAATAATAAAGTTATGGCAACTAATATAAAAGGTTTTGAAGTCATCAAATGTCAAATATCTATATTAGTATGGATGTTAAGACTATGCGTCATCTTAATCTTCTATTTCGGATTCGAAAGCCACAACATGGATGTTTTCATTTAAAAAAAAAAAAAAGAGAGAGAAAAAAAAGCAGTTGTAGGGATTAGTGATTGAACTTGATTCTAACGGAAACAAAAAATTGCTTCGTACCACTAGAGCCAATGAGTCATTGGTGAGGTGATTTGCACTGGAAACTATATATAATATTTGTTGATATTTAAATATTTAATCATAAATATTATAAACTTAATAATTTTTCACAAAATTTCAGGGGCGACACGTGCCCCACCTAGCCCAAAGCTAGGTCCGCCCCTGGACTAGATCTCCATCTCTAGTGATGAAGATCCACAATCTCAACCTTAACCTTAATTTTTTTTATATAATTATTTTTAATGCGTTTTTTATTTTTTAAAGGTTGACTTTTTCATAAATTGAATAATTAATTTGATTTTTCATTTTTTATGAGAAAACTTAATTTGCTTCTAAGATTTATATGTTTTAAAAAATTTATATTGTAACTTATCTTAGTTTGTAAGGTTTTACTATCTAATTTAAGGATAAAATCATAATTATTTATTTAATTAAACGTTTTACTAAGTTTATAATGGTTGACCGTAAAAAATTGGGTCAAATGACCTAATTGAGCGTTTCTCTTTTAAAGTAAGGACAATGATAAAAAATGACTAATTTGGTAAAATAAGATGATATTTCTCACAAAGTTAATGATGTTCACATGCAAGAAAAATAAGTGAAAACATGGAAGGAAAACCCAATGAACCCAATTTCTTGGAGTTTTGACGTGTACACATATAAAATTACCTTGGGCAGTAACCAAACCACCTAACTTAATTAAATAATTATATTTACTTTTTAAATACATTAATAAACCTTTTCTCTTATCAAGGTGATCTAATAGTAGAAAACCCTTATTCAGCTTAATAAAACACAAATGATTACGCAATATGTCATATCCCAGTAAAAATATATCTAACAGCTTTCTAATAAATGTAATTTTGTTATTTAATTTTTCTAAAATTTTATGAACATATAATAACATTTTTTGTCCTATCCTATGTTATACTAAACAAGAAACAATGATGTTTTTAATTATCTAATCTCCTATTGCATCAAATATATCAAAATATTAATTAGTCCAATCCTATACAATTTAATCTCATTAAAATAGTCCAATCCAATTATGTTACAATTACTCTTAAATCAAAATTATTCATTTCATTGTGGGTTGTCCCACCTAATCGAAAACCTTATTAAGACTTTGATAAATATAAAAATAGTATTCAAAGCAATTTTGACATGTCTCATTCTAAGTTGAGATATTCAACTTGTTTTTTCCCAATATTTGTAGGTCAAAATTTTAATTTTTTAACCTAACTTATTGAACCTAACAACTAGACTAATATAGAAGAAGGCTATTGACATACTAATTAATTGAATATTGATGACTGTCCTTCATATGAAATTTTTGTACGAAGTTGAATTATAACTGACTTTTGAAATGCAAACGATTCAAATCATTCAACATGTTTTCAACTTAATTTTAGTTGAATATGAAATTATGAATGAATATTTGTTGACTTAATCATTAGAGTATCATTTTAGATCTGCTCTTGTTAGATTGTTTTCCCAATAATCAACAAAACTATACTAAATATGATCTCATTATCTCAACCAACCAACATTTTTAAAGTCATTAGCTAATTCAAGAGTAACTCGAACATAGTTACTAATATTTTTTCACGGGGTTTAACTACCTTACTGGTTAGACAATGTTACTCATCAATAATAATCATTTGATATTTTTTAATAACCACTCTTATAACTAATCCAAGTTATTATTATTGATGTATAACCTTACTCAATTAGTGAGTTAGCAAAACTTTTTTTTCACGAGGAGACAAGATGACATTGGCTCAACAATTTATCTCTGGCATGTACATAATTAGATTATGAATCATCTCTCCCAAAAACTTAATTAGATCGTGGGTTTAGAAGAAATTACCATTAAATTAAAAGAGACCAATCACCTAACTCTTCGAGTAAATTTTTAGGGTTGGACTTAGTTTAATTTATGGTGAAATAAATTGAATATCGTTATTAATATCTTTTCACATGAGATAAGATGACATTAGTATACCAATTTATCTATTACACTTACGTTGTTAGGTTATGAATGCGAATCATATCTCTCTCCCAAAATTCGAATTAATTAGGCCGTGGATTCAAAAGCAATTACATTTTTGCACATTGATTACCCATTAAAAGTGATTGATCACCTAATTCTTGGAGTAAACTTTAAGGGTTTGACTTAGCTTAATTTACTCAAATGGTGAATTACTTGAGTGTAATTAGGTGAAGCTGCATTTGGCACTTTGTGGTTTAAATACTTTAAAAAAAAAAAAAAAGACCTAATTGTAATTTACGTATGTACACTGTAATTGGTAGCCACTGAAAATTCATAACAGAAGTAATCATATGAAAACATCTTAAACTCAATGTTTGGAGGAGACTAGGAGTCAATAATTTAAACCAAAACGTATCTGAATAAGTAAAGTCAGACTACAACCTATCTTAGCTTTGACTTAATTAAAGTTGGAAGCAAACCATTACATTTGTCATTGGTTCTGGAATTTTGGTACACATGCATACACAGCAACCAAATTTTAATAATAAAATTTAATGACAATAACTTGTGGTGCATTTGGAATGACTTTTCAAGACTCGTACTAGCAGAATTTCCATAGAAAGTAGTACTTTAACCAAAAAAAGAAATTCGTGTTTTGGTATTATGTTAGGTCTTTTGCGTAAATTTAACGATGAACCCATTGGACAACGTGAGACAGTTCAACAAAGGTCTTTTGAGTTTTTTATTTTTTTTAATTCCTTTTTTAAAAAAAAAACTATTTTGTTTTATTTTGTGTTTTAATTATTTATATACATTTTATAATGAAAAAAGACCAAATTACTTATCATTTGTTACCATAAAATTTGGTCAAGTGTTAGTCAACTAACGATAGGATGTGTGATTGCAATACACCTATGAAACCTAAAATGGAGATTTTGTAATTATGACCAAAACTTATACGTACATATAATTAGGTCAAATGTCAGCGGTAGGTTTGCAAGTGTCTTCTAAATAATGAATTTATTTCCTAAAAGACCAATGTGCCCTTCAACTTATTATGATTAACGGTGATCAATGGATAGTGAATGAATCAAGGGTATATAAGTTAACTGGTTAGGGTGAAGTGCAATTATAAGTGAGGGGAAGTTCCAATCTGTCTGTTAGGACGGTAGCTATGGCCGGGGGCTTGTGAAATTTTTAACAAATGTTTCATCTAGCTGCCACTAGGCTCCAAGGCCCCGTTTATTACGTAAGATATAATTAGATTATTTATATGAGATTGGATTGGATTGAATTGGATTTGATAAAATTGAATTGGATTACTTTAATTGTTATCTCATGTTTGACAATATTAGGATAGGATAAAATTTAAATGAAATTTATCAATGATTAAAATGTAAATTTACAGATATTTGAATTTTTTTTTTTTTCATTTTTCCCACCATTTCCAGCTCCCCACAGCCACTCTCCTCCTTCTCTCATCACCAACATCTAAAATCCATCCAAAACCCATGCCGTTTTCAACGATGGGACGCGTGGTGGCAAAGACAAAGGCGTGATGCCTTGGAACGACGGTGAAGATGACGCGGAACCCAATTGCAAATCGATCGTATCTCGGTCTCGTCGATTTGGAGAATCGCCGATAGTGGAAGAAAGGGAGAAGAAAGCAACGACCGAAGAAGAACTGGAAGAACGGTGATTTGATCGGAGAAGAAATAAAACAATGGATTGAAGCAAGTAACGACAGCAAACAACGGAATTGGTGGAGAGACATCAAATAGGTAAGGTGGGACAAAATTAATCCACCGGTTTGAGTGAATTTCAATTAACCAATTGGAGTGAATTAAAAATACTGTTGGAAAAACTTTGGATAAATTAGTGAAGGAGGTTTGCTTGCACCAAACATTTGTTCAAACTCAGTCTCATCCTAGCCAATAAACAGTGCCTAAGGGTATGTTTATGCAATTTTTGTCCCTATGAAAATAATAATAATATTTAAAAAAAAAAACAAACAAACAAACTAGGAAAAGGAAAAGGGCAACCTTTGGGCTTTCATGATATGAATATAGCGGCCTATAGACTAAGCTCATATGATTTGTAGATGAGTCTGAAGCCCATATAATTGTATGTGAACACATGCTGTATTTAATTTGATTTAATTGTTAACTCATTTTTTTTATTAAATTTAATGATTTTATGTACTTTACTTTTTAAAAATTTAATATTTTTAATACAAGACATTACTATTAAATTTTTGTAATTAATAAATAATTAATATTTTTATTTAAAAAAAAAAGTTAATATTTTGATCAATATACATAACACGTGTTCAAACTGGTAAATATTGTATTATATATTATGTATAAGGTGTATTTACACTTATATTTTATTTATTTTTTGAGTGCATATTTATAATCATTTTACTTTCAACAGTTTTATTAAAGGATAGTATAGAAATTTAACATATATATAGATATGTATATATGTATGTATAATTTGGAGTTTACAGTTTTGAGGGGCGTAGATATCACCACTTTATAATTAAATGACTACCCACAGAATGTTACACTTGGATAGCTGTGGTTTGTGTTGTTTGTTTGAACTAGTTAGAAGAGTTGAGTGTGTAGAAATGATTAAAACTTGAAACTATTTAATCAAGGGAAAAATCTAAAAAACCTCCTGAAAATAAAAATAATATCAATTCACCCTAACTTTTAAAAATATTAGCCAAAAAACCCCTTACCGTCTCCCAAAAGCGGTTTTCATTTAAATATCAGTGGTTTTATGACAAAAAACATTAAAAGACCAAAATACCCATACCTTTCATTTAAAAAAGATTAACAAATTTAAAAATAATTAAAATGGAAAAAAACTAATTAAATATTTGATTAAAAATTAATTAATAAATAATAATTAAAAAATTATAAAAATAAGTGGAATCTCCACCATCAATTTTTTTTTTTTAATTTAAAAAGTCTGAAGAAATTAAATAAAAAAAAATTGGATCGGTTCAAAAAATGAATTAGTGAAAAAATAAAAAAATTAGTGAAAAACTAAAAGAACCCAGATCTGGATCATTAACTTAAAAACTTTAAATAAATAAAAACATAACAACACCAACATTATTCGATCAATCAACATGGGTAAAAAAATGTACCCATGGATTCTAGAATCCTGTTATTCAAACGAAGCCAATTTTGTAATCATAATCCATACAAAAAACATCGGTCTACACATAAAAAAACCACAAATACACACAAAAAACATCAGTCTACACACTCAGAATCCATACAAAAAACATCAGTCTACACATAAAAAACCACAAATACACACAAAAACAAAAACAGTCCTCCTCAAAAGCTACCCCACATTCATCATAGCCAAACTGCCAAACACGAACAAACTCCTCTGGAATATCGACCAACTTCTTCTTCTTCTTCTTCTCCTCTTTCTGTTGAGCTTTTCTGGGCAGTGGTGGAGGCTTTGCTCACCTTACCGGACACCTACCACATTTCTGGCAGTGGTGGAAGCCTTGTTGGCTTTGACAATCACCCAACTCCGACCCATATACAACCCCAAAAACGACGGGTACATTCCGTCTCTCCCCATAGCTAAAACCACCGCCACCACACGACTACTGTTACGGGTACACTTACTCTGAATCGACCCACCGTCCCAGTCAACAGACACCCACAGATTCGACGATCCCCTGGTGGGCAGAGAGCCGAAGCTCCGACGCACCGCTGAGAAAAGCGACCCTAGTCCAAGAAGCTCGATGACGACATAAGAGCAGACGGCGGCGACAGTGGGTTAAGGTGGGTTTTGATGGTGGGTGGGTGGTGATAAAGTTGAATGGTGACAGTGAGTTGGTGGGTTTTGAACATTTGGGTTCGAAGAAGAAGAGTAAGAGAAGAAGAAGAAGGAGAAGGAGATGAAGAGAGAGAGACGGAAACCATCTGTGTTCGGAAAAGAGAGAGAGACAGAGAGCAGAAGAAGAAGAAGGGAGAGAGAGAGAGAGAGATGTGATTGATGTTAGTATGTTTAGTTTTTTTTTTTTTTTTAATGAAAATTTTTAATGTTATTAATTATTTGATGCTACACGTGGCATACTCTGAGGGATCCAGCTAGAATCCAGTATGGATTCAAATCTCAATGACCATTTTACCCTCGAATTTCACGGATCCGTCACTTTTTTTTATCATTTTACTATTTCAATTAACGATAGGACTATTTTGGCTAATAATTTCAAAACCAGTGGTGGTTTGATATTAGTTTCGATTTCAGGGGGGAAATTGATAATAACCCTTTAATCAATGGCCAACAGGATAAATGTAAAATATAAGTGATTTGTTGTACTTTGTTTTTTTTTTTTTTGGTTTTGTCCATACTAAAAATTAGTTTTCTTATTGGGGTAAAACTTATTATCACTTATTATGATATAGATACTTTTTCTTTTTTAACTTGGAGGAGGAGGGATTTAACTAGAGACCCAATACTATTAAGTATTATAAATATTTTAAATTAAAATATTGAGTTTAATATGTAGTAATATATAATGTGTTTTCAAGGTATTTGGTTTATGATTTAGTTTGGACTTTAATGAACTTGGACTATAAACCAAACTAAACCAAACCATATAGTTTTGTAATAATAGAAGCATTCATTTTTTTTTTTTTTTTTGGTTAAATTCAAAAATCAATTTGATTCAATTTGGTTCAACGATTTATGGGCTTTTTTGTCCAAGTGTAACATGGTATGATAAAAGAGATCACAAAATCTTCAATATGCATTTTAAATCACCTGTGATGCTCCATATCCATCTTTTATCATAATTAAATGCTAAAAAGTGATCTTGGGTTGCCTACAAATACACATTTTTTTTTATATTAATAAGAAGCCTTTTTTTAAGTGGCACCTATACTAGCATGTTTTATGCTAGGGTTACTGAACTAATATTTTGAGTTTTAATATCACCTATTATTAGATTGGGATAAAAATGCTTCTAATATAAATGTCACTATTTAGGGTGACTGTTGTAGGCAAAGCAACAATAGTAGAGAGAGAGGGAGAGAAAAGAAGAAGAAGACAACCATCAATGATGTTTGGCAATGACAATGATGACTATTACCACGATGATGATTGTAGCGACAACAATCGTGTACTCACTTTTTATGTGACTTTTATAGACAAAGTAATAACAGTTGAGAGAAAAAAAAAAAGTGGGAAAGAGAGAAGGAGAAAGAGAAAGAGAATATAACCATTGATGAGTGATAGTGATGACGATGATGTACAACTGTGACGATGGAAGACGACTGCGAATCATCAATCCTAATGTCTTTCGGTTATTAAATTTGATTGAAATTTCTCATTCTAATAGTAGTTTGTTGTGCATTTATTAATTTGAAAGATGAATTTATGTAACTATGTTAAATAAGGTTCTTGAATAATTTATGTGGATTAGTTTTGCATGAAAATGATAGAAAAGAAATTGGGGGTTTGGATTTCTAAAAGTGGCAAATTTGGGGTTCTGGGTTTATGGGTTTGTTGAAAGAAATGAAATCAGTACCTATTTTCATTAATTTGGTGCCTACTACCATCAATTCATTACAATTTTTCCAACAATTCTATATCTATTTCCAACAACTTGGAACCTATTTTCGAATGTGGGACTAGACCTTATTTTCTTCCTAATGGGTGTATATTAAACTTCAATTTCTTATTCACCCAAGCATCAATGTGATCAAAAGAGTATATCAATTCAATGATCCCATGGAGAATAATACGAATCTACCTTGATCTTCTAAAATCGAGATTAAAAATTAAAAAAAGAAAAGTTCATAAAAATGGATATTTGTTTCTCTTATTTTCTAACAAAAATAAAAGGAAAAGAGATTGAGTTTTGTCTTATTTGTTAAGGATGAAATAATTACTTTTCACTTTTAGGTGACATTAAAATTCAAAGTATTAATTTAGTGACAATAATAAAAGAAGAGGGAAAATAAGTGATATTTCCTTCATTTCCACTATTTTGATAATTATACATCTCCATATAGGAAGAAAATGACGATATTTGCCCCCAAATAAATTGTATGTACAGTAATACATTATTATTATTATTATTATTGTTAAAGTTTGTAATCACGCTGCATAATATTAATATATCATTTCTTTTAACTATTGATTAAATGCTATAAATTAACAAATTCTAAGTAAAGGGAAAAAAAAATATGGAGCTGTACCTCCTTTTGTTTAATTTAATAAAATATAATAAATTTTAAACTATTTTTATCTTAAATTAATCATTTTTATTTTCTTAATTTTTGTAATAAATATTTAATGTCTTTAGCTTGATATATTAACTATATACATATTTGTTAAAATGCTCAAAAGATAACAGATTGTACTAATATGATATACAAAATATTTATAATTATTTTAATAAAATTATTAAAGATGTCCCAAAAATATAATGAAAATTCATTTTTGGAGCAAAAAAAATTAATTATTTTTCGGCCCAAATGAAACTTTCATTTTTTTTATGTGTAATATTTCATATAGGTCAATTCTCACCTACATAAAATATTACGTAAAAGTTATATGTTCTAAAAACTATTGATGTTTTATTGCGAACTAAAAGCAAATAACTTTTTTTTTTAATTAAAAATGATTTTTTTTTAATAATTGATTTTTTCATTTATTTTAATTATTTTTGGTAATGCTAACAAAGGCTAATGTTAGAAAAGAAATATATATTTAGAGCATACTTGTAATAGAGTGGTCCAAATCACGAAACTCAATGGAAAATTCAGGGAGTAAAAGTGATTTTAGCTAATGGACTCACATGTTATGTAAAGGTCTACAATGTTATATCAGGCCCATGGGCCGTGTTTGTCTGGTCATAAGCATCAGCCCAACCAATGGGGTTTCCTGGTTAAATTCTGGAAACAGTAGGTTGTTGTGTACTTCCAAATTTTAATCTAAACTCTGAAGAGTGTTTGGAGTTTACTCCTATTTACATTAATTAACAATAACATAAAGATTTGGAGAGGGTAATGTGAGTCAAATCAATACGGTATAAAAGATATACTATTAGACCAATCTCATGTGATCATATCTTTGGAATTTTCAAAACAGGAGTTAGAAAATTAGTGTGAGTTATTAAATAAGCACCAAATTATAAAAATAAGTGTATTTAATATTGGACTGTTTGTAAACAAAGGACAAATAATTCGCAAAAGAGAAATAATTTGCGTGTAAACTAAGTATTAGTTTGTGAATAAATGATAATACTAAAAAAGTTTATTTTCATAATTTTATATTAGCTTCAAAACTCACACTAGTTCTTATATTATTTTCTCCATATTAATATAATAATAATGATAATTAAATTATCAATCACAACTTACTATCAATAATTTAGATATATGAAAACTCATGCAACCACATTATTAAAAAATCCAAATCTGGGATACAATAATGCCTTATTAGTCACAACAGTAAAACTAAAATGTGTGATTACAGACAGCTTACCCCCAATGTATAATTATGATTGAAAAACTGCCTAAACAAATTGGTCCAGGTATTCATCCACAGTAGCATAATTAACATCTGGGTATAACACAGACGAATCGACACCAGAAGATGGCTCGATCTCGAAGTGTGTTTGCTCTCCTTTCATGAAAATCGAATAGTTGACTACCAGCATTACCTTGTCTTCCATCAATGAGGCATCTGATGAAACAATTAATAGTCATCAGTTCAAGTCAATAAAAGGTGTTTCATTTAGAAATTAAGAACAAATTAATTAAAACATTTATAAATTAATGAGATGATTTTTTTTACCAGTACAATGTAGTCAAATTGATACATTACTAATATAAATTAATTTATACATTTTTGTTGAATTTATTAGTAAATTTTTAGGGGGTTTGGGGGTGTTTTCAGTATTGTCAATTATCTGTTAAGTAATCAAAATAGGTTTTTCTATTTGTCTTGTAGTACACACTATATGAAATATATTATTGGCACTATTTTTTTTTTTAAAAAAAAGAAATATATTATTAGTACACGTAGGCCCCATTTGGTGAGTAGGATGAAATGAGATATAATTGGATGAAACATGAATAGATGATAATAGGTAGGATTAAATTAATTTTATAACATATTCGGAATTGTGGAGATTGGATTAGATTGTATTTAACTAAATTAATTTATATTTAATTGATAATAAAATTATAAACTACATAAAATTATTATAAAAAATTTTATAATTATTAAATAAATTTTATTTTTAAAAATTGTTAAAAATTTTAATAATTAAAATATTAAAGATAAAAAAAAAAAAAAGAAATCTCGTTTTATTTCCCACCATGGATCTTGTCGTCTTGTATGGTTCTTTCCATCTCTAGGTGATATCAAATACTGGTTATGTTGGGATGGAAAAAAAAGAAAAAAAAAATCTCAAACCCGCCATATTTGCCGATGACCAAACATGCCCCGTAGAGTGTTTTACGCAGAAATATTAATAAATGTTTTCTAGTTAGATTTTTTAAATAAAAATAATATTTAAAGTGTGTCATGAAAACCCATTTATTATGTGTTTTTTTTTTTTTTTTTCTAAAGTGCTTTTAAGTAACTTTTGTAGAAGGCACTTTCTTTTTATTTAAATTAGAAATTCATTACCGTTAAATATGATTTAGTGGTAGAGAGTCTTCATTTAATATGGTAATAATTCATATTTTAGTGACTTCACTGCAGGTGATACTAATAAAAAACAAATATGGAAAATGAACGAGGTAAAGATTGATAACCTTCAATCATCTTGATGATTTGATCCTCAGTAACATAGATTTTTTTGAGGGTTTTGCCAATCTTCTTCTCCCAAAGGGCAACAAGCTCATTGAACGAGTAGAAATTCTTAGGAGGCCTGAGATACAGAGTCTTGTTTATTGCTCTTGGATCAACAACAGCTCTGATTGTGTAGGTTGCAATGTCTTCCTCCTTGTTAAATATTGCTGCAACAAAATGTAGAATGCCAAAACCATATATGCGTATCTTCAATCATCAACACATCATTATATATATCAGAAACCAAGATTATGTACTTGTCTCTTTCTATTACAGTTGAAATATCTAAATCAATCACGTTTTATGTGAAAATTAAAAGGTCTAAAATGAAAAAGCAAAACAAAAATTTTGAGACAAAAAATCCGTTATATCAATAAAAATAAACACAATTTATTGTACATATTGGAACTCGATCAGTCATTGGATTTATACATATAGTTTTGTATATTATTAATTAATTACCTTTGTGTTGATCAACACCAAACATCATGATCTTATCTCTAGGAAGATCAGTGGCTCCAGGCTGTGCCAAAGTTGGGAGGAAAAAGCGAAAGGAGCAGTTGCAAGATATATAAGTGTAGGGAATACCACTAGCCTCAATAGCTCTGCGGATTTTGGCCTTTCTTGCATAGCCAGATTTTGCTGGCTCAAGCGGATGCCCGGCATCTACATTCATTCCAAATTCTGATGGGACAAACCTCTGAACAATTCAAAACATTATTGTTATCAGAACATTGTTCCGCATTTCATTGCAATTACACGCAAATTAATAACATACTGTTACATGTGGGAGTAATCTTGAATAAGAGAAAATGTTGAAAGCATGTTTTTATATATAGAGAGAGAAAATAAAATTACGGAAATAACCCTTTTGTGAAGCTAGAGTTGAAAAGTAATCATTTTTTAAAATTTCTTACTTTTACCTATTGTATTTTTGTCCAAAAACAGTTATTCTTTTAAGATTTAAAAAAAAAAAATGTTAGTATTTAACTTAGACATAAATAAATGTTAGTATTTAACTTAGACATAAATAAATGGTCATTTATAAAATAAGCCCATATATATATTCGATTAGCTTACACCATTTTTAGGTCGAAGAACTATCGAGACCAGTTCAATTAATATTTTAATAGCATAACTCGGATAATTACTCCCAAATATCGGGAGAAGTTTGCTCACATCTTTTATGAATATTAATACAAAAGGTGGGATTGGAGAGACTTGAACCAGCTATTTAAAGTAACAGATAGAGATGGTTAAATTACTATGCCAACTTCACTTATCGAGAACATGTTTATATTTATTTACAAAAATCATATATATCCATAATCATAATAATAATAATACTAACACTTTCAGTAAAACGAATTTTGTGTGGAATGTTAATTGGCATAGTACGCTCATTCCAGTCATGCACAACAAAAAATAATAATAATTAAAAAATATTTTTGATGAATTCAAGTCCTTTTTGTTGATAAACACTCCTGAACGCTCTAGTCATGTAAGAAATTTTTTTTCCATCAACATTATATTCTGTAAATCTCAGCTGATATGAAAAGGAAAAATCTGTCAAACCATATGAAACTCCATCTTTCTTTACAATAAATATTTAAAGAAAATTAGACAATTCATCAAAGGGCAAGGAGATTGAGGAACAAACCTTAATATGACCAGCTTCTTTAATGGCAGCAATAATATTATACTGAACATCTGGCTGTGAGCGGGCGACTGCTGATATCACTATATCCACCAACTTTATTGCCTTCAACAATTTTTCATAATCGAAGATATCGCCCTACGTGACAAATCATAATTGACACAAATTTATTCTCCTAATCACGTTCATATAAAATAACAACTCTTTACTAAATTGTTCAACTATATTTGCATTAACTTTTATTCTCTTTTAATGTTTCCAGCAGACAAACTTGGGCGGAAAACGTAAATGTGAGCCCACGTTATGGCACATAGAATAGACAAATTTAATTATATATATATAATATGATATTTTATAAATATCGAGGCAGGTGGGTAAATCTGTCATTCTATTTAAATGTATATTTAAATTAAGTAAAGTCTATTAGATTCTTGTCAGTTATTTATAATTCAAATCGTTCAATTATATATTATTAAGTGTCAAAACACTTTCATGAAGACACTTTCATGAAGACCGTACCTATAGTAGATATATAAGGATAATATGCTAAAAATATATATTCTTTTAGGATTTGACTGCTTTTCTTACTTAGATAAGGTTATCTTCTTAATTATAAATGATAAGTTTAATGGGATATCAATTAAAATAAAAATTTTTTAGTAAATGATCAAAACATAAAAACTGAGAGATGAATATTCATACACAGAGCAAACTGACGCCCCAGTTCTTGAAATCCTCCACGAGTTTGCCCTTAACAGGATCGGAGAAGTTGCTTTCTCTGACCAACACAAAGGTTGGATGCCCAGCCTTTACACTTGCTTCGACAATGAATTTTCCCAAGTTTCCGGTTCCTCCAATCACCAAAATTTTACTTTTCTCAGCCATCAAAGATATAGAAAGTTTTCTTTTTGTTTCTAGAAAAAATGAGAAAAGAACTTTTCAAGAAGAAGAATCAATGGAGAAGAAGATGATGGAATAAGCTTTCCTTGGAGTTTTGATCCAGTTTGGTGCACCATTTATAGATATAATGAGGACTGTGAAATTACAAAAATAGCCTTCTTCCCGGATCCCAAATGTTACGATATGTCAACCAAATTTTCTCGTGCACAAATGAAAACATGTTTATTTAAAGGCTAAATTACCTGAGGTTTGAAAAAATTGTACAAAAATAATAATGTTTGAATAACTCGCACTGACCTCCTCTGAGATTCCAAAAACTTAGCATAAACTTCCCTTACCGTTAGTCAATCACGGTTAAATTTTCACGGTCAACGATCAAAAATACAAAAAACTAAAATACCCTTCAAGTCAAATTTAAAGTTAACATTTTATTTTTTATAAACTTAAAATTAATATAATATATTTTTTAATTTAATTAAAATACAAAAATTAATATAATATATATATATATATTGATAGGACCCATCTCAATGACTCTCTTGAGCCTAAAAGGATTCCGTAAAAATTTGGATCTTTCTAATTGAATCTAGATTTACTGAAAATAGTTTAGAAAAATCATCGTAGATCTTATAATCACTTTATAAATAAATCTGAACAAATGAGAAATATTTACGTTTCTCATGTTAGACCCCTGGACTGATAAACAAAATATTCATAACATATATGGAAAAAACGGAGATTAAATGAGAATAGAATTATTATGATCATTAATGAAAAAATAAAAGCAACAGCTTTAAAATAAGATATCTTAAGTTGAGTTGATTCGTAAATTTTAAGGATAAAATTTTATAAAGGAGAATTGATTTGTAAGATTCCAATCCAAGTGGATCTAAGAGATTAATTAAAATCTAGTTTATTATTATTAATTGGGTCCGGTTCAAGTTTTAGAAATAAAAAGGTATATGAACAAATATTTTCTAGATGGACATTTTTAAAAGAAATCAAAAAGGTTGGCTGTGAAAGGAAAATGACTATAGAAAAAGGTAGGAAAACGTAAAAAGGCAAGTCAAAAGCTAGAGACAAAATAGGGTGAGTTAGTCAAGAAAGGGAGAATGGTATGGTTTCAATTTTTCGAATGAAAGACATTGAAATTGAGAGGTTGAAATGGTAAGCCAATTGAAAAGTCAAAGAAAATATGTGGTTAAATGGTTAACACTAGACATTGAAAAGAGTGGAACCGATCACGCAAACATACACATATACATAAGGAAAAAAAAATTGAGAGGGTTAGATATAAACACAAACGGAGATAACAAGATCATTTGAGAAAAAGAAAAATCAAAGTAATAAAGTAATGGGGACAAAAGTCAAATGAAAAACTTAGTAGGCAAAATAGATATTTAAAGAAAGTGTGTTTGTGTGTGTGTTGGTTATATTTTATATATATATATATATATATATATATATATATATATATTCATATTCATAAGAGAGGAAACACACACGCAACTAAATAGAGTTGCAAAAAAAAAAAAAAAAAAAAAAAAAATCAGAAGATAAAAAAAAAAAAAAAGAAGAAGAAGAGAGAGAAGGGACATAACGATATTTCAAATGGGTAAATGGAATATTTGAGTGCCTGAGTTATCCAGATAAGTAATTTTATTTTAATGAGATTTGGATTCTAAAAAATTAGTTAATTTTTTATAAGTTCTAAATTCATGAATTTTATGTGATTTTAGGGTGGATCCAAAATTATGAGAAATTATATAAAAACTCGTTTTAGATTCAGAAATAATAAATGAGTTATGTGAGTGGATATGTTTAATATTTTAGATCGAATTAATTATTTACAATTATATATTTTAGATTTTATTTATTTAATTGTTATTGGAAGAAAATTATTTTATTAATTTATTGATTTATTGATTATGTATTATGATTTATAACTTGATTATAGAATATTTATTTTGGATAATTATATTTATATTCAGAAATCAAGTTATACAATTTGCATATGAAAATGATTTAAGATTTGGAAACGAATAAAATGAGATTTTCAGAACGTCAAGGTTATAATATTCCCTCTATCAGTCAAACAGGTTACACATATGTGAGACCTAGATTCGCTCAACACGTGTAAGACAAATGTCAAGAGAGTCATTGAGTTATCGAGAGAGTCATCAAGTCGCTTAGCACGTGTATGACGGATGATATCTCTCGTTCTGCGTGTATGTTAAGTATCTCTATTACATATAATAGATTTCCCTAGGTACTAGGTGGTGTAGGATTTCAGATTATGGATGTTATATTTTGAGTTTGATTACCAAAGAAAGAGATTCACAGAACACAAATTTTATAGAAAGAGTTTTCAAAAACATTTTATGGATAATAGTTACAAAATATATTTTATAAAGTTATCAGAAATTATGCATACAGATGGTTACAGTTTTATTATGTTATAAATGATTGAATTTAATTTTATTATTTTAGATATGAATTTATGTGAATTATTGAGAAGTATTTATTATTACCAGAAATATATTATAATTTATTTAGACATGCTTTTAAAAAAGTTATATTCACTCATAAGACGTTAGTGCTCACTCTTTATATACCCATTTTTTTGAGGTATCCAATACAGGTTCATGCAGATTATTGTATATTGTGAGAATGGTCATACGGTGACGACAAATGCATTAATTATGTTTTTAAGTAGAAACATTTTGCATAAGTGTATATTATTTTAATTAATTAGATTTCATAAATGTGTTTCGAGAATAGTTTTGGAAATGAAATTTTTTTTCCATATATTTTATGAATATTTTGATTATTCAATCAAGGGGTCTAACATGAGAAATGTAAAGATTTCTTATTTGTTTAGATTTATCTTTAAAGTAATTATGAGATTTACGATGATTTTTCTAAACTATTTTCAGTGAATCTATATTTCAATCAGAAAAATCTCAGTTTTTACGGAATCCTTCCGAACTTTAGAGAGGAGTCGGGATAGGTCCTATCATTCATACATATATATATATATATATATATATGCTTTTAATTTAATATGTCAAAAAAATTAATTTAATTAAAAAAAAAATTGTCTCCTATGGAGATCAAAACCTAGTTTCGAACTGATCTCCAATGTCATAAAGCGAAGGAGATGTGTCTCCATCATGCCTCCGGAGATGGAAACCAATTGGTTTCCATCGCTAAAGACCTGATCTTTGGCGATGGAGACAAGTGGTCTCCACCATCAAAAACCAGTCTCTAACGGTGGAGATCAATTGGACATAATAAGGCCATCTCTAATTTTTTTATTTTTTTTTTAAAATTGCATAAACTTTGATTTATATATATATATATGAGAAATCTTTAGTTTGACGTTAATGTTTAATTTGGGTGATGTTGGTTTGATAAAAATATTGGAGATGATGATTTTGATGAATATAGAAGATAAATTGGATATGAGGAAGACGATGAGAGGTAGAAGATAAATGAGATTTTTTTTTTAAATAAAAAATAATATTATATTATTATTTTAGTAATTAGAAATATTATTTTTAATTAAAATATTCATTATATGTGAATTGACCATTTTATCCATCATAATTTTGATTTAATTATGATTGACTAATGGTTGACTGATGGTAGAGAAGGTTTGTGTTGAGTTTTGAAGTCTCAAATAATGAGAGTACGAGTTATCCAAATATAATCATTTTTGTGTAATTTCATCAAACCTCAAAGAGGTTTATGCCATTTGCCCTTCTTTAAATAAATCAATTGAAATGTGATTTCAAATGTTAATTAGTTGCAAATGCTATTTCAGATATCTCTTTTTCTAACTTTAATTTTTGAAGGATATATTCAAGATATCACATATATTGTAGTCATTTGAACTTATTGTATTGTCAAGTTGAATAAAAGTTTTCTATTGGGGGTGAGCATCTCCAACCCAATCCAATAAAGTCAGTCTAACCTAACTACTTCTTATCAGGTTGGATTGGGTTAAATCTTAAAAAAATTGAAATAGATTGGGTTGAAAATTTTTCAATCCAACCCAACCCAACTCGATAAATGTTCATCTCTACTTCTAAATTCAAGATTTTTTTTTTCCATTCTTCTAGAAGAACATTTGCTACGAATGGCGATCAGGGACAAGCTTCATGGTCGATTGAATCATTTATTTTGAATTATTGAATTTTTATTTGTACTCGTTTTGTTAGTAATCAAATTATTAAGACTATAAGAGTTACCAACTAAATATTTTATATCTTTGTGATAAATTAAATTCAACTCGATCAACCCAACCCAATTTAACTCGACTATTATTAGGTTGGGTTAGATTAAAGAATTTATTGGTTTGCATTGCGTTAAAATCCGTATTAAGTTAAGAGATTTTCAACCTGACCCAATTTGAACCTAAAAACACCCACCCCTATTTGCTATCACCAGGTAATATTGGATAGTGATTTGCTAAAAATATATCTAAGCAAATTGCTTTTTGTCAAATTATTTAGAGTTAATCTCAAAAAACTATGCATAGTTTGTCTATATCTCATTTCTACCACACTAGTTTCATTTTTATCCAAAATTTTCTCTACCATAAATTTTTTAATGAAAAATGTTAACAAAAGTTCAAATATTGAATTTACCTTTGATTCACATAATATAAAAATATAAAAATAAAGAATAAAAATAGCTAATATTAAATATAAAAAAATAAAAATAAAGAATAAAAATAGATAATATTAAATGTAAAAATATAAAAAAATAAAAATAAATGATATAAAAATATAAAATATAAAAAAATAAAAATAAAAATAAATGATATAAAAATCTAAAATCTAAAAACAAAATAAATAATATTAAAAGATAAAAAATAAACAATCAAAATAAATAATATTAAAATATAAAATATAAAAAATCAAAATAAATAACATTCACATATAAAAACTTGTTGAAAGAAAAAGAGAAAAAAATTTTGAAAAAATTTCAATCCAAATCTTTAAGTTGAAGTTGAAGATTTGGAAATCTTTAACTATCTTAAAAAAAAAATTAGTTTGATGAGACACATCAAACACAGTTAAACAAAAACCCATAAAACAACTTTTTACTATTGAAGTGAAAACACTAACACATTAAACACAAACACAAACTTGGAAAATAGCTTTCAAACCCTACTACTAATTCGCCCGTGACCCAGAATCCCAACCGTCAAACCCAGAAACCCAACCATCAAACCCCAACACCACCACCACTAATTCACAGTAACAAATCCAATCAAATACAAACTAACATCTTCAAACTTAAACCCCAACATCACCACCACCACTGTCAATCCCTATCAAGCTGTGAGCAGCAAAGACGCTGAGGTTGAAGTGAAAGGTGATGAAAGATGAGAGAGAAAGCAATGAGAAGAGGGAGAGAGAGCAGTTAGGTTTGCCCTTGGAGGTAAACGATCAACCAAGTCAATTTGACGAAATATGTAATCGTCAAGGGTATTATTGTCTTTTCAAGCTACGTACGATTTTTAGGATTATCCCAATTATTTAAAAATACTATAAATATTTTAAACACTCCAAAAGGCACATATCAAGTTTCTATTTAAAATAAATCGTTTATATATATATATAATATTTCAAAAGCGAATTATAATTTAGCTTATCGGTTTGAAAATAATTATAGATGAAGTCAACTTTTGGTGTTAATTACAATAAACCCTCTGTCGTTGGGAAATTCTGTTAAAGTTAATAGTGGACTAACAAAAAGACCAAAATACCCTCACCTTTTAATTATTTTTCAAAAATAAATTTAAAAAATAATTAAATAAATTTTTCATCAGATCTCCATCGTCCATATTAAGATCAAAAAGGGAGAATAATTTAAAAAAATTTAAAATTAAATAAAAATTTTTAAAAAAAATTGTTGGGTTCATTTCTTTTCCTATCTTCAACATCCTAAAATCAAAACCTAGTTCACTCAGTTCATCTTTTCCCATCAAAACCCCATCTTTAAATCACTCTTCCCCAGTCCATCTCCCACCAAAGCCATTCAAATCACCCTTCCAATCTTTTGGTAAAAACACAACCAATCATCACATAATCAAAAGTTCATCTCAGTTAGTTGAACCCATATTCATCTAGGTTCGACGAACCCAAATGAAGAGACCCTTCAACCACTTCATCTGGGTTTTAATGGACGTTGTGACAGAGGAGAAAGAGGAAACAGAGAGGTGAGAGAGAGAAAGGGTTGAAGGAAATAGAGAGATAGAGATAGTGACTGGGTTCACAAAGCCAAAACCAAACTCACCCATCGTCGATGACCTTTTTTTGTTCGCACCGTCCCTTCGCCAACCATCACCCCTTCCCAGACATCTGAGAAGGCACTAAAACAACACTAGTGCTGGGGACGATTGTGTTTAAGGAGTCCATTGCCGTCGTCGCCATCTCTAAGTCCCCTTACCTTATCCCCCTACAAAATTGCCACTGTTGGCCTCTCCACCTCTCCTGGCTTCTCTCTCAATTTCAAGTGTTCGATTTTTTTTAAAAAAAAAATCAAGTGTTTGATTGTTGGTTCTAGAAAAATTGGATATTTTTTCGTTTTTAGGAATTTTATTTTATAAACAAGATGGGTTTTGTGATATATTAGGAAGATGATGGATATGGGTTCATTTGGTGGTGGAATTCACATTGTATGATACGAGGAAGATGAAGATGGTGGTTTTGGTTGTGATGATGAAGATGATTATGTTCAGTCTTTTTTTTTTTTTTTTCCTTTTCATATAATTTTTTATTTTTTTCTTTTTTCATATATTTATTTTTTAATTTTTTTGGAATTATTCTTCATCATCTATTTTAGGATGAACAATGGATATTAATTCAAATTAAAAAAGTTAAATATATGAAAAAAGATATTTAAAAATAATTAAAAATAAAAAATAAAAAAATTCATCAGATCTTCACTATCCATCTATCTGATTAATTTTTTATTTGATTTACTTTAAGTTTTTAAAATCTAATTAAAAATAAGATCAAAAAAGATAATTTTACCCTTGACTCAGCTACCTTTAACAGAGGTTCACTAACGACAAGGGTTTATTGTAACTAACACCAAAAGTTAATTCTGTTTGTAATTATTTTCAAATCGATAGACCAAATTGTAATTTGCTCTAATTTCATAAAACTATTATGTTTATTTTAACCATATATTAAAAGCATAAGATAAGAAAAAATGTTTAAAACTATTTGATAGGGAAAGCGAAAACTCTTTAATTAAAGCCTAGTGTAAGTTATTGGGACGTTGAAATTTGAATATGTGATGGAACAATAACTGTCACAAAATTACCTACTATGGTGAACATGTGATGCAACCAATTATATTAATCTAATTCAAACAAAGAATCAGAAAAATTTTCAATTGCAAAAATGACTTTCCCTACCAATAAGGCACCACAAACATTGGTCATAAAATTCCTAAAATCTACTTGGGAAAAAAAAAATCTCCAACTTATTATAATTTCAGGTGTATTTTTTTGTTGAAGAAATATTAAATGTACTTATACTCGGTCGTTGTTCCAGTCATTAGTTCTTTTGTGTCTTTTTTGAAAGCCGACTCTAAATGGGTAATAGATATACCATAAATCCATAATATATTGAGATTACTAATATGTTTCTAATATCTATATTTAAAATAATATTTTCTATAATTGAGAGATTATTATCTTACAATAAACGAAGAAAACTATACGAGAAGAAAATTAGGAAAGAGAACTGCTCCTGAAACAAAATATCCACATAAATCTTGTAACATGTTTTCCCGAAATAAAGGAAGAAAATTACCCATATAAAACATTTAAAATGTGTTTCTTGAGAATTGAATCTCATCATCTTACTAAACCTAAATGAGAGATAGATACCCATTTTAGTGAATGAGTTGGTGCCTTACTGACATATCTTTTTATATGATTTCAATTCTAATTAAAGAACCATTAGCTTACATCCGATCTATGATCCTTTTTTTTTCTATTAGTTACTGCATTGTCATATAGACTAGAAAATGTACATCTGAAAGTGTTGTGCAAAATCGTAAGTGAACGAGCCGAACAAGTAATAAAGTAATGAGAGAAGTATCGTCCCACGAGGATTGTTGTTAATTAATGCCCAAAATTAAAATAACTCAACTTTTATTTGATAGATGAAATTTGGGTAAATGAGTTGCAAACTATGAGTAAATTTAATTGCAATTGTAAATAAATGAAAATTAATTCAATGAATAAAAATTCTAAGATTATGATTTCACCATAACTAATCTGTTCCTCCCCTTTGTTCTTTTTAACAAAAATTAACTATCCAGTTGCTAGTCGAGATTCCCTAAATTATTCACATAGCCCCTCCCGAGGTCTAAGGAAAATACCCTACAAAGATTAACTGCTATGTTCTCATGCAAGTCAAAACATTAAAGGATTTATTAAGATTTATGGATCTCTTTTATAGACTACACAAACCATGCAGGTATATTCCTATCCTACATGTAATTTATGACATTAAATACAATGAACTAGACACATAAATCAGCTTCCGCTATCATTATGATTAACAATTCAACTAAATAGTGGCCAATTATTTAGAAGCATTAAGAACAATATTAAATGCATCAACCAAGATAGAAAATCATTAATTGAATTGAACAAAGGTTTGGAACATCAAAGTTAGGCTACATCATAACCTTAGAAAACAAATCTACTCCATAATAGAATTTATAAAAACTAGAAAATTAAACATAACAAGAGATAGGAAAACTTAGTGGATTGAAACTTCACCGTAGAATTTCTTCCCCTGCTTTGCTTCTCCTCTCCAAGCTCTCTCTCTCTTTCTCTAAACTACTTATTGTTTTGGTTTGTGATGGAATGCTTAGAATGGTGATTCTAAGGCCTATTTATAGGCCAAATTCACCTCCAATTACATCATCGATTGCATCATCGTTTCCTGATTTTCCACCATTTTGCATCATCGCTTGCATCATCTTTCAGCTACCCCAGTCAAAGTCAACTTTCAAATTACATCATTGCTTACATCATCGTTCACCTACCCCAGTCAAGTCAACTTCTATTACATCATTGCTTACATCATAATTTTGATTACATCATTTCTTACATCAGCATGACATAATATTTATTTCTAGAATACCCTATCTTTAAACCGCGATAATTTCTTTATGCGATCTCCGACTCGAGTAATTCTTGAGGCGATGAACTTGCTGCGAATGATATTCATTTTGTAGCGATGATCTTGTCTTGAACAATATTACTTGGTGGGGTCCACATGCGCATTTTTAATCAATTTTATTCTGAAAATAAAAATAAAATAAATATGAAATAATTTACTTAATAATAATAAAAATATTAAGAACTAAGCAAGAATTCAAATTTAAAAAGATAAAATAACTCTATAAATATAAAGTTATCAGAAAGCCAAGAACATTATATAGTCACTGCTACGAAGCACTGTTCACTTAAGTTTAAACACATGAAAACAGTTTTAATTCTTTAAAGCACTTTTTTTTTTTTTTTTTAATAATTACAGTGCTATAATTCCATTCAAGACATATATTAAGGGGAATTTATAGTTTTTACCCAAATAAAAAGAAAATTTTTATTTTTATCCAGATTTTTAGAAAAATTAATTTTTGACCTCTCAAACAAATTATTTCCATTATATACCCAAGATTACTAAAATACCATTAAGTTAAATCCACTCAATCGCTCTAACCCGAAATTACCAAAATAGTTTTCTTTTTCCTAACAAGATCCTCTCTCTCTCTCCTCTTCTCCATTCATAATTTTTGATATTAGATTCACCATTGTAACTGAAAAACAATCTAGCAAGGGATTCTTCATTGAAACTTCTTTATCTATTGAAGATTTTTGATCCATTCAAATTTCATCCATAGAAGATTTTAAAGTTTTTTTTTCCATTTGAAGTAATTTGAGTTTTGAGGGTAATGTATTTGTTTTTGTTGGTTAGTTTTTTGTTTTATTTATATTGCAAGTTAAAGACTGTAAGAATTAAAATTTGATTGTGATATATATGGTATCGAATCAAATCTACAAAATCTGTGACGAAATCAATTTTTCAGTCATGAAAAACAAAAATCGATTTTTCATAATATGAAAAACTTATTTCAGAAGTAGATCAGTTTTTCAGTTAATTAAAAAATCGAATTGCTTTTCAGTCCACTGAAAAACCGAAATAACCAATTTTTTAATATTTTTTATATTTGTTATGTTTAAATGTTGTTTATTGAATTTTAGTGTTATATATGGTTAGACATGATTGTATTTTATTCTATTTGATTATATTTGGCTTATGAGTGTTGTTAGTATACAATCAATACGGCTAACTCAGTTTTTAGGGGAGTCACTTAAAAATCGAGTGAGGCACTATTAGCATAATTTCAATAGTTCTTGTATTTTTTATGCTAGGTATTGATTTATAGTGTTAGATTTGATTCGATATGATCGTATTTTGTAATGTTGACCCATTTGAGTGAGACTAATTTGTTACTTGAATGCTACAAGAACGATTCAAGAGATGATCGTAATCAACTTTGACAGAGAGTGGAATGGATGTAACTACATTGGGGGTGAGCCTATCATGTGTAAGATCCATAAAGATAGTAGTTTTTCATTGTTGATGGACATTGTGTATAGAGAGGTTGATATTAATAGAAGAAAGTGAGATATCCGTATATATTATTTACTATAAAGTATAACAAATGATCAAATTAAAAAAAATACGCATCATGCGATCTTGGTATGGTTGGTTTAATGGCAATAATAAATATAGATGTTAAAGAGATTTATATTGATAAGATTGCGAGATATTTTGGAGCTGAAGTTAGTAGTCATATCGTTCATCAAATTGTTACCGACTCAATACCAGACACAAGATATGATGAGACAGATACGAATAGACCTGTAAATCCGCATATGGTTGAAAGTCAATATTTTCTTACTTCAAGTATTGGGAGCAATAAGGTTGATACTTCTGTCACCCCATTTACATCTATGGGAAATTCGATTCGCGACGTTAATGATAACTATATGAATAATAGTACTGATGATGAAGATCGAGACACAGATGATGATGGTGATAGGATACGGGATAGTAATGAAAAGCAAACTGGAGATAGTGATAAAGAGAAAACTCAATTTGATGAAGTATTTGAGGAAGAAAGGTTTCCAAAAATAAGATTTTTAGGTTTACAATTTTAGAGCAATCCTTCACGATCATATTGGATTATTCCTGGTATAGAACTAGGCGACATTGAGGCTACTTCAAACACCATGTCGATCATCTACCAACGTGGTACATTGTATAAAGGTGCATTCTTTGACGATAAAGAAGACATAAGTACAAATATTGGAGAATATGCTCTGAAAACCAAGTTTGAATATCAAGTTAGACATTCAGACATGGATTGATTTGAGGCCGATTGCAAGGATAAGAGTTATAACTTTATAGTTCGATCAAAATGCAGA
Source organism: Dimocarpus longan (assembly GCA_022984855.1). Taxonomy (NCBI): domain Eukaryota; kingdom Viridiplantae; phylum Streptophyta; class Magnoliopsida; order Sapindales; family Sapindaceae; genus Dimocarpus; species Dimocarpus longan. The sequence goes on from CM041013.1 coordinate 25,937,246, forward strand.
AAGGATTGTTCGATGTGGTTTGTGTTGAAGTATGAGACGGAACACACACGTCATCAGACTGCTATAGAATCACATATAAAGAGTGTGAAGGCTATCGTCATTGAAAAATTATATGCGGGAAAAGTGGGGAGAGATATTTATACATCTAATCGCTTGATTGGAGAAATGCTAGAGTAGTATTATATGCAGATCTTGTACAGTAAAGCTTGGAAGGCTTTACAATATGTAAAGAAACTAGCATATGGACAAGCGAATGAATCATATCAACAGCTACCATCCTACTTTGAAATGTTAAAACTATCAAAACTTGGCACAATGACGATAATTTAGAGTGATGAAAACAATCGATTCTTGTATTCCTTTGTTGCACTTAGAGCTTCCATTAAGGGTTTTCAGTGTTACATGAGACTGATTATTACTATTGATGCCACTCATTTGAAAGATGAATATAAAGGGGTGAGTTTTTTTTTGCTGCATGTAAAGATGAGTTCCATCGCTTTTTGGATTTGTTAATAGAGAGTCAGACTGTTTATGGACATGGTTTTTGAAAAAGTTATAAGAGGCGATCAACGTGTCAGATGATTTGCTTATCATATCCGATCATCATAAAAGCATATCGAATAGGATGAAAGCAGCTTTTCCTAAAGTCCTATACATGTGTTTTTTCCACTTGTGGTGTAAAACCCAAAATCGCGTTCGTCGGAGAGCGAAATATTTTTCCGATGGATCGCGTTCGATCGGAAAAATATAATTATCGAGTCCGAGAATATTCGAAATAATTATTTTCGTTTTAGAGAAATAAATTCGAGTTCGTGAGACGGATTCGAGATTTATTAAATAATTTCGAGAGTGCGAACTTGAGGTTTAATCAAAAGCGAATTCCAGGACGGACGAACGAAATTCGAGCTTGGAAGAATGTATGGAAGGTTTTTAGTATGTAATATTATATTGTTAATATAATATTATTAACAAAAGAAGAGTTATTATGGCCATTGATGGCTCTCGGTCAAACAAGAAATTTTTAATGAATAAAACAAACAAAGCTTGCAACGGTCTCATTCCATAACAGCATCCAAAGTGAGAAAAAGAGAGGAAGATGCTAAGCTCGGTCACCACTATTGCATGCAAGACAAAACCAAAAACAAAAGAGTTACTGCTCGTGAGTGAAAGAGAGAATACGAGAGTGAAAAATAGACAAACGGGGACCGAGAGCATCATTTGCATCTGGTGAAAGAAGCAAAGAAACCGAGGAGCAGATCGGAACCAAGAGGAAGATCGTGAGCTGAAAGTTGAAGCCGTGAGCTGCAAGGGATGAGAGGAGCGACAACACCTTCAATCCAACAGCTGCATGCAACATCTGGGTGAGCTAGGATCCAGCTGGATCAAGCAAATCGTGCATGCAAGCAAGAGAAGGTGAGCTGCTGCTCATGGAAGAAGAAGGAATCGAGAACAGATCTGAAACAAGAAGCACTGCATGTAAGCAAGAGATTGTGAGCTAAAAGGAGAGAGAGCGAGAATGAGAGCTGCATGTGGGAGATAATACCAGATCTGTGAGTTAGCAGCTGCTTATGTTCTTCAATCAAGCTAAGAAGAGAATCGGTCCCTACATGCAAGTAAGGTGAGGCGATCAGCTGCTGAGAAGTGGTGAGCTTGCTGCCGTGAGCTGACTGACTGCCATTGCTGCCTTTGCTGTGTGCTATCAGCGTGAGCTGCTGCCGGCGAAGGGAAGGTGCTGTCGTCCTTGCTGCTGGCGTGAAGAGCTGATGGCGTGAGTTGTCCAATTGCTGTTGTGCTGTCACCGTGAATCATATGCTGAAGCTGTGTTCGAGCTGCTGTCGTCGTGGCTGTTGACGTTGCTGCCGTCACCAGCTGCTGTCACCGTCCCCAAGTGCTGTCTTGCCGTGCTGTCTTGCTGCCTGGTGCTGCACGTGCTGACCAGCTGCTATAAGTTTGCTGCCGAGCTGAGTTGCTGCCATGAGAGTTTTGTCGTCATTCGGAAGCCGTTTTGAAGCGGAGAACAGCTCGCTTCATGGGTAAGGTGCTGTCCCCTTTGTTTTGTTGAGAAGTTTTGAGTAATTAGTGAGCATCTATGTGATTAGAGTTGAGATAAATTGATAATATTATGTTTGGGACTAGGATTGGAAACCTCGTTAGTGCGGAGGTTCGCTCGTTGATGTTGCGATTGTGTTTTTATCATCGATCGTATTCGTTGAATGTTGTTTATGGGCTGTTATGAGATATTTAGGGGCTGTTGAAATATGTTTTTGGTTTCGTGTTTGTGGTCATGGAAAATGGATTGTATTTAAGTGTTTTAAAGTATCGGATAGTCGTTCGGATATTTAGAAATCGTTTCCGAGCGATTCGGTTGATTTTTCTACGAATGCGAGCGTTGTTAGTTTATGATTTTCGTTGTCGATTATAAAAAGATTGTGAATGTTATCTCGCTGCCCCAAGATTGATATTAAGCCCGTTAAAGTGTTTAAGTAAAGTCACGAGCTGTTATTAACGATAAGTTTAAGCGGAAACAAAGAAATCGCGCAAAACGCGTAAAATCGATAAATCGCGATGATTAGTGAAATCGCGTAAGCTTTAAGTTTGTCGTTTAATTTCGAATCTTTTGTTTAGTGAATTCATTAAAATCTGATTTTGATGATGTTCCATTAGATTCGAATGGCATAGTTGTCGGTTCTATAACCGCAAAGTTTCGAATATTTTTAAGTCACGATATCGAATCGGTTTGAAATAGTTTTTGCGTGCGAATATGAATTATCCGTTTTGTTATCGTGCGAGGATAGTCACTTGAATTATTGTGTTTATAAATCCTCGTATGGCTTAAAGTTTAGTTGCGCACGAATTATGTTTTAACGACATCTCGATCGAAATTAATTGTAGGTGAATCTGGAATCGAACGAGAGTCGTAACGGGAAGCGGTGATAAGTAATTTGGAAGCAAGTTGTGAGTGTGGATTTTTAAAAAGTTTTCATACATTCTGTTATTGAATGCAATCAGTTTTAGCAAGTAAAAGGTTTTGAGATTCTAGTAAAAGGTTATAGTTTTCAGTTTATTATCCATAAATGCATGTATAACTTTAAAGTTTATGTTATGAATATGTTATATTCTTCAGTAAAGTAATTGAGCAAGTTGAAATTATATACATGCATAGAGATAGTATTTGTGAAAGTTATTTTGCGATATTATAGCATATTGCCGAGATTTCATTTTATATATGCCTATGGTTTACCCTAGCCCTAAGATTACACCCGGCCGAAAGTATTCCATACGTGTACGGTAGTTGGGGGGAGTTACTAACTTTGGGGGGATCGAGTCTGTCAGTCACCCTCTGCACGTATGGGATAGTGTAGATCTGCCTGATGATGGAGGGATTCGCGATCCCAGAGTTATATCCACATCTGCGACTACACATGGTGAGAGTTCCCCTATCCTAGTGGCGTGTCTTCGCACCGTCACGAAGGACAAGATTTCCCTGGGTTGCCAGATAAGGCTAGTAAGAAAATAAGAAAAGTTTTAAGAAAAGTTTGATAAATAACTTTCGCAGCTTTTAAACGAGTTTACAGTTTTCAGGAAAAGTAAGTAAGTAATAGTTTTCCAATCTATTTTTGGGAGGAATAGTATTTTTAAGCAAAAGTACAGTTTATGTAAACTTACCCACTCACTGAGTTATTCTCACCACTGTTTTCCTGTTTTCTTAAAAAAAAACCTCCCTCAGGTGCAGGTGCGAGTAGCGCGGTTGACGTATCTCCTTCGGACGGACAGGCCACGGACAGGCCAGCTAGACACGCGTGACCAAATTGCACTATTTTCTAGCATAACATCATGTATTGTATTTACTATCATTTTCCAGATTCTCTAGTTTTGAAAAATATTATTTTGAGTTAAGGATTTTATGTAAATATCATGCATGTCGTTTTTAAGATTTATTCAAGTTACTTCTGCTTAATTGCATGATTATGAGTTTGAAAATGGCCGGAGGCCTATTGATTATAGAAATTGTTTGTGAATACAATTATACAGGTTTTATGAGATATTTTACAGGGTGAAATTTTAGAAAAACAGCCGTTGTGCTGCCGGTTTTCTATGAAAATCCTATTTTCATAAAGTTATTTTCAACGAACAAAATTCCCACTCTTTTTCAGAATCAAAAGGATTTCAAGTATTTTAAAATAGAAAAGAGGCTTAGCTTCACGGGAACTTTCCAGTCAGAGCAGATCTCGACTGGGGAGCCACCGTGGGGTTGCCGGGCAGGTCGCCTAGCTAGTAGTTAGAAAGGGGCCTGTCAACGTATAGCTCAATTGGTACCCAGCTTGCAATTTAAACACTCTTATCCTTGAGGGTCAGAGGTTCGAGTGGCAGCTGGGGGAGGCGAGAGAAATCCCCTGACCAGGGACAGTACCTAGTGAGTGGGCTCGCGGGGCAAACCTGGGCCAGCCCGAGGGGACCCCAGTATAGGCAAATCCCGGACCCCACAATAAAAAGGCGCCTTTTTATTGTGGGGTCTGGGATTTGCCTATACTGGGTCCCTCGGGCTACCCCAGGTTTGCCCCTCTCACCCACTCACTAGGTACTGTTCCCTCCCCTAGGGACTTTCTTTCGCCTCCCCCACCTCTCGAACCTGGCACCAGGGGCTTAATACCAAATTCTTAGAGAAGTGGGTACCAATTGAGCTACCAGCTCAATTGGTACCCACTTCTCTAAGAATTTGGTATTAAGCCCCTGGTGCCAGGTTCGAGAGGTGGGGGAGGCGAAAGAAAGTCCCTAGGGGAGGGAACAGTACCTAGTGAGTGGGTGAGAGGGGCAAACCTGAGGTAGCCCGAGGGACCCAGTATAGGCAAATCCCAGACCCCACATGTGGCAAAACCTTAAGCAACATTATAAAAAGTGTTTGGATGTTGCAAATGCATTTTACAATGCATCATACTATTATATGCCTGATGATTGTAATGGAATATTAGAAAAAATTCGTACGTTACATCTGACAATACATGAAACTTTAGTTAAGATTGAAATGAGCAGGTGGTTACGGGCACATTGTCCAAGAAGAAGATATAAAATGATGATCATTAACATTATAGAGTCGCTTAACAATTGCATGATATAAGCACGTCGTTTGCCAATAATAACTGCAGATGAGTATGTGAAAAATGTGTTGCAGAAATGGTTTAATAATAGACGTGTTGCTGTTGAGAAGCTCACAACTTATGTTACCATCACTGTATACGATCGTATCATATTGGCAAAAAATTTATCAATGGAAGGTAGCATACATCCCATTACAGAACCGATCACATACAACGTCTTGTATCCTAGCAATGGCGATGCCTTTATTAATATTTAAGATAACACATGTATGTGTAACAGTGAAACTTAGATCAGTTATCATATATTCATGCATGTATGGTAGTCAGGTATGATAATTGTACGTTGTTACTTTCGGTATTTCATGTCATATTGTGACACTAAAATTTCTAATTCATGTTAGGTTCAAGGGCATCAGTTATGATATATTTTGCAGTTAGTATTATAGTGCGGAGTGGCTGAAAGCTGCATATGCATGTCCGATCAATCTCGTCCCTAAATTGGTTAGTTGGAATGTTTCTACGAAAGTTAGAAACATGGTTGTACTACTATCCATAGGAAAAAGACAAGTAGGTAGGCCGAAGGAGGTTTAGATTCCCTCAGTTAAGGAAGATCGTAGTACAAAAAAGTATAGAAAATGTAGTCAAAAGGTATACAACCATCTTCATTGTCCTAACCCCCTACTTCCGCCAGTGAAGGGATGAGTGCAGCCGTGGATGTGGAAGCTGGGCCAAGCACAAATGCTCGTGAAAATGCCTAATCGTCCCGAAGATGCCGCATGTGTCATGAGACTAGACACAATCAATGTCGATGTCCTCAATGGTTTCCTACTTCCAATCCAGAGGTGGGTCATGATACAAACAATGATTAGACATCGACATTAATTTGAACTTCTATTTCACATATATTATTTTATTTTTTTTTAAAATTTATATATTACTTTTATATAATATCGCGGTACTACTATAATCGGATCGGTTCTTAAATTACTAATTTTAATTTCATCAATTTTAATGAAAGAATGCAAATTTAATGAATGAAGTAAAGTAATTGATATCAAATTTAATGAATAAAGTTAGTCATTTAAATAATCGATCAACGGCTTTAATAATCGATCGGTAACTAGGAACTGTCAAACAAAGGAGGTAAAATGGGGAAGAAACAAAAGATCGATTTTTTAGGAGGGATAAGAAACCGATTTCAATTTTTTAACCCTCCTAAAAAATTGATCGCAAGATTTACGTGATTTTCACTTTTAATCGATTTTCAAGCACGCTTAAAAATTGATTTCGGTTTTTTAACCCCTTTAAAAAATCAATCGCAGTTTTTCTTGATGTTCTTCCTTCAGATGAGTTTTAATCACCAACAAATGACCCTAAAATTACTTCAAATTAATCAATTAATATAAAATTGATTAAATTACTTGCATAATGACTCTATACGATGACATTAAAGTAATACATGATATTCAGGTGATAAGGTTTTATCTTATGCAAATCTTGATGTTGATTCATCCAACTATATTCTTTTAAAATGGTGATCCGTCATGGGAAGAAACATAATTTCTATGGTTTTTGTATCTTTTTGGTCACTAGAAACCTTCAAGTAAGGTGAAAAAGAGGGTAAAATATGGAAGAAACAAACGATTGATTTTTCAGTGGGGTAAGAAATCGATTTTGATTTTCCAACCCTCCTAAAAAACTGATCATAACATTTACTTGAGTTTCACTTCTGACTGGTTTCAAGCATGCTGAAAAATTGATTTCGATTTTTTAACCCCTTTAAAAAACTGATAGTGGTTTTTCTTGATGTTCTTCCCTTCAGATGGGTTTCAATCATCAACAAATGATCTCAAAATTGCTTCAATTTAATCAATTAACATATAATTGATTAAATTACTTGCATATTGACTCTACATGGTGACATTAAAGTAACACATAATATTTAGGTGACAAGGTTTTTCCTTGTGCAAATCTTCATATTGATTTATCCAACTATGTTAGTTTGAAATGTGGATCCATTATAGGAAGAAACATCATTTCTATGGTTTTTGTGTTTTTTTAGCCACTGAGAATTTTCAAGTATGTTGATTTCTTGATTTAGAACTTAGCAATATTAACATTTTATTTATTAAATTAACAAATTAGTAATTAAAAATGACTAATTAATAAATATATAAATTATTATATTTACTTATATAAAACCTGTCCATCAGAGTCTAATATCCATTTTTCAAATTTATTTACTTTATACAGTGGTGTCGAAAACATATATACATCCCCAACAATCCCTGCCCTCAATGCAATGGCGTCTGCAACCTGATCAGGTCGTCTTGATTCCCATATGCTTTTTTTCGACTGTAAAAGGTCGTGTATGTACATTGCCACGTACGCTACACAACTCGTCCTGTATCAGTAACAAATTAATTAAATGATATTAACATAATAGTTAAAAAATATATATTCATATATTTATATATTAAGTTATAATAGTTAGAATATATATATATTAAGTTATAAATTTACTCACCAATCAGATTGCTGGAGCACAATTGATCTATCAAGACGCTCAAGCTTCCACTGCTCATCCACGGGTGACATATTTATCTGGGTTTTCTCATAAAATCCCCTAAACTGCTACATGATGGGTATGAAAGACACCGGTGGCTCAAGTGGGTGATCCGTTCGGCTACGTTGATATTTGCAAGGAAATCGTATATTAATATTTTCTACTCTCTGAGGCACACTCGATAGAGGACCCAATGATTTTGATTCAGACTGCACGATAGTAACACTTGCAGTTTAAAAATGTTAGTGCTATAGGATTAATTCGGATGATCAAATAATAAATTTTAACCTTCGAACAACATTTATATTTTCAACACGCCACTACGAGACTGATGCAAACCATAACCGAATGCAAGTCATTCTAAGGGTACGTCAGCTATAACCGGATCAAATTTTTTACCTTTATCAACATAAAGCTATTTATAATACAATGTCATCAATGCATGCAAGATAAAAATTAAACATGTTATTTAACTTTAGGGACATATGACAAGAAACTGTAAATACATAACTGACTGACAAATAATGATTAAACACTCACAAACAAAGTACTCCCATAGACTACATATCTACTGTCCTCAACCTCATTCCACCACTTCTTTCGGAGGCACATCAAATAAAAATCGATATGCTCATTAGTTAAACATTGGTTCTTGTTGTCGAGGGTTCACAATATCACACATCACCCATAACGATGAATCGAGTGCCTAAAATAAAAAAAGAAAATTAATTGATTGTAAATTTTATTACATTAGCTAATGAAAGGATAATTATGCTTTTTATCAATACCTGAAGTTCAAAAATATGGAAGTTTTCTATTCATTATAGGTAGTCTCTAAGGGGTCTACAGACTCTACTACCTCCTTAATCTATTGTTAAGGCACTTTCTTTTTATTTTTTGCTGATCCAGAATTCGTGTATGGCATCCCCAGATATGCCGGTGGCTTTGTCTTAGACATGACCACGGTTCTGTTTGGTTCCGGTTCGATTCTGGAACCGACGGTTCTGTAACGGTTTTGGTTTCTGTTCCAGTTTCGGTTCTATAACGGTTTCGGTTCTGGTTCCGGAACCTTTTTTCAAATAAAAATAAAATTTAAAAATTAATATTAAACTATATTTTGATATTAAAAAAATAAATTTATACACAAAAGAAATAAGAAATTTAATTATTTGAACTTTGATTGAATTTAAAAATAAATTGAAATTTTGAAATTTAAAAATAATAAATTAAGAATTTGAAACTTCAAACAATAAATTGAAAATTATAATTTATAGATATAATTAAAAAAAAAATTAAAGGAAATTAAGATTGAGAATTGAAAGAATATTGAAACTAAGAGTTAAAATTGAGAGAGAGTTGAGATTAATGGAGAGAAAGAGAGTTAAGATTGAGAAAGATAGGTGTGAGAAGAAATTAAGAATGGAAAAGGTGCTTATAGAGGAAAGAGAGGGGTAAAATGTAAAAAAAATGTGACCAACTATCACTTAATTTTTTTTTTTTTTTTTTTTTAAAGTGATACAGTTTTTTTTTTTTTAAGAACCGGAACCGAATCTGAACCACCGGTTCAAAGCGGTTCCGGTTCCACCAATTCTTTGAATCGGCGGTTTCGATTCCATTATTTAAAGAATCGGAACCGGAACCGCTGCAGTAGCGATTTCGGTTTCGATTCCGGTTCTAAACCGAAATCGAAACCTTTGTTCAGGTTCCGATTCTGAAGACCCGATTTGGTTTGAACCGTAACCGGACGGTTCGAACCGAACCATGGTTATGTCTACTTCGTCTTTCGTTTCCCTCATTCCTGGATGACCTCATCCTACAACTATAAGCAAATAAAAAACATGATTACACATTTACAATTATATGTCAGACTGTAACACACTAGATATACTAAATCTACCTGGTCATCATCATGATCAGCCTCTACATCTAATAGACCTTTTGTCTTCCTAGGAGTGGTGGATCTTCTGATCCTTCTATTGGTGGTGATTGGTGAACACCCTGAGATTGTTGGACCTCCTGATTCTCCTGATGGATGGTTGATTGGTCCGCATAGATAGGTTACTAATGGATTGCCTTGTCCTCATGGAGAGGTGATCGACGAACCCGTTCGTCTTGATATAGTGGTGGCGATGGTGGTGATGGTGATGGTGGTAATGGCAGGTAATAGATGTGCTCATCCCGAACAAAGATCCCACCACCACTATCATTATCGTCATTGTTGTCATCATCGTCATCTGGATTATACCCACCAGCTTGAGACCTAGGAATTTGTAAATGCTCTTCTACTCGTCTCAGCCTCTTATCCATCTCCCTTACGATCTTAGATATTGCCTTCTACCTCTTATCCATCCTACTTAACTTCTTGTGAGTTGCCTTCTATAAATCCACAATATACTCAAATAACCGCTTCATTTGTAGAATAAAATCATATATATCAATTTACATAGTGTATACAATTGTAAAAAAATTTAATAAAGTCTCGTTTTTTTAGAGACTCTGTCTCTCTATCCCACTCAGTACTACTATACAATATGTCCACAACCTTTGCATTTATTAAAATGAATATTCATTAAACAATAAAATAAATAGAAGATTCATACCTTAGGATGAACGTTTCATACATCGTGCAATTTTTTTATCCGAAACTCTGAAAATGTATCCTCTGATTCTTATTATACGCTTCGAACATCTTCATTCTGCTCATCATCCTCTCTTATAAACTCATCAACCATATGATCATCACCACTCTCTACCTTATTGTTATCCTTTTCATCCTCCACCTAATAATCATCATCACCTCGTACACTATCATCATCGTCATCATCATTGTCATCCTCATCGTCATCATCATCATCACCATCATCATCATCACCATCATTATCCTCACTCCCTCCGTCGCCAACTTTATGTACATCTTCTCTAACCAAATACTTCGAATTGAAAGATTTTTAATAATCTGTCTCTCTTTCGGCGTCGGTGGACTCAAGGTTTGCGCTATGTCAACGATCTACAATATATACATATATATAGTTATATTATTATTAATTATGTAATATATAATAAGGATAGTCAAAGCAAAAAAAAAAAAAAAAATTGAAACCAATTTAGGTTAGGTTCGTCACTTACGGGAAGAAAATCATCAAGGCTTTTTATGTTTTTTGGCGTCCTTTTGAGTGTCCGTCTTTTATATCTTGATAGATCATTTTACAATAACTGGTTACTTTTCGCTATTTGCTTTCTTAACACTGGAAACATTTCTACTCACCACCACTATAATACAAAATTGATTAAACAAAAAATATATATAGTTAGTGTATTTATATAACTCTATATATTAACCGTATTATGAGAAAATTATAAATATTAACTGTATTATGTGTACCTGAAATACTGGGATATAGTCATAAATATTAATATACTCGGTGGGTTTTTAATCCATCGTTCATTAATTGCCATATGGAGGCAATATATCAGCACACTATAGCTTAATGTACCCTAAGGGAATGAGCTCCACGCCTTTGCATTCTCTATCATGAGCCATATAAAATGAGCAATGTTGGCCTTGTCATCCGGATCCCCACATTCGCTAACTTCAATAGATCTTCATTTATTGCATTGTCAACTGCACAATCTTAACATGTTGTATGGCTCTTTGCCTCGAGAAAGGTGGCTAGGTTGGGCACATCCAATGACTTTCCATTGAATAATAACTATAGGATACTGTTCTGGTCAGTTTGCAATGTACTGAAGATTTTTCTATTAATACCCCCAAAAGCAAGTCCTATCATTAATAAGAACTTCTTTTTCCCAAACCTATATGTTCTCCCCCAATTTCAAACCACATTTCATCAGTGCGCCCAATGTAGACCTCCACCTCTCTAACAAGAACCCATAATATCATAGAGATAATAGTCGTATTATTGCTGCTGATCTTCAAAATATATCCAAACGGGTACTCTTCCATAAACGGTCGTACAAATTTCGTCTAGTAATAACTGCAATTATTTTATTAAGCCATTTCTAATTAATATGAGTATTCCTGCTCATACTCTTGTCACTTATTTGCGAACTATATTTATACTTGAAATCCATCTATAGGAAAGAAAAACAGCAAAACCGAATCAGTTTTTAATTGTATCTAATAAACCGATAATTGTTATAGATCGGTTTTTCAATTCAGTTTTTTGCTTTGATTTCTCACTTCGATTTTTCACATTCTGAAAACAATTGTAAAAACTCGAAGTGAAAAACCGAACTGATGCCGACGACGTTACTATCATCGGAATCAGCCATTTTCAATCCAAATCCAACCAAATCCAACATATTCTAAATCTAATCATCATAACCCAATATCTATAACACAAAACGCATCTCAAAATCGCAAAATAAATCAAAAAAATACAAACATGCGAATGGAAATCAAAAGTTCGCGTACCTTCACAAATGAAGAAGCTCGCTGACGGTTGGAAATGGTCTAAAAATGTCAAAAACTGTGAGAGAATGGCCGAAAAAGGTTGAACTGGTTAGTCGGGTTTCGATCAAGTACGGGTTGCTATGGGTCAAGGTTCACTTTTGATCGGTGATGAAAATGACTTTCCATCGAGATTTCTAACAACTTATATATATAGGCGTTGTTTCATAATTTTACGTTTTGAGTTTTTATAAAATTTTAAAAGTTAAGGGTTTATTGGTAAATATATGTAGGGATATTATGAGTAATTTGGATATATTTTGAAATTAATTTATTTGAGACGTTAAAAATAATTGTTTTTTAAAATAATGGATAAAAATAAAAATCACCCTTTTAAAATGGACACTCTGGTAATTTTCACCATATATTAATTATTGTGCAAATTCGTGTGACACTATGTGTAATCATGATAAGGATCACCAATTTCTAAAGCATGTGATTCACCTTTTACATATTTTATTCTAACTTGTTTTACCTTTTGGATTATAAAATAGATAATTCTTATCTATTCAACGCAACGAAGTCCATGAAAAGTGGAAAACATTGTAAACGTGCAATTAATTGACGATTTCCTTTTTTTTTTTTTTTACAAAAAAGAAATACAAAACGTAGGAAACATATGAAGATTTAAAAATTATTAATTTAAAAGTTTAATGAATGAAGCCAAAATCAAACAACAAGAATTAGTGAAGATTTTATTTTATTACAAATGAATGCAAACTTTTTAAACATAGATAAAATTTTTACTGTGGATAAAACAAATACAAATCTGAGGAGATTTGGTGTCATGGTGGGCTGGCGCAAGTTGGATTTTTTATCATTCCATTAGAAGAATTTTTATTGAGTAAAATATAAATTCTGTTGGAAATGATGGGTTTCCACCATTATATTTTTTAATATAATTGATGTCGGTAAAGTATTATCAGGGTGAATGAAAGTTCTAGATCATCCGATAATATTAGATAATGATTTGTTAAAAATATATCTAATCAAATTGCTTTTTGTCAAATTGTTTAAAATCTATATATATATATATTAAGCACTCTAAAAGGCACATATCAAGTTTCTATGTAAAATAAATAGTTTAACTATATATATTTTAAGCTGTTGGGATTTGTACCCTAAGAGCTTGTAATTATGTAAACGGTTTTAATAAATATTAATAAAATATTTATTTTGTTAAATTTATATATTTTTACAAAAATTGTATATATCATGAGAAACATCATTGATTACTGATGTAATTTCAAACTAAATATATAAATATTATATACAAGTTGATTTAGTTTGAGATAAGTAATCTGAAAAGTCCATAGAAAGCAAACAAAATTGAGTATTTTATCTGTGATAAATCTATAGTTACGATCCATTTCGTATTTGGTACGATAATCTTAGTCGAAACTATTCATATAGTAACACGGAAATTGAGACACCTTATATAATAAAAATTATACAGGACTAGACCACGATAAATATAGGTCTTTTATTAATATTCGTTAAACTTAGAGATTTGTATTTATCGACTAAATTATTATATATGAATTGATCTTAATCGTAAATGTATTATGGACTCATACTTGTTGAGTTATATCCTTTAATTTATATTAGTAAGATCGGTGTAGATGCTCGGTCAATAATTTCGTACTTTGGGAATATAATTTAATAAGTAACTGAGAACATTCTACACAATAGTGGAATCCAATCTTTCTTGCGAGAAGTAGATAAGTACTTCCCTTAAGGGTTGATTTAGATCTTAAACAATAAGAGCGCTTAACTTTCTGTTCATATATAAACAAAAAGATAAATTCATGAGTTGTTATGGATATATTGTTCATTAGAGAATTAATGGTACTTAAGAATTAAGAAATAATTAGAGAGATAAAACAGACATTTTGACCTAACTCTTATTATGAACTATTTGTGGAAGGTCAAATCATATGTAGTGATTAAATCAATAGGCACTGAAAATTTTAAATTGTATAAAAATATCTGCAGTTTTGAGAGTGCAATCATAAGTTTTTAGTGGAGTAACTCTAAGATTAATAATAGTCAATTATTTAATTAAAGAATTTAATTAATAATTTCGGTATTATTGGAGCTTAAAATTATAAGTCAATCGGGTCCCCCTAATAGCTCATTTATTTATAAGAAACGTGTATATAGAATATTGTAATTAGACCATCTAATTACAGCTATTATGTAAGTAGCAAAATTTGTGTTCACTTAGTATTTAAATAATATTGATTATTCAAATTATTGAATAATTAATTAATTATTAGTTATGAGTTCATAATTATTTGATTGATTTATTAAGTTAATAATTATTTGACCGATTTATTAAGAAGTCTTGAATTCGATTCTCAATAGTGACTCTAGTATAAATGAATTATCAATTAATTTATTAGAGGTCACAAGTTCGATTTTAAAATATAACATGAATTAATTACGTTATAAATAAAAAAGAAATAGTTTTCTTTTTTGAATATTAATTTTGATTAATTAAAATCCTAAATGATTGCTTATAATAAACATGGAGTTCAATATTAATTTTGATTAATTAAAATCCTAATTGATTACTTATAAACAAAAAAAAGAAATAGTTTTCTTTTTGGAATAGAAGTTATTTTGGTTTTTTGCTGTACGTTTTGTGAAACAGAAAAGAAAAAGTTTTCTTACAGCATAATATGGAGAAAAAAAAGAATATGTGTTTTTCTTCTTTGTATAACCAAATTCAATATTCACCTCTTATAAATATTATTATTTTTTTTTCTTTTAGAAAATAATTCAATAATAAGTTAACACAATTCTATATAATTATGTCCACTCACTTATTTCTTAGTATAAGATATATCAAATAAGATTAGGTGGTGAATAATCTACAGAGATCAATACATAAAGTAAAAATCTTATTTTTATTTCTTTATATTATTTATTTCATTGTTTTATGGATTTAGGGTTCTTGAGTTTTATAAAAAAATTAAAACTTAGTGTTCCTTAAATTCTTATTAATAAAAACAATTATTGTTTTTTTCCTTCATAAGCACTCCAAAAGGCATACTAAAAATAAATGAAAATAATGTTTTTAATCTTAAAACTATTAGAAATAGGAACTCTAATTTAATTTTTATCCTTAACTAAAAGGTAATATTATAAAGTAACAAATTCTAAACTTGTAGGAACCCTAAAACTTTTAGGAGAATATAAAATTAGAAAAATTATAATCATAATCATAAATTATGAATTTTCTTTATTATGACCCCCTCAATATGGAGCTTTTGGCTTGTAGAAGTTGAAACGAGGCTCACAGAAACAGTTTGATAAGTGCATTTGCTAGTTGATCAACGGAAGAGAAATGAGCAAACTGAAGAGAACCTCTCTGGACTTACTCTTGAATGAAATGATAATCTAAAGCCATATGTTTTATTTGTGAGTGAAAAATTGGATTAGCACACAAATTCATAGCACCAACATTGTCAAAGTAGATCAGTGGTTGGTTGTTGTTTTGTGTGACCTAGGTGGGCTCCGCTTCATGCAGTTTAGTGCTTGTTGGACCCGATTCAACGGGTGGTTTGGTAGAGTTTCTAGAATCCTTCATTGGAGGAGAAATCAAGGGCTGCATCAAGAATCAATAGTCTTTGATAAGACAATCTTGAGGGTTTAAAACTGCCGCTATCATCTTTAATTGAATCTAAACAAACACAAAATCGAGAAAACGAGAGAGATCTAGAACTTGATTATTCAAAATCAAGAAACTGATAGATCTACAAAAATAGAGAGACTGATTAATTAATTGATTAGAAGAAAAATATGCACAAAAAATTAAAAAGAAAGAATTTTGAACTCAAATTTGATTTCTAATTAGAAGAAAATTAAAAGAAGAATTAAGATTTCAATAAATTGAAATCTGAAAAGAGCGAGAGAGGAGAGAGGATTTTGATATTGATAACGATGAAGGGATTTACAGGTTCATATGTGTTGGGGATTGTGAATTGATTATTGTCAATGTATACTAATCAACACCATAAAGAGATTGAAAGAATAAGAAGAAATTATAAAGTACTAAAAACTAATCAACCAAACTTTTAAATAGTATTTCTAATGTTAAAACTATTAGAAATAGAAATCATAATTTAATTTTAATCCTAAACTGAAATATAATAATATAGTGTAAGAAATCCTAAACTTATAGGAATACTAAAACTCTTAAGAGAATATAAAATTAAAAAAATCATAATTATAATCACAAATCATGAATTTTCTATATTACAAATCACTGTCACAAAATTGCCTACTATGGTGAACATGTGATGCAACAAATTACATTATTCTAATTCAAACAAAGAACCGGAAAACTTTTCAGTTGCACAAATGACATCCGTACAATAAGGCATCGCAAACACTGGTCAAAAACTTCGTAAAATCTCCATGGAAAAAAGGTCTCCAGCTTATTTTAATTTCAAATGTTTTTTTGATTGAAGAAGTATTAAATATACTTGCACTCAGCCCTTGTGCCAGTCATTAGTTCTTTTGTATTTTTTTTTAAAGCCACCCCTAAATAGGTCGCAGGTATACTATAATGTTCTCAGATCAACCATTACTAGTACGTTTCAAATATTTATTTCTATAAGAGCAAATTATAATTTAGCTACCCGGTTAAAACGCTTTTACGGACGGAGCAATTGTTTTGATGTTATTACAATTTACCCCCCTACCGTTAGTAATATCAGTTAAATGTAATGGCAAACAGTATCAAAACAGCAAAAAGACGAAAATACCCTTTGACTAAAATTGACCAAAAATTTCATCAGTTAAATATAATCATCCCAAAGTACAGTTCATCAAATTTAAACAAACTTCACCATCACCAGTTAAACATAATCAACCCAAAAACTTCATCGGTTAAACATAATCAATCCAAAGTACAGTTCATCAAAATTAAACATTTCAGCATAAACTTCACCATCACCAGTTAAACATAATCAACCCAAAAACTTCATCAGTTAAACATAATCAACCCAAAGTACAGTTCAGCATAATCTTCACCAGTTAAACATAATCAACCCAAAGTCATCAACTTCACCATTTCAGCATCAAAAAATCACCCAAAGTCACTGGTTAAACAAATAAAAAAAATTAAAAAAAAAATTGATAATTCTGAGTTCATGAACTCAGATTTCTGGGTTTGTCAGAACCTAGACTCTGGGTTCTCAGGAACCTAGAGATCTGGGTTCCTGACGAACCCAGATTTCTGGGTTCGTCAAGATCGACGAACCCAGATCTGGGTTCCCGTCAACCCAGATCTGGGTTCTCAGGAACCCCGATCAGGGTTCTCACGAACCCAGATCTGGGTTCGTCGACCCAGATCTTTCAGATCGGGGTTCATTCAGATAGAAGTGAATCTGATCTACAGAAGAAGAAGAAGCAGAAGAAGGGAAGACGAAGAAGAAGTGGAAGAAGAGAAGAAGAAGCGGAAGAATAGAAGAAGAAGAAGAAGAATGAGAGGAAGAGAGAGACTGGTAGAAGACTGAGGAGAGAGAGAGTAATCAGTTGACCAGCTTTATATTTGGTCAACTGGTCAATTTCAGTCAAAGGGTATTTTCGTCTTTTTACTGTTTTGATACTGTTTACCATTACATTTAACTGATCTTACTAACGGTAGGGGGATAAATATTAATAACATTAAAACAATTGTTCCGTCCGTGAAAGCGTTTTAACCGGATAGCTAAATTGTAATTTGCTCTTTCTATAATAATATCTTTTAAAATTGAGAGATAATAACCTCATATGTTAAGAAAAGTAAAGTCATATTATTTATTTATAACAGTGGAACCGCATTTGTTGACTTGAAAAATGTGTAAATCATGAAAGACAATGAAGCAATTGGAATACTAGTAAAGCAATTAAAAGACAGTGAAGCATCTACACCGCTGCATATTGCCTATAAATATATAATTGCACTTTGTAATCCGATATCTCATATCCCAACTCGTAATTATATTTTAGAGTTATTTTTTTTCTAGTTCTCTCTTAAAATTTTAGAGATAAATTATATTATAATTGTTGATTTAATAAAATTCTTCTAATTTTGGTATGTGGATATTTTCCTCACATTAAAATTTTCACCACGTAAATTTCATGTATACTATTTTTATTTTATTACTCATATTTTCCTTCAATATTATTCTTGATTTCGAATTTATATTATAATTAGAATAATATTGAGTCGTCATAATATTAAAAAAAAAAAAAAAAAAAAAAAAAACTAAAGGTGGAATAAGATAACTGCACCTTTAAAATAAATGAAGCAAACTATCCACACAAATCTTGTAACATGTATTCCTAAATTAAAGAAAGAAAATTACCCATATAAAACTTATAAATTATGCTTGTTGAGAATCGAATCCCATCATCTTACTGAACCTAAACGAGAGATGGACAATCACTTTACCGAATAAGTTGGTGCCTTATTGACATATCTTTTGATATGATTTGAATTCTAATTAAAGAAACCATTAGCGTTCATCCGATCTATAATCCTTTGCTTTTCTATTAGTTACTGCACTGTCATATAGATTAGAAAATGTACACCTGAAAGGCAAGAACATTATGTCATAAAAAAAAAAGGGCCAGAACACGATGCAGTCACTGCTACGGAGCGCTGTTCATTTAACTAATTAAACACATGAAAACAGTTTTAATTCTTTAAAACACTTTTTTGATGATTGCAGTATGTTACATCCAACCGTGCTATTTTATTATATATATATTTTTTTACTGAAATAAATCCTGAGGTCAATCGGCACTCGATGAGATTTGATTCTCTCGAGGAGTGACTCTCGTGTAAGAGAAACTAACTCACACATAGCTAAAAACAATGACTCACACAATATTAAAGGTTTACAGGATGAAAGGGCGACCGCCTATACTGAGAGCCGAATGTGAGACATTAAACCATAAAGGTCAGTGGCTAACCAATTACGCAACTGACCGACACTCAATTATTGAGCAAATTTGTGTGACTTTATTTGTAACGATGATAAGGATCAGCAATTTCCAAAGCTAGTGGTTCACCTATTACATATTTTATTCTAATTGATTTTACCTTTTGGATTATAAAATACATAATTATTATCTATTCAATACGACAAAGTCCACGAAAAGTTGAAAACAATGCTGTAAACGTGTAATTAACTGACGATTTCAATTTTTCTTTTTACAGAAAATATATATATATAAATACAAAACGTGCAAAAAATATGAAGATTTTTAAATTATTAAAAAAAAAGAAATGTAACGAATGAAGCCAAAATCAAACGATAAGAATTTCTGAATATTTTTGTTTTAGTTTTGAAAAGGAGTGCAGAATTTTTAAATATAGATAAATATTTCCCGTGACAAGATCCCAATATTTTTACTGTGGATTAAATACAGAATCTTGGGAGATTTGGTGTGTCATGGTGAGCTCGCGAAAGTTAGATTTTTATTCTCAGACAACTATTAAAATACAAATTCTGTTGTAAATGGTGGATTTTCACCATTAAATTTAATATAATTGACGTAGATTTAGATTGTATGTGGATTTAAGTAGTTACTTTTTTAAGATACTACATATATTATAATCATTTAAACTTTGAGTATTTTAACTTAGAGTATTTTCAGGTTGAATAAAATTTTTCAATGACCAAATAATATTTGGAATGTGATCTGCTAAAAATGTATCTAATCAATTTACTTTTTGTCAAATTATTTAAAAACATTATATCTTTTTTAAGCACTTCAAAAGGCTCATATCAAGTTTCTATTTAAAACTAATAGTTTAACTATATCTATATTATTTTAAAATTTAAAAAAAAAACAATTATGTTTATTTTAACCATATATTAAAATCATAAGATAAGGGAAAAGAAAAAAGAATAATGTTAGACTTTTCAAATTTTTTGTTCAAATAATATAGCATGTATGTTGTCAATATCATATTAATTATCACATCATCTCATGATTTATAAGATGTTGATAATTCACATACCATATTATTTAAACATTAATTTAGACAAAAAAATTTGAGACATCTAGCATTACTAAAAATAAATGCTTAAAACTATTTGAAAGCAAAAACGAAAACTCTTTCAAACTTACTATAAGATAATAACATTATCAAAATAAACCATTATTTAATGTTTTTAAAACTATTTGAGGTTGAATATGTGATGGAACAAATTAAACAGATTGAGAGAATGAGAAGAAATTATTACATACTAAACACTATCAAAACAAACCATTATTTAATGTTTTTTATCTTAAAACTATTAGAAATAGAAATCCTAATTTAATCTTAATCTTAAACTAAAAGATAGTAACATAGAGTAAGAAATTCTAAACTTATAGGAATCCTCAAACTTTTAAGAGTATAAAATTATGAAAATCATAATTATAATCACAAATTATGAATTTTCATTATTATGCCCCAGATAGAGCTCTGAGATGAGAGTCCAATTTTAGCTTGTAGAAGTTGAAATTGAGTTCGCGGAAGAGATTTGGTAAGTGCATCTACTAGTTGATCAGTAGGAAAGAAATGAGCCACCTGAACCACTCTGAACTTGCTCTCAAATAAAATGATAATCTAAAGCCACATGTTTCATTTGTGAGTAAAAAATTGGATTGACACACAAATTCATAGCATCAACATTGTCACAATAGCCCACCGTTTGTTGTTTTTGTGTGACCTAAGTGGGCTACGCTTCATATGGTTTGGTTGCTGTTGGACCCCGTTATCAATAGTTGTTGAAATTAGGGGTAAAGTATTTAGAATCCTTCATCGGAGGAGAAATTAGGGCTTCTTCTAGATAGTTTTTGATAAAACAATCTTGAGGTTTTAAATCTACCATTGTCATCTTTAAATGAATCTAAACACACACACAGAGAGAGAGAGAGAGAGAGAGAGAGAGAGAGAGAGAGAGAGAGAGAGAGAGAGAGAGAGAGAGAGAGAGAGAGAGAGAGAGAGAGAGAGAGAGAGAGAGAGAGAGAGAGAGAGAGAGAGAGAGAGAGAGAGAGAGAGAGAGAGAGAGAGAGAGAGAGATTAGAACTTGATTTTTCAAAATCAAAGAAACTTATTGATCTACCAAAGAAAATTTGATTTCTCATTAAGAAAAAATTAAAAGAGAAATTATGATTTCAAGAAATTGAAATTTGAAGAGAGAGAAAGAGGAGGGTGAAGATTTTGATATTGATAACGATGAAGGTTCATATGTATTGAGAATTGTAAGTTGATTATCATTGTTGGCCATTGTTGATGATAAAGCTATTGTAGATGTGGAGGAGAAGAGAGGAGAATATATATATTTTTTATTTTTTATTTTTTGAGCTTCAGGAACATGGCTCTAATATCATAAAGAGATTAAGAGAATAAGAATAAATTATGACATACTAAATACTAACAAATTTAACCTTTAAATAATGATTCTAATCCTAAAACTATTAGAAATAGGAATCCTACTTTAATTTTAATTTTAAACTAAAATATAAGAATAGAGAGTAAGGAATCCTAAAAATCTTAGGAGGATATAAAATTATAAAAATCATAATTATAAATTTTGTTTATTACAGATCACTGTCACAAATTTGACTACTATGTTGAACATGTGACGCTACAAATTACATTAATCTAATTCAAAAAAAGAATCGGAAAATTTTTCAATTGCAAAAATGACTTCCCTACCAATAAGGCACCTCAAACATTGGTCATAAAATTCCTAAATCTACGTGGGAAAAATGTCTCCAACTTATTTTAATTTCAAGTGTATTTTTTATTGAAATAATAGTAAATATGCCAGTCATTTTTTTTTTTTTAATGCCGACCCTAAATAGATTATAGGTATATCTCGACCATTATTAATACGTTTCAAATATCTATTTCTATAATAATATCTCCTACAATTGATAGAGATCATAATAAGTGAAGAAAAGCACAGAGGGAGGAAAACTAGGAAAGACAGCTACTTCTAAAATAAATGAAGCAAACTATTCAAACAAATCTTGCAACGTGTATTCCCAAATAGAGGAAGACAAATATACCCATATAAAACTTATAAATATGTTTGTTGATAATCGAATCTCATCATCTTACAAAACCTAAATTAGAGGTGGACAACCAATTTAGTGAATGAGTGGGTGCCTTATCGACATATCTTTTTATGTGATTTTAATATTCTAATCAAAGAAACCATTAGCTTTCATCCGATCTATTATCCTTTGCTATTCTCTTAGTTACTGCAGTGTCATATAGATTAGAAAAATGAACATCTGAGAGGCAAAAACATGATACGGTCACTGCGACGAAGCACTGCTCATTTAACTAGTTAAACACATCAAAACGGTTTTAATTCTTAAAAACACTTTTTTTTTTTTTACGATTATGATAATAATTATATCCAACATGTTCATTAATTATTGTGCATGACAATATTTTTAATCATAGTATGAAAAAAAATTTTATAAGACTTTTAGTTTGCGTGCTATAATGATATTAATATGATATTTCAATAATAACGTAATATATAATATTTTATTTTTATAAAAATTTAGCAGTGTTGTGATTTTTTAATAATAATATAATATGTGATATAATTTTTTAAATAAAAATTTTCTTAAAAATTAATTAGGAAATATATCAATATTAAATTTTTATATAAAAAATATCATATATCATATTATTATTAAAAATTTATATTAGTATTAATATGATACATCAACCAAAATGATTTTCCTGTAATACGATGATAAGGATCACCAATTTCTAAAGCAAGTGATTCACATCAACTAAAAAGATTTTCCTGTACTACGATGATAAGGATCACCAACCTTTTACATATTTTATTCTAATTGATTTTACCCAGAAACAACTAGCCCACGAAAAGTTGAAAACAGTGTTGTAAACGCGTAATTAATTGACGATTTCTATTTTTATTATAAAAAAAAATTACAAAACGTGCAAAAAATATGAAGATTTTAAAATTATTAGGAAAAAAAAAAGGTGCAATGAATGAAGCCAAAATCAAACGACAAGAATTAGTGAAGAAATTTTTTTTTTATATTTTTTTGAAAAGAAGTGCAGAAATTTTTAATATAGATAAATATCTTCCTTGATAAGATTTCATTATTATTACTGAGGATTAAACAAATACAGAATGTTAGGAGATTTGGTGTTATGGTGGGCTCGCGGAAGTTGGATATTTTTTATATGACAATTAGAAGAATTTTTATTGAGTATTAAAATACAAATTCTATTATAAATGATGAATTTCCATCATTATATTTAATATAATTGATGTCGGTTAGATTGTATGTGGATTTATGTAGCCGATTGACCTAGTGCATATATACATACATATATATATATATATAACTTTTATGATTAATGATTACTAATTTTAAAATATTAGAACGAATCAATCAAATTCATTCATTGTATTCTCTTTTCTAAAATAAATTTGCTTTTTTATTTCATTCAAATATAATAGATGAATTTGATTAGTTCGTTTTAACTTTTTAAAGTTATAAAGTACTAACAATGGAAGTTATAAATATATATTTATAGTTTCAGATCTCAACGTAACTTGCCAACTAGGAGTTGAGATCTCGATAGTTGATTAGTCGACCAGGCGAGAACCTCCTAGTCAGGGGTTCTAGATGCTGGACTGCCTAGGTGGTGTCGTTGGGCAACTTGAGGCTCTGCAACAAGTCACCAAAGAGCTTTTCTTTAAATAAATAAAAAAAAAACTCTAAAATGGCTGTTTTAGTGACCAAAAACTAAAAAAAAAAAAAAAAAATTCAAACATAAAATGTTTTCAACCATTTTCTCACTTTTTGGCACCCACCTTTGACCACCCCTCATTTATAAAATCTAACCCTTACTTAATTGTCGGATTGTCGTCAACACCGATGTCGTTGTTGCCATGGTAAGTTTATTATTTATTTGTCATGGCTAAGACCTAAGAGGAATTAAAAAATTCACTACAAGAAAATAAGTTTTCTATAGCGGGCTATGCTCATGATAGAAGACTTTCTGCAGCAGGCCCAGTGCTTGTTATCTGTGCCCTTATAATAGAAAAACGACTTTGACTTTTCTATAGCAGGAAATGCCGACTATAGAAAAGGATTTTTACAACTGATATTGCTCATAATAGACACAAATTCTACGATGAGCATTGCCTGTTATATAAACCTTTTCAAAAACGGGCAATGCCTGTTGTAGAAAGATCTTCTACAGCGGGCAATGCCATGTTTAATAACTCTTCTAAAATGGGCATTACCCGTTTAAAAAACATGTTTAAAAATAGGCATTGCCCGTTTTGGAAAATATTTTTAAATATATATTTGTATAATACAAATTGGAATTTATTTATATATATATTATTTACATATATAATTTTATATTAAAAGAAGAATAATATTAATCACACATCGAAAATCCATTTATATATATCACTTGACGTTAGCATACATCAAAATATATCATTATATATTAGTGCAAAAAATCCTAAGATAGAATGTATCTTGTTGGCCAAGCAATAAAAGAGTAGCCATGCTCATCATTAGTTACTTCACACAAGCCAGCAAGTAAGCTAGACCAAGCTTAAGTGATGAATTGTGGCATGTGGATCCTTGTACTCAATTTCAACTTTAGCATCATTTCTTTAGTACCTATCCAATTCAATAACTTGCACTTGGTTCCACTCGAACCATCAGCTTAACATGAAAGCCCGAGACAATCATTATATATACACAAAAACTTAGAAAATTAAATTTAAATATCCAATGAAGTACTAATAATAAATAATATCAATTTCATGAATATTTACCTTTGGAGAATGTTTAACAAATTTGACACTTCTGATACCTCCCACCAAATTTGTGCCACTTGAATATTATGTCTATAAAAGAAATAGATAATAGGTTGTGAGGAAACATGGATACGAAAAAGTATTATCCAAATATGAAAGTTAACAAATTTAAAAAATTTTGAGTTGTTTACCAACTATGTGGGACATGCTACTATTTGATTTGGATCAACTTAAGGCAAATGATTGATGACTAAATTTTGCAAATTTGCAAATGTATGTATATCATATTTTCCACCTATTGTTGAAGTTGTGCATTGGTTTGTTTACCAACCATAAATGCTTGTATAATTGTAGATGTTATACCATAACACATTCTTCGAACTTGACCCTGATATAGCTGAACTAAAACTTGAGATATAACATCATCTTTAACTAATTGTTGGGATTCTTGATGAAATGCCTCTATTTGTCTCTATATATCATGCAAAATGATATTAATATAAAAATAATAAATACATTTAATTAAATTAACATGATAAATTACCAAATCAACTTAGCTTACAATTTTTTCACCAATATCCTCAATCACCAGGGTCACATCTTTGTGCTTATGATTGGCTATCCATGTTTCAACTCTATCCACTTAATTCGGGCCTTCATTTCAAGTTAGAACAAACGAAGAACAATTTTTTTTTTTTTTTAGTTTTTAAATCAACAACTGAAATCACAAGAAGCATCATAGATTAGAAACAAGCAGACATCTAAACAAACAAGGTTTCAAGGTTTCAAGTCTGTTGTTCTCATATTCAACAAACAAACAGACATCTAAACATCCCAAAACTAAACTTCAACAAACTAAAAAAGATCAAAATAAAAAAGAAGAAAAGAAGAGGAGAAGAATAACAGTGACATAACTAAACCGGATAGCAAGTGGTGGTAGATCAAACAACAAATAAAGAGTGCAAAACAGATCAAGCAGCAGTAGCTAATCCGCCATAAACCAGATCAAGCAGCAGATGAAACGAAGCAAAGTAAATTCGGCCAAAAGAAAAAAAGAAGGGCACGATGTGGTGGTTGAACGATGCAATGAAGAATAAAAGAAAAGAACACGACAGTGATAAGGATGAAGGGTGCAACGCAACGACAAATGGAAATAAGAGCACGATGGCACTAAGAAGAAGGACGATGGTGAAGCAAACTAGAAGATATGGATAAGCAAAAGCGAAGATAGTGGTGGTTAACAATGATCAATGGTGGAGATTGGCAGCAAACAAAGATGAAAAGAAAAGAAAAGAAAAGTTAAAAATGAGAAAAGAAAGAGAGGAGAAGAAGAAAGGGTGAATTCTAACCCCAACCTTTGCATGAAATTAAAGAAACCATTCCAACCTTTCGAAAATTAAACTTTTACACTCTGCTGTTAGATTTCCCTTTGAAAATATTACTGCTATTAGTGGGTTAAAGGTAAGATGGTAATTGAACGTCCAAATAAATGTGAATAAATAAGAAAATGATAATATATATAGTAATTCTACCATCAGTACCTTCTAACTTTAAAAAGTTAGAAAGAACTAATCAAATTCATCTATTGCATTTTAATTAAATAGGAGAGAGAATATAATAGATGAATTTAATTGGTTCATTCTAACTGCTTAAAGTTTGGAGAAACTAATATATATATATATATATATATATAACTTTTATTTTAGAATTCACCCAAGGAATTATATATATAACTAAATTGAGATTAAAAATTTAAATAAAAAATTTAAAAACAAACAACTAGGCCCTTTCTCTCTCTCCCTACTATCTTCCACCAAGCCTCCACCACCACCCCCTCACACATTGACGACCACCCTCTCCACCCAACCCCACAGGATCGACCCAACTCTCCTTCATCCTTATTTGTTCTTTTCTTCTTCTTATTCTTTTTTTTTTTTCCCTTCTTCTTCTCTTGTTTTTCTATTGGAACCCAGACATTTGGATTTGAATTAAACCCTAATTGGGTTTGATATTTTTAGGGATCATTTTATCATGAATATTTTTAACCCAATTTTTTTAATGATTTTTTCTATATGTTTGAAGATGTTTTAAGTTTTCAGAGTGGACTAATTGATGATATGCTTGGGTTATTGCAGATGATTGATTATGTTGGGTGTAGATATGTTTAAAAATGATGTGAGGTGGAGAGAGCCAAATCCCTTTTTAAGAAAAAATTAAGATGATTTTTATTTCAAATTAATCTCTACCATCCATTTTAAGATGGACGGTGAAGATTTGATGAACAAATTTATTATTATTTTAAAATATTTATTTATTTTTTATTTTTTTCAAATTAATCTCTATCGTCCATCTTAATGTGTATGATAAAGATCTGATGAACAAATTTTTTATTTAATTTATTTAATTTTAATTAAGTTACGTTTAAATAAGGGGCAAAGAAGTTATTTAATACTCAAAGTAAACTTTTCAAATGGAAAGGGTAACAACAGGGTGCAAAACTTTTATTTTCTAAAAGTTAAGGTGGTTTCTTTAATTTCATGCAAAGGTTGGGAGGTTTTTTAGAATTCACTCGAAGAAGAAAAGGAAAAGGAAGAAGAAGAAAGAGGTTACCTATGTGAAAATCAGCACTCGAACGGTGGTGTGATGAACATTGAGGCTTGAACAGTTTGACGGTTGTGTGAGAAAAAAGATGAAGAGTAGAGAAAAGTGTGAGAGGTCATCTGGTGGAGTAGGTTTTGATTTAACATTACAGGTGCCTGCTATAAAAAGTCTTATCCATCATGGGATGGCTCGTGATGGGTACTCCTCTATCATTGCAAATGGGCACATTTGGTGCCCATTTTCTTTGCATTAACTATCATGGACCCCTCAATGCCCATGATGGATGCTCCTTTGATACAAGTAGGCATTTAAAGGCCCGTGATATCTGCCTTATCTACCACAGGCCTTTAAAGGCTTGCAATGGATGCCCTATAATAGATAGTGTTTCAGAACAAGTACTTGATGACGTTAAAATACGTCACAATTTTACACTCAATTACCTAACTTTTGTGATGAAAACTTGAGTAATTCTGAATGTTTTTAATGTATCTTTAGTGGATATTTGTAGGTGAGACATGAAAGGTGATAACGGGTGAAATGGCTACTTTTAAAGGCATGGATGCATAATTATGGAAGCTTAGGATTGAGTTGGTAATTTGCTACTAAAATCATATTCTTCTGGAAACAAATCTAGTTTCTTTAGGAGCAAGAAAGGAATCAATTCATATTTGCAAACAAATTATGAAGTAATTAAGAAAGAAATCGAAATTAGAATCACATCAATTAATAAAGATCGCAATCAAAGAATAAAGGAAAGCGATAAGAAGTATAAATGAAAGGAATTTAATTCATAAATGAGAAGGATCGGATTCATTAATAAGAATCAAGGGTACAAAAGGCATTGGTCGATACAAGAGGAATTTCAAAGAAAATCTTGAGAAAAATCAAGACGATAAAAAATAAAGAGTTGTGAAAAATACGTTACAACCAAGGCTTGCGATTCATGGTCAAGAGATGTTGCTATGGGTGACCATGCTAATGGAACTCACTGTTGATGAGGGCAAGGCCGGTCGTAAGTTGTAATCGTAGAAGGGCAGTCATGATACTGGGCTACAAGATGCAAAACATTATGTCATAAGGAAGAAGATTGCGACGTTTACTCATGATGCACAAATCTTGATATGTAGAGTATCTTGTGAAGAGTAGAAAAAGAAATAGAAAATCTTGTAATTTTGAACATTAATTATAGTAGAAAATCAAGGAATTTGCACTCAAGAATCTCTTATCCATGTCTATAAATATAAGCCTTTGTAATATAAAATAGGACATAAAAATGAGAAAGGAGCAGCAGCTCACATGCAACTTTGAGAAATAGCTTTAATGTCGGTTTGAGGGCTTGTTTGTGAGCATACTGAAGATATCTTTTGACAACAGCCCTCAACCATGAGTCTCAGCACCTTTTTAGAGAAGAAGAGCAACCACACACACCATCATCAATCTAGAGGCATGAGAATCGTGTGCACAAGTATCTACAAGAAGTGGAGAGATTTGAGTTGACAAAAACGGTTTCAAACTTGAAGATGAGGCGAATCGCTTCTAAGCGATAAGAATTTCTTTTCTCCTTAACTGTTTTTCATTAAAATTATGTTATGTGATTCTTGTCTGAGCAATTTTAGTTGTAACATGATGATGAGCTGGATTCGAGATCTAGGGTTACGATGTAACCATAAACCATGAACTCACCTATATATTTTTTTAATTAAATTCTCATTATTATGTTTCATTCTATTTTGTTCTTAATGCTCTAAATTATTTAATCATTAGTTTAGATGATTTGATAACTATGAATATACTTTAAGAAGGTATTTTTGCATTTAGATCTAAAATATAATGACATGAATTGCATGAAATAGATATATACATGTGTGGTTTATATGGTCATTTTGAGTGATTTAATGTGCATAATTTGGTTAATTGTCATAGACATATCAGTTAATTAATTTAGGTAAGTCCACTTGACCATTCGAAATAGGTTTGTGGATGACTTAGCACTCGATTGATAGTAATATGATGAGAATAAATTAATAATGGTAGAAATATAGGTTGAGTGAATTCGAAGGATGAAATTGTACATCTTGAATCTATTATCTATAGGTTGTGAATAAATTTAATTATTTCTTTCCTATTATTTTATTTTGATTAATTATTTGTTCATTTTATTTTAGTTTCTTTTTAATTTCATAATGCATAAATTTAATAGTTTGAATAAAGTTTAGTTTTGATCAATTTTAGTACTTAACATATATAATTTGAATAATTCTTATAGGAATGATCTCTACTTATCACTATATTACTTGTGGATGATGTCTACTTGCATGTGTTTTTTTAATGTGCATTTTATATTATGTTTTTTATGAGTGTTTTAGACGCTAGAAATTAGCCATCAAGTTTTTGACCTCATTGCACTTGGTAGCTAATTTCTAGTGTGCAAAACACTTAATAAAAACACAATACAAAATGCACACTAGAAACACATGCAAGTATATATTGTCCATAAGTAATACAATGATAAGTAGAGATCATTTTCATGAGGATTATCCAAATTATAGATGCTAAGTACTAAAATTAATCAAACTAAACCTTATTCAAACTATTAGATCTATACATTATTTAAAACAAAAGGAACAGATAATTAAATGAAATAAAATAACATGAATCAAATAATTAAATTTATTCACAACCTATAGAGAATATATTTTAGAAATCCAACTTCACCCTACCAATTCACTTAACTTATATTTCTACCATTATTAATTTGTTCACATCATGTGATTGATCAAGTACTAAGTTATCCACAAGTCTTTTTCAAATGGACAAGTGGACTTACCTAAGTCAATTAACTGACTATATGTCTATGACAATTAACCAACCTAAGCACATTAAGCATTAAATCACTCATAACGACCACACAAACCACAGAGGTATATGTCTATACCATGTAATTCATGCCATCTTATTTTAAATCTAAACACAAGAATACATTCGTCAAGTGTATTCATGGTTATTAAATTATCTAAACTAGTGATGAAGTAATTTAGAGCGTTAAGAAGAAAATAGAATGGAACACGATAAGGAGAATTTAATTAAAAACAATTTCATATAGATGAGTTCTTGGTTTAGGGTTACATCGTAGCCCTAGATCTCAAATTTAGTTCATCATCATATTACAATTAAAATTGTTCAAAAATGAATTGCACAACATACATTCAATGAATAAAAGTTAAGGATAAAAAAAAAATTATTTTTTTGAAGTGATTGCCCTTGTCTTTAAGGTCGAAACCGTCTTCTCCAACTTAAATCTCTCCATTTCTTGTAGTTGTTTATGCTTACGATTCTCATGCTTCTAGTTAGGTTAATGATGGTGTGGCGTGGCTACTCTTCTTTTCCAAGGGGTCTTGAGACTCGTGGTTAAGGGCTGTCAAAGTTATCTCTAATTTGTGCTCAAACAAGCCCTCAAACCATGTTGAAGCTCTCTCTCTCAAAGTTATGTGTGAGTTGCTGCTCCTTTCTTGTCTCTATCCCTTTTTGCTATGTTTTTGTGTAGCCAGAAGCTTTGGTATTTATAGGCATACAAGTCTTGAATGCCAAGATTTGCTCAATTGAAAAAGATTCTAATTCCAATTTTGATTTAGAAAATATTCTAATTCCAATTGATATGCTATATTGCAAGATTTTCTCCTCCAAGATGTGCCAAATCATAAGATTTTCTCTTGCAATTAATTTATTAAAATTTTTTCCTTCTACACCTTAGACTTCTATATACGTAATTCAAATTCTTTTCCTTTTTCTCTTAATCGCGATCTCTATTAAATTGCATTGATTTTGATCTTGATTTTCATCCTGATTTGTTTCCAAAAGAATCCATTTTGATTGGCAAATTATCACGTTGGTCCTCAACTTTCATATTTTTGTTCATGGACACTCATGTTATTCTTCCATGTTATAATTGGCTCAAAAAATTGCATTTTGCTCATCAACACCTCTCATGTCTCACCTACAAATATTTACTAAACAAACATTAAAAATGTCAGTAATTAATCGAGTTTTTATCACAAAGGCTATGTAAATAAATATAAAATCACAATATATTTTAGCATGATCAAATATCCTAAAACCTAAGCTTTTCTCATCCTTAACAAATCCAGAAAAAACACAATAAAACTAAAAGACACAAATAACAACAAATTTATTTTTATAAGTAAACACGATAAGCGTATACCACAAGCTTTTAAACCTCTAAATGTTACTAGTAAGAGGAGTTGTGTTTGCTAAGGGTTTACCAACTAAAACACCCACAAACATCATTTTACAACTTGTGAAACAATCAAGAGAACTGAACTAGAATACAAGATCAGAACAATTCACATGCTCAATCAACAAATAGAGTGTAATCATCCAAATCCAATTCATGGCTCTCCTGTCTTATGAATACCAATACTCAAAGCATTACAATTTTCACAACTCATGAAACAATCAAGAGAATTGAACTAGAATGCAAGATAACAACAATTCACATGCTTAATCAATGAGTAGACTGTAATCATTCAAATTCAATTCATGGCTTTTGTGTCTTGTGAATATCAGTACTCAAAGCATCACAGTTTCAACGAATACACACATTCAAGTGCCAGGATTTAATTTGCTTTAAATTTAAGTCTTACATGATATCCCTCTTCAAATTTACTCATAACCTAAGCAAAAATACTCTTAAGACACATGTGAGGTAGAAGTTATACATAATAAAATGTCAAAATTTTACAACACATGTGATCAAATAGTATAAAGAAGCTCATATGTAATCAATGAACCTCATGAAGGGAATTTGATATCAACAATATGTTAAGGATTGTTTACTTCAACAAAAGAATTTAACTTCTCATGAGATCAATTAGGACTTTTCATCAGGTTGTAACAAAGCCAAAAGATGAATGGTTTAAAAGAAAGAAAGGAATAAAGTAGTTTTCAAATGAACTTAGGATCACAATATGAGTTCTAAAAATTTGATTATTCAGGCACCGAACTTTTATTGACTATTTCACTCTTCCTAAGTTTCTTCTCCTTCACTTTCTTTTTCAGCTACTATTCTTTGCAATTTTTCTTTGTTCATTTTTTTTTTTTTTAATTTTTTTATGCTTATGCTTACACATTCAAAATTTTTTGTTTAAAACATTTGTGAGCATGCACAAAACAATTCTCATTCACCACCCTTCAAGTCATCAATTTTATATATATATATATATATATTTATCTCACCTTCACCTTCTTTTGCCTAAACTATAGTCTTCCATGTCCATGTGAATCCGAGCTCTAAAAGGTAAGGCTAAGTTATTTTGGGCTTAGATATGGATTTGTGTCGGTTGAGAACGAAAATATTTAGGCTGTTTATTTGTTTGGCTTCAAATTGGTGTGTGTTATTCACACACACACACACACAAACAAAGGTAAGGAAAAGTGTTTTGGCTTTTTACTAATTTAAGTGCATAGAGCCTAATATCATTTCTTAAAAGTTGTCAAACTTTTCATTCAAAGCAAACAGTTATTTAATGCAAACATGTTATTTCCTTCCAATATAAAACCTATAGAGGTTAATCTATTAATTTAAGAATATGAGAACAGTGTGCAAGATTAACAATGAAAATTTCCCTCAGAAATAAATGCTATGACTCAAATAACTCATGGAAAGTCTCCATTACAAATCCTAGACTACTCGAAGCATTCAAACAAAATAAGCTCATTGAAATTCACACATATACTTATCATCATCAATCAAACCTCCAATTCTCAACTCAAGATATTCTATAATTTATGAAGAAAACTAAACTAATCCTAAAAACATAAACACTAACATCCTAAAGCAAAAGAAATAAGGTACTCCAAACCTAAGATTTGCAATATCATCAATGTAAAACATAACAATGGTAAAGTTAAAGAACTTCCTTTGCACTCTTAGGCTTAGTGAAATGACATTCTTGAATGTGCATTACTCTTCCTTTTATAGGTACCCCTACAAAAACATAAATAAAACACAACAATTTAAAAGCAAATCACACAAGCTAAACAACATAGAACACATCAAATAAAAGGAAATTTAAAACTCTTAGGTTACCTCCCAAGCAGCATTTATTTTAAACATCAATTTGTTTTATCCTCGACAATGACGCTAAAAACTTGGTGGGTTATTTCAAGTGTGCAAAATATTCACTAAAAACACAATACGAAATACATACTAGAAACATGTGCAAATATATATAGTCCATAAGTAATACAGTGATAAGTAGAGATTGTTCCCACTAGGATTATTCAAATTATATATGTTAATTACTAAAATTGATCAAAACTAAACCTTATTCAAACTACTAAATCAATGTATTATGAAATTAAAATAAAAGGAACAAATAATTAAACAAAATAAAATAATAGGAAACAAATAATTAAATTTATTCACAACCTATGGAGAATAAATTTTAGAGTTACAACTTTACTTTATCTGTTCACTCAATCTATATTTTTATGATTATTAATTTATTTCCATCATGTGATTGGTCGAGCACTAAGTTATCCACGAGCCTCTTTTGAATGGTTTAGTGGACTTATCTAAGTTAATTAACCGACTAAATATCTATGACGATTAACCAATCTAAGCATATTAAGCATTTAATTTAATCACTCATAATAACCATACAAACCACACAGGTATATGTCTATCTTATGCAATTCATGTAATCCTTTTTTAGATCTAAACACAAGACTACCTTCATCAAGTGCATTCATGGTTATCAAATCATCTAAATTAATGATCAAGTAATTTAGAGCATTAAGAACAAATTAGAGCAGAACACGATAATGAGAATTTAATTAAAAACAATTCCATATAGGTGAGTTTAGGGTTTAGGGTTACATCATAAGCCTAGATCTTGGATCTAGTTAAACAAGAATCACACAACATAATTTCAATGAATAAAATTTAGGGGGAAAAGAAATTTTTATTGCATAGAAGCAATTCCCCTCGTCTCCAAGGTTGAACCCCTCTTCTCTAACTTGAATCTCTCAACTTTTAGCAGTTGTTTTTCCACACAATTCTCATGTTTCTAGGTTGATGAAGGTATGGCATGGTTGTTTTTCTTCTCCAAAGAGGTGCTAAGAATCATGGTTGAGGGCTATTAAAAGATATATCCAACATGTTCCCAAACAAGCCCTCAAACTAACGTTGAAGCTCTCTCTCAAAGCTACATGAAAGCTACTACTCTTCTCTCATCTCTATCTCCTATTTCACATTACAAAGACTTGTATTTAAAAAGGTGGATGAGAGATTTTAAAGTAATAATCCCTTGATTTTCTATTGGAATTAATGTCTAGAATCACAAGATTTTCTACTGCGTTTTCTACACTTCGCTAGACACTCTACATATGAAGATTTGCACATCGCGATCGAATGTCATGAGCTTCTTCCTCGTGAGCCATCCTCGTGACACATCATTTTGTATCTCATGACCTAACGTCGCAAGTTCCATCCTTGCAGTTACAACTCGTAACCTCTTTGCAAGCATCAACCGCGAGTTCCATCATCACGATCACCCCTCGAGACGTCTCACAACCATAGGTCACCAGCTTTGGTTGTGACCTAGTCCTTGTGACTCCTTATATTAGATCGTCTTGATTTTTCTTGATATTTTCCTTGAAAATCCCTCTTGTATTGACTAATTGCCTTTTGCATGCTTGATTGTCATTAATGAATCATATTTTTCTATTTTATGAATAAGATCCTCTCATTTATTCTTTTGATTGCTTTCCTTTATTCTTTTGATCGTGATCTTTATTAAATGATTTGATTCTAATATGGATTTCTTTTTGAATTACTTCATGATTTGTTTTCAAATGTGAATTGATTCCATACTTGCTCCCAAAGAAACCAGACTTGTTTCTAATTTTCTTCTTGATTTATTTTAAAAAGAATCCGATTTTGTTGGCAAATTA
The DNA here is from genome assembly GCA_022984855.1 of Dimocarpus longan. Lineage (NCBI taxonomy): Eukaryota > Viridiplantae > Streptophyta > Magnoliopsida > Sapindales > Sapindaceae > Dimocarpus > Dimocarpus longan. Next base: position 25,972,793 of record CM041013.1, read on the forward strand.
CCAACTTAGTCCTAAGCTTCCATAATTATGTATCCATGCCTCGAAAAGTAGCCATTTCACTCGTCATCACCTCTTATGTATCACCTACAAATATTCACTAAATAAACATTAAAAACATCTGAAATTACTCAAGTTTTCATCACAAAAGCTAGGTTATTGAGTGTAAAATCGTGACAAATTTTAATGTCATCAGTACTCTTAGATCGAAACCCTGCCAATCTGAGGACCCCCAATTAGGGGTCATGTTGTGCTTGGTGAGTACTCTTGAATTTGAGAGTTTTTGGATCGAAGGTCCTATTTAGGCCAGGCGAGTACTTGGCCAATTCGGCCTAACTTGCTCGTGCCTTTATTTATTCAATTCTACGATAGTAAAAATGTGTCATTTTGGTATGCAGAAGGCAAAAACATAAAAGAGGGTTGCTATTTCATCAATTTCACTTCATCAGTTCTTCCTACTTCTTGGAAACCCTTATTCTCAATCTTTTCCTCAATGCTTCTCTCTTGATTGCCGATTTGCTATGCCGTCACTAGTTATGCTATCACCCTCACCACTCCAGTGAGGTTTTTTGTTGTTGTTGTTGTTGTTGTTGTTGCTTTTAACACATTTTTTTTAGATAAATTTGTTTAGGATACAAATTTGTAGATGGTAGGAATTCATATTTCATTGTCTTAGGTTTTATATAGTGATAGAAATTTTTTAAAATTTTATTAGAAGTTTGACCATCTATCAATGGACTGACTATCAAACCAAGTATTCATCGAGTAATTGAGAACTCACTACACACTGCCTTGCAAGTCGATTAGCAAGTAGTGAGTTTTGAAACCATGATAATATGTGTAATATTTGCTTGTAGAGGCAGCGAGACAAATGAGAGAGATTAGAGAGGTGAGAGTGGAGCAAAAGATGTATGAAAGAGATAAGAGAAGTGAGAGGTCAGATCTAAGAAGAGCGGCTAGGGATTTTGACTTTTGAGTTATTAATATTGTTTGTATATTTTTTACTTTTACTAATAATTATTAAATATTATATTACAACTTCTTATTAAAATACCCTCTAACTATTTATATAATTACTGTTCGAGATTTTAGACTCTTTATTACAATTTTAACCGCCTAGGTGTTAGGAACCATATATATATTAACATACAATTGCGGTATGCATACATTTGACAACAAAATACGTGATTGTATTTTAAAATATGTGATCATAATTTATTATATGTGATCATAATTAAATATGTGTGATTACAATCAATAAATATGATCATATGTACTAATTGTAGTACATGTGATCACATTTATTGATTATAATCACACATGTTTAGTTGTAATCAAATATAATAAATTATAATCACATATTTTAAAATGCAATCGTTTTTTTTTTTTATTTTTTATTTTATCAAGAGTATGCTTATCCCAGGTCTACCTAAGTGTGTATATATATATGGCATAAGGTACACCATGTGTATGCATACATTTGATAAAATAAATACGTGATTGTATTCTAAAATGTATAATTGTAATTTATCATATATGATTATAGTGAAACATGTGTGATTACAATTAGTAAATGTGATCACAATTACTGATTATGATCAATTTGATCACATTTACTAATTGTAATCACATATATTTAGTTGTACTCATATATAATAAATTACAATCACATTTTTTAATATGCAATCACATTATATATTTTTTTTGTTAAGTGTATACATATATCTGGTGCACACAACGCGACCCTATATGGTTTTAGTGATACGATGAGCTTTCAGTAGTTGGATTGTGATTTCGTGTCTGATAAATCCAAATGCAATGTTTTTGTCAAAATTTAAAAAAAAAAAAATACAAATTACTGTTTAGTTTGATTGTATTTACATCTCATTATGCCTTTAAATAGCATTTTTTTTTTCTTTCTTTCTTTTCCTTTTCTCTTTTTTGGTACTTCACAAAATGGTATTCGAATTGTTTTCTTGGACTTATGCCATCCAACCCTAATTCCTCACTCTCTTGGCCTGTTCTGCCCTGAACGTCACAGGCCAAGCCAATGGCCGTTCGTCGGCAGCCCCAACCTCTCTGCATGTCCCATTTAGTTGTTTTCTTTGTGCTCCTAAAGAAAATAATTTTTAACAGAAGCAAAAACAAATCCTAATGAAAGATAAAATTATTTTTTTTTGCAATTTTATTGATTATAACATATTTTGATTAGTTTCTTCGAGTAAATATTAATTACAAAATGTTGCAGATATTTTCCTATATTTTAAGAATTTTGATCTACGTATTTAAAATGAACAATAATGAATTAATTTTTTTCTATGAGAAATGCATCGCCATCATTATGTATAGTTTTTATAGAATTGATTGATGAGAAAAAAATCTTTTAAGTAATTTTCACATGCTTCAATTATGGGCGGTAGTGTCTGTAGATTTGCAATCGCTCTATGTTATCGGCGATAGAGACCGATGACATGCCGCTGAGAAGTACTTTTAACCAATTTCACAAAAATTGATTATACATCTCTATTGCTTATTATTATTATTATTTTTCTTCTTCTCTTGATTTTTTTTTTCTTTTGAAATATTCTCTTGATCGTTTTTAGTTAAAAATGCAATTAAATGTCTTGTGCAACTGATACATGCCTTAGCTGTCTTTTAACCGACATGGTAGATCTTGAAGATACATCAATCATACTAAAATATAACGTTTACGTTTAAGTGGATTTCGTTTATTGGTTGAATGCAATTGTAATAATTGATTATATATAAATATATATATCTCAAATCAATCACTGTTAATTGTCTTCGCTTTTGGTTTGTCAGTGGGCTTGTCCGATTCTTTCTTTTTATGGAAAAGATTTTAAACATGTTCGAAGATAGGTTTTATATTTGCTTTATCTAGAATGTAACGATTGTTCGAGATTAATGATTTTAATAATTTAAAAATTAAGATTTATTTATTATAAAATTTAGTTATATATTATTAAAAGAAGTAATTATACAAAACCCTTTGAGATTTGTTAAAAAACAAATAAAAATATATTTATTTTTTTATTACATCAAATTTCTATATCATTGATTGACTTCCGTCAAATTTAATAGTTTGATCAGAATTTTAGATTAATACCTATAATATCCTCAATATTGTAACTTGAAGATCTGGATTTTAAATCTTTAATTTGAAGATCTGTCCAAATTTAAAAAAAAAATCATCGTTAAGTATGAGAGTTTTGTGCAATAAAATGATAACTATGTTTTTATCTGTTTTTAGACAAACTTCAGAGAAGTGTTGTGCAATTCACTCATTATTAGAATTATTTATCAAAATAATGTGATACTTAAATTATAATAATTATGTTAATCATGAAATAATAGATACAGTAGATGATATATTATTTATAACTTATTTATCTTATAATTTAAAAGTAGGTCTACAACGATTATTTTATCAGGCCACCACTAAGATGCAAGTGCGAGGCATACGACCGGTCAAAGCCCATCTTATCATCGAACTCTTGTTTTTTATTTTATAAAATATCTTTCTCAAATCTTATCATCAAGCTCCTGTTTTTTATTTTGTGAAATATCTTTCCCAATATTTTCACTTTGTCCACTGTACCAAAGTCATACCACTGGATACTATGTCACCTTTCTTTACAACTGACTTTAAGAAACCATTAAAAAATTAACTAGTAAAATCATTCTTGCTTCGATGTAAGAGCCATCAATTATAAGAAAAAAAAACAAAACGTGTAACACGATGCAATATCTACACAAACACGTGCTTTTTTACTCTCCTTCATTAATTGTATATAAAGAATTCTTGCTCCTCACCATTTGCCCAACCCAAATAGCAGAACTATCTCACCAATGGATACTCTTTGTAACTCATACTCACTTATCTGCCATCCAACCCTAATTCCTCTCCTCCTCCTTTTCCTCCTCCTCCACTTTTTGTTTCGCTACAATCGTAGAAGCCTAAACTTGCCACCCGGCCCAAGACCATGGCCCATCATTGGCAACCTCAACCTAATGGGCCCACTTCCCCACCAGTCCATCCACTCTCTCTCCCAAAAATATGGGGGCATTATGCAACTCCAATTTGGTTCGTTCCCCGTTGTCGTTGGCTCTTCTGTTGAAATGGCCAAATACTTCCTCAAAACCCATGATGTCAACTTCGCTACCCGACCCATTACCTCTTCAGGCAAGTACACAACCTACAATTGTTCAGATATTGTGTGGGCACCTTATGGCCCATATTGGCGCCAGGCCCGTAAAATTTGCTTGGTTGAACTTTTTAGTCCAAAACGTTTAGAATCTTTCGAGTACATAAGGGTAGAAGAAACAAAAGCATTTTTGCATGGTTTGTCCAAATCATCTGGCAAGCCTATTACTCTGAGGGATCATCTTGCATGTCTTAGTCTCAATGTGATTAGTCGCATGGCTTTAGGGAAGAAATACACTGACAAATCCGAAAATGAGATCATGACTCCCGAGGATTTCAAAGATATGATTGAAGAATTGTTCTTGCTTAATGGGGTTTTAAATATAGGGGATTTTATTCCATGGCTAGAGTTTTTGGATTTGCAGGGGTATATCAAAAGAATGAAGAGTTTGATGAAGAAGCTTGATAGGTTTTATGAGCATGTATTGGATGAACATGAAGCTAGGAGAAGATTGTTGAAAGATGATTATGTGACTAAGGATATGGTAGATGTGTTGTTGCAGCTTGCTGAAGATCCCAATCTTGAAGTTAAGCTTGAAAGACATCAAGTTAAGGCTTTAATTCAGGTAAATTTTCATTCACAAATTTAAATCATTAAATTAACTAGACACACATACATATATATACATATATACAAGTGAATATGTTATTCAAGGTAACTAATTTGCATGTTGGTGTATGTCAGCATCTGATCTTGATATGAATTAACTAATGTGGGCAATTTTCCCTACGCATGTAAATTGCCCCCTCCTGTCTTCTAAAATTTGATCTCTGATTGCACCTTAAAATCATATCGTAGTTAATTCTAATAATATTCTAGAATGTCCTAGTAATAAAAAAAATAAAAAAAATAAAAAAAAAATAGTTTATTTGGTTTGAGATACGTGAATATTTGTTTTTCATTTTGTTTTTTTTAAAGGAGAGATGTGATTGTTAATACGTTAATCTAATGATTATTATATTTTTAATTAGAATAGAGATATAGACTGATTTGGTTAATAATTAGGGAAAACTAATTTTGTGATTTTGTAGAAGTTTTACCACAAATCAAATGTCATGCAACTACCAATTTATTTACTTCATGCTTGGTCATTCTGAATCAATTTTTTTCTCTTCTTAATTTTTCAGGACCTTCTAGCTGGTGGAACTGAGAGCTCAGCCGTTACATTAGAATGGGCAATTTCCGAGCTGATGAAGAAGCCAGAAATTTTCGACAAAGCAAACGAAGAGCTAGATAGGGTGATTGGAAGAAACAGATTGGTAGAAGAGAAAGACATTGTTAATCTTCCCTACATCAATGCGATTGTCAAGGAAACAATGCGTCTACACCCTGTGGCACCGTTGTTGGTTCCACGATTCGCTAGAGAAGACTGCAAAGTTGATGCTTATGATATCCCAAAGAACACCCGAGTGCTTGTAAACGTATGGACAATAGGGAGAGACCCAAATGTCTGGGAAAATCCTAATGAATTTTGCCCTGAGAGGTTCACTAAAAAAGATATTGATGTCAAAGGCTATAATTTTGAGCTATTGCCATTTGGGGCAGGAAGGAGGATGTGCCCTGGTTATAGTCTAGGGTTAAAGATTATTCAATCAAGTTTGGCTAATCTTTTGCATTGTTTTGCATGGAAATTAAAAGATGACATGAAGAACGACGATCTAAATATGGAGGAAATTTTTGGGCTCTCAACTCCTAGAAAAGTCCCACTTGTTGCTGTCCCTCAGCCTCGGCTTCCACTTCATGTTTACTCTATGTGATAATTACTTGAGTTTAGCATATTTTAGATAAATAATCTAGGGGATGGTAATAAAATAAACTAGTTGCTTTGAATGTGTTTCGCTAGGTTAAGATGTAATGGTGTTTCTAATTATTAATATTGTTTTTTAATTTTTGTCATTATGATTATCAAATAGTTATTGCATATCACCCCTTCGTAAGAGTGACCGAGCATTAATTTTCATTGATTTTAAGATGTTAAAAGTTCAAGTCTTTATGTCTTAAAATATAAAATATTGATAATTTTTATGCATTTAATTCCCCCATCTCCCATCATGTATATATATGTGTGTATATATATATATATGCAGAGATTATCAATATAGTAACCTACTTGAAGAAAATAAAGATACTTTGTTGATCAACACAGAGTAGCCTTTTTTTTTTTGGAAAGAGTAGCGTTTCACTATCTACGTAGAATGGTCCCTTTTTTTTTTTTTGTTTGATTACAAGGACTTGTCTAGGATACTATTAAAACTAGCTGAAATGGGATACTAATGATACGGTCAGAAAAGCTACTCTCATACGAAAGAGGTTGACCCACACGAAGGTGGGAGAGCATGGTCCGTTTTATATATTCTAATTTTGTGAAAATCAAATGGTTTGTCATGCCAGTTATAAAATGGGTTAGTGCTTTGATAGTTGCATAATAAAAATGTATAATAATGAGCTACTAGTGTTGAAGCACTTCTGAAATTACTAAGCCACATAAGAGAAAATTCCAATAAATAGCAAAAAAAAAAAAAAAAAATCCCTAGTTTAGAAAATAGCATTGAATAACTTAATCAAGGTTTTTTTAGCAACTCTATGGACTGTTTTCATGAGCTAATAGTTTGTGGAAACTATGATCTATTTCCATAAACTATTGTTTCTATACGAACTATTGTTAGTTTGCGGGAATACTAAAAACACTCAATCTAGTTTTCTAATACTACTTTTCAAACTCTTTTTTTTTTTTTTTTTTTTTTTTTGTGCTAGAAAAAAAAAATCCCTTTCTTATTATTTATAATAAAAAAATCTAAATAAACTTCCTGGTTATTGAGATAAAACAATGGATAAAATTTTACGGATAATATCAATACATGATAGATATATATATTGTAATTGACAGAGTTACAAAAGATCAATCAAAATGATATGAGAACCCTTAGATCGGGGTTCTGTTCAAGCCAAGCAAGTACTTAGCCAACTCGGCCTAACTAGCTCATACCCTTTTTTTATTCAATTCTGCGACACCAAAATGATGTCATTTTAGTGTACAGAAGGTAATAATATAAACGAGTGCAATGGCAACCCTTTTTATCAATTTTACTTCTTCAGTTCTTCTCGCTTCTTGGAAACCCTTCTTCTCAATCTTCCTTTTAATGCTTCTTTTCTAATCGTCGGTTTATTGTGTTGTCACCGTCGTGCTGTTGCCATCGCTACCCCAATGAGTTTTCTTTTTAATTTAGATTTTTTTTTTCTACTTTTAACATTTTTTTTAAATACATTTGTTTAGGATACAAATTTGTAGATAGTAGGAGCTTATATTTCATTGTGTTAGTTTTTAAGTAGTGATGGAAAATTTTTAAAATTTTTTTATAAGTTTAATTAAGTTTGACCGTCGATCAACGGACTAATTGTTAATCCAAACACTCGCCGAGCTCACTCTGAGTAATTAAGAACTCACTACTTGCTGCCTTGCAGGTCAAGTAGCAAGTAACGAGTTTTGAAACCGTAATAATAGGCGTAATATTTTCTTGTAGTGGAAGTGAGACGGATGAGACAGAATAGAGAAGTGAGAGTGGAGCCACAGATGGATGAGAGAGATCAGAGAAGTAAGAAATCATATCTAAGAAGAGCAGCTAGGGATTTTGACTTTTGAGTTATTAATGTTGTTTATATATTTTTTATTTTTACTAATATTTATTAAGTATTATATTACCTATTTTTACTAAAATACCCTCTAATTATTTATATAATTACCGTTTGAGATTTTAGACTCTTTATGAGGTGTTAGGCACCATTTATATATATATATATATATTCTAACATATACCTAAAATATATATACACTTGAAAAAAAAAAAAAGGTGATTGCATTTTAAAATGTGTGATTATAATTTATTATATATGATTGTAATCATATATGTTTAGTTGTAATCACATATTATAAATTATAATAACATATTTTAGAATGTAATCACTTTTTTTTTTTTTTGGTCAAGTGTATACATATCTTAAATGTACCTAAGTATGTATGTATGTATATATATATATATATATATATATAAGGTTTTGGTGATATGGTGGGTTTTCAGTAGTTGGATTGTGATTTTGTGTTTGATAAATCCAAATGCAATGTTTTTGTCGGAATTAAAAAAATATTACAAATTACTGTTTCATTTGGTTGTATTTACATCTCATTATTCCTTTAAATAGCATTTTCTTTCTTTCTTTTCCTTTTCTCTTTTTTGGTATTTCAGACGATGATATTTGAATTGTTTTCTTAGAGTTCAAATTTTTGTACCAAATTCACTCAGTCTTACGCCATCGGATCCTTATTTCTCACTCTCTTGGGCTGTTCTGCCCTAAATGTCACGGGCCAAGCCCACGGCCGTTCGTCGGCAGCTCAACCTCTTTGAAACTCCCATTCAGTTGCTTTCTTTGTGCTCCTAAAGAAAATAAATTTTAACAGAAAACAAAAACAAATCCTAATGAATGATAAAATTTTATGCAATTTTATTCATTGTAATTTATTCCAATTAGTTTCTTAGAGTAAATATTAATTATGAAATGTTGCAGATATTTTCCTATATTTTAAGAATTTTGATCTACGTATTTTAAAATGAACAATAATGAATTAATTTATTTCTATGAGAAATGCATCGCCGTCATTGTCACTTCAACCTTTTTCATTTGTGAGTTTGACAATATGATCTATATAGTCTTTAAAGAATTAATTTGTGAGAAATAATCTTTTAAGTAATTTTCACATGCTTCAATTATGGGTGGTAATAGTTGTAGATTTGTAATTGCATTCGCCGATAGAGACAGATGACGTGCCGCCGATAAGTACTTTAGTATTGACAATATAATCATCTACTCATTTAAATTCTTACTAAACCTTTGAAGGACAAAATATCAATATTAATAATTATGAAAAATTGATTATAACCAATTTACTGATATATATATATATATACACACACACACACGCACATATATTGTGAATGGTCTTTGATGAATGCAATACATTGATGCAGATCTGCAGTTTGTCAACTATTGCCCGTGAATATATTGCTCTGAGGTCAATTGGCTATCTGCCTTTTAAGGATTTGATTTTAATAGCTACTGAAAAAGTGTATGGTTCTCAAGATCAGAGTTGGAAAATTCTTGGACTCCTTCATGATTATGTTATTTGGACTGATTTTGTTTTTTGTTTTTTTTTTTTAATGCAGGTTTTCGACAGGTGCTATTTTTGGCCTGTTTTTATCTGTTGTGTTTTCGTTTATGCCTCTGTTAATGGCTGAGAGCCTGAGAAACTTGGTGTTTTTTCATTTTTGGACAGGTGCTAAGTTTTATTGGCTGGTTTTATGGTATCTATTTAGTGTTTACTGTGAAATGTGAATCACTGAATTGTATTTGTGTGATGAATCCCTGATGATTGACATGTACTAATGGGCTATTTTTAGGCCAGTATTTGGGAATTTTGGATTATATTTTTTTCTTTAATTTTGGTTTGTAGCAAGTGTAGTTACAGGTGATTGGGCAAATAATTGGAATTTTTAGGTGCAATTTATTTACAAAAAAGTGTTAAATATGGATTAAATTTGCAGGTTTCAGTCGAATTGAATTTTAAATTGGACTGTAATGCACTGAAATCAGTACAACAACATAAAAAGTGACCAAAAAAAATCAGCCCAATTGAGAAAAATGGAAGTTAAGAAAAAGCCCAATAGATTTAATCGGAGGCCCAATTGAGGCTCAAACCGACATGGACCGACCTGGACCAATCTGACTCGATGTAAGTCGGTCCATGTTGGTTTGTTCCTTCAATTCGGGTCGGATTGGTTTGGAGAATAAAAAACTGATTAGAGTTGGTTTTGGGTCGGTTTTATCCAAAACCAACCCGACTTAATGCATGCTCACCCCTAAATTCATGAGGACATATCAATCATATTTGAAAGTAATGTTTACTTTTAAGTGGATTTCGTTTATTGGCTGAATGCAATCGCAATAATTTTTTTATTTTTTTTATTTTATACTAGCAGTGCAACTACAATAATTGATTTTTGAACATATGTTAAGATAAGAATTGTATCAACTTTAATTAGAGATGTTTTCTATAAATTTTGGAAATTGGAAGCATGATCCTAATTAATTTTAAAACTAAGTTACTTGTGACTGATTAACCTAATTACAGATTAGTGTTATATATATATATTATTGAAACTATTTACCTAAATGATGTGTTACTTAAATTATAATAATTATGTTAATCTTGAAATAATAGATACAATAGATGATGCCTTATTTACAACTTACTTATAATTTGGAAACAGGATTAAGTATTCTAACATTATTCTCTTCATATATGTATGCATTTGTCAATACGTATGTGGTATTGATATGCTGAAATATTGTAATTGGGGCTGACATAAGTCGTGAAATATCATGAAATACCAATAATTATGTGTTTTTGTTTTTGGATGAATATATATTTTCATTCAAAAATAATAAACATTATTATTAACAGCTATAAAAATAAAGTACGTGACTATTGAAATTGATATTTTCTATATGTAAAGCAAAGTTATATCAACTTAAATTTAGAACAAAAATAATTTATTTTAATACCATATCATCTATTTGTTTTTGATCCATTAATAATAATATTGTTGAGTTGACAACTGTTCTTTACTCTTTAATTAAAATGATATGAACGGTTAAATATTACTATCAAATAAATTTAAATCACAAATTAAAATTGATTTACCTTACTTACAAGAATTATTTTATCAAACACCTTTAAAATGTAAAGGTGAGAGGTTTACTACCATACAAATCCCATCGTATAATCAAACTCGTGTTTTTCATTTTGTAAAATATCTTTATGAAATCTTATCATCAAACTCCTGTTTTTAATTTTGTAAAATATCTTTCTCAATCATTATCGCTTTGTGCGGCGTACCAAACTCATATTAATATGTAGAAACCATTAAAAAATTAAATAGTAAAAGCTTGCTTGCTTGATATAGGAGCCATCGATCAAACTTCTTTCTTTGAAAAAAAAAAAAAATCTGTAACACGATGCAACATTTACCCAAACACATGCTTTTAACTCTCGTTCACTAATTGTATCTGAATAATTTTTGCTACACTCAATTTGCACAACCCAAACAACATAGGTCCAATGGATACTCTTTGTAACTCATACTCACTTATCTGCCATGCAACCCTAATTCCTCTCCTTCTTCTCCTTCTCCTCCACTTCTTGTTTCAATATTATCGTCAAAGCCTGAACTTGCCACCCAGCCCAAGACCATGGCCCATCATCGGCAACCTCAACCTAGTGGGCCCACTTCCCCATCAGTCCATCCACTCTCTCTCCCAAAAATATGGGCCCATTGTGCAACTCCGATTTTGTTCGTTCCCCTTCGAAATGGCCACCTACTTCCTCAAAACCCGTGATGCTAGCTTCGCTTTATCAGGCAAGTACACAACCTACAATTGTTCAGATATTGTGTGGGCACTTTATGGCCCATGTTGGCGCCAGGCCTGTAAAATTTGCTTGGTTGAACTTTTTAGTCCAAACTGTTTAGAACCATTGGAGTACATTGGTGGGCTCTCAACTCCTAGAAAAGTCCCACTTGTTGCTGTCCCTCAGCCTCGGCTTCCACTTCATGTTTATTCTATGTGATATTTACTTGATTTTAGCATCTTTTAAGTAAATAATCCAGGGGATGATAATAGAATAAACTAGTTGCTTTGAATGTGTTTGGCAACGTTAAGATGTAATGGTGTTTCTAATTATCAATATTGTTTTTTTTATTATTATTATTTTTGTGTTATGATTATCAATATAGGTATTACCTACTTAAAGAAAATAAAGATGCTGTGTTGTTCAACAAGGTCTAGTGTTCTATTTTTTATTTTTTGGAAAGACACATAAGAATTTCACTATTTGCATGGTTTCTTTTTTTTTTTAAAGAAAATATTACCGGATGGTAAGTACTTTTAAATATTGAATTGACTATTTTGTCTCATTTTAATAAAATTAACAATTGAGTCTCAAACTTTTTTTTTTTTACATAAATACCCTTGATAAAACTAGTGAGAGAGCTATATTTTTTAAAAAATGACTCAATTGTTACATTTATTGTAAGGATATTTTGATATTTTTACATATAATTTAGAACTCAATTGTTACATTTTTTGAAAAATGACATAAATATTGAGTTATTAATATAATGTATTATTTTTATACTTGTTCCTCTATTTTATAGATCGTAAGTTGGTGAAAACCGAATGGTTTGTCATGCAAGTTATAAAATGGGTTAGTACTTTGTTAGTTGGATTGCAAAAGTGTATAATAATGAGCTATTACTGTTGGTGCACCTCTGAAATTACTGAGCCACATTAGAAAAAATTTCAGTAAATAGCAACCAAAAAAGTGCAAATTTGGAAAATAGAACTGAAAAAATTAATTAAATAAACTTCCTAGTTTTTGAGACAAAACAATGGATCAAATCTTATGGATAATATAAATACATGATAGATATACATAGTAAGTGTCGGAGTTACAAAGGATCAATCAAAATAATTTCGTCTTATCAATTGATTTGTTCTTTATGCCATATCATCATACACACTGTTATACGTTTAATAATTTATATATTTCATTATGAATGTGTGTTGTGTTTATATTACACATATTCTTCAATAACTTGTCAATCATTTTAATGTATTCTAATTAAGAAGCCTTATTCTATTGACGTGTGAATATATAAAGTTATGCATTTGGGTAATATTAATATCAATTAAAAAATAGCTTAAAAAAAAAGTCGATCCTTGACTTGACAAAGAAATTAACATTGATTCTGGATGCGTGTCACGATGTTAAAAGAGTTAATAAATAAGAAAATTTGAGTCAAACAGATAGAAACTTATTGCTTAATAATGAAGATCACAAAATCTTCAACTTTATGCTACAGATGTAAGCGATCGCCTGTCAACCCCAGAAAGTCTAAACCAAAGTAGCTAATGCTCATAGGTCACACACTTTTGTTTAAATACAAATAGACATTAAATTTACACTTAAAGGAAGTAAAGCCACCAATTCATAATTATCCACTTTCAGATCCATTAAATCAATTATGAACACTTAAAATAAAAATTCAGAAAATAAAAATAAAAGGGAATAAAACTAAAATATATAAAAGAGGTTTATATTTCTATTAATAACAATTTTAAATTGCAAGAAAATCTTTCAAAAAAATCCAACTCAATGTTCGGAAACATGAAGCAAAAAGTAAATTAAAATTTTCTAAATCCAGTAGTTCCAGTGACACACGTGTAAAGCTTAACTTTGCAGTATTAAAATATATGCATGTTTTATGGAATTTGAGACAGTATATCTTACCTACTCCAGATTTTTTTTCCATTGAAAATTCTGACAAATTATTAAAGTAAATTATTAGTTCTGCAACAAATCTTCATCAAAATATTAACAAGTTTTAATACAAATTGTTCTTGTTGAAAGAGACGCACTTTGAAAGACTAACAATTACATGCGTTGGTCCGCAAAGTAATTACGATTTGTTTATTCACAAAAATACCTACTTTTAAGGTTGTATTATGAGTTAATCTCAAAAGGCATGTGCATTATTTATAGAATTTTATACTTGCAAAAATAAGGTGAACTGAGGAACAACTTCATGAGTAATAGAGTTTTGTAATTAAGAAAATAATCAATTAAGTTATTTTGGAAACGTATATGTTTATTTTAGATTATATAAAAAGAATAATTAAGAACGTGTAGTTATTTTGACAGAAAAATGCTAATGAATATTTAAAATCACTTTTTTGTGATATTAAGTTGACAACTGAAATATTAAAAAAAAAAAAAAAAAGAGCAAGTGAAAATAAGAAGAAATAGCATCAAAACCGAACAAGTTCCCTAAGAATACAGACACAACCCATGAAATTGGCTCATTAGTTCAAAATGGATGATAAGCCTATTAGATATTTTTTGAGTAGTATAAAATCCCTAATTTTCTCATTAGGGTAAAATGAGAGTGTGAAAAAACAAAAAAGAGAGGCAGCAGCTATGTGTAGAGGTTTTACTATCAAAAAATAAGAAAAAGAGAGAGGAAGAGAAAGAGAGGAAGATTGAAGAAGAAAGGGGGTGAAATCAAGAAAGATTGAACAAGAAAGACAGGATCTGAACTGTGTAGTCTTGATCAAAGGGCACTAACCCCTTCGTCTACAGTCTAATTAAGCTCAAATTTAGACAGCGACTTCATGAGACATGGATCTTCATTCTGTACGGTGTGATTTGTGATCGAAGCACTCTCTAAAAGATACAGTACCGGAACAATAACCTTAAGTTTTATTCCCCTATCTCTATCATCTTATTTGACATCAAATTGTGATTATTGTCAAGAATTAAATTTCTTTATGATATTACTATGTTAAATCCCTTGATAGAGCTAAAAAATTGTTGTAGACTCAAATTTAATCGATAGTAAAAGATTTTTGGGTGAATTACGATCTTATAGTTTTACTCCTCAAATTATAGAGTTTTTCACGTTAAAAATTGGATTTTGTTTTTTGTGCATGCGTGGATTACTTGGTTGGTTGATTGCTACATGTAATTATTATTGGATTGTATTATGTTTAATCGGTTCCTATTAAGTTCACACACAACAGGGGAAAATTTGTTTATTTATTTATTCGTTTGTTACACTTTCTCCCAACAAAGTGGTATCAGAACTTGGTTGTTAATATTTGTTTGTTATGTTGAACATGGAGACCAATTTGAATTTGACAAGAATGATTACTTTGAATCGTTTAAATTATCATGTTTGGAGAAAGAAGATAAAAGATCTTCCCTAAGTGACATATTATCATTTATTGGTCTTTAGTGAAGAGAAGCCAGACAATAAATCTGATGTAAAGTAGATCTTCCTTCATTAATAAGTATGTGGATTTATTAGGTTGTGGATAAATGACAATGTAATGAACCATCTTAGTGAGGAGACATATGCAAGATCCTTGCAAAATAAACTTAAATAATTGTATGCAAAAAAGACAAGGAATAATATGTTATTCCTAATCAAGCAGCTGATCAATTTGAAATACAAAGATAGGGCTCCTTTGTTTGACCATAGGAATATGTACGAAAGGATTTTAAATCAGCTTGCTGGAATTGATATCAAATTTGATGATGAGATATAGGCTTTATGGCTTTCTAGTATATTGCTGGAATCATAGGAAGCTTTCAAAACTTCGTTATTGAACTCCGTTCTAAATGGTGTTATCACAATGGATTTGGTCAAGAAAAATCTTCTAAATTAGAGGATGCGAAGAAAAACACTGAATATTACCTGATTATTGAAATGAGAGGGAGAAGTAAAAGTAGAAGTCGAAAAAACATAAGTCCAATAGGTTTGTAAATATTAAGTGTCATTATTGTCATAAAAATGAACGCATCAAGAAATACTGTAAACAGTTGAAAAAAGAAAACAAGAACACAGACAAGGAAAAGAATAATGAAGATGACAACAATAGTGATAAAATTGCTACTACTTTGACTTTCTTCTTGTTTATGATAAAGATTCAATCAATTTTGTGTGCCATGAGATTAGTTATATAATTGACAGTGATACCTCTATTCATTCCACATCTTAAGATGATTTCTTCATACCTTATACACAAGGTGATTTTGGAAGTGTAAACATAGGAAATGATGGCTTGGCAAAACTTGTTGGTATAGGAGACGTGTGCTTAATTAGAAATGACTAATGGTATAAGATTAGTTCTGAAAAATATTAAAAATATACCTAATATTTGTGTGAATATTATTTCCACAAGTAAACTTGATGATAAGGGATATTACAACAAATTCTATGATAGTTAGTGGAAGATTAGGGGTGCCATGATTATGACTCGAGGTAAGAAATGTTCCACATTTTATTTGATACAGGTAAAAGTTTCCAAAGGCATCATCAATGCATTAGAGGATGAAAACAAGATAGAATTATAACACAAAAGGCTTGGACACATCAATCAAAAAGGTTTGACAGTTTTTGCAAAGAAAAATTTTCTGTTGGACATGAAGAATGCCCCTTTGAAGAAATGCACTTATTGTTTAGCAGAGAAACAAAACAAAATTAGTGTCTATAATTCTCCAACTGAAAGGAAGTCGGGTATACTTGGTATATTAAGCATATCAAGTTAGCACGGGTAATCATTCGTGATATATTAAGGTACGATGGTAAATAGTGCATTTGAAGTACACGCAAAGCTTGTGCCAAAACCATTAATGAGTACGAGTGAAGTCTGTACCACAAACATTAACGAGTACATGCTAAAATGAAAACTCGCATCAATTATGTCACTCCTTGTACCTTTACTATAATGGCTAAAAACCACACATCTGTTCAAACTTTATCTTTGCAGATCTGTAGATAGGGCTATCAAGCAGAACATATATATAACAATGTACAAGGTTAGTGAAGAGATAGAGAGAGCAATACATATAACAATGTCAATACATATAATAGATATAATAATACAACGTTTTGTGGGACCAAAGCAAAAGCAGGGTAATTTTACAAATTCTCGATCTTGAAAATCTTTTTCTACTCTTCTTCTACCTTTCTATATCTCACAAAACACGATGCTCCTCTGCTTTTTCCAACTCCTCCAATTTTCTCTCTATTTTTGGATTCTCTACTTTCATGAATCTCTCTCTCTCTCTCTTTCTGTGATGTGTTGATTGCCAAGGATGTCTTTTCCAATTCTCTATCTTTCATGAATCTCTGATGTGTTGGTTTCAAATATATGTGTGGTCGAAATCTTCGTTTACTTTTTCAAGATCTTTGACATATTGAAATCTTTGTTTTGATTCTTTTGGTGTTTCAATTCACTTGCGTTCTCAAATTCCAACTATTGAAACAAAACCTAATGATTGAAACTCACCAATTTCTAATCCACAAACAAACGTGAAACAAAAACGAGAGAGAGAAAATGAACCTAAGAGAAAATTGAAAAACCTAACGAATCTCTCGCCAAATTTCGATCTATGCCTATGAGAGTGGAGTGGGAATGAAGAAGATGAGTTGAGATAAAACCTAAAAATTTAAGTTCCAACCTAATGAGTTGAGAATGGCACGGGAATGAAGAAGATTTTCTCTCGCCAAACTTTTTGAGTCTAATTAAATATTTATCATGTCTGATTTTTTTGCTCTCTAATTATATATTTCAATCTAATATCCATCACGAATGACTTATATGCTCTCTACTTAAATATCCATTATGTGGGGCCCATGTTCTCTAATCAAATATTTATCACCGTTTGTGATTGATACCAAACGTCCATCACATGCTTTTATTGGTCCGTGTTGGATATATTTAAATGGGCAACGCTATTAGAGCTTTTAAATGCCTATGCTTAATAATGTTTTCAAGCACATATCATTTTGTACTCGTGATAATTAAACAGTGATAGTAAATTATGTTTATTGTAGTGGTTGTTTTAATAGCTTCTACCACTAATAACTCAAATTTGAGTTACCGATGATGAGAGTGAATTCCAAATTAAAAATATACGAGGACGAGAATAATTTATATGTGAGGGACACATTTGGAGGGATTTAGAGCTATTTTGTTTCGTTACATTTGCCAGCTAATATTTCATGCTCCTATATATCGTGATTTTTGAAGATAAATGATTGGGGCTTTCGAAGCCATAACATTTCCAGGTCTTCGTGGGGCTCTGATCATAACCACTTGAGGTTGTTCAATTAACGCATTACTTTCCAGCCTTGACTAATTAATGTGCTGGGTCTTTTCGCGTTCTTTTTATTTTTTTTTTCAGCTTCATGTCAAATCTAAATCTCATTATTCATAGACATATATTGTGAGAAAATAGGAATTTTCGTGTAGCATTTCAGCTAACATGAAAAACTTTTCAATAGAACAAACAGCTCATCATAGTTATAGTATGGTACCAACCGCCAATATCTAATCAATATAAGGATATTACATGTTTTTATATAAGTTTAAAGTAAAAAAACTTTTATCACGTTATCACAACTCATTGAAGTCTTTCCGGAAAAAAAAAAATAAAATAAAATAAAAACCCTCATTGAAGTGAATTTGAAATATATATATATATATATATATATAAATAGGGCGGGATCAGAAGACAAATTTTGACATAAATTTTGATATAATTTGTTGATCATTGAATTATGAAGATTTCAATGACTTCGATTTATCTACACCTTTATATATAACTTAATTTTAAATTCTACATAAACTTGTTCCCTCTCCACTTTCTTCACCTTTACATTATCTCTCATCTCTCCAATTAATATTCTTCTTATCCAACCCAATTATTTACATCTTTATTTCTTTTATGCATTTTTAAATTATATTATTTTCACATCATCTCAACAAAAAGCTTCCAACAAAGGTTAATCAAACACACTTAAGAAAAAAAAATTAAAAAGCAAACTTTAGTTACATTTTTATTGATTTATGAGGAAACAAACCCAGAAATTGAAGGAATTATATTTCTCTACTTGTTTTTATAAGAGCAACTGTAAGATTATAGCCACTTTTTTGGTTTTTGAATTTTATGGCAGTGAAGATCCAGGTATTTTTGTGTGGTCCTGATTGGCCTTGATTTTTGTGGGCATATGTATATATGTTCTTGCATTATTGTTTGTGGTTGTTTTGTTGGCCTCATTGAAGGAATTTTGACTTGAATAGATTATATTATATATGTTTGAATGAATAAGAAATTGTCTATAGACACCTGTTTTGGGTTGATTGGCATCTGCTGTTTTAAATGTTTGGATTTAACACACTGGTTGCATTGGACTGCAACTTGTGCATCTGTTGTAATTATGTGTTCTACAGTATATGGAACTTGACAAATCTACTTGTTATGACATTTTTAAAAAAAAAAAAAAAAAATTAATAAGTGCCGATCGCGCACCAAAAAAGCATTATTTAATTTATGGAAATCGTCTCTTGACAGTGAATTTTAAAACTATTATTTTTTATACTTTAGAAGGATAAAAAAAATTGTAAAGATAAGAGAAAAAATGAGCTAAAAAATACGGATAAATCAAACATGAAAAAAGAAATGTAAAAATAATATAATCTAAAAATGAATGGAAAGAAATAAAGATACAAAGAATTGGGTTGGATGAAAAGAATACTAAATGGTGGGTTTTTAATATATATATAGAGAGAGATCGCAAGACACAAATTTGAACAAAATTTATCGGCTATTGGATGATGAAAATTTTAATAATGTAGATTTACTTACACTTTTACACATAACTTTATTTTACATTCTACGTGAATGTGTTATTTCTTTTCTCTCCGATTAATATTAAAAACCTATTAATTATATTATATTATTTTTACTTTATCTCTCTCATCTTTTCACCGTTACATCATGTCACATTGCTCCAATTAATATTAAAAACCACCAATTAATATTCTTCTTATCAATATTTCATGTTTGATTTATCTATAGTTTTACTATTGCCACAAAATCTGTTAATACTTAAACATAAATTCGTTGCAGAACTCAAACAGCCGTATACACATTCATATAAAAATTATACACTGATTCATAATGGGACATGAGAAAATACACCGCATATGACCTAAGAGTCTCTTTAGTATGATTCAATCATTTTCAAAATAGTTATTCACAAAGATTAGATCACAGATAAAGGTCAGTACTAAAAATAGGTCCTATCAAAATCAGATCTGGTAAAGTTTTTTAATATTGAAGCTTTAATTTTGTATTTCCTGGACAACCTCGAACGTTACATTTTTCCTACTAGACAACAACGTAAATCCCTAGTTAAAAGTTTAAAATGCATATTGGAAGTATTGGAAGCAACAAAGTTTAATATAGCTCAGCAATAGTGGAAGTAACAAAACTCCCTTCACAAAGAACATAAAACAAAAAGTACTGAAGTGCAATCCTTGACTTGCAAGAGCTATGACCATCATATTATAGAAAGCACCACTCAAGGTCTTGTCAATTAAACTAAATTCAAATTACTAGCAGCAAGTCCAATTAATATCCTCACAAAATTTTCAGAACAACAACAAATCCAAACAAACTTTAACCAACCAAAACGAAACCAAACCCAGATGCTTTCCTTCACAATTAAAAACAACTGTATAAAAAACAGATAAGGCTATAAAAACAACCTTGGTCTTCTCAGCCCTTCAAAATGTCACACAGAACTAACCGCAAGTCTAATTACCAGCAGCTAATACTAGTAGCAAGTCCAATTACTAACAGCAGGTCCAATTACTATGCGACCCAAGTCTGCTCTAAACAACAACAATGGAACAGTCAATGAAAGCAGAAACTCCAACACAACTGAATACACCAGATATTCACACGAAACTAAACCCAAATTACTAGTAGCAAATTCAATTAATATGCTCACAATCGCACCACTCACTGTCTTGGCAACCTTGGTCTTCTCAGACCTTCAAAAATTTCAAAACAACAACAAATCCAAACAAACTTGAACCGATCAAAACAAAACCAAACCCCGTCGGGGTCAGGCCAGTGAAAATGAAGATAGCGAAGAATATGAACAATCTAGTTTTGTTTGGAGACAGTGAAAACGATGATGACGAAGAATATTAATCGGAAGAGAGAGATGATGAAAATTAATATAATTTAATTGGTAAATTTTTAATATTAATTAAAGAGATAAGAAAGAACATGTTAGATTCCTAAAAAGAATGGATCTTTCAAATAAAGAAATTTAATCATTTCTGTTTTATGAATTGAAAAATAAAACAATTCAATAATTCTACGTTTTGAAAATTGAGAAATAAAGAAACTTATGGTGTGTTTACTTCATGGATTAAACAAAGGGAATGGGGAATGAGATTGATTGATGTTGTTTATTTGCTTAAAATCCATTCCGTAATGGGAATGAAAATATGGGCCCCACATCAATTTGGGGTTGTGGAATGGGAATCCCATTCCCCTCAACCCACTTGGGAATCACATTCCCATTCCCTTTGTCAAAATAAAATGTCCCTTATATCCCTTTTTAAAAAAATAAAGAAAAATCTATTTATTTGATGTTAAAAAAAAAAAAAAACTACATATTGTAATAAAAAATTGCGCACTATTAATTTTTCATCACCAATTTCTTAATTATCATGATGGACTAATAAAATAATATGTAATTTTTTATTATTATTATATGTAGTTTTTTATTTAATATTAAAAAAATTACATATTATAATAAAAAACTACACACCAAGTTAGTAAACTATTAAAATAATATTAAGTTTTTTTATTATAATATGTAGTTTTTTATTTGATATTAAAAAAAAGAGTATATTATAATAAAAAACTACACATTATTATAATTAATCCATAATTTTAATTAAGGGTATTTTTGTAACTTATAATTAATTCATTCCGATTCCAAAGTAAAGTAAACGGTTTAATGGAAATAATATTGATTCCGATTTCGATTCCTGTAGTTGAAGTAAACAACTTATATGATTCCGATACTTCATTCCGATTCCAAGTCATTCCGATTCCAGATCATTCCGATTCCTATTCCGATTCCTCAAAGTGAAGTAAACGCACCATTAGTTTTGGCGGTGGAAAAATTTGAGGATGTATATGATTAAAAAGGAAGTTCATTAATGGTAATTAATTGAGAGGAACTTAGAGGCATCTATATATATAAAAGTTTCTCCTTTTATTGTTTCAATCATCCCAAAATTGAGATAAAAAGAGCAGCATAATTCTTTGAGTGAAAAGTGAGATTCAATTGAGTATTAGAGAATTTGTATTCTCTCGAGTATAACTGGGTTATGAGAATTTGAATGTTTATAAACACTATTTATTTTTCTCCTTATAGTAAATATCTGCAACAGTTTCGTGAATGTAGCCTATTTGGAGTGAACCACGTAAATTTTTGTGTATTATTTTTTATCTGTTGTATTTTGTTATTACTTCCATATTATTTATCGCTCCACTAATTTGGTATTTTGGAATGTTTTTTTCCTAACAGAACTCATTTATGTAGTATAAAATAAAGTTGTATACAAATGTGTAAGTAAACTAAAGTTATTGAATTCTTCATCATCTAATAGTCAACAAATTGTATTAAAATACTATATATATGCATATAAATATATATAACTTTTATGATTAGTACCTCCTAATTATAAAAACTTCTATGATCAGAATCTTATAACTTTAAAAAATTAGGATGAATCAATCAAATTTATTGATTGAATTCTCTTTCTTAAAACAAATTCTCTCTTTTATTCTGTTAAAATGAAATTAATAAATTTGATTGATTCACCCTAACTTTTTAAAGTTATGAGGTAGTGACTATAGAAGTTATATATATATGTATACGTATATATATATATCTATATATATATATATATAAGTTGGATAGGTACAGCAACCAAACAACATGATATGCGTTCAATCTCAGATCTTGCATGATCAGTTGGTTTGAGGAAATTAAAGGAGCCAATTAAATTAGATTTATTAGGAGAATGTATCATTTTACCTAATAATTAGTGTTTTTTTATTGGATATGCAAATCCTTGCAAGTGGGATTGAAGTCAAACCCATGCGTCAATTGAATTGTTCAGTCGAAATGTTGACCGTCTTTCCTACCCCAAGGATCTCATTTGAGTGGAGAGTTATTCTTAAAATCCTAGATTGATATCGTACGTGGTGGTCTTGATTTTGTAAAGACAATGCAAATTATTCTTTTGTTTTGATATTTAGCTCATAACATACAGAACAGGCACTCAGGTTTTTATGGAGTTTTAAGCTTTTGTTTGTTTCTGTTAGTCTTTCTCTATTATCACTGGTTGTTTTTATCTGGACATAAATGCCCTCATTTCCATTTCTCACTTCTCTACTTCTTTTTCTGGTATGGTTATATACTTATATTGCAGTATATGTGGGTTTTTAATGTCCAAAATACCCCTATCATTGTAACTTTTGACTAACGGTTGACTGAAGTCAAGGATGAAAGTGATGATTTTCATATAATCATAAACCAATTCGTGTTTAAAAGGTGAAGGCTTCAAAAATATAGAGAAAAAATTGAAAATTTTCTTTTCTTTTCTTTTCTTTTCTTTTTTCTTTTTAAACTATGTTTTAATTATTCTGAGATATATTTAAATTATTTATTGTAATAAGTATTTTTTTCAATTTTTCATATTTAACATATTTAAAAATTAATTTAACTTAATATTATATTTTTTTAGTTCGTTTCAATTCAATCTCATCACACCAAACACGTTAAAACATTAATTTCATCCAATCATATCCTATCAATTCCTTCATGCCAACGGGTCCTAAGGGGTGATGGCAATTGGCAAGTCATTTGAAATAGCAATGGCGGATTGAGAAACGTAAGAAAGGAAAAAAAAAAAAAGGGTAAAAAAAAATGAGGGCGCCAACTATCTAGAAAGGACAGGAAGTGGAAACACATACCTCCTTTCATCTACTGTAGTGTGAGATGAAAGGATTTAATTTAATATTTAAACAACTTTTCCTCTCTCCCTCATTGATTGGTAACAAAATTGCCACGTTCCCTCTCCAAAACAGCTCACGCATAGCCCCAGTGCAGCAACACTCAATCACAACCTGATAGACATGACCACGGTTCGTTTCAGTTCGGTTCCGGTTTTAAAAAAGCTAAAATCGAAACCTTAACTGAGATAAAATAATTC
Source organism: Dimocarpus longan (assembly GCA_022984855.1). Lineage (NCBI taxonomy): Eukaryota > Viridiplantae > Streptophyta > Magnoliopsida > Sapindales > Sapindaceae > Dimocarpus > Dimocarpus longan. The sequence goes on from CM041013.1 coordinate 25,996,786, forward strand.
TGGTTTGGTTCTGAAACCGTCGGTTCTATAATGGTTCTGGTTTCGGTTTCGGTTCCGGTTCTATAACGGTTTCGGTTCCGGTTCCGGAACCTTTTTTTAAATAAAAATAAAAAATAAAAATTAATATTAAACTATATTTTGATATTAAAAAAATAAATTTATACACAAAAGAAATAAGAAATTTAAGATTTTGAAATTTAAAAATAATAAATTAAGAATTTAAAACTTCAAACAATAAATTGAAAATTATAATTTATAGATATAATTAAAAAAAATAAAGGAAATTAAGATTGAAAATTAAGAGAATATTTTGAAATTGAGAGAAAGTTGAGATTAATGGAGAGAAAGAGAGTTAAGATTAAGGGAGATAGATGTGAAAAGAAATTAAAAATGGGAGGGGTATTTATAGAGGAAAGAGAGGGGTTAAAAAAGAAATTAAAGAAGGGGTTAAAATGTAAAAAAAAAAAAAAGTGACCAATGGTCACGTGTCAAGTTCTACAGTTTTTTTTTTTTTTTTTAAGAACCGGAACCGAACCAGAACCGTCAGTTCAAAGCGGTTTCGGTTCCATCGGTTCTTTGAACCGACGATTCCGGTTTCTTTAGGTTCGAAACCGGAACCGGGACCGAAACTGCTACAGTAACGATTCCGGTTCTGTTTTGAACCGGAACCGGAACCAGAACCAGAACCAGAACCTTATGTTCTGGTTCCGGTTCAATTGACTTGGTTCGGTTCGAACCGAACCATGGTTATGTCTACAACCCGATCTAGCTCAAACTTAAAAAGCCTTATTTTTCTCTCCCTCTATTTGTGTTTGTTTTAGGAGGGAATATTACAAAAGGGCAAGTCAAATGAGACCCTTGAATGAGTTAGTGAGTGTGATAAGTGTGTGTGTGTGTTGATGACTTGATTATTTTGGCTATCAAGCTATGGCTCAAAACTCAATAACCCAAACTCAATCTGGGTTTAGTAGCTTCCTTTAATGGATTGATATGTAGATATATATATATATATATAGGGTCATAATAATAATTAACAGGGATAATCGAGAGTATTTATATTTCATAGACGAGATAAAATTTTTGGATTTATGATAGATGATCAAAGCCATGCTCACACTTTTGATAAGTAGAGCATTGGCAAATCTGAACGCAACATTTTTTTCTCGTAATGAACATAAAATGATCACCAAAAAGAAGCGATGATGCACACCATAAGGGCATCACACCAAGCCTAGAAAACTACAGCCCGAGGCACAATAGGTAGGGTCGTATGGCGGCTAGCACACATGTTTCCTAGTGGCAGTACGTTAATGCTTAAAACGCTCCGGAAAATGAAAAAACTTAAAATTTATTTGTCTCAATCCTAGCTTTTTAAATGACTTATATATTTATCTATTTAATCCCAGCCTTTTAAATGTAAATGTGACTTATATATATATAAATGATTACTAATGGTTATTTATTATTTTTTTATTATATATAATTACAACTAAACATACTTTATTACAATCAGTAAATATGTTTGTGTTGTAAATATGATTTGACTTATTTAGTTATAATCAGATATAATAATATATAATCAATTATAATTATCAATTTTAAAATGAGTCACACTTACATTTAAAAGACTGGGATTAATATACACACACAAATGCACGTGCACACATTTACCAAGAGTTAAACTCAAATATGGATGAGTTTTGGTTGTTTTAGAATTCATAAATTGTATGAAACTTGAAACTAAAATTCATATTAATTTACTAGATATTTTTGTTATTTATTTATTTTGTTCCTATTTCTTAATTTAGTGAACACAAGAAAAAGAATTAACTTATGTCAATCTCCAATTCTTAAAAGTTAGCAAACACTTGAGTGAAAACTTGTAACTTAATTTTGATTGCTCTCCATTCCCTTTTCACTACAATTTAGTTCTCTTTCATTTTATTTGTGATTAATAAATCCACACTAAAAAAACATATACACATGTAAGAGGGACAAATTTTTAAGGTGTGATAATTATTATGATTGTCAAAATATTGATTATCTATATTTAAAGAAATATTGTTGATATTATAATGCTATTATGCTATAATTTATGATCGATAAATTTTATCATTTGAATATCTTTAGATTCTACTTGATTGAAGTTTGATTTTACTTACATTTCATGTTTCTTCCATATTATGTTAAGTCCCTTTTTTTTTTCAACATATAATATGAATTTTAAGAGGTAAGACTTATTAGATCTCTTCTGATTAGATAAGACTTATTATAAAATATTTTTATAACATTGAAGTTTGTTTAAAAAATCTATTCTAGCCCACTCTGATGTATTATCCTAGTTATACCCTTTATACAGGTTATTATAATACAAGGATCTTACGTTTATAAAGAGAATACATCACTTCATCTAAAGAATTAATTGTTTCAATTTAATCAGATATCTAAATCTAAACAATTAAAGTATGTTTTATATGTCAGTTAAAGCTTTTCTCGAACCCTATATGTATCTAATATCAATAGCTGAACATAAAAGTAGATTCAACTAAACTACTGCTATTTTTTTTTTTTTTAATAAAAAGAAAAAAAAAAAAATCTTTCTTTTGACTCTTAAAGCTAGATTTTTAGACACCCAACTTCTGGCTAATCCACTGACACTAGATATGGGTCCATAAGAAAAGATGAGGTTATGGAGATGGCCCCCTGCTGAGATTTTTGATCAATTATATAATACCAACCATGCCATGATTTTGATAATACTGGAGAGAAAATCAATCCTCACATGTTTAGATTGATTGAAATTTGACATTTCACCAAATTGTGTTTTGGGGTCCATTTGATCGACATCCACTTGCTGATCAACTACATGGTCTGACATATATAAATTCCATAAACATGGGAATTGCATGGACGAAATCAAAATCTTAATCTTTATATTTTGGTTATATATTAATATGAGAAAGAAGCCAATAGCCAACTAAACAGGCTAAATAGCCAATATTTATGCTGCCAGATCCTAAATGACTATCTTCGAATAATCTTAACATATACACTTAGAGAGTAGTACATGCATGTTTAAGAAAATTTATATTGAAAATAATTATAAAATGATAGGTAAGTAATCAAATCTAATACAATTTAATTCAATCAAATTTAATGTCTTAAATGGTAAACACATTTATCAACTTCTCACCAGTGATATTATTTAATTAGATATACTCTTAAGTCCGCATGTTACACAATCTCAATATATATGTTGATTATTTATCTAGCAAGGATCCTTGGAACAACTCATGCAGTGGAAGATCTAGATCATATACTTTGTTAGAGTTGTAGTCATCCATATCAAAGTTTTGATAAGATTTATAGGTAATAAAGACTCGTCTAGACTTTAAAAAACACAATCAAGACTATTACAAAAACAATCTAAACTTTTGATAAATAGAATTAAAATTTGTGTGTGCCTTAAATAACATCTAACAATTAGCATGAGATTTTCTAACATAGTTAGTAGTTATAAAACTATAATTTGCAAACCAAGTACAGGAATTAATTATGATGTTTTGTGGTTTTTTGTTTGCAAAATATGACATTTGTTCGAACATTATAAAATGTAAACAAATTAGATGATAAAAATACTCATTTCAATAATTTACTGCTATTTTAAATTTCATATCTAATTTATTGCTCTAACAAATAAAATCACATAATTCATATAAAGGATCCTGCACTTGAAACTTTTCTATAAATATGTTTACCCATTGACACTAATACAAGCTAGAATTATTTATTTATTTATATATGCGCTTATCTATCTTAATATCGTACCCTTCATTGGTAAAGGGATGTAGAAATAAACTTAAAAAAAAAAAAGGATAAAGATAATCCTAATAAAAACCTAACGTAGTTTGTAGAAACATTCTTTTTACCATATTAGTTTTCAATCCCCTTTGATGTTAATAAATTAACAGAAAAATTATATAAATGATAAAAAGATAATTTTAACTCTGAGATTTTTATTTAAAAAATAAAATCATAAGGCGATCTTATATATATTTTTTATTTTTAAAACAAAAAATATCTTGATTTTTTATAATTTTATATTAATATTATTTATTTTGATTTTTTATATTTAATTAATATTATTTTAATTAATATTTTGTAATATTTTCAATTTTATCTCTAGAGTTAGACAATCAATCAAGTTAATCTAACAGAATTCGTGACCATCAAAGGAGTTGTCGTCATTTTATATGCCTCCAAGAGATATTGAGAAAGTTTTGAATAAAAATAAAATCATAAATGATAAAATTGATATTTTTATAAATTATAATAAGTTTTTGAAATTATCTAAAAAATAATAATAATAATTAGTAAGATATCTCCCTCATCGTGAAACCGGACTGTCACACGTATAATAAATAATATGTAAAACGGTCCTTCCCAAAACTACAAAACATAAAACAACTGAATATACCAGTCTGTTTTTCAGATTCACAGCTATAACCTTACAGATAACACATCCAAAATATGCAGGAACAAAAAAAAAAAAAAAAAAATTAAACAAGTTACTGCTAGATACTATGAATTTCTCTAATAAATCAAACTTGGATTCACTGAATCAGATTCAATTCAAGCCCTACCTAGCTAGGAAGTTCGTGTGTGGAACCCCATAATGACAGCTGTACTAAAGTTAAAGAACCAATAATCTATCTATGGTTGAATGAATGAAATCGATGAAACATCCATAAAAAATAGTATTAATTGCACCTAGAGATAATAAAGTTAAACAACATTTAAATTAAATTAAAGTGAAGCACGGGGAAGGGATGGTGGGTGCAAGTACGAGAAGATTAGGGTAAAGAAAAGTACTACGGTAGTGGTTAGACCTTAATTAATCATACCCTATTACCAATAATCACCGTTTATGATCAATACTTAATTATTAAATGGTTCCCCTTTCAAATGTTACGATTACATAAAAGGAAAACTTAATCAAGAGCGTCAGATCTAATCAAAATTATGTCAGATTGATTTATAAGGGAGTTTATAATGGTTCATAATTCAAACACAATTCTTGGTTTTCTAAAACCTAGAATACAAAAGTTGTTCTCTAAAACATACAACACAATTCTTTAGTCAGGACTATTCTTAAATAAAGTTTTAAAATCATTAATTCTTATCACTCATTTTCTACATATCTCATCGTAATAATGAAACTCACTAAAAATAAATGATAATGATCAGTAGTCCTTAAAAGAAAAAAAAAAAATCAGAAATATTTTTACTAGAGAACCCTATATAAAATAATTCTCGTGTTAAAATGGTCCATAAATCTAATCTCAAAAATATTAACTCTCACCGTTTATTTCTATAAACTCCACCATAATGATAAGACCTGTTGAAAATAAGAGGTGATATTTAGTTAATATTCAAAGAAATTTCAAGACTGATCTTACTAAAGAATAATAATGTGTGGACATATATATATATGCACTAAAGAATAATTGTGCATAGACATATATACATATATAATTGTTCACTTCTCATATAAATTGGTTTTTTATTAAATTTAGATAAAATGTAAAATGACTATTTAATTTCTAAATAGAAATGGGAACTTCTTATGTTCACAAAAGATTAAAAAAAAAAAAAAAGGGGGGGGGGGGGGGGGGGGGCGGGGCGGTGGGGGTGGAAATGGGAATTTCTTAATATATGCTTTTAATTCTCAAATTATGATAATTCATTCAACAACCATAATCAAATAATAAACTGCAGTTCTCCTCGGATTTAGTGCAACGACAGACTTGACTCACGTTCTTCAATAATGGATATTGTTAACCTCTTCTGTTTAGATTCAATCTGACATTAGGAATCTCTAAAAGCCCTTTTAATTCAATTAAATTAATTAGAGCAACATCATGATATATAATAAAAATAATAATAATTACTTGATTCAGCTTTAAGTTGCCACATATGGCCGGTGCCCGAAACCTCAATGGCACGAAGTTTCCTTCCTCACCTAGCTTTAATGTGCTGCACCAGCGGCCACTTCATTTGATTCCGTACTATCACCACCACCACCCAAACGACCAGACATAAAACCTAACTACTTAGCTGTCATGCTGATTTGAGTTTCCTAATATTGACTAGATTGATTTCTAATTAATCTGTCTCTTTTGGAATGATTAGGTTGGATCTATGTTTATAATGGATTTAATTTATCATAATATTATGGTAACTTGTGTCACGAAAGTATATGTAAAAGAATTACTTTCATTGACAAAAATAGCAAAAAGATAATTGAACAAAAAATAAGTAAGACTATGTCCTTTGATACAATTTATAAACTAAATTTTAATAAGATCCTTGATAAATATCTCTTTAGGTGATTAATATTATAGGACACAATTTTGTTCGATACATATGCAACTGTATTTTGTTTTTGAAATATTATAGTTAATTCAAAATTTAGCAGAGAAGGTTATAACTCAGACTTACAATAATACAATTTAAGTTCTTCCAACAAAACGGTTGTTTAAATTATTAAGTAAAAGACCTCAAATCTTATTATAAAAAATAAATTAGATTACTTTACTGAATAAGATTATCCATTAATAATTATTATTTGATTGATTATAAGGATAGAATATCTATAAATTGTTATTGATAGATAATTAAATATGTTAAAAATCATGATTATCATGGAAGTTTGTGATATATGAATTCAAAAAATATTATAATAGATTTAAATTTAACTCAAAAATCATGGATGAAAATCATAATAATACCTATTTTCCTATAATAAAACTAGTTACCCATTTTTCAGAAAAATCACAACTGTACATGAATCTTCATTGGATGCTTCTCAACAAGGACATAAAACAGAAAGAAAGAACAAGTTTTGATGTATAGTTTTATTAATTGTACGGTAAAACCAGTAACAAGTACTTAATGGTTCATGGATGAAGATAATACTAAGAACAAAAAACAATAATAAATGTTGCGGAACTCGACAAGTGGTGTTTTGATATTTATTGATAGAATTAAAAATAATATTATATTTTTATTCAAAGAAAAAAAGAGAGAATAGTTAAATCTGATAAAATGAAGCAGATGTTTGATGCTTGACACACGTGTATGACAACTGAGCTAAAGGGGAAACATTAATTAACGAGCAATATACTGAGGTAAAATTAGATTAAATTATTGTAATTAATTTTTTTTGAGAATAATTATTTATTATACTATAGTAAATTTTTAATAGTTATTTTTTAATTTAATATTATAATGCAAGATTCTTGTAAAAACCAAGGTGAAGCTTCAGTTACGTAGATCAGATTATAGTTCATTCAATAATAATTTATAAGAATAAACAATATGTAAAAGTTCGATTAGATTATAGTTCAATTAATATAATAATTTGTTCTTATAAATATGTAAAAGTTAAATTAAATATCTGTATCACCAATTTAAATACATGTAGAAGTTCGATTAGATTATAGTTCAAAATAAAACTAAATTGCTGATTTAAAAAAAATAAAATAAAATAAATTGTTACGAAGTTATGAGGTTCTACTCTAGTTTATTTATTGTTTGTTATTCTCTAATATATATATATATATATATTATGATTGAGATTAGTCTTGAATACAATCGAAACCAACAATAATAGATATTAAGACTTAATTGGAAGAAACTCTCAAAAACTAAAAGAGATCAACCTATAAAGAGTTCACGGATAATCCACAAATAGTGGAAGAAAAAATTTTCACAATTAACATGTGAATCTCACAAAGTGAGTGACTTGTGCAATTATACGTATCACTAAATCATAAGTGCTTTTTCCATTCTCTAATATATTGTCATGTGTATGCTTATATTGTAATATTAATTTTTTTTTTTTTTTTTTTATCTCTAGAAATGAATTAAATTTCTAAACTTGTCAAAAATGATTTAGAATTTAATTTTAAACATTTATCAATATGTTCTTCTTTGTAGCCAAGTCATGAATTGATCCAAAAGTTACAGCTAGGCTAGACAATCATTGATCTCTTGAATTATACACATATACAGAAATTTTGTACTTGGGTAATCCGTACATATATTGAATGATGTTCTAGTCCAAAGCCAAAATTATTTTAAGACTTCTTTTTGGGAGTTTTGTTCGTTTTGTCATCCTGAGCCTACATTGGCGATAACTCCTCATTGAAACATGTGTGTGGGATCCACATTTTGAAAGTGTGAGAATTTGAATTTAATGATTGTTGTAGTTAGAAGCCTCATTAACCAATAATTAACACTTAATTCTCTATGTTATGTATATACAATTATTACACATAAACTAATTAGTCAGAAATACCATTCTTGTCTCATAACGCTATTATAGGGGTTTGAATTTGAGTAGATTATTTGTCTTAATTTTTAATTTTTCATCCACCAAATATTAGATAATTAATTTATAAAGATGATTTACAAATTTAATTCATTAACTCTTTCTAATTATGTTGAAAACATTATTTTCATTGATGCATTTAAATCTGAAACTTTTTATTACAAAAGTAAAATGTTCATATACATATATTTATTTGTACTGAACCCCTTAAAACCCTTCTTTCCTCCTGATTTTAGATTTATAATACTTCATTTATTCTGGTTTATGAATCAATAGCTATTATTCTTTTGTCATGAATTATAAAGTAATATAATTTTATTAAATCAAGATTTAAGAGAATGATTGTATCCATTTATTTGTAGGTAAAATAGCTGGTTTTGACATGTAGAAGTAATAAAATTTGCTCAAACCATCAAGTTTTAACTAGATAGGTTATTATTTCAAAAAAAAAAAACACTAAATAGGTTATTATAGATATTTTGAGTAGACATAGAATATGGAATCATAATGAATTTTTCTCAATATATCACTATGTGGCGAGTGTCTTGATTAAATAATTAGGGTTTAGGAACATCAAGTCTGAGTTTAATTAATGGTCAGATTATAATTTTGTTTGTTTAATTACTGACTTGCACAAATTTCCAATATTAGCAACACTTGGATCCACATGATCATAAAAATCCAAGTCCCAAGTAATTAATTATCAAAATCCGTGATTTGTTTTGGTTTTTTCTGCCTTCTTATTTATCTCACAGATATTTTTATATATATGTATGTATGTATGTATGTATGTATGTATGGATAATAATGTGTTAAATTAGTAAATCATGGTCAAGTTAGTCCCACAAAGAAAAAAGAAAATCACTAATAATAATAATAATAATAATAATAAAGGTTTGATAGAATATTTTGCTGGTCAAAAAAGAACAAGTGCTTTCAAGTAATTTTACGTACAAAATGTACTTTTACAAAAGCAGTTCTTATATAGTCACATTTCTCAAAAAGCAACTTTATGGTTTATGGTAAGTTTTGAAGGTCTCTGGTATAGTGGTGTGTGTGTATATGTATATATATAAATTTTAAGTTATAATAAACAACTAATTATCAATAAAACCCTGACTTTCCTTGAGATGATTACAATCAAATTACAAGGCGGCCTAAGTTAATTAACACAGAAGTTAAGTCCAAACAAGCCCTAAAAGCTTGAACAAACTTTAGAGGGTACTTTCGTTATTTCAAATTTAGCATTAAAAAAAAAAAAATTGCATTCTCTTTTGTTCTTGTGAGTACGGTGGTGTTCCTATATAAACATTGTCCACCCTCTTCACATCCATCTCCAAAGGGAAAAAAATAAATAAAAAACTATAAGATCTTCAAGAAAACAAGCTAGAAAGTCATAGAAAGTTTGAGAGAAAATTCAAATGGGTAATAGCTTAAGGTGCTGTTTGGCTTGCGTTCTTCCATGTGGAGCCCTAGACTTGATCCGCATAGTTCACTTGAATGGCTACGTTGAAGAGATTACACGTCCGATCACCGCCGGTGAGATCCTCCAAGCAAACCCTAATCATGTTCTAAGTAAACCAACCTCCCAAGGCGTTGTCCGGAGAATTCTCATCCTCTCACCCGAATCCGAGCTCAAGCGAGGCAGCATATACTTCTTGATCCCAGCTTCTTCATTGCCAGAGAAGAAGAACTCTGGTAACCATCCCAAGAAGTCCTCAAAAAAGAGTAAAAAACCCTACAACGAGGTACCAGCTGATGCTTGTGATCGGTTGTTAACAAAGGTTGTTGTATCTGAAAAGAAGCAGTCATCGCGACGAGACCGGAAGCATGGTCGCGTCGCGGTATGGCGGCCTCATCTTGAGAGCATCTCCGAAGACTAATTTTTTTTCCGTCGCCGGAATCTGACTTTTCCGGGGATGGTATTGCAATCGGGATTTTTTTTTTTTTTTTTTCCTTTTAAAATGTCCGTGGGGTTTATTGGTTCTGTGGATATAAAAATTTACAGATATGGTGTTTTTTTTTGGGTCTGCGTATTAAATGGCAGATTCAGAATTTCTCCCAAATATTCATAAACGGGTCATGATCTGTTTGCTTCAAGAGAAATTATGATTCATGACTGAGAGACTAATGAAATTGTAATTTACACTACTCTCAATTTGTAAGTAAGAACAAAGTTTCTTTCTCTCTCTCATATATACATATATATATTTTTTTCTTCTTTCTTTTTGTGTGTGTTTCGAGAAATAACTTGGTGACTAGTTGTCCCAAAATGTCTCTTGTTTGTTTTTGATAACCTTTGGAAATGAAGAATTGAATGAGGGATTTTTTCACATTGGCTGATTTGGTTTAATCTATCTTAAATTCTCGAAACTTAATCTACTTCAGTAGCATTGAAAGTGTATGTATTTGATTCATGATTCGAATATAATTAGTTGGTTTTCCACACAAAGAATGCAAGAGTTTTGAAAAGTAAAGTTATTTGTAAAGATTGTATTGATATCATTTTCATAAACTTGCAACTGTATCATAGTTAAACCTATTTTCCGATCTGTTTTAGTTCCTCGTGAAATGCTAATTATTTTGTGATTTTTTTTTTTTTGAAAGTTTAGATCCTTTACAATGATTACGTCAAGCATGAACATTAATTACACCAATTATTATTACTAATATTCTTTTCTTTTCACTTAGAGCTGACCTTAATTGTCCAACTAATAACACAATTTTCTATAGAGCAGTTTCATGGGTTATTGCTATTGATTATCATTATCTTAACGTGGTTTGGACAAAGTGTCATGCCACTCGGATTGACGACCACTTGTTATTATTTGAATTCTTTGCATTGAGTACAAAAAAGTTGAGCGTGGCTACACCTATCTGGTTAATTATTTTTAATTGTGCAACCATATATTAATTAATTGCTCTATGATATGATTAGCACAATTAATTAAGAGAAATGTCTAGTTTCAATTTAAGAGGGAATATCGGGTATAGTTCTTTTAAATAGAGAGATATTTAGTCAGTTTATACCTAATTTGACAAATATACGAAAAAATTAGATGGTTCGAGTTTTAAGTACACCTTCTATATGGTGGAACTGTTTCCATAGGGGAAAAAAAACTTCAAGCACTTTTCAGAAAGCACTTTAAAAGATACTTCTATAGAAGTGATGGAGAAAGACTTGTCAAAACACTTCCATAAAAGGATGTAATGTACTTTTGATCCAAGAAGTCCTTCAAAAAAGTTGAGAAGAAACAACAGATCAAATATATATTTGTCATAGAAAAAGACTTTTATTTATAGTAATCAAGTCAACAAAATAAATCAAAAGAGATGAAAGCACTTTTTTAACTTTGTAAAAAGGGCTCCAAACAAATTATACCATCGATCATACATAGATGTTGAAGAATTATATTATCAATTCAAATTAAAGGATCATCATCCAATATAGTCTAATAGTGGAGAGCCCTTATTTAATTTGACAATAGACATTCAAGTAATTTTACTGCATGATATTTCATTAAAAAAAGAAATCAAATTAAAAGACCACTAAATTTGTTAAATAAACTAAAATAAATATATTCCTAGCTCGATCTCCATCTTCACAGTTTGATAACATGCATGGTGCTTCCCATGTCTAGCAAACCCTTTTCTTAATTCACAAAACATGGCTCTCTGGTTGTTATTATTATGACTTCACTAATTGATTAATTAAAAACCACCCAATTATTCTAAAAAAAATTAAATCAACACGTAATACCATTAAAAAAAAAAAAGAAAAACCCTCATTTCTCTATAACAAATCCATAGCTCAGAGAGAGAAAAAAGAGAGAGTTATTTGATTGAAGACAAGACTAAAACCTCCAACCTCTTTTGTGTTCATGAAATAATTAATAAATCCATCAATTAATTGGTTTATTTTATTGTTATAGAATAAATCCAAAAGTTGGCAAATAGCGACACCTACACGCAACATAAAAATAAGAAGACAAAACAAGCTGGCATATCCTCTTATACATATATCGTATAACCCAGTCTTCACATGGATTCCCCTCTTCTCCCTCTCCCATAAATATTAGACAATAACTAGTACACATCCCTTTCTCAAACTCTACACCTTTGTTTTGTTTATTTTATATTTATATATTATATGTTTTGCATCACAAGTCTTACTTAATTTTTGTCCCACACATCAATCATAGACTTCCAAACAGGACCCAATTATGCGTGGCTTTTGTAAATTTGATGTTTTAACAAAACTTTATTGGCTCCACTCAATCATGTATAGGTGGATCCCTATGTTCACCAATTAAGATTGACTGTTTAGGTTCACGGGTCAATCTGAATCATACAGTTAAAAACAACAATGTGGATTAGCCTAAATGCTTTGTTTAAGTAATCACACGGAACATAAAACAAGTGCAACTTATACATTAAATGAGCCACTAAATATAGCCAGTTTAATATTTAAATAAATCTGAAATTCTATCATTTAAGTAATCCAATACAATTTATATATGTAATCTTTTGAACACAATTTAATTCCACTCAGATTAATTTAACAACAAATCAGATTTGACCCATTTAATAAGTTGAACAAATTAATCCAAATTAAAGTGACCTAGATATGATAAAATCCAATCAAATTTTTCTAATTCTACATGATATCTTTTCCATGTATTCATGGATTGTTAAAATTTGATTGAATTTTATCATATTTAGATCACTTTTGGATATATATATATGTATAGAGAGGGGGATAGCTTTTATGATAATTACATACTAATTTTTAAATTATTAGGATTATCAATCAAATTCATCTATTACATTTGGAGAAAGAGAGAGACAGAGAGAGAGACTTTTCTTAAAGAAATGTATAAAGATATAAATCTTCAATTAGAGACTTTGTTGGTTGTACATCAAACATGTAATTAGTTTGATTGCTGATAGTTAGAGAGACAGGTCTTTCTTAAATGAATGTATAAAGATATAAATCTTCAATTAGAGACTTCGTTGGTTGCCATGCATCAACCGTGTAATTAGTTTGATTGGTGATACTTTAAAAATAGCAAGGGAAGATCCCAATGAAGTGAGTTTATGAGCATCGAGCATTGTGCGAGGTTAGGACAAAAAGCATATACAGCCACGCTGAGTTCACGGGGTTCAGTCAGCCAATTCCCGGAGAAGAATTTGGCCGGATCTCTCCAGATTGGAGACATTTGGTCCTATTGGATGGCTTAGTAAGTGGAGTTGAGAAAGTCTATTGCTTTTAAACATTATCAGTCAAATTGAGTCCAAATTACATAATTTAGAAAAGACAATTCCAAATCCCAATTCATCCTAGAAATGCTTAAACATATATGTAACACGAAACATTTTACTTAGTAATTGTCGCTTTTAATATTAGAATAGTAGATTTTGATGGGTTAGGTTCACACTGTAAAAGTGAGGTTAGCTTGGATATAATTTTTAAAAGGTTTAATTATATTAACTTCAAAATTTTGATTTAAAATAAAATTACTATAATATCCATTCATCCATTTTCATCAAATGTAAAGGTAAAAAAAAAAAAAAAAAAATTTAAAATTGATAACAAATCTTGAATTGAATGAAAATGAATTAATAGATGTTGAAATCACGTTTTAAAGTTAAAATCTTAAGCTAATCTAACCAAACCCTTTCTCTTTTTAAAAAAAATTAAAAAAAAAAACCTAACCTTTCTTAAATAAGTGGTATTGAAATTATTGATAAAACAAAATGTTATTTGACTGGATTTCAAATAATAATTTTTTAAATACTTTTAATTACTACAATGATTAGTTTATAAATTACGTTATTTTTTTTTAATATGTGAGAATAAATTACTAAGTATCTGAAGCGGAAAAAAGTTTATTAAAGAAAGAACTAAAATATCTGTTTATAAATTAAACCAAGTTATTATGATTGCTTTTGATTTTTAACTCAATATTAGATTTTAAGTATTATATTACAATCAAAAGTTACTTCTTAGTAATTTTATCATCCAAAAATGGTTGAATGTCCTTTTATTTTTATTTTTTTTCTTATTTGAGATACCACTTGTGATGGAGATAATTCAAATTACATTTCCAAGTCTAATGAACAATCTTCACCATCAAACTAAATTGGACGGTGGTAAAATAGTTGACTTTACATACTTAAAATCCTATATTTAAGGTTTAAAATAAAATCAATAAATACATATATCACTTCGTCAACTTGTAAGATGAAGCTTTTTAGTTTTGTCATATATACTATATGCATCTAATATTGTAGTGTTTTGATCCTCCATATATGGCTGATCACTTTTGTAGGTTACCCTATATTACAGATCAAATTTGAAGAAATTTTCGATTTCCAATTTTTTCAGATGCAATTATATAGGAAGAACTATACACAAATACATCTTAATTTACCTCAATCTTTAAGAAGAAGGTCACATAGTTATAACATTTGAGCTTAAATGGAAATTTAAATTCAATTTTAAAGGTTTGGAGAGAAATTAGTCTCGCTACCTATGTTGGGCCAATAATTCCTCAAGTGATGATCCATTAAGAATATGCATCAACCGTCGAAGACAACAACAGCAACAAATTTAACATCCTTTTGGACTTCTATAGAAGGCCCATTTTCATTTTAGGCAACGTCAAATCTGATTACATCAGAGGCACTCGAATCCGGAAGCCCACTCCCATCATACATAGGCTTTACATTCTTTGTCAATTAAAAAGTTTGTCTAGGTTTATTCTTCTTTTATTTTCC
This sequence comes from Dimocarpus longan, assembly GCA_022984855.1. Classification (NCBI taxonomy): domain Eukaryota; kingdom Viridiplantae; phylum Streptophyta; class Magnoliopsida; order Sapindales; family Sapindaceae; genus Dimocarpus; species Dimocarpus longan. The sequence goes on from CM041013.1 coordinate 26,011,961, forward strand.
AAATTTTTAATGTCATCACCTGAAACATAATAAGGAGGATATGTGGAAATCAAGTATTGTATAACACATGAATATAGTAGAATTTGAACACTTCAACGCCATGAACCTATCTTTAGTTTTTTTTTTGCCCCTACAAATCTCAATTACACAAGAAAAATTATATATTACACAATAATCAACCTACAAACTCTTACTTTTCAAACACTAAATTTATTCTACACATTTGCTTCCAAATCAATAAATAAATTAACAACACTATACCATTATGAAAATCCATCTATCATATAATTAGAAGGAGTCAAAATTAGAGCGAGACATTGATGCCTGCTCAATCCTAGACCAAGCTTTACTAAAATTGTACCTGGTCGAATTCACCGTAGAAGGTGGAGAATTCATCAAGTAATTTAAGGTCTCAGACGAGCCTTGATGATCTCCTTCAATTTGTTGTTGCACAACCAACACTGAAACAACACAACTCGAGTCAGAAGAAGCCAACATGTCCCCAACGTAGCCTAGCTCTGGAAACTCAGTCCACTCTGTGACCGCCGCCTTCAATGATGACTCATTCGAGTGTCCCTTCCCCACCAATATCAGGTCAAAAGAGTTCTCCACACTTCGAATTACACGGACCGTCTCGAAGATACCATGCACCACTTCTTCTCTATAATTAAAGTTTTTTTGTCCCACTTTAGCAATCTTAAACTCCTTTATAATACAATCATCAAGTCTCTTACTTAGATTGCTCTTATTGCTTTTGGCATTATAACTTGCGTCCATCAATCTCACAACTGTCAAGCTCACATCAGGATGCTCTCCCATTCTCATAGCATATGACAATGCTTCTCTATCGTCTGCCCCTTCTAAGAAAATCATTCCAATTGTGTATCTACTTCCTTCTTTTCTAGCATTTGTGCCTATTAATGTCCCACGATCGATAAAAATTCCCACTGAACATGGAGCTATTTGAAGAAACTGTCTGTTGACGGTTCGGACCGGGTTAGGCAATTCGTCCATGCCATGCATGGTCCATATTACGTGGAACGGGATGATCACCATAGAACATCTTTTGTCTATAGCAAGTTGACATATCTCATAGTGCATTGAAGTATACGGTGCGCTGTCGGTGTAAACATTCACCAAAACACCGCTATGGCTCTCTTTCTCATACAATCTAAATGCCTTAATTATATGAGAGGAGGGATTGGCATGGAAAGAGCTGGATTTCCCTAGCTTGTGATGTGTTAGAAGTGGGGTCGACCTGCCAGCGAGCTCTATCAGATGGACTGCGTGGAAGCAGATGGTGTTGTAAAACTTTAATAGGTATAAACCTATACCGTAATCTAGAAACTCATATTAAATAATTAAGAATTATTATAGAGAAAACATACCTGAATCCATGTTGATAATCTTGAGTAGGATTGGATCTTCCACAATCAAATCTCTTTAATTGCTCTGTAATTTTTCTACTTGAATGGGGAAAGAGAAAGAGAGCAAATTTGTTGTGATTTGATTTGGGGACCATAACCCTTTATAATGCTCTTTATATACTAAACCAATTAGGTTCCCATTAACCTTAATCCTATTAGTATTAGGTTTCTACACATTAAAGTCCATACCCAATAAATATTTCTAGAGCCCAATTTAATAGATCACTTATTTGGCCCTATTAAAATAGATAGCCCATAATATAATTGTTATAAAATATGTAAGCTCACAATAGAAAATATAAAATATCCTAACAATCTCCCACTTGGGCTACATATGTTTCTTGAGACAATTATATTATCTATAATCTTAAGTGCGCACTGAAAAGCTATCTGTCCTGAAATATCCCTTTAGTTACAATCTAGTCCATCTACTATATTAGTATGAGATTAAAGCGACCTTTGTTACATTTATTCGTAACTAGACCCATCAATGGTCACCATACCAATATATTCAATGACATAGATCAAGTATGGATGCGTAGCGTGGAAATTACATGCAATGTGATCTCAAACATGCCTATTTCCAACTGGTCCTACTTTAATCTTTAATGAGATCAAATACAAATAACATTCAGAGTTTATAACTGAACCATATACTTTATTCTGCAGAAAATAAATATAGAATATGTCTATTACAAAGAACATCAAAATACTAACTCCCACTAAACTTGCACATCATTAACCAAAACAACACCCATATGAGCAGTGTGCTCATGAAAGACCTTGGGTGGTAATCCCTTAGTAAGCGGATCCGCAATCATGGAGTTTGTCCCAATATGTTCTATAGTCACCTGACGACTCTGAACTCTTTCTTTAACAACAAGAAACTTGATGTCTATGTGCTTAGACTTCATAGAGCTTCTATTGTTGTTGGAATAAAGCACAGCTGAATTATTGTCACAATATATCTTTAATAGTCTTTCAATAGAATCCACAACTTGCAGCCTTGTGACAAAATTTCGCAGCCATATCCCATGATTAGATGTCTCATAACAGGCTATGAACTCAGCTACCATGGTGGAAGAAGCTATGAGTATCTGCTTAGCACTTTTCCAAGAAATAGCTCCACCAGCTAGCAGGTAAATATAGCCCGACGTGGATCTTTTACTGTCTTGGCATCCAGCAAAATCGGAATCAGAATACCCAACGATCTCTAAATATTCTGATCTCCGATATATGAGCATGTGATCTTTTGTTCTCTGTAGATAACGCATAACCCTTTTGGCTGCTTTCCAATGATCCATCCCTGGGTTACTTAAATATCTGCCCAACATTCCCACTATGAACGCAATATCTAGACGCGTGCATACTTGAGCATACATTAGACTTCCTACAGCTGATGCATAAGGAATCTTTTGCATTTCTTTTCGTTCCAACTCATTTTTAGGGCACTGACTGAGACTGAACTTGTCTCCTTTAGTAACAGGGGTGTCTCCTGGTGCACAATCTTTCATGCCGAATCTATCAAGAACCTTTTCGATATAGCTCTTTTGTGATAACCCAAGGATACCTCGAGAGCGATCTCGTTGTATCTGTATGCCTAATACAAAAGCGGCGTCCCCAAGATCTTTCATGTCAAAATTCTTTGTCAGAAATCTCTTGGTTTCGTGCAGTAAGCCTATATCGCTACTAGCAAGTAGTATGTCATCGACATATAACACCAGAAATATGTATTTGCTCCCACTGAACTTATGATATACACAATCTTCAACTTTATTTACCTCAAACCCATATGAGATAATAACTTGATGAAATTTGTGATACCATTGACGGGAAGCCTGTTTGAAACCATAGATGGATTTCTTCAATTTACAAACCATTTTCTTTGAATCACCAGATACAAAGTTTTCTGGTTGCATCATATATATTGTTTCGTCAATGTCACCATTGAGAAACGCAGTCTTTACATCCATCTGATGTAGCTCTAAATCATAATGAGCCACAAGCGCCATTATAATCCTAAAAGAGTCTTTCGTAGAAACCGGAGAGAAAGTCTCTTTATAATCAATGCCTTCCTTTTGAGTGAAACCCTTGGCAATTAGACGAGCCTTATATCTCTCAACATTGCCTTTTGAATCATTTTTGGTCTTAAATATCCATTTGCAACCAATAGATTTCGCACCTTCAGGCAATTCATCGAGATCCCAAACGTCATTGTTCTTCATGGAATTCATCTTATCATTCATGGCATCAATCCATTTTTGAGAATTAGAACTTTGTGTGGCTTGATGAAAGTTGATTGGATCATCTTCCATCATTCCTATATCAACCTCATGTTCTTGGAGATAAACGACATAGTCATCCGGAATCGCATTTCTCCTTTCTCTAATGGATCGTCTCAATGGCATATCCTCTTAAGGTTGTTGAGTTTGCACTTCAGGTATAATTTCTTCATTTTGCACAGGGAGTTCTTCTACATTGTCTTGAAATTCTGGATTTGTATTTTGAACAATGTCAGGGATAGAAGCCTGATCATTATTAATAGCAATAGTAGGAAGAGAAACAAATTCCTCTTCAAAGACAATGTCTTTCACTTTATCTCCCCCCACAAACTCAACTTCCTCAAGAAATCTCGCATTTCCCGTCTTAAAAAATGATCTAGTAGTGGGATTATAAAACTTGAAACTCCTTGACCGTTCAGAGTACCCAACAAAGTAGCAGCTTACAGTTCTTGAGTCCAGTTTCTTTTCATTTGGCCTGTAAGGCCTTGCCTCAGCTGGACAACCCCAAATGTGTAAATGTTTAATACTAGGCTTTTTGCCTGTCCATAATTCATAAGGAGTTTTAGCTACCGCTTTGCTCGGAACCCTATTAAGAATATATGCTGCAGTCTTTAGTGCTTCTCCCCAGAGGGATTCTGGTAAAGAAGAATGATTTATCATACTTCTTACCATGTCCTTAAGCGTTCTGTTTCGTCTTTCAGCAACACCATTCATGCTAGGTTTGCCTGGCATTGTGTATTGCCGGACGATACCGCATTCCTCTAGGAATTTAGCAAAAGGTCCTGGACGTTGTTCACCGGATCCGTCATATCTACCATAATATTCACCACCACGGTCAGATTTGACAGCTTTAATTTTCTTACAAAGTTGATTTTCAACTTCAATTTTGAAAGCCTTAAATACATCCAGGGCTTGAGACTTCTCATGTATTAAATATAGGTATCCATACCTTGAATAGTCGTCTATGAACGTAATAAAATACTGTTGACCATTTCAAGAGGCTGTAAGAAATGGTCCACAAATATCAGTATGAATTAGTTCTAAGACATCAGAACACCTGTTGGCACCTAATTTCTTAATGTTTGTCTGTTTCCCTTTAATACACTCAATACAGACTTCGAAATCTGTCAAATTAAGAGAATCAAGAATTCCATCAGACACAAGCCTCTGAATTCTCTGTTTAGAGATATGACCTAAACGCTTGTGCCATAATGTGGCGGAATCCCTGTCAGTTAATTTTCGTTTTGTACCTCGTGAATTTATATACAAGGTTTCATTAATTGAGGCAATTGTATCCAACAAATATAGGTTATCATGCAAAGATAAAGAACCGGTACCAATAAGATTAGAATTTTGAAAAAGACTAAATTTATTATTTCCAAATGAACAAGAATAACCAAATTTGTCCAAAACAGAAATTGAAACCAAATTCCGTCTAAAAGACGGTACTACATAAGTCTCTTCCAAATTCAAAAATTGACCAGTCTTTAATAATAACCTAAAAGTTCCTATAGCCTTTACTGGAACTGTTTTGCCATCGCCCACATAGATGAATCTTTCAGCATCACTTGGCTTCCGGCTTCACAGGCAACCCTGCATAGACACACTTATGTGAGTAGTAGCACCAGAATCTATCCACCAAGTGTGTTTAGGTACAGAAGCTAAATTAACTTCAGAACAAACTAGATTGAGAAGCATACCTTTCTTGACACGCCAGTTGACGTATTTGGGACATTCTTTCTTCATGTGTCCAGCTTTCTTGCAAAAGTAACAGGTAAACTCTCTATCCTGTTTCTTTTGCACCTTATGCTGTGATGTCCCAACTGCAGCTTCTTTTCCTCTTTTCTTTTTCTTGTCCTTAGAGATAGTTGCTAAGTTAGCACTTTCAACACTTTCTCGCTTCAATCTTTCCTCTTCTTGCACACAGTGAGATATGAGCTCGTTAAGAGTCCATTTATCCTTTTGAGTGTTGTAACTCACTTTAAACTGACTGTATTGTGCAGGAAGAGAAATCAAAACTAAGTGCACCAGCAAATCCTCAGACAGCTGTAACTTTAGTGCCTTTAGTTTGGAAGCTATATGAGACATCTCCATGATGTACTCCCTTATGTTCCCTTTTCCATTATACTTTATTGAAACAAGTTTTGCCAAATGGGTACTTGTTTCAACCTTTTTGTTTTTCGCAAAACGTTGTTTTATTTCCTCAATAAACTTCTTAGCACTTTCCTCTTCGGACATAGAGCCCCTAAAAGTTTCCGGAATGGAACGTTTCATGATCATAAGACTCATGCGATTAGAACGGTCCCACTTCTCCATTCTCGCCTTTTCATCAGCGGAACTATTATCATTAAGAGAAGCAGGCCGTTCTTCTCGAAGCGCAAAGTCAAGATCCATGCAACCGAGAACAATCATAACGTTCTCTTTCCAATTCTTGAAATTCGTGCCATTAAGCACAGGAATGGAATTAATATTGACAGATATTGTTGAAGCAGAAGTAACTGAATCGAGAACAAAATCAAATACAGGCTCACAATCAATAATCATGTCACAAAAATATATATATCAATTAATAAATTCATACATGATATGATTAAACGATTCCCATAATGGTGGGCCCTAAAACAAGATACCTAACACAACATTGACATTTAATCTTTGGACAAAAATATCAACTGTAAGTGGTACTCTCCGTGTAGTAATCAAATATTGATAATTAATCCTGTCAAGTAGTAAGTCTTTCTTTGGACCGACTTATTACTCACATGGAAAACCTAATAATCATCACATATTTATTACCACAGGTATGCCTATTATTTGGTCAAATAATAACCTTTCTTTGGGCCGGTCATTATTCACATAAATAATAAACACACACATCTTAATATTTCAAAATAAACAAATTTATATTATAGAGGTTACTTTGGCAACATATAATTTCAATTTAATTTATTTTAAAATATCAGACTATATATTAAAAATATATATTTTTCTTTCAATTGAATCCTCAATTTAACAGAGTAAATATATATATCTCATTATTATCATATATAAAATCAACCATGGCATGCGGCTTGCTTTAAATATATATATATATATATTTTTTCTTGCTTTAACAATCCAAGACAACACATGCACGGTATGAATTCTCATTACACACATGGAAAAGAAAACCAAAACAAAACAAAAGTCTCAGCATTCATTATATATATATAGATATATATTTAATATTGACTTTCGTCCTTTTCCCAAAAGCAATTCCCGTGACTTTCAATGCATGACATATATATATATATATGTTCTTCAAAAAAAAACAAACAACCACTGCTAAACAACCACAAGCGGAACAATTCACTATGTCTATAATATATATATATTTAAAATATATTACACCGTCAAACTACGGCTTTAAATATATACACACGTATATATATTTAAGTTTTCACGACAACAATAACAGATCAAATCAATCAATTGCTTAATGATCTAATATGAGTAGGCTCTGATACCATTTGTTGTAAAACTTTAATAGGTATAAACCTATACCGTAATCTAGAAACTCATATTAAATCATTAAGAATTATTATAGAGAAAACATACCTGAATCCATGTTGATAATCTTGAGTAGGATTGGATCTTTCACAATCAAATCTCTTTAATTGCTCTGTAGTTTTTCTACTTGAATGGGGAAAGAGAAAGAGAGCAAATTTGTTGTGATTTGACTTGATGACCATAACCCTTTATAATGCTCTTTATATACTAAACCAATTAGGTTCCCATTAACCCTAATCCTATTAGTATTAGGTTTCTACACATTAAAGCTCATACCCAATAGATATTTCTAAAGCCCAATTTAATAGATCACTTATTTGACCCTATTAAAATAGATAGCCCATAATATAATTGTTATAAAATATGTAAGCCCACGATAGGAAATATAAAATATCCTAACAGATGGGGCTTTTAGGCGTTGGGTTTGAGACTTCGAAGAGGTTGATAATGGAAGGAGTGTTGTCTTGGTGGTGTATGCAGGCAAGTATGCGAAGCCCTGCCTCAGACTGTGCATGTTGGATGGTCCTATTCTTGCAGTGCTTGTATCGCTTTGAGGGCTTGTAGAGCATTTTCACTATGGGCGTGACGATTCCTGTGAGCGTGATCATTGAGACGGACAGTACATTATATGTATCTTCATCAATGAGCTGCACAAAAAAAAGAGAACGCCGACTTCGTTACAAATTCAAAACACTTGCCATTACATTGAATTGAAAATATTTGTTTTTTCGACTCATCTGAATATATCATAGTCAAGATTTTCCAAGTCATTTTTGCTTTTGATGTCTTAATATGTTATAAGGAAAAAAATATGGAAAATCTCCTAAAATGAAAAATAATATCACTGAATCCTCATTTTTAATATAAAAATTATCGGTTTCACGTTAGTTTCATTTTCAGAGAGTATTTTGAGAATATCCTTACTAATAAAGTATTATTGGTAAGAAATTTGCATATATAACTTATACCTTTACATCTTTTGAAAAAGAAAATTACAACCGAGTTTGATTGATGATTCAATTCACCTCTTTACTTTTTTTAAAAAAAAAAAAATGGAAAACACTATTTAAAAATCCAAGAAATTTGAAAGAACAATTTATATCGTCATCTTTATAAACCTTAATGCACACCTTACGAAGAGTGGTTTGTATTCTCAGCTTGTTCCTACAAATGTCTTTACTATTGAGTTCATGTCCACAGCAGACAGCTGCGTTGACAATGATCAGATGGTTAGTCATCAAAATTTCATATCACTGGTCTATCATTGCATTGTAAGGCTACCTAATTCCAACTCTCGAAGCTCTCAATATAAATTTCCTTCAGTAGCTTCAAATTCTTCAGGATCAGCTGCAGTGTCTTCAACTCAAGCCACTCAAGCGACTTCAGTCACTTATAATCAGCAGCCAGTAACAAGTCTAGCGTAAGTAAAGAAGCTGCTGGTTAGTTCGATGAAGCAGATAAAGTTAATACTTATCAGCTGCTGTTTAGTTAGCTTGATTGAGCAAGTCTAGAGTTAGGAATTTGTTATTAGATCAATGGTTGTAAATGATTCAGTTATGATTGTATGACTAAGATCAAAAGCTCAAGCTTGTATAGAAGTGTAAACTTAGTATTGCATCAATCAAGGAAAAAGAAAAATCAAGAAATTTCTAGATAGTTTCCTTTGCAAAAATTACAATTCCTCCATAAAAGCAGAGCTTGAACTCTGCTTTCTTCAACATTGATTATTAAACCAGCTCATCCATCATCAAATCAAGTTTTCACATGCATCAATAATGATCATAGGATTAATCATCATGATCGGAGTTGTAGGGATTATAATTGAGATTAGAAAAGAAGTTAATTGTAATTAATTAGGACCCCTGGAATGTTAGTTATAATGAGTAGGTAGAGTTTGTTAGATTCGATTAGGAAATTCTGTGAATCAGGGAAGTGCGATTCCTATGTAAGATTTACTTTTATATATGGTGAAATGTTTATTAGTATTATTATTTGTAAATGTATCCAGAAAGTGAGGAAAAAAACTTGAGAGGAGCTTTAATGGAGCCACTGCTTTGTTATTCATTTTCCTGGATTATGTTTGCATTTGAATAAACGCTTAGCTACTTTTATCAAACACCTATTTTTCTCCAACCCTAGCCCTGTATAACATCATCCACAGGCATATAAAAATTGAGTTAGAACTTAGAACGCTTGTGAAGGTTGGTTGGATGATAAATTCCTAAACCTTTTAATTCGACAACTACATATATCTAGTAAAATATGTTAGGTTGATTATATTTCTTATTATGAGTTTACATATTAAATAACACTTATATTATGAGCTATCTATTTTAATATGGTCAAATAAGTGATCTATTAATTGGACTTTAAAAATATTCATTGGTACGAGCTTTAGTATGTAGAAACCCAATACTAATTAATTAGGGTTAATGAGAACTTAATTAGATTAGTATTTAAGGAACATTATGAGGGTTATGGTTCCCAAGTCAAATCAACGTAATATTTTGCTCTCTTTCTTCTTCCTCATTCAAAAGGAAAACTATAGAGCAACTAAGGAGATTTGACTGTAGAATACTCAATCTTACTCAAGATTATTAACATGGATTTAGATATGTCTTCTCTACAATAATTTTTAATGATTTAATATGGGTATTCAGATTTTGGTATAGGTTTTCATCTATTAAAATTTTATCCAATAAAATAAACTTTTCATTTGAAGAGTTATATCTAAACATTATATTCCCCATTTACTTAACAGCATGTAGAGAAAGATACAGGATATGTACCATTTCTATTAGCTAACAAGGACTTGTATAATACTTTTTGCTCCCATTTGTTTAGCAATAAGGTTAATTAGTTCATGTCAAGGATTGGCTGGCCATTGGAATTAAATACCCGCAAACCATTTACAAAATTGGTAGATAGACATGAGATTTCCACCAAGACTATAAACCTTAAGACTTGTGTGCGTCTTAACTTTTAAAATTTTAAACTATTAGTTTCAGTCATTCATTATATTTGAATTAAATAGAAGAGAGAAATACTTTTAGGAGAAAAAATGTAATGAATGACTGAGATTACTGATCATAAAAGCTCTAATTATTTTGATTATTTAACTGATGATACCTTTTATTGATCACCACGTTCATTGGAAATATTTACAGAACTCGAATATATATATCGGTTACTAGATGTCTAAGTCATTATTACCAATGCAAGCATAAACTGTTGAGCACATCCTAAGTACTTACCTCAAGGAGCATTGCACGGTGTAAGAGCATAATATCGATGATGCCTTGAACACTCATGATCAACCCCATTGTGAAAGCATCAACAAGGGGCATTCTGTTGTAGAGTGAAGGCAACATGACTCCAACAATTTTGCCAGCGAAACTGCATACATACAAAAACCCAACAATCTCGGCAGTCTTCCAACGTATAGAAGATAAATTCACCATCGAACCACTGAACACAAAGTAAGTCGGCAGGAAAATACTGGAGATACAGGTTTCAAGCTTGGTCACAAGTGCCGACCCCAACGGCGGCCCGTCTGGCACGGCTAGACCCAAAAGCATAGACCCGAACATGAAGCGTTGGCCAATAGTTTCACTGAACAATGTAACTAGTAATATCATCATAAAGATGCAAGTTACATATGCCTCACTGAGGGCTTTCCCTTCAGGTATTTGTCTGATCATGTAAATTAAGATGGGTCTGCAGACGTACATAACGATAATGACAAGGCCGACTGCAGTTAACAGCTCCCAAAACTCATTATTTGACCTTCTTTTATCCGCTTCGATTCCTATTGAAGACAATCAATTAATAAAAGGTTTTAAATATCATTTCAAGATTTTAGACACCATCGTGGTCGGCTTAAATCTTTTGGACCTGGCCAAAGTTTAAAAATCATGCTTTTTATTTAATATTAATATAAATATTTAAAATTGAGTAAATTATAAATTAGCTATTCGATTTAAAATTATCAGCAAGCGGATTAAACTTTAAATGATAATTACAAGCCGTCAGTCAACAGATGCTAACTTCAACGGCTATCAATGTCAAAGTCGTATAAAGACTATAGTGCCACTTTTATAAAACAGACTAAAATAAAATAATATATTGAATCTCCACCATCTCTATTCAAGGTTCAATTTCCATCGATGATGGGGATCTGATCCCAACGATGAGATCCCCATGATCACTGATAGAGATCCCTGGTCTTCATCATCATTGATGCAGATCGACCTAAGGTAACCATAAACGTAACTTTAAATGATGTCCCACCAACTATTTTAAAACAAATTGTGTTTTAGTTTATATAAGTTTTATTTTTAAACAAAATAAGGAGATAACTTTCTACATGATAAATTAATATGGGTAATACAGACAGTTCAAAGATTTGTTATAGATTGTTTTGTATTCGATACTTGAAAAAGTAATCACTCACTTACCTTTAAAAATTTGTTATCAATTAATTTAAACATTTGATAATAACTTTCAAGTACATTACTAAACACCTTTCAATATCAAAAGTATATAAACAAGCTAACTTATACTATCTAAAAGCAATCCCAAACTTTAGCTCTATAAAATTAAATACGAAAAATATAAATATGTGCTCTAAAAATTCAAAAATGAACAAAATATTTATATATTAATTTTCATGACACAATAGAACTTATGCATAGAGGTTGTGGAAGAATAAATATGAAGAAGTGCACACAACCCGCTTCAGGTTTCCATAATTATAGGTGGAAGCTATTTTTCCTAAAACTGACATTAATCTTTCTCATTGTCAGTTAATGTTAGTCAAAGTTAACACTTCTATTGGCCTTTTGGTGTTTTTTCATCTCTATTTTTAATTTTTTAAAAACATATTAAAAAACGAAAAGTGAAGAAAATATATTATATCTCTCCTGTCCATATTTAAGATGGACGGTGAATATTAAAACAAAATTAAATAATTTAAAGTAAAAAGTGAAAATCAAGGACAAAAAACGGCTAATGGAGTTTCAATCTCCATATTAATGTCAGTTATATATTAATTTTCATGACACAAGAACTTATGCATATAAATATGAAGATGTGTACACAACCTACTTGTGGTTCGCGTAATTATAGCTGGAAGCAACTTTTCCTAAAACTGACATTAATCTTTCTCAACAGCAATAAATGTTAGTCAAAGTGATCAACACTTCTTTTTGGGTATTTTGGTGTTTTTTCATCTCTATTTTTTTTTTTTAAATTTTTAAAAAAAATTAAAAAAATGAGAAGTGAAGAAAATATATTGTATCTCTCCTATCCATGTTTGATATAGATACTTGAGATTAAAAAAAATTTGGAGAATTTAAAATAAAAACTGAAAATTAAGGGAAAAAAAGAAAACCATCTAATAGAGTTTCAATCTCCTGATTCGATGATTAAAACTCTATTGTCCATTTGATCAGTAGATGAATTGTAGAGATCCGATTCAGAAAATGGATCTCCACCCACTAGCCATCCATCTCACAGCCACCACCAACCATCCAGCTCATCACCTGCCACCAACCATCCAGTTGATCATCACCTGCCGCAAACCATCTATTTCATCAGTCATCGCCAGCCATTAGCAATCTGTTGCGACGATGTTAGTTTTTGTAAATCGAACTCCAGCGTTGAAGATGGATGTTAGAGATGCAGACCAAATCTTTATTGCACAATGGAGATATAGATATGGAACCTTCATCTTCAACGATGGAGGTCGAAGATGAATGTTTTTATTTGTTTTTTGTTGTTTATTATGAATTTTCATTTTGTTTTAAACAATCTTCATAGGGAGATATATTTTTCTTTCATTTTTATTTTTATAATTTAATTTAATTTTCTTCTTTCTTTTTCAATTTAAAGAAAGTATAAAAATATAAAAATTTTCTACTTAGATTACGCAGTTCAAAAAAATAAAAAATAAAAAATCTGATAAATTAATGGTTTGCCAAATTACAACAAATAAATTAAATGAAAGATTTAAAGGTATTTTTATCTTTTCATACATTTGACACGGTCCACTAATAAGCCGGTAAGGGAGATGTTTCTCGTTTAAAAGTTGTATTGATTTAGAATTTATCAAAATTTAGGTGTAAAACACTTGAAATATAATTTGTTTACATGCGATAAAACGTACCTGACAAGCTTATTACTGCCCATATCCAAGCGCAACTGCCACTGATCATGGAGGAAGATGTGGCTAACCGGCCTAGCTCGGAGTTGAGGATATTCAAATCGGCAAGAAGGCTGGCAATTACATGATAAGAACTAATTGATTGAACTGATGAAATGAACACTAACACATTTTCTAGCTGAGGTGCCAGCTCAACGTTCTTTTTTAGAAAGATAGCAACGATTGCGTTTACTGATATGGGTACCACGAAAGTACCGCATCCAATTGCTACTGCCTTTTTTCCTGAACGTTTAAGAATACTTAAATCCATTTTCACTCCAATCAAGAACGTGTACATCATCAATCCAAAAAAGGCAAATGTTTTGTTCACATAAGCACCTTCTATTGGGTACAGTTTTTCAGCAAAACTTTGTCTCTTGTCCGAAAGATGAAGGCCCCAGTGTTATCCCTACCTGATCATCACGTCAAACACAGAATCCAATTAGATAAATTTAGTTTTCAATTTTATATATTTTTTCCTTTAAGCAAATAAGAAGAAAACTAAATAAATTTTGTTACCTTATTGGTGGGATAATATTACTCATCAATAATAACCATGAGATATTATTTAATAATCATTTTTATAATTAATCTAAGGATTATTATTGATGGGTACCCAACCAATATCTATCAGAGCTGTAAAAGGAATAATTAACAAAATAAAAAAGCAGAAACTATATCCCACCACGAATCTACAGGAGAATACATGCTTTTAAATGAAAGTTAAGTTCTGTTTGAATCAAATGAGGTTTTTTTTTTTTTTCTTTATTTTTTTAACTATTTAGTCTAGCGTTTAATTAAACAAAATAACAGGAAGGAATAGATAGGAAGGATTTTAATTTTCATGCAAAAAACAGAATGGAATGTGTGGGAAACCTAAAATTATTAGAAATATTGAAGAATTGATAATCTATTTTAGGAAGATGTAAAAACGGATCCAAAAAATACGAACAACAAATATAAAAACACTTACCACCATTTGTGCAAAAAATGAACTCTGACCAAGTGGGCTCAGAATAATCTGCAAGCAGGTGCTGAGAAAAGAAGGTATAGAAAGTTGTAATAAAAGCAGTCCATATACAGAATGCAAAGGATTTTGTCCAAAAAATAATCCTCTTTCTCTTTGAGGATCGTAGGATCGGCACAACAAGGTTTCATTATCTAATACTCGCACACCATCACTTACATTCATCACGTATAGAATATTAAGAGCCCTATTCAAATTTTCATCCAACAATGTCTAATATATTATTGTCGACTAATTGTTTCTAGATTTGCACAAGTCAGAGCGATAACAAGAATATTTCTAATAGAAATGATTCTTGAATATTGAATCAAAGGATTGATTGAGAAAGATCTTTTGTTTGGATTATAGGATCATGCGACTGGATCAAAATTAAGAACTAGCCAGAAAGATTTGTGTAAGTTGAAATATTTTTGTCACCACTATATCTGAAAAATGCTTGGAGATCTAGAGAGAGAGAGAGAGAGAGAGTGCTTGAAAGGTTAGGCATGCATGGTTGAATTGAGAGGTGTGTGCATGAAGTGGACCTTGAAGGATAGAAAACTTAAGTGGACAAGAGTTTCATGCGGGAATGTTTCTAATTTAATATGTGTAAAAGAATCTGAAACTTCTGTCTTTTGACGTTTGACTCCTATATATAAATGTTTATATGCTAATCACTTCTCAATTTTACCCATTGTTTAAAAACTCGGCCGAGTCGGCCAAGTACTCGCCGCTCGGTCGGGTGCCGAGCCGAGAACCCCCAGGTCGGGCGGTTTGAATCGGCTACTGTTGAAAATCGGCCCGAATCGGGTCCAACTCGGGCCGACTCGGCCCAGCTCGGATCGGCCGACTCGACCCTTTTTTTTTAATTTTTTTTTTTGCCAAAACGACGTCGTTTTGGCGTCATGTATTTCAGATCTGGTTGCTTCTTCTTTTGCTACGATCTCACTGCTCTGCTTCTGCTTCAAGTTCAACCCGCTGTTCTGCTTCTGTTCGCCGTGCTGCCTCTGAGTTCTGCTGCCGCCGGTTGGTGTGCTGTCACCGGTTGGAGTATTGGGTGCATATCTTCTGCTGCGTTGCTGCCACTGTCGTTCGTTGGTGTGCGACGCGGTCTGCTGCGTTGCTGCGGCTTTCGCCGACGCCGAGTGGGGTGCGACTTCTGCTGCCGGTGTCGTCCGTCGCTCCTCCTACTGCAGTCGCCGACTCGCCGTCGCTGTGAGTCCAGTCATTTTGTTTGTTTTCAATTTTTTTTTTTTTTTTTTTTTCATTCTGTTTTTGCTTTCACGGTTTCGCCGTCGTCACTGGTTTATAATATAGGATTACAAATTACTTCATTTTGTTTAGGATTGATGATTGATGGATTTGTGATTTATTTGTTGCATTGATGAAAATGAGATTATAATATAGGATTGGAAATATATTGTGTGATTTATGTTATATTATCAATTTAGAAGCAATATATTGTTTGATAATTGATATTTGCTTTCACAGTTTCGCCCTTGTCGCTGGTTTACTTCATTTTGTTTAGGATTGATGGTTGATGGATTTGTGATTTATTTGTTGGTTATATGATTATATTTTTATTCTATAGAAAATTATTAAATTTTATTTTTTTACAGGTTTGACCGTGGGTCAACGGTTTGACCGTTGACCGATGGTCAAACCGAGTACTCCCCGAGTACTCGTCGAGTTGCCGAGTACTCGCAGCTCGCTGTCTCGCCGAGCCAGGCCCGAGTAGCGAGTTTTGGAACACTGATTTTACCACACGTAAAGGAGAGTAAACTTATGGCTCTATTAGTTTTTTCCTCTGTCAAAGGGGTTTAGTTTAAAATTCTAATTTTGTTTCTTTTTAGAGACAATTTGGTACCGTTGTATGTATATATATATATATATATATATATATTTAATGCATAATCACATGCACCAATATTGAAAGAATTATATATTATAAGGTTAATCAAACGACTTTTGGTAAATTATATTTTAAAACTATTATAAAACTCAAAAAAAGTATACACTTATTTAGCAAATTTTGATTATACTACAACAAATATCATAGCATTGATTTATAGCATTCTTTAGAAAGTGCCATGAAATATATTGATTTTATAGCATTACGTGATAGATAATGCTATGATATGTAGTTTGAGCAGTAACATTTTATTTTACATTATATTTAATTATAATTAAATAGCATAGTAATCAATGACCGTTATAACACAAGGTGTTAGTAGGTTTATATGAATAGTATTTTTATTAATAGAGCTATAATATTCAATTTTTAAATTAAAGAAAAAAATCCCTAATTCTTGGTTTATGGGGTAAAGATTCAAAATATTATTCTAATGGTGAGATAAAGATGATTAAATTCATAGAAAACTCTTAAATATTACTTAATAATTACTAAAGTAATATTTAAGAGTCCTAAGATATAACACAACACGTGGACAATTTGATTAAATTTGTAATCTCTTTCAACTCTAGTCAAGGAGACCATGGAGGAGATCCATGGAGGAAGATTGTTGATTCCTCTTTGTGTCAGAGACCAATGACCTCTTTTGACAATTGGGTGTGGATTGTTCCTCGATACATTGCTAGTGGATGTTCTCTTCAATTTCTTGTGTTTTTATATTTTTAATATTTAATTTATTTTCTAATTTTCTAATTTTTTATTTCAATTCAGAATTTTTATTTTTTTAAAAAAGAAAAAAACTAATTTGCCCCTGCATCATTAAATACTAACAAATCACATGTAACCAGTATTGTAAAACTCAACTAACTCGGTCAAGTTTTCACCGAGGGTTGTTTGTGTTTTCCATTTAAAACTTAATAATGCTGAATTATAACTATTAAGTTATTTTTATTTGATTTTTTAAGTGATCAAATTATTTAAGAATATCTAAAAACAACTGAAAAAATTTAATAAGAATTTTTAACTTTTCATTTAATTGTGAATCACTTAATGACATTTAAAGTTTTTATTCCAAATTCATCTTTCCTAAAATAATATAATTTCAAATTTATCCTAATTTTATATTACTCAGATTTTTTTTTTCTTTGATACTTATAAAAAATATATTTGAAAATAAAAGTCTAAATACAACTCATCTCAAATTGTCTTGAATTTAAACTAATATATTAATTTATAATTTCAACATTCATTTTTTAATTGTTTTCTTAAATATATTAATATATTTATGTATATAAATGTTATTAATACTACTATATTTTTTAATCATATTTTAATTATAAATAAAATATTATTAATACATATAAAAAATATTTTAGAATTTATTACATTATTTATTTTCACATGTTTGTATTAAATTAATTAAAATTACGTAACAATAAATAATTAAAAGCGTATAAATATCAAATTACTAGTTTTCAAACAATTTTGACTTTAAAAAACAAACAAGTTTACAATATATTCAGATTTAAGAAAAAAAAAACATATTATTCAGATTTCAAATTTTAATTACTATTCAGTTTTCAGTCTTCAAATAAAAAAATAAACAATCCCTGAATCAACTCGAATTGGCTTAACATCGATTCAGAAACCCCAAACTAGGGGTCGACTCGCCAGAGGTAAGCATTCGGCTGTGTTGAACGAGTAGTTGGGCTAACTCGGCCCAATTCGCTCGCGTTCTTCTTGAAAACTGCCCATCACTTCTTCAAGCCGTTCAAGCTTTTGAGCAACATACGCCATGTCCAATGACCTTGTACCCTAGAATCTCAAGGAGCTCGTCCATCCCTCCGTCACCCGCCTCCTCTTTCCACATCTTCCCTTCACCACTCCCACTCGACCCGCCCGACGTTTGCTCCATCTGGTGGTGCTTTCTCTTCACGACGACTCTGCGGGTGGCTTTCAACTTTCGATTTTGGCTATTTGGTGTTCTGCTGTTTTGAGAGCAGAGACGACTATCAATGGGCAGAATTGAGAGAGAGAAACGAGAGATCTGATCAGACATAGAGAAGTTTGAGAGAGAGAACAAGGCAAACTCCACTGAGTTTGACTTTCATATATTAGACAGTACGATTGCTTGCCAGTGCACAATTAGCCGCAGCTTCCAAGTTATGATATGTTAATTTCTGGGATGCATTCGGTTGCATGTATTTTGTACAGTATTTAGATGTTAGACCTCTAATGCCAAATCCACTATTTGACGCGAGTTTGAATCCACAAGAAAAAGTCAAAACCAAAATTCCAAATTGGTGTCATTTCATTTTCAGTTTTCACAATTGGCCATTGACTCTTCAGTGAATTAATAGTTAATTCATCGTCAAGATTTTCATTTATTTATGTATAAAATAAATTACTAGAATCTTCAAAATTTATTTTATTTGTCTAGTTGCTCACTTTTAACTTGTTGTTTTAGTTTATTTTTATAAAGAGGTGCATTTAATAATAAGAATGGAGTGTATTTAAAGCCCACTTTTATAAAACAATTCTAATGTATTTTGTTAAATTATGTTAAAATATAATTAGATTAACAAATATAATATTTTGTTATCGTATAA
Source organism: Dimocarpus longan (assembly GCA_022984855.1). Taxonomy (NCBI): domain Eukaryota; kingdom Viridiplantae; phylum Streptophyta; class Magnoliopsida; order Sapindales; family Sapindaceae; genus Dimocarpus; species Dimocarpus longan. Next base: position 26,030,948 of record CM041013.1, read on the forward strand.
TTGTATTGTGATCCTATGAATTTTTTATTTATTTATTTTTGCTAATTTGATCAAGATTGACCATCGGTTAACAAGTGAGTTGATCGTTGATTGATGGTCAAACCGAGTATTCATCAGGTAGCCAAGTACTTGCTACTCACTGGATTATCATCGAGTAACGAATAGTAAGTTCTGAAACATTACAGGTAATGATAAGGTATTTTTTTTAGTAAGGCCAAAAGTTGAATATTTAACCTTTTGTCCATAACCCACGGTAAGCTTATGAAATTTACCCCTTAGCTTTCAAATCGCATCTACTCTTTCATTCATAGTCACAACCACGAGTTCCACGACCATAGCTTTTCTTAGCCTCTTTGCTGCTTCGCTTGAACTTCTCATCCTTTTATTCTGAGTTAAACCAACTTATTTATCTTGCTTGAACGGTTTGATTTTGGAGGAAAGAAGAAGGGGAAAAAAAAAATTGTGTTTATTAAGTAAGGACACTGTAGAATGTCCTAATATCTATTTTATTACTAAATTTATATAACTTATTCCTCAATAATTTAACTTTTTACTTAGTTGATACACATAAGTTATTACTTGTTTTCAATCTTAGTTACCTTTTAAGAGAAGGAAATTATCCATACAAGTAAAATATGATCGGAATGAATTAAACTCCTATCATCTTTGTCAATGGCCAAATGCACAACCACATATACTATGACGTGCAAGTGCTTTCTAGTTTTAGTCTCAGTACTTTCTAGTTTTAGTCTTAGTTCACCATTCTTTTTTAATTAGGTTATGATTAAATTTAAATCAATCTTATATATATATATATCATCAATTTTTATAAATACAATCTTGTTACTCATACATTTATTTAGTATTTGAAATTTGAGAAGAAGGTGTTATCTATCATTTTTATTAATAATGAATCTTGTGGGTTACGCCAAATGAAAATGCTTACTCTGTTAAACAGAAGGGAGGTAAACTAGAACTAATTAACAAAAATGAAAAGCCAAAAAAAAAAAAAAGGGCATATCAAAATTTGGACTGAGAGTTGTAGCATATTTGATTATAGATTAACAACTTAGTGTATGCATTAATGACTACTATGATCAATGAATGTGCTATATTGTACCTTGAACTCCTTACAAATTTATTCTCCCCAACCGTAATGACTCTTCAGTGTCAAGCAATCCCCACACTCTAGTCTGTTGTTGTAGCACCAAAACAGAAGGTCCTCCGATGAACTCTGAAGCAGCAAGCATCTCTCCTATTGCCCCCAACTCACCTCTATCCCTCCATTTTTGGAGCTCAGTCAACTCTGATTCTGCATGGTGTTTTCCCACCATGACAAGATCGTAAGCATTCTCCAATGATCTGATCACATTGTACAAGCCCGCTATATCCATCACAATCTGTTCTTGACAGGAAACGCTTTCTTTATCTATGGCTGCTCGCCTGAATTCAATCAGGATTTCGGCATCAAGTAGCTTACTCCTTGCAGATCCTCCCGCATAAAAGGAGAAACGAAAAAGGGTTACAACCACAGTTGGTTCTCTCAACATGTGTTTAGCGTATGCTAATGCTTCTCGGTCATCTGGACCACCAAAAAACAACACAGCAACCCGAAACCATGAAGTGTCTCCAACGATATATGGAACGTTATCCTTGTTTCTGCAGTCTATGAGGACCCCAACAGAGCAAGGAGCTTTATCAAGCACATTCTTGTTTAAATGCCTGTACACATTCTTGAAAGGGATGATTATAAGAGACGTTCGCTGTTTTAAAGCAAGGGAGCATACGTCGTTATGCATTGTTGCATAAGGTGAGACGCCTTTGTAGCATTGCAAAAAAAGATGGCTTTGGTATTCTTCTTGAAAAGCTGTGAATGCATTGAAGATTCTTTCAGATTGACTAGGTTCGTGAGAGGGCCTTTCTCGTGGCTGATAGGCAATGAGAAGAGAGGAGGCGCAAGCAGAAAGCTTAACAAGGTGGAGGACAAATAAACGGATTGGATTTTCCTTGGTGGGATTTGAAGCGGCAAGGAGGGTGATGATTGATTGAACATGTTCTTGGATGTGGACACAGGCTAGTATCCGAAATTCTTCATTATCGCGGAGGTGTCTTACAGTTCTCCTTCTGTAAGCAAGATACCTTTTTGAAGGATCATAGAGAGCTTTCACAAGGGGGGAGACAACTACTGTTACAATCACCACAGAGAAAATCACAATAGTGAAGCATTCATCGCTGATAACCTGCACATTGTTGAAATTATCCTATTGAATTAATAATATAAGAAGGCAAAAGTAATAAAAATGGCTTTGGTATTCATATTCCAAACCAGTAAAAGGAAAATTTCCAGTATTTTTGAAAAACATGTTTTAAAATCATGTTTCCATTTTTTTTTTTGTGGGGCTACCCTGACTAGCCCATGAATAGTCAAGACCAAATGTAAGTAAGATTCCAATGACATGTCCTAAGGAATAGCTCCCAAGCAATGAGAGAGAGCAACCCACGTTAAGTGGGTGGACAGCCCACAATGATGGGCTAAAGACTCACAAATTGTGGGGAAGACAGGTGTAGAATCCATGATCTAAAAAAGTCATGAGCGACAATAGCTTATCACTACGCTATTCTCCAAACCTCATGTTTCAGGTTTTTGAACTATCATTTATGTTCTGCAAATATACTAAATAATGTATGTTTTATTAAGTCTGGAAAACAATACTAATGCTACTTAAAAAGGTGCATGTATGTGTTCTTTTTCGTTTTTCATGAAGAAAGTTTTCAACAGCCACAAAACCATAGGTAAACCAAAAAGATGTAAAGGAAAGACAGCTTACGTGGACTGTATTCAAGCTACTCAACCAAGCTAATTCAACAAGGCCTTTGGAACTCATTATAAGTGCAAGAGAGAGGGCATCTCGGAGAGGCATCCTGCAAACGAGGGGAGGAACAATTGTCCCTATAATCTTCCCAAATAAGGCAGCAACAGCAATCAATAGAATCACGACCACATTCTTGAGCTTCTGTATGGCAAACACATCCGTCTTCAAACCGCAAATGATGAAGAAAATCGGCATGAGAAGCATTGAAACAAAGCAATCAAGCCTCTCTACTAATGCAGCCCCTAAAGGCGGCCCATCTGGTATGACCAAGCCAACCAAAAAAGGCACAACAAAAGCATTCAGGCCAAGTACTTGTCCCATTAACGCGCATCCCATCAAAGCTACAAGAACAGAGAAGAAGTATTTCTCCTTAACAGGTTTCCCTTCCGGGGTACGTTGAATCACCCACAAAGCTGCTGAATGAATTGCAAAGCAGACAAGCCCAATAAATATAATGGTTAACAGAAGAGAGCCAAGCGATGTTGATAATGATTTCGCGGTAGCTATAGTCACAGTGTACTTGAGCGTTATATACAACCAAAAGCACGAATCAGCTACTATGGACGAAGAAGAAGCAAGACGTCCAATCTCAGAATTTAGTATCTGAAGGTCAGCAAGAAAGTATGCAATAACCGGGAATGGTGTCATGGAATGAATTGATACCACCATGGGAAGCAAGTTAGACATGTCATGGTCCAACGATAGAAAGCTGTTGAGGAGAAACGCGACAAACGTGGACAATGCATAGGGGACAAAGAAGCCTAGAAGTCCTATCACCAAAGCTCTTTTGCCTGATCTTAGAATGATGGTTGGGTCAATCTTCACGCCAATTAGAAATATCATGAACATGAATCCGAAAACTGATAGAGTCTCAAGCACAACTCTGCTCCTTGCTGGGAAAACTTTTGTTTCAAATGTTGTGTTGTACCCAAGCATTGAAGGACCTATAATTATACCACCCTGGTGAACATAAATTATCAAACACAATGGTTCAAAAAAAACAGGAACATCACAAACTTATAAGGATCTGAACCTAGAACACCCTCTCACATGCAAATTACTCTGACAATCGAACAATAGTATTTAAACATTTTCACAACCCTCTCACATGCAAAACCGACAAATTCGCCACAAGCCTAGAATAAGAACATAACAAATATGTATTTATATATATATATTAAAAAAAAAAAACAATATAACAAATATGATTGAACCAACTGAAGGCTCTCAAGTGCAAAATCAACGGACTTATCAAATATCTCAAACACAACACAAACACACAAGGACTCGAACCGTACGCTCCTAGTAAAATCAAGTCGGATACCTATCAAACTCGAAGCCTAAGCAATAAATATTCAAGCACTCTAACAAACACGGAATCAAACAAAGATACATATACAAGTACATTTTCAATAATATTTGATCCCCAAAAAAAAAAAAACAAAAAACAAAACAAAAGGAAAAGAAAGAAAAGAAAAGGGTGCTTACAAGAATCTGAGAAACGATGAACGGTTGGCCAAGGGGCTTGAAGAAAACGTAAATGGAGCGAGTGAGGATGGAAACAAGCGAGAGCTGGAAGAGCAACAGAGGAACAGAATACATGAAGGGGTCATCTCCAAGCCAAAAGCCATTGGAGTTGACATGACGAGCTGAGTTGCATGCATAACGAAATGTCACGTCATCATGCTTGTTAACGGGAATCGTGGCCATGAAACTTCAACACCTGATGGAGAAGGCGGGCATATATGCACCACCCCACAATGTGGCTTTTTGTGATGAATTTGATTGGTGTTTTTTGAGATTGGAGAAGCCTGTTTGTGCATGGGAGGAAATAGGAGAGAAAGAGAGAAAAGGAATGAAAATGAAGAGAGTCATCTTTTGCAAAGAATGGCGAGACACGGATGGTGGAGAGAGAAAGAGGCCATGAAAACCATAAAAACTTTACATGGTTCCTTTTTGTACGTTCATTTTCGACCACAAAGAAAATCTACCTCGCTTTGGTTTGGTCTCGGTCTCTCTATTGTTAAATAATTCCATTTTAAAAACAAATAAATAAAAGGAGAATTGTAACCCCATAATTTCTGATGAAATGTCATATCAAACTTTATGATTGGAACAGTAAGTGAAAATCCTCTTACAATTAGATAAATTTTAATTAACTTTTGCTAAAATATAATTGAAGAAGATCATTTAGATCACTTTTTATATAAAGGAACTAATAAACAACTTTATTGCGGTTAGAAAAAAAAAAAAATCAATGTTAAGTAAGGGTAAACTAATTTTAGGGGTAGTAATTTATTATTCAAACCACAGTGTTTGATTTGGTATTTAATAAAAAAAAAATTGGGGTTATTTGTGGTTTTTTACAAAAATAAAACTAGATCTTGTATTATTTATTTTTAAATATTTTTACCTCACAACAATAGTGTCACTATATGTTCTTTTTGTAATTTTAAATAATTTAGATCCTCTCCTAATCTGAGCTCTCTCCTAATCTTATCTAATCTCATTATTGATAAACATTACTAGTAATCAATGATTGAGGCGTGATTATTTTTCAAATTTATCTTTATAAAAAATGCTTGTCTTTAAATAATGAGTTGTGCTTGGTCTAATTATATACTTCTCAAATGTATTTTCAATAGTTTATTGAACAATATTTTGTAACATAAGTTTAAGTATTTTTTTAAAAATAAAATAAAATAAAATAAAATGTCAAGTGTTATAGAGTTTGTTTCGTTGGACGGAAACACTTGAATAGATTCTCGTGGAAAAGGTAAAGTCGTCGTTGTCGTCATCAAAGGTATCGGGGCCGGGGTTGACTCAGTACTGGGGACGATCAAGTCTCTCAACTTTTGAATCTGTTTATCCCTCTTGCGGTCAATCTCATCCATCTAGTCCGACAGTCTTTATCACTGCCTCCAATCTGTTTATCCCTCTTGCGGTCAATCTCATCCATCTAGTCCACGACAGTCTTTATCACTGCCTCCAATTGCTCCTAAAGGGAACGAAGCTCATTTGCAAAGGATGCGGTAGGCGTGCCTTCCTACGTGTATTCAAAAATTAAAGATAATAGCGGATGGTGATATCTAAAAAGGAACAAAAACAGAAAAGAAGTGTCTAACGTTTGATGTTGTCGCACTAGTACAGGGCATAGCAACATGAGTAGGAGGTCTGGGAGAGCGACTCTACACATCCAAATGAAGGCGTGAGACCTGCTGGTTGTCCTTTAACCCCACGACTGTGTCCACTCCTAAACAGTGAATGCATCAATGGTTTTACCTAACATCCACAAGGTCATGGCCAATGACTTTACTATATACGCACCTTATGCCACACTAATATGACAATACGGTGAGATGTAACTTATTTGCTAAACTAACTTAAATAGATGCAATTTCAGCCATTGAGAATCATTTTTAGGTTATTGGAAACCATGGAAAAATAAAAAGCAATAAAAATAAAATAAAATAAAATAACAACCGGGTTTAATTGGGCCGTTAAACCCAGTTGGGAGTTGAAACCGGGTTTAACTGGTCCATTAAACCTGGTTTTTATGTTTTTTAAAGAAGTAAAAGTCAAAGAGGGATATTTCCTTTCAACCGGGTTTAATGGGCCATCGGGAGGAGGAGAAAGGCTAATATATGCTTGTACGTCAGACTTTTGATTTTCTAGTGGATTATTTTTGTCCAGAGAGGTCTCATGGTTTTTCCATTAATGGGTTTTCCACCTAAAAATCTCAGTGTCATACTTTACGTACTTTACATTTGAATGCATGTTGGTAGAATTAACAAGTAACCAAGATAATGAAATATTAATATAAAGTGAAGCATCCAAATTGATTAAGTATTCAAATTTCATGATTGCTTGTTTACGATTAATTAATATGATTGTATGTAAAAGTTATTTTAATCTTTAACATTGGTATTTAACCTTGTTTCTTGGTGAAGTTGAATGTGACTACATTGAAGTTGTCTTGTACATTGATAATTAGTTTAGCGTATGAATTGATTCTGCAAATTTGAATAGACTTATTCATCCCTTTTAGGTCATTTTCGCATAAACCTGTAACGCGTTAATTCACATCAGAGCTGAAAGCATAGGTCCATGAAGGTTATTTGTCGTGGTCCACTGCTAAAACTTAATAATCATGAACATTAAGGAAGGAAATTCAATTTCTGGACGACCATACTTTGAAGGAAATAACTATACTACTTGGAAGGCAAATATGAAAGTTTTCTCGAAGACACTTAATGAAAACTTTGGTCGATTGTTGAGAAAGGATATATATATATATATGTACGGGTCCCCTTGAGTGTACATGGGAGTATGTATACACTTAGACAAAAAAAAAAGTGATTATAATTTATTATATATGATTATAACTAAATATATGTAATCACATTTACTTATTGTAATCACACATGTTTAGTTATAATAATATATAATAAATTATAGTCAAATATTTTATAATGCAATCATGTTTTTTTTTTCTCTCTCTCTGCGGGGGGGGGGGGGGGGGGGGGGGCGGAGGGGGCCGGGGGTGGGGCGGAGGCAAGGAATGGGGGTAGAATATCCATGTAAAATTTTAGGTTGATTGAAAATCTAGAGAATTAAATAAAAATATGAGAATATATAAGGATAAATCTGATTGAAAATGTTACACTCAAGATAGATTTTTAGATTTCTAGTTAAGGATTGTCGACATCTAAAATTAGTCAATCAAAGTTTCTGACCTAGTACCAGCAAATAATGCAAAACAAAACCAAAAAACATAAGGGAGACAAGAGAAAAAACATGATGCAAGAGGATTTTTACGTGGTTCAGTCCAAGAAGATGTTTACGTCCACGACTGTTTCTCTTGTTATTTTAGCAAAGCTACCGTATATTATTGATTGGTGTCTATTACAATGAATCTTCAACTCCTATTTATAGAGTGGGACGTTATAATTTTAGTACAACATAAATAGGAAAGAATCTAATATTAATTACACTTCCGAAACTATATCTGTCAATTTAGAGATTAGATTTCACCGAATCAAGAGATTGATTTTATCTTCAAATTTGGCAGTTAAGTTTTCCTTAAATTAAACTGTTTCTTTTTTTAAAAAATTCTCTAATCGTGTGCTTTAAGCCACAAGCTAAACCTCGCTTTGAGTAACCTAGAATTAGAAATTAAGCAGTTTTGACCGTGACTGACCAACGATCTAAAAATTGCAATAAGCGAACTGAAAGCAAGTCAATGCGAGCTGAACATCTGAGTGTTGAATCTCTTATCTGCTAGCTGGAAGTCGCATAAAATGAGAGCTTGCACCTGCGAGATGGATGTTGACAAGCTGAGTATTTATCTATTGGGTTGGTCTATTAGACCATCTCATTGGGCTTTTACTAACTCATTTACACAGTTCTAAAAATACCTACAATATCAGCCCTCAACTCTCAGTGTGATCTGCAGACTAAGAGCTTAAACTCGCTGGTAAAACTGAAGTGTCACGACCTGTCGTACCGTCTTTTCAAATTCTGTCCCCTCACGTGACTTGTCCTGTGGTTACTCTTAGGGTAATCGTGCCACTTCCCACGTATCGTTCAATACATATTTAATACGCACGTTTCTCAATTGACAGCACATGATGACAAATCCCTGAACTCGCATTGCATCGTCAGATCTGATAACTCTATTTTTATAGAGTTATTTTATCTTTTTAAACCTGAATTGTTACTTAGTTCTTGATATTTTTATTATTATTAAGTACATTATTTCATCATTTTGTATTTTTTCATTTTCAGAATAAAATTGGTGAAAATTGCATGTGGATCCCACCAAGTTTTATTATTCGAGACAAGATCATCGCTACAAAATGAATATCATTCGAAGCAATTCATCGTCTCAAGAATTACTCGAATCAGATATCGCATAAAGAAGTTATCACAGTTTGAAGATCGAGTATTCTAGAAGTAAATATTATGTCATGCTGATGTAAGGAATGATGTAATCAAAATTATGATATAAGTAATGATGTAATATTAAAGTTGACTTATATGGGGTAGGTGAACCATGATGTAAGCAATGATGTAATATGAAAGTTGACTTAAATGAGGTAGGTGAACGATGATACAAGCGATGATGCAAAATGATGAAAAATTAGGAAAAGATGATGCAAACAATGATATAATTGGAAGTGAACTTTGCTTATAAATATACCTTAGAATCACCATTCCAAGCATTTCATCAAAAACCAAAACAATAAGTAGTTTAGAGAAAGAAAGAGAGAGTTTGGAGAGGAGGAGCAAAGCGGAGGAAGAAATTCTACGGTGAAGCTTTAATCCACTAAGTTTTCCTATCTTTTGTTATGCTTAATCTTCTAGTTTTTGTAAATTTTAATTTAAGCATGTAGTAATTTATTTTTCTAAGGTTATGATGTAGTCTAACTTTGATGTTCCAACCCTTTGTTCAATTCAATTAAAGATTTTCTATCTTGGTTGATGCATTTAATACTGTTCTTAATACTTCTAAATAATTGATCACTATTTAGTTGAATTGTTAATCATAATGATAGCGGAAGCTGATTTGTGTGTCTAAATCATTATATTTAATGTCATAAATTACATATAGGATAGGAATATACCTGCATGATTTGTGTAGTCTATAAAAGAGATCCATAAATCTTAATGAATCCTTTAATGTTTTGATTTGCATGGGAACATAGCAGTTAATCTTTATAGGGTATTTTCCTTAGACCTCGGGAGAGGCTACGTAAATAATTCAGGGAATCTCGACTAACAACCGGATAATTAATTTTTGATTAAAAAGAACAAAGGGGAGGAACATATTAGTTATAGTGAAATCATAATCTTAGAGTTTTAATTTACTGAATTAAATTCATTCATATTTTGTAGTTAAATTTAGTTATAGTTATCAACTCCTTAAATCAAATTGCGTTTGCCAAATAAAAAGTGAGTTACTTTAATTTTGGGTATTAATTAACAACAATCCTCGTGGGACAATATTTTTCTTATAATTATATTACTTGTTTGGCTCGTCCACTTTGCGATTTTGCATAATAAAATCCAAGGCGGTTATCCAGCCCTCAGATCAAACGGTTGGGGTCTGGGGCCTATATATAGGTAGAGCCTTTTCACTTTTCCTTTTACTTGTCATTTTCAAATCTCATATGCCATTGAGTCTACTTTTTTTGTTCTCGTTTGTCGCCGTCATTCTTACCACTATCGAAAATTATCGTCTCTGCTATTAAGCCACCAAGTTTTACTGCATTTACAGTAAGTTCTCGCAACCAACTCTTGACTTATTGGTTTTCATTGTTTGTATAGGTTGCACATTTTTCTGGGTTTGGTTTCGGCTTGAGTGCTCCATGTTCTTGATAGTACGTGTCTGTTTAAAATTGTAACTTTTCATTTTTTATTTATTTGATCTTGTTGGTTTGCTCTTTGTGTGAATTGTTTGTTGTTTGTGACATCATTTATGCGAGCTGTAAGTAAAGATTTTATAAGCCATTAGCTCATAGGTCGTTAGATCATAGGTTGAGCTCCTCATGGCCTTAGCGATCTATATGGTGTTTGTGACCCGTAGATTAGAAAATCCATAGGGAATTGAAGCCTTAGATTTTTTACGTGTGGTCTATACATAGCAACCTAACTGCTCTTTTTCACGTATAGATGTCTTCAGGTCGCAGATGCCAACCATACAGGGTAAGAGATTGAGACTCTTCTAGCTTGGAGGAGCTTAACTTGGTAAAAGTCCGTAGTAGTGGAGAGAGGCTACCTCTCTTAGCGATGAGGCTGCTGGGAATTCTCAGCTCATGCTGACTCTATAACGGTTCTTCAGGTCGTTGGATGGGAAGTTCGTGAGGTGTTTGCTTATCATGCCTCAAGGTTAAAGTATGATAAGTTGGGGATAATTGTTTTGGAATATCATCTCCCCAAAGGTTGTCGTATTATGCTACCTCCACCTTACGACCATATTGTCTATCCTCCCAAAGGGTTTATGGCCGTCAACACCCATCATCTGGCTTAGGTTTTCAGTCCCTGCTTACCTTATTGATCTTCTGAACAAGCTAAGACTCAGCCCCTTTCAGTTAACCCCCAACTCCTATTCCCAGCTAATTTCCCTGGCATTAATCTTCATAAGAAACGGTCTCAAAGCTCCAAACCCAAGAATTTGATGACACTTAACCAAAGGATCATCCGTTTAGAGAGCCATCTAGACATTGAACGTATCCAGGTGAACATATGGGTCATTGTTTCCATTGTAATGAGGAATGCTAAAGACCTTAAATCTACAAGGGAGAGGCTGTGTCTCGTTCTCCCTAGTAAAAAAGGTCATCTCCCCATATTGATCACACAGATTGGTAGTATCAGGGCGTGCTTCAAGTTGTTGGATTATTTTTTAAAAGCTCTTCTATCCTCAGGTCCTAAGGTCTGTGTTCTCTCATATGCTCACGACTTCAAAAGTGACGGTCTGATAAATGCCCTTGACTAGCCCTCCACGAGCTTCCAGCTCGACACAACTCTGCACATTGCTGATGATCTATCTCATTTTCTTCATTTCGAAATGCAGCCCAAGATCACTCGCAGCCATCCTTCACATAACGGCTCCCATATTGGCTTACCCTCACTATTAGGCTCGTAGGGCGAGGAATTTCTTCATCATTACGAGCTCGATGACCTTGATAGAGTGCGAGTTAGAGAAACAAGCTTAGTTAGCAGGTCACGGTACCTCTCTAGTAGGTATTTCAGATGTTAGCACTTCTCGTTGTTACTAGTAAACTTCCCTGAAAGCAGCAGCCTCAAATCTGGGCACATTCTGGGTTTGGACTTGTGCCAGCACCCTGACTACATCTATCAGTTTCTGTACTATGTTTTCCAGCACCTTCTGCCGCTGGTGCCACACCAATAACCCCTCAGCTGTAGAAACTATCTGCATTGGTTGGCGGGAGGCTAATAGATACGGACCCACAATAGCACCATCAATGGGAACATGAGATGCGCTTACCATATGTGCAGTTACACCCTCGCTTGGCTAGATTTCACGTTGTTGTTGATCCATTGGCCTTTTTGGTTAATCAGTTGCCGTGTCAGAGCTTTTGGTTGTTCTTCCTTTTGCCATGGCAGTAATAAAACTCAGAAGATTACAGTCTGAACCCTCCTTTTAGTGCTAAAATGTTAACGTCTGAAATTTGTCAACCCAAGTTCCTGACCCAATACTTGTAAATAATGCAAAACAGAACCCAAAAACAGAAAGGAGACAAGAGAAAGAACAGGATGCAAGGAGATTTTTGCGTAGTTTAGCCTAAGAAGATACCTATGTTCATAATTGTTTATCTGGTTATTTTAACAGAGTCAAAGTATATTATTGATTGGTGTCCGTTATAATGTATCTTCAAGCTTTATTTATAGAGTGGGACATTACAATTTTAGTATAACGTAAACAGGAAAGAATCTAATATTAATTACACTTATAAACTGTATTAGCTTATTTAGAGATTAGATTCCACCGAATCAATGGTTTGATTTTATCTCTAAATTTGATAGTTAAGTTTTCCTTAAATTAGACTACTTCATTTCTAGAAAATTTCCTAATTGTGTACTTCAAGCCACGAGTTAAACCTCGCTCTGGACGACCTAGAGTTAGGAATTAAATAGCTCTGACCATGGTTGATCAGTGACCTAAAAATTGCAATAAGCGAACTGAAAGCTAATCAATGCGAGCTGAACATCCTGAGTGTTTAATCTCTTATCTGCGAGCTAGACGTCGCATGAAATGAGTTCGCTTCCACAAGCTAGATGCTGGTAAGCTGGGTCTTCATCCATTAGGTTGGTCCATTAGACCAACTCATTGGGTTTTTACCAGCTCATTCAGGTACTCTTAAAATACCCACAACAGGGATTGTTTTGATATTTTCAAGTGCCACGTATACCCTTGTGACTCTATGGTAATGGTAACAATAATAGTAAGTGTGCATACAATAACCTAGCTAAAATAATAATAATGGTAAAGGAACTACGAACGATGAGCCAAAACATTATATAATATTTCACATATATAAACAATTTCCAAAAGTCACAATCACAATATACTTTTATGTTTAACAGTCTTAAGAATAAAATAAATTAAAAATACACAATTTTAATTTCATATTATCTTAAACAAACTTTTGCATATATTTTTATAAAATCTACTATTTAGTGAAAACTTAAATTTTGTATGTATTTTATAAAAGATTGTTCAAAACATATTTGTTGAAAATATTTTTTTTAGAACACAATAATTAAAATATAAAATATGTTTTGCTTAAAATAAAAGGGAATTTAGCAAAATTGCCCTAAAATGTATTCAGAATTACGTAAATGCCTTTAACCAAAAAGATTTTGCAAAACTACCCCAAAAGGACCAAAATACCCTTAATACAATTACCCCTTTTCATTCATTCTGCCAATAGACACATACCTTACCAGCTCGATCCCACACCGCACCAGCACAATCCTACATCAGACTAACCCGAACACCGGCGTCAGCTCATCGTCAGTAGCGGTATAAACCCTTCCATCGACGACGGCAAGGGCAACCCGAAATCACCTCAACCGGAAACCCAACCAACTCGAGAGACTCGAAATTACTTCTTTGGGTCAGGGGTGACCCGACATCAGGTCGACCCGAATTCGAGTCACCCTCTGACTCGAAGAGTATATTTACTCTTCGGGTTAGAAGCTGACCCGAATTCGGGTCAGCTTGACTCGGAGAGTAAATACCTCTTCGGGGTCAGAGGCTTACCCGAATTTGGGTCAACTTTTGACCCGAATAGCAAATATATATAATTACCTCCGTTTCATTAATATACAAACGAACTCATTAATACACAAACTAACTCATTTTGTTCATCATTAATTACTTACCAACCAACTTTTAATAAAATCAACAAATCAAAGCATCAAATAATAACATAAACCCATTTCGTCCATCTTTTTCTCCAAAACAATCGCCTATTTTTTGTTTACAAAAACCATCAAACAAAATCAACAAATGAAACCATCAAATAAATAAACACATTTCCTCCATCATAATTTTTCTCCAAAACAATCACTTTTTTATTGTTAACTTTAGTTTAGAATAAAAAATAATGTGAAAAAAGTTAAAGGAATTTCGGCATAAAGGTTAGTATAATTATATGTTTGAGTTAATAATTTCATTTCATTTGATATGTTTGGGGGAAAAAAAAAGAAAACAAATGATATTACGACTTCGGGTTGGAGGATGACCTAAAGAAATCGGGTCAACCTGAATTCGGGTCGCCCTCTAATGCGAAGTGTTTAATTCTGACCCGATAGGGTCAGACCCGAAGAGGAAGCTTCCTCTTCGGGTCAGAGGCTGACCCGAAATCGGGTCAGAGTCTCTAACCTGAAGAGGATAATTCTCAAACTCTCCGTGTAGGTAATAGAATCTTAACTTATTAGAAATTAAATTGATTGAGATCCGAAAATGCTGATTATATATTATCAAATTACCCTTTGAGCCGTTTAATAATAATAATTCTGTATTATTAAATTTTCAAGATTGAAAATGTCTACAGTACAATTAGTTTTTAATTGGGATGGATAATGGAAAAGCGATCATGGGGTTTACTGGTATGAAGGTCAGAGAGTAAGGGCCTTCAGATTTTCGTGGGATGTAGATTTTAAGCAACTATTGGATAAAACATACAACGGCACAAGTATTAATAAAAATCATTATCGAGCTATATTAACTACTGTTGCTCAAACCATTTCTCCAAGCATGCCTATTGAGATCATTGATGATTATGATGTTAAATTATTACTTAGTCGTAAGAATGTTGACTCTATAGTTTATATAAGTGTAGAAGAGGTTGAGCGTGATTCAACAGATGTGAATGACACTTGTGAACCGGAAAATGCTTGTAAACCAAGCCATACATCTGAATTTGACTTTGATCTTATCTTGGAAACAGCAAATATGAATGATATAAAGACATCCAGTACTAGTCTAACATATCAACCAAACTCAGGTGTCCATTTGGATGAAATTAGGGAATGATTTACATCATGTGATAATGTTAATACTTGTTCCCCCCCTTCATTGTGGATTTGAGAGTACCTCAAGAATGAAGCATGTTTAGAAGGTCTCGATTGATCAGTATATAACGGATTGTGATGAACAAGAACAACATACCTATCCTACTAGTTATGGTGAAACAGCATCGGATGGAGTTTCGAATCGATATGACCAGCAATTTGAGCATGTTCAAAGGCGTGTTCCACCACCATGTACATTATACCAAGTTAATTCCAATGAAGTTGCTCCTAGACGCAATCCTATGCGTATTCAAGTCGGTAAATTGTTTGACAACAAGGAACAATTGCAATCAGAGCTAGGCAAATATGCATTGGCAAAAAGATTCCAAACAAGAGTCATGAAATCGAACACAACAAGATTGCAGGCTTGGTGC
The DNA here is from genome assembly GCA_022984855.1 of Dimocarpus longan. Taxonomy (NCBI): domain Eukaryota; kingdom Viridiplantae; phylum Streptophyta; class Magnoliopsida; order Sapindales; family Sapindaceae; genus Dimocarpus; species Dimocarpus longan. The sequence continues at coordinate 26,046,300 of CM041013.1, forward strand.
ATCGTTGCAGATTACAATTGGCGCTTACGTGCAGTTAGAGATAAAAATTAAGATTATTTTCAAATTAGAAGATTTGATAGTGAACACACATGCTCCATGGAATAGTGATTTCCACATCAAAGGCAAGCTAGTGCTCGTGTTATTGCGGATTACATCAAGAAAAAATTTAAAAACCATCGTATTTATCGGCCCAAGGAAATTATTAGAGACATACAAAATGAGTTTGACATCTCATGTAACTACCACAAAGAATATCAAGCTAGACATATTGCATTGGAGGAGGCTCGAAGAACTTCTGTTGAGTCATACATGATTTTACCTTCATACTTATACATGCTAGAGCAAGCCAATCCTGGAAGTATTACTGACATTAAGATTTATTCCAATGATTGGTTCATGTATATGTTATTTTGCTTGAAAGCTTGCATAGATGGATTTTTGTCTTCTATTAGACCAGTCATTGCTATTGATGCCACCTTTTTAAGAGATCCTCACAATGGAGTTTTATTTATTGCTATGTGTATGGATGGTAATGATCAAATTTTCCCTCTAGCCTTTGGTATAGGTGATTCTGAAACTAATGATGTATGGAAGTGGTTTCTTATGAGTTTGTGCCATGTCATTGGAGAATGTAAGGATTTGGTTATAGTTTCTGACAGAAAATCTAACATCAACCATGGTGTAGAAAATATGTTTCCAAATTCATTTCATGCTGCCTGCACCGTGCATTTAGAGCAAAATATGGTTACAAAATGTGGAAAAAATAAGACTTTAAATGATGTTTACTGGAAGGCAGTTAAGGTGTATCGGGTGAATCAATTCACCCATTCGATGGAATAATTGGCAAACTTGAATCCAGAAGCTGCTACATTCATCACTGCAGTAAGTATTGATCGTTGGTCACGTGCATATTGTCCAAGAAGAAGGTACAAGATAATGTCAACAAATATTACAGAGTCGATGAATAATGCAATTAATGATTGTCGAGAGTTACCAATCATTGGCATTGTTAAATTTATTAGAGGGGTTGTGCAACGTTGGTTTTATAATCGTCCCGCGGAAATGCTTAAAGTGACAACTCAGTTGACAACTGCGGTAGATATAGCTGTTGCTCTCAATGATGAATTGGCTCAGACATACACAGTTCACCCAATTAATTTTTATACATTCTTGGTTAGAGATGGAGATTTGAATAGACATGTTGATTTAACAGCAAAGACTTGCACTTGCACTTGTCAAGCTAGTAGCTCAATTGGTACCTAGCTTGCAAGTAAAACACTCTTATCCTTGAGACCAGAGGTTCGAGTGGCAGCTAGGGAAGGCGTGGCTTAGCCAGCAAATCCCGTGGTGGGGATAATACTTAGAATAGGTGGGATAGTCCGGGAAGGAACCCTACACAAACAATCATAACTCACCCCAAAAAACAAACAATCACAACCCATCTATACTTTATGTCTACACAAACAATGACAAAACAACACATACAATCTTATACTAGTCCAATGATTTATGTTACACCAAACAATTGAAACCCACCTATAAAAAAAACAATCACATTCCATCAATGTTTTATGTCACATAAACAATCCTAAACCAACACAAACTATCAAAACTCATCATAGATTCCAAACAATTAAAACCCATCAATACTTTATCCTCATAGAAACTATTAAAACCCAACACAAACAATCAAAACCTATCCCAAGAAACTAACAATTAAAACTCAATAAAACCCCACACAAACTATCAAATCATACCACAAATCATTCAACATAAACCAAAAACACTTAAAATCCAAACAAAAACGTATAACATGTTGGGCGAAATGTACCTTCTTGTTGGGTTCGGACTTTCGTCGAATAGTTGGTAGGCATTTTGGTCGGCTTGAGCTTGTATGGGCGGTTGTGTGTGACCTTGGATGGGTGGTTGTGGTTGTGCTTGGCCGACGGTTGACCTTCGACTTCGGTGTACGTTCGTTGAGCTTGGGTGACTTCAGGTGGAGGTTTGTTCACCTCGGTCGGCAGTTGGGATGGCGGGTGGAGATTGCTTGACTTGGGTGCAACTTGGTTGAGTTTTGATGCACCTTGAGATGTCATGGACTGGTCTGAATGGAAGGAAGGGCTGACGTGAGTGTGGTCTGCCATGAAGGGGAGAAATGGCTACTGTAAGTGGTCTACCGTGAAGGGGAGAAGGGGTGTCGTGAGTGTGGTCTATCGTGAAAAGGAGAAATGGCTGCTGTAAGTGGTCTACCGTGAAGGGGAGAAGGGATGCCATGAGTGGTTTGCCGTGAAGGGCACTGTGAAGGGGAGGAATTGCTGCCGTGAAGGGGAGGAATTGCTGCTATGAAGGTTTTGATGTCCTGAGGGCATCGTGAAGAGAAGAAGGTTTTATGGTAAGTGGTCTGCCGTGAGATGCAAAGTTGTGATGTTATAAGGCCATTTTAGTCATTTTAGGGCACATTTACAATTGAATTACATCAAATGGTATTTTTGTAATTTTAGTTTATATTTGGGGTAATTTTGCTAAATTCCCAAAATAAAATGACAACAAATAAAACAAAAAACATTCAATCATAAATCCTAAATTTATTACAATAAAATAAACATAAAACATGTAATAAAATATGTACTTATCTAGAATAATCCGAACCAATTTATTTCTATCTCCAAAAATCAATCGAGTCTTATATAATTATAATTGGAAAATTGTCACAAATACAACACCAAAAGAGCACTCAAAAAGATCAAAACAGTCCCTCACTCTAAATCTAAAAATCTGTCTTGAGTGTCTAACATTTTCAATCAGATCTATCTTTATTCTTATATTTTTATTTAATTCTCTAGATCTCTAATCATCCTAAAGTTTTACCTAGATATTCCAAACACATTAATCAAGTAAAAATTTTAAAGGAAACGGGGACTGCTAGCATGGGTAAAAATTTATTCGTTATGGACTACTGATATTTGTCCAGAAAACTTAATTATGATCATAATGCAGGAATTTTAATAAATTTCTTAGTCATCTAGAAATCACAAAATGCTATATGCTAATAGAAGACGTATTAATTTATCTAAATATTAAATTTCGTAATTTGTGAACAGTATAACTAATCTAAATAATTTCTCAAATTCAATTGATTTTTCATAACAAACTATTCCAGCAGCTCTTAATTCTTCCAAAATAATACAATTTAATATAACTTTTAGATAATTTAAAACCTAGACAATATAATAATAAGAAAATGAAAGAAAGGGAAGATAACTTACTTGATTTCCGAACACCTTCAAAATAAACATTGATCTCTGACTATAGTTGAGGGTTTAAATCTACTAATGATGAGGACAATTTTGAATATTGGATGAATTTTTTGAATATTATATATATATATTTATAGAGAGAGAGACCTATTTAATATTTGAACACCTTCAAAATAAACCTTGATGGTTGAAGGTTTAATTCAGATATTGCTATAATTAAGGGTTTAAATCTATTAATGATGAGGACAAATTTGATTACTGTATCAATGTTTTGAATACTATATATATAGACACACACACAAACCTACTTGATTTCCAAACACCTTCAAAATAAACATTGATCTTTGATATTGCTATAGTTGAGGATTTAAATCTATTAATGATAAAGATAATTTCGAATACTATATGAATGGTTTATCACATTTTATCTTTTCCACGGATGTCCTAATAGTATCAAATCAATTTCTGAAATTATAGATGGACAATATAAATTATATGGGATCTAAGTTAATAACTAATATTATTCTCAACTTAATAAAATTGGTTAAATAGCATAAAATTATATTAAATACATTCCATCATAACTTATTATTCAAAATATAACTTTAGTAAAGGCTTTCCTTCGTTAAATGTTTATATTAATATGTTGTTTTTTACCTGAAAAGATTATTGAGTTTGATCCAAATATATATATATATACACACTTGGAAATTTGTAATAGTTGTTGAATTTACTTTATACAATAACCTTGATTAAATTCAGTGTTTCAAAATTCAATCGAGTTATTGTTGAGTCAACTTGGATTAGCACTCGCCAATTTGAGAACCCCCAAATCGATGATTCCACTTCTTAGAGGTAAGTACTTGATGGAGTTGGCCAAGTACTCAGGCAACAAAGCAGTAGACAAGCAACTACGCCCAACGAGCTGCCCGACACTAGTATGATTGACCTGTTTTGTTTTAGTGCTAACTCGAGTTTTTTTAAAAAATAATAATAATAATAATAATAGTAGACTTCAACAATCTCCCCATACTAGTTACCATCATACTGCAACGATTTAACTTCAGTTATAGTTGTTGTTCTCCTGCTATGTTGTTATGCATGATACACTATGTAATGAGTTGATTTCTACAATTACTGTTGTATTGGCTTGACTCTATTATCAGCTTTTGGGACCTAACAACCTACAAGAAAATCAAAAGTGGACGAGTTACTTTGACAGCAGATTGGTATTGACCAATGAAACTTCGATGCAAAAATTAGAAATATATACAACTGTAAAGAGAATAATATTGAAAGGATTATATCGTAATATTTATTTGTTTGGATTTTTTTTTCTAATCGCCATCTAGTAGAAACTTTAATTTGTAACAATCAATGGGTTTTACTTCCAGGTGCTCCTACATAAAAAGTGACCTCAAGGTTCTCACTGTAATATACCCTTCCGATTATAGTATAGTATATATACTATATAAAGTATGCCTTTAATTATGGAATAATAAAGTAATTTAAAGTACCTAGATATATAACTGAATTCTAGTAGAATTTTTGGATAGATCGGAGATAAATTCGAATACGAGAAGTGGTATAGTGATTGATTAAGGTTTAACATGAAATTTATGTCAAAGGAATTACCAAAAAAAAAGGGTATGATTAAATAAATTAGCTTAAAATATGTATAAAGGCATTTTAGGAAATTTAAAAATATGAGAGATTGCATGTGAGTGGCATATGAGTGTAAAGATAAGGATGACATATGGGTAATTTTGAAGATAAAATAATTAACTAGTTAATATTTGGTTGAAATAGAATGAAATTAGTTAGGATTGAAATGGCTTTCAGGTTTCAACTAATTAAAATTCTCCAAACCAAACCAATGGCATACTTGTAAATATATACTTAGTTTGGAGGTAAATTTTAGGGCAATTGAAGATTATATAAAGTTGAAATCAAATAGAAAAACAAAAGAGCAACTTAACGAGAAAATAGAGGGTTTCGGCCAAAAGTGGAAAACCAAGGACAACAGTTATATTTGATAATTTTGAGGTCATTTTTTAGTGTTTTCAAGTCCCACAAAGCGTGTGTACAAGCCTAAGAGTGATATCTAACAAGATTAAGTTGTTTTCAAGTGGTAAGGTTCAAGTTTCATTTACTTGTATATGTGAATATTTGGATCAGTGGTTCCTAATAAGTTGTATATGATTTTTATGTATGAATTTAGAGCTTTGAGGCCTCAAACTTGTGGAAAAGCAAGACTAGTGATCCAAGATTTTGATTGAAATTTAAGTTGATGTTGTTTAAGATACTAGTTTCCTTACTATGAGATTTAATATGATTTTAATGAAATTTCATGTGGAAAACTTGAAGAAATCTTAGTATGGTGTTGGATATAGTATATGGCCAAGAAACGATTTTATGATCTAAAATTTTGTGTTTAATTTATTTAAGTAGTTTTATGCATGTAAAAGTGTTCAAATATCAAGTAGGATGTTGAAATGAGAAGCAAAAGTTAGTATAACCATATGCTATGTATTCGGCCATAAGTACCTTCAAGTTATGGACAATTGTTTTTAGTTGTTCTGGATGATTTCATGGGCTATATTGATGATAAAATTAACATGAAATTGAAAAGAAATTCATTTTATGTTAAATAATGCATCTCATAGTCAAACCATGCTATATTGCTTGTGTGAGTTTTATGAATTTGACTTGATTTGATATTATTTTTGCATGTGCTTGGATATGATTATGATGAGAAATTAAATAAGATGATGGTGTAAAAGTTTAGGGAAGATTCGGCCAACATGAGTTAGAATGATTCAAAAATTTCGTTTAATACGTTGATGTGAAGTTAGACATCGTTTGAAGTGTTTTACATGTTTAGATATTAGGAATTTCGAATAAGGAGCATATACGAATAAGTTCAGTTGTGACGTAGCCTAAAAGTAGAATGTGATCATGTGTAGGTAAAGTGAAAACGAGGAAACCCTAAATTGTACTTTATCATGAATTAACAATAGGTGAGTGTCCTTTCAAAGCATTTTGATATGATTATTTTCTATTCACAATAAAATTATATGTTATGTTTAAATTCATGCTTTGTAAGATTAAAAGTTGATTTTTATAGTAAATAATTTCAATATGAAAACCTCCTGCATACATTTCAGAAACTTTATATGAGAAATGGATTGTATGATAAAAAAAATAGCATGTTTTGTAAGCTTATGATACGACGTACATGTATCTCAGATATTTTCCGATCAGAGTATTCCAATGCGTGTATGGCAGTGTTAGGGGTGTCTGTCACTAAAAGAGAGAGGGACTGTATCGGTTAGCCCAGTCTAGTGTGTAGTCCATGCACAAATTGGGTATATAATGGCTAGCTCCTACGTGAGCGATGGTAAATTCCGCTACGTAGAACCGGATAGGTGGCCTGAGCAATGGTGAATTCAAATCCATACTTAGGGTTTCATGTGGTATGGACTATTAGTGGTTGGCTTATTTCACTCAGAGGTTTTTCAAAAGTTTTATTGCCATCACTGTTTATATTTACAGCAGAAAAATAAAAAACATGCAAAATGCTATTTTATATCATTTAGATTTGAAAAACATTTCAAAATAGTTTTTCAAAATTAGAAAACTCGTTTTTCAATATATTACTAAGATTCAATTTACGATGCATGATTTATAATTATCATAAATGTTTACTCATGCAATTAGATTAGATATGGTTTTCAGCATTAAAGCATTTATGAAATATTTTTAAACTTTATGGAGGTTTAACTTTGAAAGTAGAGTTTGAATAGAAACATATGACATTCACTGACCTCATTTAACTCATCCATTATTTTTATGTTTTATAAATAAAACCTCTCCAAGAGCAAGTGCAAGTACAGGTGCGTCAGTTGTAGGAATTTCGACCTAAGAGTAGACGAATTTAGTCATATGCAACTATGTTTATGCATGTTTGTTATATATGTTTTTGAAAACTTGTATAATAACTTCTGTATGTAATTAAATGTAGTTTTTGGAAAAACGTGCGAATGTAATTATACATAACATGTAAATATTTTTAATGATATTTTTCCATTATACATAACATGTAAAGCATTTATGAAACATTTTTACACTTTAGGGAGGTTTAATTTTGAAAGTAGAATTTGAATAGAAACATATGAAATTCACTGAACTCATTTAACTGATTCATTATTTTTATGTTTTATGAATGAAACCTCTCTAGGAGCAGATGCAAGTACAGGTGCGTCAGTTGTAGGAATTCCGACCTAAGAGTAGACGGATTTAGTCGTATGCAGCTATGTTTATGCATGTTTGTTATATATGCTTTTGAAAACTTGTATAATAACTTCTGTATGTAATTATATGCAGTTTTTGGAAAAACGTGTAAATGTAATGATACATAACATATAAATATTTTTAATGATATTTTTCCGTTATTTTCATACTAGTGGGTTGCTAAATTTAAAAGTTTCAAGTTGTATTTTAAATTAAAAGTATGGTTGTCTTGGATTGTTGAAAAGAAAAAGAGAGTCTGAGGTTCAGAAGTTGAGAAATTAATTATCATAGAAGTGTACAAGTTTTTTATAAACTTTTGTAGGGTAAAAATTTTATAAAAACAGTCGTTATGCCATCAAAATTATTTTTAATAACCTTGTTTTGCAAATGTATTTTTAAAAGAAAAAGTTTTCAACCATTTTCATTAGAAAATAAATTTCTAAAAGTTATAAAAGATTTTCAATAGAAACAGTGGTTTAACTTCACGGGAACCTTTTAGTTAGGATAGATTTCATCTAAAAGGTCACCGTGGAATTACCGACGGACTATCGTAGTTGTATAGGAATGGGACCCGTCACCCACGACATAGAACTCTTGTCCCAAAAGTCATCCAAAACAAGCTAGAATTTCTTTCTATCTAGTGCATCTAAGCTGCGCCTGCTGTACACAGGACGGCTTAATTATTTCTTTTAAAAACTTTAGTGTCTCTTCCCCGAACTTTAGCGCATTTGCACAATCACTCCATCAAGCAGCTCAGACGAGACACAGAATACATTGAATTTAATTGGGCCCCATTAACCAAAACGAATTTAAATTCAATGTATGTTATCCTGAATGTATAAATCTCTTAAGTGCTCATCTGTTTCAGTATTTAGATTTTACAATAATTAAAGTTGCCTGCAGACTGTTAATGAGAAATCACTTACTAAAAAAATACCAAAATGAGAGACGTCCTTTAAAAGAAGTGTTAGAACACATGAAGAGAGGTGTTGTAACAGTTCCTCCTCAACTGAAAGATACTGGAGAATGATTAGGTAGTAACACTTATTGAAAGATTAATACTTCTCTCGTTACGCAGCTTGTCTACTGCTTTGTTGAAAGGATTATATAGGCAATTATTTTATACAATGATTTCCACCATCTACCATAAAACTCCATAATAAAAAAATTTTAAAAAAAGTAAAACATAAAAATTTCCATCCAACATGAACCTAGTGAACAAGCTATCTTTTCTGTGATTATTAATGTGTGGGAGACTTATTGACTTACTTTTTCAGTTCCTTTGCAATACTAAATTTAGTGCTTTTGAGAAATGCACGTTTAAAAGAAGACTTTTTTTTTTTTTTAATTCACATTATTATGATTTAGAAATTAGAAAGTAAATATGTTTCAAATTCATAATCTCACTAATATGTGTGTGAAAAGTTTATCATTGATTATCTCAGCTCATATAGTTTAGAAGAAGATTTTAGAAAAATATTTCTCCAAAAGGCAATGAAATAATCTTTCATAAAAAAAAAAAAAAAAAAAAAACCTTTATAAAATTATTTTTTAAAAATCCTTTTGGTATAATAGTGATTTTATAATTCGACACCATCTTAAATATCTGTTAATTTTAAAATATGTTTTTCAAATTTCTTTTAAAAGAGTGTTTTTCAATTGAGTGTACCACTTATAAACCTCTTATTAGGGAGGAGAGTTTCCACTAAAAAGTTCAGAATTCTCCTCCTCCAAAAATAGAGAGTCAAGTCAATCCACTCAATATAGAGGCTTTTACAAAAGTCAACCAAAAAAACTGAAAAAGCATTTTCAGCTTTACTTGATGTTGTGTCCATTTTTCCCTTTTAGATTTCCAATATTTTCACAGAAGCAAAAATGTTGGTGACCTAAGACCTGGATTTTAAAAATAAAAATGGGATCAAGGAAGCTATAAACATAAGAAGAATGCTAAAAAGATTGAATTAAGAAAGTGATAGATACATTAATACATAAATAAAATTAAATTGGATAGGCATTGTTAGGTGGGTCGGTGGTGGTGGGGTGACCTTAGGAGGGGACCATGCGTCACGACTTTATGTTTGTGCTTAAATGCATCGTTCCCGTGCACAACACGTAAATCTATTTATTTGTTTTTAAAATTGACAGTATATTCGGCTTTAATATCTGCGTAAATCAAGTATAAAAAAACATAAATCAAATTGACAACTTTTATGTCCTCTAATCATTCCCTCCCCCAGCACCAATATATTGATTTGACTTTAAGAATCATTTTTATAATCAATTTAATAAATATAATTTATAAACAAAATTATTCAATTAATAAAATAATTAAACTTATGGAAGCAATAATATTAGTTATTAAATATTCTATATTTAATATCTGAATTGCATCTTAATGGTAATATATAAATGGATAAATTAATACACATTTTTAATAATTTATTTATTTATAAAATATATTAATTTATTAATTATCACACCGCTGATTTAGGTACAAATGGATATGAAAAACAGAATGTCTAACATTATTAAAATCGAAATGAATACAATTAAATTCCAATTCTCAACCTTGATGAAAAAGGAGGTTCACAAACCAAAGTAAATGTCTCTTAATCATTTCATTTTTTAAGACTTTGTTAATAGTATATTGCGTTTGTTAAGTATTCATGTATTAATATAATCTTTAATAATCTTGTAATATATAAAATTATTTATAATATTTCTATTTGGAGCCAATGAACACTGACTATACAAAGCAACCATTCCTGCATGACTCTCTTGAGGTTTTAATTAATTAATTAATTAATGTGCTGTGTTTAGTATAATTTTGTCATATATACGTAAAAAATTTTATGGCAATCTTAAATCTAACTTCCAATACTTATCTACACTACACACAACTAGATTTTTATTGAATATAATAAGGTGTAAAGTAAGAATCAATTATTGTATTAATTTAATAAAATTATGTCATGTGCTAATTTTTGCATCAAGTTAAATTCAAAATCATTATAATAATTGATAATTTTTTAAAAAAATTAAATAAAAATACATATATTTAATGATTTTATCATACTAGGTTATGCCATAGTAGTTACCTTAAGCTTTATTTATTATTATTCTTTTTTAGCTATTTGACAATGGTTAGATTACTATTAGGGATAAATTGAAATAAAACTTTAAAACATAGTCTATAATTCTTCTCCAAAAATATAGGAGAGTACTGTCTACATAAAAACGAAAAAATTATCCACATCAATGGTGAAATATGAGTATAATGTACCATTTTGTGATAAAGGACATATGAGAAAGACTTAACCATCAAATTAATTCACTTTTCCAATTACCCAAAGCTTTCATTCCTATGAAAAATTAAAACTTTCTTATACTGTAAATACTCTCTTATCTAAAAGCATTAACAAATTTTATTCTATAAACTCTTACTATGCCTACATATTTTTTAAAAGAATTTAATTAAAATAAAATTTTTAAATTCATATACGAATTGCGTGATGCATTCGTGATGTATAAAAATCTGTCTCGTCACTCTTCTTGACAAAATAATGTGGACAAAAGGGAGGATAAAGATTGCCGAGTCCCACTCATAAACAGCCGTGCAACACGGAAAGTGTAGATAGCTAGCTGTCAATACATAAAATACAAGTTGACCTTGACCCACTTGTGATACAAGTCATCCAATGCCTTCGGCTCCTCATTTTTGACTAGTCAACCAATCCATCCATATCACCTAACAGGCCGTGACGATTTCATTTTCGTATGATCCGCACCTCCACTGCAAAATCTATACAATTTATAACAAAATCCTTATTATATTATACATATAAAGAAGGATCCACTCTCAGCCGATGTTGATGATTCGATATGTCACTTTGCTGTGTGAAATCTCAATTTGCAGGATCTTAAGCATTAAGAATCTGTAATTAGAACTAATCATAAACTTCTTGTAAATTTAGTGTAAACTTCTTATACCAATATTGGTAAGATTATGGATTCAGTTGTTCAAGTTATATTACCTTCTTATTATATCCTCTCTTAATTTTAAAAATATGTATAATTTCTAACTTAAAACCTTTAAGAGTCTATTAAAAAATAAAACTGTAAAAAGATGACCATCCAAATTATTATCTGAATTTAAACAGAACTAAACATCCTAATTTATAAGTTGAGGTATAGATTAAAATATGAATGGAAAAGTATGAATGTATTGGCATGTATAAACATTACACATACATAAAAATAGATCATATGTATGTATATATATATATGTATATAAATTGCTCTTTAAAGTATACCTAAAGAAATACAGAAATATATATACACCATTTTACTACATAACACCCCTGGCTCCGTTAGTGAAATTTGGTTAAAATTAGTCAAACTCATCTAACTTAAGTATAATTTCATCTTTTATTTTGTATTTTCTTTTAAAATTTAAACTTATAAAAAATAAATAATAAGTAAAAAATAATTTTAAAAAAAAAAAAAAACCCACCGTCCATCAAATATGAGGATTAATTTAAAAATAAAAGTTTATATTTTTATATTGTTTTTAAAAAAATTGAAAACCTTCTTAAAATAGAAATAATAAATTTCCATCGTTCATATTTAAAGATATATTGTAGAAGTCGGAAAGAGCCAAAAAAATCAAACCAAAACAATTGAAACACACACACACACCCCGCTTCATCTTCACTTTTTTTCCCCTTTTTAAGATATATATATATTAACAAAATTATCCATTAATAACAATAATATCATTCATCAATAATAATTCTTAAATATTCTTTCATGATTATCCTTACAATCAATATAATAATTATTATTTATTATTGATAAATAACCTTATTAATTAGGTAAAGTAACCAAACTTAATCCTTAAATTACCGGATAAAGACAATTTCAACTACTATTTCAACTACTACGAATATATATGATCATTGTGCTTGTTAAATGATGTATACTCAGATAGAGTCTTTTAATCATCCACCGTGCATTAATGCAATATGTTTTTACATAATATTAGAATTTGGTGTCAACGATTTAACATACCAAATTTTTCTTCTTCATTGCAAAAAGGATTTTCTTTTTTTTTTTTAACAGTAATAATTCACTACTATATGTGTAATACAAAAGTGATTTGTGACCTAAGAGAGGCCTGAAAACAATCAAAAAATAGGTATTCGAAACTTCTATACCTACAATTTTTTGAATATACATAAATAAACCAAATATATAGTAGAAATATACAACAAACAAACAGAATGCAATGAACAAATGAACCTGATCAGCTTCTTATTCTCCTAATAAAATTTTTATCTTTCCCCATATTTCCTATGCAGATATTCAGTATAGCAGAGACTCAAAAAACATGTCATCCCTTGGTTCTTCCTTGGCTGAGGGATGCACTTCGTTCATGAATGATCCCAAAGGACTTGACAACAGTCCTGAAAAACCATATCCCCCTGGACTTGCCAACATCTCCAGGGTAAAGGGTGCTTGCCCGTCGGATGATGGTAGCCTCATGTTCCGAAGAGGATTCGCCATGGGGTTGTTTGAGGGATGAGACACTGGCACTGCCCTAATTGGTGCGCCTGCATTGTTATTATTGTTGTTGTTGTTGTTGTTATTGTTATTGTCGGGCAGTGGCAGAGGCCGGCTACCACTGCCACGAGCTGCCGGAACATCATGGTTGTGTTTTCCCTCATAGGTTGTGATCACCGCTCTTAGATCATGTGATGCTCTCTCAACATGCTTCCTCACTGGACACGCTGGATGTGTGCACTTGTAGTAGCTCCTACAAGTTGCAATGAATTCACAACATTAGATGACAAAGTTAATTCAGAACACTACTTATTGCAAATGCAGGGTTGCAAGAACAAGAAGGAAAAACAAACAATGAATCCATATACATCGGTTACATGTATGACTCATCAAGTACTGATGTCAAAATATATGAGGCTGAGGATCAAGTATTAGATTTCCACTTCACCTTGTTAGAAAGGATCATTGCATTACAAATTTTCCTCATAATATACCTTTTGGAAAGAGAGCCCAAAAACAAAACCATGCAAGCTAATTCAAAAGCAAGCAATATCATATTATATGGAAAGCTAATAAATAAACCGTAGTTCACATTTGGGAAAAAAAAAAGTTATAAACAATTGAATTCATCTTTCTAAGAGGAGATTAAAAATGTAACCAAAAAAACAGGCATAGAAGCAGATACCACTTTTTAAGAAATATAAACTAAGACCTTCTATTAATAATGTCTTTTCCTATGTGAGACACAAAAGCCTAAACAATACAATAAGAATCACAAAAATTGCTTTTGGAAATACTAAAAGAAGAAAAGTATAAAGCGATATTTACCTTGGATTTGGATTTCCCTTGACCACTTTCTGTCCATACTTCCTCCACCTATAACCATCATCTAGAATATCAATATCACTTGTGGTTTGAACCACAACTCTTGGTTCTCTCACTGTTCTGCTCCCAGGAGCTGAAATTCCTTCACTTTCACCCTCAATTTTCCTGAATAAGACCATGCAAAAACATCAATCAGTCATTTAGTTTTACCCATATAAACCTACCATACCACTATAACTGAGGTTACATTCAATGCATATAACTAGATAGATTAGATTGAACAGAACTACTAATCAAAATAATCCAATCCAATCCAACATGATATTGAATAGTTTAATCCAGTCCAGTCCAATCCTGCACATCAAACGTGACCATAGATTATAATCAAACTTACCATCTCTTGGCCTCAGGTTCATCTTCATCGAAATCATCTCCACCCGATTTACTCCTCTGCGATCCCCTATCGAATTCGTCATCTCCAACTGAAATGGAGGAGTTTTCGGGGGTTGCAACAGAGTCCATCTGCCCACTTCCATGAGTACTACTAGCAAAGGACTGATCAGGGAACTCCCCTGCAGTAGCAGTAGTCAGACTAGACCCCTGAATTGCATTAGAACTAACTGAGGAAGACGATGATCGCCGTGTAGACTGAGGCTTTGGATGGTTATGGCTTCCCTTGTAAACAATCTCTGTAATCTGTCCATCCAATGACCTCTCAACTTTCTTCTTGGTTGGACAATTTGGGTATGTGCACTTGTAATAACTCCTTGGATTTTCACTCCCTTTCACTTGTTTCTGTCCATATTTTCTCCAATTGTACCCATCGTCACTCTTCCTGCTCTCTCTAACTGTCTGTGTCTGCTGATTATGGTTTCCATAATCTGATTGGAACCCATTATTGCTCTGGTTGTTGTTTGTTCGTATAGTTGAAATCTCAGGAGAAAAGCTCTTCACTGAATCTTGCTTCATGGACTCCTGATAACTCCATGGTTGCTGTTGCTGTGCCTAAAAAATAAAAACCAAAAATTCAAAACAATTGATCATGAAAATCAAGTACACAGAAAACTCATAGAAAACAAAGCAAAATTGTGTTTGACATACAGCTTGAAACATCGTTGTTGATGATGTTGTTGTTGTTGTTGTTGTGTTAGGCCTTGTTTGTGTCTGAAAAGAGAAATCAGAGAAATTCTTCTCTTCCTGTTTGACACTTTGTTGTTGTTGTTGTTGTTGTTGAGAACCATTGCTTATACTGTTCTTCCAATTGAAAGCTTGTGGTGGAAATGACCCCGTTGTTGGAGATGGCAAAATCTACACACAAAAACAGATGAGTCAGAATAGATTCGATCAGTTTTTACAGGATTCTCTTAGACTCGAGATGAGTATGTCAGTTTTCACGGTATTCCTCAACTCAAAAAAGGAGCGGAGATGGGTTCCGTTCATGCTTGCTCTCACATACATAAATCAAATCAACACAAATTTCGAAATAGGATAAGGTTAATTACGTCCCCTCCTGACAAGGATTACTTAGGTACCTTATCAGGATTATGGTTTTATTAAAATATTTTCGTACAGTCGAGATTCGAAGAATGAAAAAGGATACTTACGTTGGATGAGCTGAGGAGGACAGGAGAATCGAGAAGCTCAGCAGGGCTAAGGCCAGGAGGGATGGAGAAGTAGGAGGAAGGAGAGAACAGAGAGGGAGGAGAGATGGGGAGTGAAGGAGGTTGGATGGACTTGAACTTGGGCACACCTGACCCGGTCCTCTCTGCAACACGATCGGATAAGCCACGTGTGGTGGTGGTGGTGGCGGTGGTGTTGGTGGGCTCCTGATGGAGGAGGTCAGTGAAGGAGGAGGAGGAGGAGGAAAAAGGGTGTGCAGAGAAAGTGAAGTTGGTGGCTGATAGAGTGTCCAAGCTACCTGAAGAAGAAGAAGCCATTGATACACAGTGATGGGTTTGAGAGAGCTTTGTGAGAGAGAGAGAGAGAAGCTGTGAAATGAATATGAAGAGAGGAGGAAATGAAGAAGAAGAGGAAGATTACGTATTGAACAAGATTTGTTCTTTTTTATTATTAGATTGTGATTTTTGTATAGTTGTTGGGTTTTATAAAGTTTTAATTTTTTTTTTCTTCTTATTTTAAGGGAAAACTTCAAAATCATCTGTATGATTTCACAAAATACTACTTTTTATTTTTATTGTCTACAAATTAATTAAAATGGTCCCTAATGTTTCAAGCAAATAGCAACTTAATCTCAAAACTTTTATCAAACAACAAAAAGACCCTTTAGTCTACCTTCTGTTACAAGTATATAAAGAAATCCATGTAGACACACGTTGTAAGAGAGGTCAAGAGGCTTCACGAAGCATAATATAGAAAAACAGTAATCAAACAAAAGTCTCATGGAGGAAACATTGAATAACACCTCTTTTCAAGGCCATCAAAATCATCAGTATTTTAATTTTTTTTTTTAAGTTAATACAAAAAATATTATAAATTTATTAGCATCTATTAAAATTAATGATTATTTATGTGTGATTCAATTATCTAATATCATAATTCGAAAAAAATAAACATAAAAAAATAAAATAACTTTGAAATAACATGGTAGAGGCTATCTATTTTTATTTGAACATAAAAAAATAATTATATTCCCAAATATAATTATTCCTAAATATAAATGATCATTCTTAGTTAAATTTACAAAACTATAAGGACTAGTTTAGAAGTTCTCTTTGCTTTAGTTGAATGTCATTGGGGGCTATTTCCTGGAAGTTACAGAGAAAAGAGGGAGAAAGAGGGAGAGGAGGCATGTTTGACCGTGGAAAATTTTTGGACAACACGTGTGGTTGTGTGCGAGTTAATAGTGTTTGTATTTGTGTTGTGTCTCTTTGGTTGGTCAAAGCACGTGGGTTTGACTTGGTGGCGGCTCCAACTGGGAGTTGTACCTGTATGTATTTTTTAAAAAAAAAAATAGTTTTGTTTAATTTTTGCAGACATAATATTTATATATTTATTCTTTGTAATAATCTGGGTGCTTTTGCTGCACTTGGATTGGAATTTGGACGGATGCTTTTTGTTTTGTTTTGTTTGTTTAATTTAATTATTTGTGAAATTTTAATTAGAGGAGGACCACCCTTTCACAGAGCGTATGTTACAATCTTCAAAGAGTCAAAACTACTTTTTTGGCTACATACTACAGCATTGTGCCACGGCGACATAACATGATAGGAATACAATAATTTTGGTGCAGACTATAATGTATTTGGATACAGATATATTTATAATCTTGATTATTTAACTTTTAATAAGACAGATTTAAAATATTAAAATTTAATCTTCAATTAATAGATTTGTACATTTAGATTTGACTCATTAAAAATTAAATGATTAAGATTTTAAATATATCCACGTCTAAATACACTATAAAATGTGTAGATAATTCTACATGTATCATCTAACTGTAAATATTAAAAATAGTATCTATTTACATGTGTTTAATTTAATAATTATATTAATATCATACAAAAGTTGATATGGTTTAATGATATATATATATATATATATATATATATTTACACTCACATTTTTGTTCAAGTTCTATTCCTTTCTTGAATACTCAAATTTGCAGTCTAAGAAAAAGAAAAATCTTGATGATGTATGATAAGTTGGTCTGAGTATTTACACTGTTAACTACTATTTCACACTATTGAATTGAGGATAAATAAAGTTGATTTTAAATTGAACAAATATTTTTTTAAAAAGAAATTGATATATGCTTCCATTTTAAAAGAAAAATATACGTATTTCTAAATTATAAAAGTTGAACATTTTTACAAAAATTTAAGTAAAATTAAATATATAACTTTTTAAATATGTAGAAGATATTTCATACAATTATTGTTGCATCAACCTTTTCATCTAGACTAAGGATGCAGTTGATTAGGACTATCATGTCACTTGCATGTCATTACTTTTTTGTTTTAACTTAGTTGAGTTGGAAAGTGACATAACAATATTAACTCAACTACCATATTAATTTGGATGAACAACATAGTAGCTAAATTAAGGGGGAAAATTGGCAATACATATATTTTTTTCTCAAATAACATAACAACCAAGCTAGTGTATACGTATGATTTACCAACTCAATTGATCAATTGAATAAATCAAAATTATATTATACTAAGTCAAGGATAGATTTCAGTTTAGCTATCGGTTGACAAAAAATGTTCATATGGTTATTGAAATTAAGACTATCCTATCTATAAATAGAATGTATCTCAAATTTTAGAATGTATTTCTATAAAATAATAACTTTTGGACTAAGAAATTTTATTATTTATTAATTTAACAATAAATAAATATTTATTAATTTAGAAAGAATTTGGTTTGTTTACAACTTGTATATGTATTATGGTTTTTTTTTTTTGGGACCAAAATACATGTATGACTTATAAATTGAAAAAAAAAAATGAATGTGTCAAAAATTAATATGCGCATACGTACAACCTCAAAAGTTAATATGTGCATACATAAAAGTTAATTTATATATGTATGTACATAGAAATCTAAAAATTAAAGATTAGTGTATTTATATATATATATATATATAAGTACTTCCACAAAATGAAAAGCAATATACTAAAAGTGGCATATGCATTGCAAAAGGTTAAGAATGAGCTTGAGTTTAGTTTAGGTAAACAGAAAAAGCAAACGATTTTTTATGCGTATTTGTGAGAAAGAGTTTTCTCTCTCTCTCTCTCTCTTTTTTTAATTTATTATATGATACCTTTATATGAGTCAGACTATTACTGAAACCAGTTTAGATGAAACTTTAATGACACAACTCAAATCTTTACTCTCAGATATCAGGAAATGGTTGTCTACACAGATGGTGGAATCGCTAAAATTTGAACCTACTATTTGAATATTGGAATAAATGAGAGATAATTTACCACTAAACACTTCATTTTTCCCTATTCGTGAGAAAAAGTTGAACCAATAGAGTAGAAATTCTCAAGTAAAAGTTTCTTACGAATGTCTATGTACTATTTCTTTTATGTAATTAATCAATATTATATATTCCTTCGACTCTAATGGGCATTTTTAAAAATATTATATTATGAATTTAATGAGGTTAGTAATAAAATTGGAACAGGAAAATTCTATTATATAAGTAATAATTTAAAAAAAAAAAAAAAACTAACAAGATATATTTAATCTAGAGTTAATTAGAATTTGATGGATTTTTTTTTTTTAATAATAGACTTTGGTGGAATTTACAGATTCTATATACTCCATATTAATGTTATTATAATTATTTAAGAAATGCAATGAAATTTTGAGGAGAATGGTAAGATTTGTTATAAATTTTTTTCTTTAAAAAAATCACTTTAACATCTATTCAAATCTATTTAATTTCATCACTTAAATGAAATATGTTAAATCAATAACTTTTTAAATGCACTTAGATTTATTAGATTTTATACAAGTCTGAATTGAATACATTTAAATTTTATTAGAATCCATATAAATTTGAATTAAATAAATCTGAATTCTTATAGATTCTAATGAATTTTAAACAAATCTAAATATAATGCACTTAGATTTCAATGAAACTCATTTAAATCTAAATTGAATATACTCAAACTTTTAAAATCTTTAAATTACAATAAAATATTAAATTGAATACACCCTCTAAGTAAAATTATTAATTTATCGAATAATCTTTATTGAGATTTTATTGCATGTTAATAAAAGAGAATTGCATGAAAGTAAATTAATGCTGCAATGGCTTTAAAGTAAACATCAATAATGTTCTCGAATGATTAGGTATTAACACAAGTCCTGTTGAGAAAGTCTGAAATTAGGTCCCCATTGTCAATTCCAAGCAAAACTCAATTCCCCAATTACCGAAATTGATTGGACAGATCATCTTCAATTAATGTTACTTTATAATTATTAATAGTTAGGATTATGCTACTAACTTTTATAACTTTTAACATATTTGGACTCCTAAAATATCTTTTAACCATTTTTGATATTGTTATAAATTTACGAAATTTTTATAGATATCCTTATTGAGTTTAGATATTATAAAATTATCATAATCTTTTATCTCATAAAGTAATGCTGCTTTATCTAAATTGAAGTCTAAATTTGGTGTCCAAATGATACGTCACCCTCAAAATTAGGAGGATGAATCAATCTAATCTTTTGATTAGTCCTTCTATTTTCAAGAATAGCATATCTTTTGGACTTGACACTAATTTGGATAAAGTAGCATTATTCTTTCATAAACAATGTGATTAATTGTTTTAACTATCATATTTTCATAGATTCATTGCATAAATGCATGTTAGTTTGAAAAAATTTATCATAGTCATTTGTGATAAAGAAAAATAAGTAATAACTTTGGTTTTGGCACAAGATTTTCAAAATGTAAATTTAAAATTTATAGGAGTACATTTGAACCAATAATGTCAATATAAGAGCATATTTACTATTCTCATGGATCGTGAAAAGATTACATACCACATAGGATGAACAGACATTGAGTTAAAATAAATTTCTCCAATGCAATTATCACTCGTCAATATTAAGCAGCTGAGGTGACAAAAAGGAAAAAAAAAATGATATTGTTGACAAGAATATCTATTTCCAAAAGGTATGTTAAACAGTCATATTAATAAATCAATAATGATTTAATTCTAATTTTTAAATCTAATTAAAAGTAAAAAAAAAAATAGAAGTATTAAATAGAAAATATGAAAGCATTAAATAAACATACGTAAAGATATTAAATAGAAATATATGAAAACATTGGATAATCATTTTTTAATTGAATTGTCTATCAAATGATATCAATACCATGTAGAAACCTAATTATTTGACATTGACAATATGACACTTTTTTTTTTTTTTTCAAAACATAATCCATGAGAGTATTGGAAATGCTCTAAATGTTATATTTAATCACTCTAAAATTTTCTGGGTTGAATATATGTTAAGTGGGCCTAATAA
Organism: Dimocarpus longan; assembly: GCA_022984855.1. NCBI lineage: Eukaryota > Viridiplantae > Streptophyta > Magnoliopsida > Sapindales > Sapindaceae > Dimocarpus > Dimocarpus longan. Next base: position 26,067,260 of record CM041013.1, read on the forward strand.
ATTTTATGATATCTATTATTTTTCAAGGAAAAAATTTTTCCAATACTATCCTAGAAATTAGTTATTAGAATCTCAAGATGTGTATTAAATACATTGATGAGGTAAGGTGAGACATACATCTTTATCTTCCTATTCTGCTTTAAAGACGATGAATGTGGAAGGGAAACCTTGAGGCATATTAAAGTCAATACAATTCTAGAAGATCTCAATCAAAATTTTCACCAAAACGTGTAGCATAGGGCATGTCTTCATTCATGTAGGCCCATCACAACTCGCCTTTGTATTTTGGATCTTCCTTTTGAAAATTGTAGATATTAAGGTGGGACCTCATCATTATAGAAACCATACTATATAAAATGCAAAACAACATTATATTATGTTATCTTGTTGTTATACTCATTCATTTGAGGCTTTTTGTCCTTGTTGGTTCGGTGGGTATCGAAACTGAAAAGTTTTTTGTCATTTCTGTGGGTTAATTTTATGAATATCCCTTGTTCGCTGATGATTTTCTAAGAGATTAACTTGGTAGTTACGTTTGTGACAATCTTCTCTCCAATTTGGATAAATAATTTAATATATGTTGATATAAGGTTTTGCTTTATCAATTTTCATTGTAATATATTTAAAATTTATGATCGATTATTAACAAAATTAGTACTAATTAATTAAATTTAACCAATAATTATTTGTAATGCCAGCGCGTGATAAACACTTTTTAAATGCTCAATAATTGATATTTGAATGTCGGCCTCCTATCAGGTCGTTTAAGTTTAAAGAATGTTATACTTTCTAAAAATTTATCCAAATGATGAGGTAAACTGATTTGTAACTATCACAGTAATCTTCATATGATGTATTAATAATGTGAAAATTACATATAAATTTTTCACATTATTTAAACAATAAATTTGAGTAAATTTTTGGATACTATAATATTACTTTTAAGCTTATGATCGTATAAGTTATCTATCAATTTATTTAGTAATTTTAATACAAATATATGTTTTGTAAAATTTTTAACGATAATTATTTTATACGTTCATTTAACACTAAAAACTTATAGGTCTCATTATTTTATAAGAGCAAATTACAATTTAACTACCTGATTTAAACGCTTTTACAGGCGGAACAAATGTTTCAATGTTATTACAATTTACCCTCCTACCGTTAATAAATTCAGTTACACTTAACAGGAAGAGGGGTAATATTATCTTTTCATATTAATTTTATTTATTTTTAAATATTTTAAAATAAATTAAATAAAAAAAATATTAAATAGAGATTGATTTAAAAATATATATTAAAAAAATAAAATAAAAATTAAACATTTTAATTCATCATCCCGTTCAAAAATCATAATCCAAAATTCATAATCTCAATCAGTCCAGTTCAACAGATGATTGGTTCAAAAAATGGTCCCAAACATCATCAACCATCATTAATCAACTAGCCAACATCATAATACACTCCTGAAAACCTAAAAAATGACCTCAAACATTATCGATCAAATTCAACATTATCAATCTCCCATAAAACCATCAAACCTAACATCATCTAAAATCAAAAATATTAATCAAACTGGAAAATATATAATGAACCCAGAATTCGTGAACCCAGATTCTGAGTTCATTTCGTGAACCCAGATTCTGGGTTCATTTCGTGAATTCAGATTCTGGGTTCATGATGAACCCAGAATCTGGGTTCATTCGTGAAGCCAGTCTGCTTTCACGAAGGAACCCAAAAATCTAGGTTCGTTCGTGAACCCAAATCTGGGTTCTCAGGAACCCAAATCTGGGTTCGCGAGAACCCAGATTTGGGTTTGTCAGCGAACCCAGATCTGGGTTCCTGACGAACCTAGATCTGGGTTCGTCTGGGTTCACTCCGAGGAAGAAGAAGCAGAAAAAGGGAAGAAGAAGAAAAGGCAGAAGAAGAAGATGCGGAAGAAGGGAAAAAGAAGAAGAGGCGAAAGAAGGGAAGAAGAAGAAGAATGAGAGGAAGAAATAGAATGACATAATGAGAGATTGATGAGGTGACCAAACTATATATCTGGTTAACTGGTCAACTCCAGTCAAAGGGTAATTTCATCTTTTTGTTGTTTTGGTATTGTTTACCGTTAAGTGTAACGAATCTTACTAACGGTAGGGGGGTAAATTGTAATAATATTGAAACATTTTTCCCGCCTGTAAAAGCGTTTTAATTGGGTAGCTAAATTATAATTTGCTCATTTTAGACATTTTTATTCTCTGTTTTGTTCTTAAGTTTTGCTTATTTCATTAAACATCTATTATGTTTTCATGGTATCAGAGCCTTTGCTGACCAACGTCAATCATGGCTACTCAAACATCAGGCACTTCTTCTGATCAATCAAGTCCTTCTTCAGCTACTAAGCCCTTACAAAGTTTTGCTTCATCTCTAAATTTTCAATCCTTAGCCAAAACACTAAACTTCAACCTACCCATCATGCTTGATCGTGTTAACTCTGTCAATTGGAAGGCTCAAACTCTTACAGCCATTCGAGCATTGGAACTTGAAGACTTTATTTCTGGCACTAAAGAACCTCCACCTAAAGTGCTTGACCAATCAAATGGCTCCATCGTTGATATACAGATTAATCTTGAATATAGAGCTTGGAGAAGGTTAAATCAGTTGTTGTTATACTGGCTTCTCTCAACCATTGGAGAAGAAGTTCTTGGGCAAGTAAACCAATATAAAACCTCTCACGAAATCTGGACACCTTTAGAGAAAATGTATGCTCAAACCTCCATGGTAAGAGTCTTACAACTTAAAAATCAGCTTGCAACTATGCAAAAAGGAGCCTTATCAATCATTGATTACATAGTTAAAATTAAAAATATAGGTGATGCCTCGCTAGTTGCTGGATATGAGATTCCTGAACATGAACTTATAATGAGTGCTCTTAATGGACTTGGGCATGAATATGACCCAGTTGTAGTATTTGTGTCACATAATGCAAAATATACCTCCCTATAAGAAGTTCAATATACATTGATAATACATGAATAAAGAATAAAACAATTAAACATAGTAGCCCAAGTTAACCTCATAACCCCATATGCAAATTTTGCTTCCAATCAAACCAGTAACTATAGAAGAAAAGGTGGAGTCAGAGGAAGAAGTAGTAGGGGGAGATCAGAGAGGTGGAGCAATCAATGCATTTACTGCCAGCTTTGTCAAAGACCAGAGCATGATGCACTTAAATGTTATAAAAGGTTTGATCAAACATGGCAAGGCGGTAATATCAACAACAACAACATCAACAAACCACAACAGTAGCTATCCAATCAACCCATGCAAAATATCAACTCTCAAGCATATCTAGCTCAGAATACTACCCTGTTTACTTCTCCAAAAATGGTGAGTGACCCAACTTAGTATGTGGATAGTGAAGCCACCAACCATGTGATATCAGACCTGGGAAACTTGTCAATCAACTCAGAATATAAAGGAAAAGACAAGCTAGCAATGGGAAATGGTAATCTTTTTCACATCTCACATGTTGGTAATACCTTGTAAAATACACATTCTAAACTTTTACACTTGAAACATATTCTTCATATTCTTGAGATTTCCAAAAACCTACTTGGTATTTCAAAACTAACAAGAGATAATGACCTTGTGGTTGAATTTTCTGCTAAATCTTGTGTTTTCAAGGATAAGAATATAGGGAAAGTGTTGCTTCGAAGGACCCTCAAGGATGGAACAATCTTAACTTACCAATTTCATCAAAATCAGCTTCTATTTCTTACACTCAGTCTCCTAAAGAACCTATCTCAGTCTCATCAAATTTCAGACAAACAAAACTTATCACAAGAATCAAAGGTACAACAGTAATTATGACTTCTAGTCTGGAAAATAATTATAGGAATAGGAGAGTCTTTGATGCAAATATAGCTGCTAAAGTTAATGTTAACATATGACATGCAAAACTTGGGCATCCAACTCTACCTATCTTAAACATATTTTGAATTCAATGAATTTTAACTTTAAGGTCAATCCTATTGCCTTTTGTGACTCATGTAAATATGGCAAGCTTCATAAATTACCTTTTGTTACTCATAATATCACAGCAACATCTCCTCTTGAAATTATCTACTCAGACTTATAGGGACTCTCACCTTATCCTTCCACAACACGTCATAAATATTACATAATTTTCATAGATGCCTACACCAGGTTTACTTGGTTATACCCTTTGAAACTTAAGTTTGAAGCTCTTCAAACTTTCTTAAGTTTCAAACCAAATGTTGAACTGTAGTTTGATAAGAAAATCAAAGCATTGCATACAGATATAGGAGGAGAGTACAAAGTGTTTTTACCTTATCTCACCGATTAAATCATTCAGCCAAGATTTAGTTGCCCTCATACTCATCAATAGAATGGAGTCTTAGAAAGAAAACATAGGCATGTAGTAGAGACATGTCTCACACTCCTTGCCCATGCCAAAATGTCATTAACTTATTAGACAGAAGCCTTCATTACTACTGTATTTTTTATTAATAATCTACCAACACCTCTTCTGAATTATGTCTCTCCATTTGAGAAATTATATCATAAGAAGCCAAACTATGCATACTTAAAAACATTTGGATGTTCATGTTTCCCATACCTTAGATACTATTCTTATCACAAATTAGATTTTCACACCATTAAATGCATCTTTCTAGGTTATAGTCCCTTGCATAAAGGATATAAATGCATGAACCAAGTTGGAAAGGTATTTATATCAAGACATATAGAGTTTAATGAGCAAGAATTTCCTTACCAAGAGTTGTTTTCTGCCAAAAACCAATCTACATCACCTCCAAGTCATAGTCTTCCTATTTCTTTTCTTTATCTTACTTCTTCAGGTACCAATAGATCCCTCTATCCATCAAAAGGGACCCTCCCCTGAATCAACATCACTATATGGTCCAGAAACAACATCAACTTCAGCAGAGCATTCTCCAAAAGATATTGATCTTGTTGTTGACTTGACAAACCAAAATGAACCACCTCAGTCCACTCAACCTCTCAATCTTGTTTTAGCCTCTTCTACACACCCCATGCAAACCCGATCCAAGAGTAGGATCTACAAACCTAATGCCTTCACCTCAAATTCCATAAACACTAAACCTCTCACTTATAAAGCAGCCTTCGCTTCAAACTTCATAACTACTAAACCTCACACCATCAAAAAAGTTTTGGCTAGCAAACCATTGCTGTAATGTATGAAGAATTCAAAGCTCTAGAGGCTAACCAAACTTAGTAGTTTGTACCCTATACCATAGACATGAATATCTTAGGCAATAAGTGAGTTTTCATAACAAAATACAACCTAAATGGAACTGTAGTACAGTACAAAGCAAGGCTTATGACTAAAAGGGTTTCATCAAACCTTAGGGATCGATTACTTTGACATTTACAGCTCGGTTGTTAAGGCTTTCACAATTCGAGTGTTTTTCTCCTTAGTAGTATCACATGGTTGGAATGTCTAACAAGTGGACATCAACAATGCATTCCTTAATGGGAAACTTAATGAATTGGTCTTCATGCAACAACCTGAGGGGTTTATCAATCCAAGTTTTCCTACTCATGTGTATAAATTAAATAAAGTCTTGTATGGTCTTAAGCAAGCACCAAGAGCTTGGTTCAACAAGCTCAAAACAGCTTTGGTGCAATGAGGGTTTACCAACTCCACGTCAGACACTTCACTCCTCTTTCTTAGGTCAGAATCTTCATTTACACTTCTACTCGTCTATGTTGATGACATCCTAATCACTGGGAACTCACCGTTTGTTGTTCACTTTACTATTGACAAACTTCACTCAACATTTGCTCTCAAAACCTTAAGGCTAGTCAATTATTTCCTTAGTTTGAAGCTTATAGACATTCCTCTGGTCTTTACCTCACTCAACACAAATACATCACATGCCTTCTTCTCAAAACAAATATGGAATCCTGTAAACCATGCTCTTCTCCAGTCACTAAAAATACCAAGTTGTCTCTTTATGATGGTGACAAGTTTTCAGACCCTACTCTTTGTCAAAGTGTCATAGAGGCCCTACAATATTTAACACACGCACGACCAAATATCAATTTTATTGTAAACAAGCTAAGCCAGTTCCTCATAGCACCTACTCATCTGCATTAGGTGGCTTGTAAAAGGGTGCTACGGTACTTAAAGGGCACTTCCCTATATAGATTTTGGTTCAAACACTCAAAGCAACCTCTAAACCTCTATGGTTTTTGTGATGTAGACTGGGCATCCTCAGTTGATGACAGAAAATCAATTAGCGGCAGCTGTGTCTATCTTGGTGATAATTTAATTTTCTGGAGCTCAAAAAAGAAGTCTATGGTTGCTCGGTCCAACATTGAAGCAGAATATCAATTCTTGGCATAAGCTTCAACTGAAGTTCTTTGGCTTGCTTAGTTGCTTTTTGAGTTAGGCTTAAAAATTCCTCACTGTCCAGTATTATGGTGTGACAATACTGGTGCACAGTCTTTAGCCTTGAACCCTGTCTTTCATGCACGCACCAAGCATATAGAAATTGATGTTAACTTTGTACATGACAAGATAGCTGCAGGACAACTTGAAGTTCGATATGTTAATACTACTGATCAAGTGGCAGTACCAAATCCCTTTCATCTGATCGATTCTAGTTTCTTGTTGCCAAACTGAACCTAGTACAAACCCCCATGTCCAATTTGAGGTGGCATGTAGAAGAATAAACCAGTGACAAGCAGCAGAGTAAGCATTGTAAACCTCAACAGCCTTATACAACTCAACAGCTTTGTAAGTAACTGAATGATGATATCAGTAACAAAGTAAGCATTCAGTTACAAGATGCTCATAAGAAAGCTATGCACTGCAACACATTGAATCACTTCTCAAACGCCAAAATTTGTTGCAATTCTATTTTGATAAAATTAAATCATAGTCATTAATTGATTTGTAATTTGTTGGATTATAGATTTCTCTAGAATTCTTTTGATGTATAAATAGGTCTCCTCTCTTTATCATTCTATATGTAAGAAATGAGTCATTCAATACATAATTCATTTAGACATTTTAATTCTCTGTTTTGTTCTTAAGTTTTGCTTATTTCATTAAACATCTATTATGTTTTCAAAGGCATGATGGTTTTAGGTTTGGGTTTGACGAACTCGGCCTCTGGTTTTGATTTTATTTATTACTATTATTTTTTAACTTTTTTAGATGTCGTTGACGAATTTAAAGCGATTAGGACGTGATTCGAAGATGTGATTCACATTCGAATCACATCTATTGAGTCATGTTCGAACCATGTCCTTTGAGTCACGTTCAAACTTTGCCCTATAAGATGAGATTTGAACTGCGTCCTAACCTCCCCTGTTCTATTATTATTATTATTTTTTTTCATGGATGTTGTTGAGGGATGTTGATGTTTTTTATGATGCTTTTGTAGGAGAATGGATGAAACTGATGTTGAACAGTAAACAAAGATGGTGGAATTGGTGGTCGACATGGAGAGGATTAATTTTTTGGATGGGAGATGGTGTTGTTTAGTGAATATTTACATATTCCAAATTATAATCGGTACTGGTTATCAAAAAAAAAAAAAAAAACCCTAGTAGGTGGCACGATGAAGACAACTAGCATGCAAGAACCATTATAATCGAAAATATAACTTTAATCAATTTTACATATTTCATAAAAAAATATTTGAAAGCAAGGGTATTTTAACATTTTAAAATCCGGAATAGTCTAAAAGTTAAAGATGATGGGCAGGCTTTTTAAAATTTTAAAACAAGGATATTTTTATCATTAAAAAAAATGAACAGTAAAAAAGTGTCAGAAAACATTAGTTCCATTTTTTGGTGCTAATAAAATATGTCCTCAGTTATTTAGTGCTACAAAAAAAAAAAACTAAGAACAATTAGATGAGACAAAGTTGTTAACACTAATTTTTTGTCATTTTTGTCTTTAAGCCTATATCAATAGATGTCACAATCCAATATACTAGTCTTTTATAAGGTCTTAAGGCTATCCATTAATAAATCATTACCCAATGTGACATGGTGGTGGAGAGCGCTAATTTATCTTGATAATAATATAGATTGGAGTGACTATACTAAAATAAGTATTCATTCTATGATATGTCACTTCTCGCATACACAAAAATACTCGGTTGAATATGAAAATTTAATCATGAAAGTATAATTGCTGGTGGTATCGATTACCAATCGAAATACTTTCCAATACCACGTAACACAATTTTTGTGACCAATTTTAGTGATAAGATGCATGCACTCGTGCATTGAAGATTTTCTACTAATAAGGATAATGAAACTAGTCCCACATGACTAAATAATTGAGCGCATTAAATTAATGTTAAATCTTCCTACCCAAACCTTCTAGTAGCTACTACACGATAACTAAATGCTAAATTTTTCATTCTTAATTAACATGCAAAATGCTTGTGCTTTTTGAATGTATAGTTTGGTGGCCACTTTTGACTCTACTTGCTTGAAATGAATCTAGACATCTAGTTTTCTAATTTTATAAGGATTCAAATTACATGCTGAAAAGATGTAAAGACACCATTTCCATAAACAGTGCATTCTTGATCCTTTTATGTAAAGTTTATGGAGATAACTTTCACGTGGACTCACTCACACGTGTTCATGGCTTAGACATGACAAAATGTTGCTTGAAACCAACCGTTTGGATTTGAGAGGCAACCAAGCAAACTAAAATTTTTACGAAAATGACATAATAAAATTATCTCCTATTGGGGGCAAAACATCTGCTTGGGTTTCGATCAACAATAAAATGAACTTGTAAGAACATGTTTTGGAAAATTAATTACTCACACAACATAATTACACAAATTCCATTCTTCCTATTATTTAATTTCTTCTATTGGTTGGTGAAATAATATAAAGGTAATTTCCAAAAAAGAAATGAAAGAAAAAAGTCATGACGTTTTATTAAATCCAAAAACAACCATGTGGTTTAGGAATTAGCTGAAAACCATATCTGGTAATAAGATTTATATTATTATTATTATTATTATTATTTTGAGAAAATAGGTTTTGAATCTCTTTCTCTTAAGAGTACAAGTATTTTTAAATTTTGTGTGAGTTTTAAACCATTTTTCTTTTTTTTTTTTAATTTATTATCAAATGATGAAACTGTTAAGATTTGAATTTGCCACTTGAGTGGTCAGATTGGTGGCTGATGACTTATTATCAGACCACTCCGCTTTTTTAATTTTAGATCATTTTGTAGGCCATTCTGTTTTTTGTTATCACTTAAATGATGGGATAGTTGGGAGATGAGAGATGACTTATCAAAGAACCTACCACTTGAGTGGTAGGGTAAGTGGGAGATGATTTATTACCAAATTATTTCGCATTTCTCATTTTAGATCATTTTGTAGAAAGTAGTTTTGAAAAAATAAATAAAAAAATAAAATAAAATTACATAATTACTAGAAGCTGTTTTACCTTTCTAGGAAACATGTCTATCACTTTATATGAGGAAGCACTTCTTTAATATAATAGTGGTTTTTGAAAATAAAAATAATATTACAAACTAATATATAAAGTCGAGTACATTTTTCAAAGTGTTGCAAGTAAATGATCCCTAGAAGTGCTTTTATTCCTTTTCAATCAATAATATTACACACTAAAAAATGTTAAAGTATTCTTCAAAAAAAAAAATAAATAAATATTAAACTAATCTTAAATGTTTAAAATTATGAGCATATACTATGAATGTCAACATAGTCTAAGTTTACATCATGAGACTCATATTACCTGAAATGAAGGTGTACTGTTCAAAGTCAATTAAGAAACTGAAGTTGACCACCACCAGAAGTCTTGCTAGCTGCAAACATGCTTGCCCCACTTTGTATTTGTATCATTTTATTTAATTATTTTACCTAATTAACAATTAATCTTATTTATTTATATAATAATATATACTATCTTGTCAATTAATTCAGCTTACCAATTAATTCCTTGGATTGGGAGACTGAAACTGGACCACTGATAGGTCCAGGCCAACAGAAGCCATTAAGACTCTACATTGCCAGGATGATGCATATTTTTCGAGCAGAGAAGCTGCCAAATTGGCTCAGTTTCACTTCTTTGCGTATTCTGGCCCCAGAAGGCCAACAATGTGGGATCAATTGCTGGAGACAAAGGTCCCCCCACCTGCAACACAATTTAGTTAAACAATCTAAGCAAGAGACGCTTTGAAGTCAAGCTGTGGCTGTCACTAGACACAATTAACATTAAGCTGAATTTTGGTTGTGAATATTGTCTAGTTCAATGAATCCCTGAATGGACACATACGCGAGAAAATTTGGATGGGATGGACACAGCATTGCTGTGTCCACCAAATCACTGCTGTGTCCACCAAATCACATAATGACAAATTGAAAGTAAGGGGAACGGGGGGAGAAGATAGAAAGAAGGAAGAGGTAAAGTCTATAGCAGTCACCTCCACCTGCCTCTGTCCTCCACTATTGCGGGTTCAAACGTGAACAATGTCTCATCTTTTGTGTAATATTTGCAAAAAGGTACAGGTAATTTTCTCTTAACACTTAAAAATAGTCATCCAAAATGTATTAGTAGAGTCTTATCTGAGTTGGTTTCCGATTCTCAATAATCCTTTGACTCTAAAAATATGTCGAAAAATAAAAATAAAAAATAAAAAACAAAAAACAAACTATATATACACGGATTTTTTGTGTAACAACACTAATAGAACAAGCACAATGATAATACGGTGCCGTCATATCCAAAGATTTATCACGTGAGATTTTACTAATATAATTGAAACTAGGATAAAATTTTACGTAGAACACTCTCATCACTTTAGCGATAAGACTGTTAATGTGACATAATTTATATTGAAAAAATAAGAATAAAATTTTAAATTTAACAAAGATTATGCTTGGCAGAATTTGTAAATATGTTATAATAGTGTCTTATAAAAGTTCTTTCAAACTAGAAAAAATCTTGTGTGAAAGCTCTTATAAAACATTAACAATGGAATAATCCAAACATAGCATAGTCATTGATGGGACTTCATTATTTATTATACTACATTCGTCTTCCAGCTCCCAGATTCTATTTCCAGCTATCAGCCACATGAAAGAACTCTTTAGTGATACCTTGAGTAATGTGGAAGCAATATGTCAACAATTATTTCAAACATCCCATAGATATTCTGTTTTGCATGGGGAAACACATGAGAAGTAGGCTATTCTCTTCCAAAAATGAGTAAGGATCAGCAATAATGCACACTGATTATTATTTGGAAAAACTGACAACAATTATTACTTATGAAGAATTACATAATGTATAGGACTTGAGAGGATACTAGAACAATTTTCAACAATGACAGAGTGATGATTTTGGGAAAAACGGTGGTCCAATTAGATGTTACTTTAGGACGAATTTGAGGACAAGTGTGGGCCTAGACCTTCAGTGGATAGTCTGGGTCCTAAGAAAAATATTTGATAGTCTAAACAATGGCCCAGTTAGAAATGATAAAAGATATAAACATGAGTAGCATCGCGACAAGTGGGGAGACACAGTAGTAGAGCTGCCCCATCCATACATCAAGGTCATAGATTAGATCCCTAGTCTCCACTAAAATATGGATAGTTTTTCCGCTCTTTATAGTAGTTATCTTTCATTTATAGGAGTAAAAATTCGAACTATATTTAAAAATTTTATCTTAATATTGGTTTCAATAATGTTCTAATTTGGTGCCAGTAATCCAAAATTTTAAAAAAATAAAAAAGAACAAAAAAAAAAAAAAAAAAAAAAAACATGAGTAGTATCACTTAATCAAGTGTATCAATAGCCTCCATATATGGCTTTCGTTCATTGAAATGCATAAGTGTCCATTTAAATGATAATACAGTTAAAAGACATGAAAGTAAGGAGTTTACGTGATTAAGAAAGATGGCATGTTTTTGTATTATAGTTAATGACATAAATCAGTTTAAAAACTAGTGACTGAACCAATCACGATCGTATCTAGTATTTTCCTTAAAACAATAATAGTTTAGAGGATAGAGACAATTCTGATTACTGGAAGGTTGATAATCTACTTAGATTGGCATCAATTTCAGTTTTTTTTTTTTTTTTTTGGAAGTTGGTATGGTGAAACCTATACAAATCAAGCTTCTTGAGCATTCAACAACTTCCAAAGTGTTTAAGTCCAATATTTTCAGTTATATTTGAGCAAATCTCTAGCTTAAATTTGGAAAGTCTAGAGCATCATGATAGACTTCAAACCTGAACACATATTGCATGAATCATTAGCACAAGTTCTAGCTAATTCATACAAAAAAAAAAAAAAAAATGTTAGTCAGATTCATGGTGTGTAAAACAGGAAAATACTTTTTCGAGTTCTAAAATAGGCTAAGTAATCAATCATTCAAATTTGCTTGATAATTATAATTTGGTTTACAAAAGAAGAAGCTAAACCTCTAAAGATTTCCAACCGCATATATTCCAGGGTCCGTTCGCCTATGATAAAGCACAAAGACATTATGTTCCTGTGTTATCATCTCACCTATTTAGAAAAGAAAAATAAATTGGAATCAATTCTGTAAGCTGCATGTGAATTCTTCGATATATACCATTATGGTATGAATTATCAATCACCAAACAATTTGTTGTACGGAGGACAGTGGATTGCATTGGTGGAAGGACACGCCTCACCTAGCCTACTTTTTAAGGCAGGATTCCAACCTCATCTAGCCACAATATGTTGTCACTTATCACTGGATAGCCCTCTCTTGATCCTAAAAATAGATTTTTGAACTGTTCACTTTATCAATAGATCTTGATAGATATCTGATATAGTGTCAAGAGATATAATTTCAGAAAAAAAAAAAAAAAAACTAACTAATTGTGCAAGTGAAGCACACCCCACAACTTTCCATGAGGCCCAAATCCACCGCTTAATCTAATCTTATTCAAATGTCTGTCTACTCATTTCAATTTCAGTACAAAATACCAAACAAGGTTTTTTTGGGTTCAAGTTAACCAGAGTAATTCTTATTGCAAAACCAGTAATGTGATTTCTACATATATTTTATATGTGGGAATTCTGATATTCACCTATGTAAATCAAAATCATATATATATATATATACACACACATATATATAATAATAATAATTTTTTCATGAGCACCCCCCTATTTTATTATAATTAGCACCTTGATAAAATTTTATGAAATTTTATATATTTATTTACACTTTGTATGCATCATAAGGAAATTAAAGTACACATTCTCTTGAACTTTTTTTTTTTTGGATTTTTCTCTGTTGTTTAAAATATTTTATGTTAAAAATGTTGGAAAAAAATAGTTCATAAACTCAAAAATTAAATTCTCAATTTTTTTTTAATGAGTCTATTTAACTCTTTTTATCATTGTAAAAAAAAAAACAAATATCAAGATTCAATGAAATGCATTGGATTTCATCAAAAACACTAAAAGCGTGCATTACAAAAATTTCTTAATATATATATTAAAGAGGTGGGATTCCTATAAATTTTTCTACATGAAATCTCAATTTATATTAATATAAATTGCACTCATTACTATTTGTACCAATGTAAATTGCAATCTACATCCATTTAAATCGAGATCCCAGTATCCCACCTACTTTTCGGTGGAGGGCATCAACCTTATCATAATTATTGATTGAGTAACAATTCTCTACTATTATTTTTATTGTTAATTTTTTAAAAATCCAATGATATATCAACATTTAAAAAAATGAATAACAAGATTTCTTTTTCATATATCACTCAAACTTAAATTTTTCTTATAAAAATATTAGTACTATATCAATATTGATATAGAATTCTTACCATATCAACGTCGATAAAGAATTCTTACTTTGATTGTAGAGCCACTTCGTATTATTTTACGTTATCATTTTAAAATACTAGATAATCAAATCCCCTGCAGTTATACCAAAAAAATAAAAATAAAAAATAATCCCCCCGCAGTTGACAAGCACCTTATGTTACCCACCTCTAACTACAGTTTTAAAGCACAAGCCCAGGTTTGATCACCAAGCAGACCCTAATCAAACTCTACGACCTAAAAGCCCGTCCCAACACCACTCCAATCGACCATTTGATGTAGGAAGTAGCTGAAAACTATATCTGGCAATAAGATTTTTATTTTTATTTTTCTTTTTATTATTTTGAGAAAATAGGTTTTGAAACAGTTCAAGTATTTAGATTTTGGATGAGTTTTAGACCATTTTGTAGAAAGCACTTTCGACAAAAATAAAATAAAAGTACAGAAATACTAGAAGCTGCTTTGCCTTTCTAAGAAACACATGTCTATCACTTACATGGGAGAGCACTTCTCAATATAAAAGCGGTTTTTGAAAATAAATATAATATTACAAACTAATATATAAAGTGGAGTACATTTTTCAAAGTGTTGCAAGTAAACGATTTCTAGAAGTGCTTTTATTCCTTTTCAATCAATAATATTACACACTAATAAATATTAAACTAAGCTTAAATATTTAAAAGTATGAGCATATACTAAGAATGTCAACTAAGTCTAAGTTGCGTACATCATGCGACTCATATAACCTGAAATGAAGGTGTTTTGTTCAAAGTCAATTAAGAACCTGAAGTTGAAAAAACAATCACTAGAAGTCTTACTAGTTACAAACATGCTTGCCCCACTTTTTATTTGTATCAATTTATTTAATTATTTTAATTAATTAATAGTTAATCTTATTTATTTACATATTAAGTGTTTGAATAATAATATATTCTATCTTGTTAATTTATTCAACTTACTAATTAATTTCTCTATTATTGGGAGGGAGACTGAAAATGGACCACTCATAGGTCTAAACCAACAAAAGCCATTAAAGCCTTGTTTAAGATAATTTTTACTTTTATCTTTTGATAATAGAAGAAAAGAAACAAACGTCTGAGTTTATCAATAATGGTTTGGATAATGCTTTCAAAATAGGTTTTGCCTTCAAAAGAGCATTTGAAATTGTTTGTTGAAAACTTTAGATATTTTAAAAATGGAAAAATTTCATGTAAAAATATCAAAATACCCTTAATCATTTTATTTTTATTTTAGGGTGAATTATACAAACCTACCCTAAGGTTTGGTATAATTGTACAAAAATTATGATGTTTGGGAAACTCGTACTTAAACTACTTAAGATTCCAAAAACTCATCATAAACCTCTACTACCATCAGATAGCCGTTAATTTAGAGAAACGATAAAAGTTATTTCTTTTGTAAAAACAAAGATGCCTTTAGATAGCGACAATAGTGGCAGGACCAATTGACCCATGTGAGTTGTTGCTTTTTAGGAAGATTTTGTCCACATTGAAAGGATCATTATGCCTCTTATAGTTAAAAAAAAATTACACAAGACTTTTGAGATATTTTGTCTGTGGAGGCAATATGATCGTTGGATTGTAACGGTCAAATTGAGTGCCTATTTAAAGGCACTTGAGGCTAATAAGAAATGCACTGCTTTGTTTGAAATCAGGTAATTAAAGTGGCCACTTTTTTTTTTTTTTTTTTCATTCATTCAAACAGTGTATTGCCTCCATTTTGTTCACTTACATTTTTTTTTTTCTTTTCATTCAATAAAGCACTACATTTCACTTGCTATTTTAATTTTTTTTTTTTTTATGAACTCAATTTGTTGAGTTAATTTCTTAACATGGATGCATCAGATAATTGTAATAGCAGTGGAGTTAATGGAGGGGTCATAAAGTTCAAAAATCGACGATGTAAATATGGTTGAAAAGCTAGAATACGAATATTAAATTCAAGAGCAAATCCTTCAAAATTGTCTTTTTTTTTTTGTACAAAATAAGGAATTGCAACTATTACTCATTTTAGAATCTTGATAGAGATGAATATAACTTTTCATCAAGTGAAGATGTTGTGGAAGACAAAGCTGAGTGCATGGGTGAACAATAAATTAAACAAATAGAAGAAGATATGAAGCATGTTATGTGTATGCTTACATAAATTGAAGAAAGATATGAGAAACACAAAGAAACAATGAACTATATTAGACAATTTCTAAGCATTCACACATATATATATATATATATATATATTGGTGTTGTGATGTTAGTTGTTGTAATGGTGTTTTCAAAGAAGTAATAAAAGACCATTTATGTGACATATGAAATTGTTTAATTCACATGATCATCAAAATGCTTGACAATAGAAAATAATAAATATAAAATGGAAATATAATATGTAACATCAACCAGGTTTGACAAAGTTTTTGAACAACATAATGATGCATATGTACGAGCCAAACATGAACTCTACTTGCACCTATACAGTTTACAGCATCCATGTCAAAACCAACAACAACATGAAGACATGTATCCCAATCAAACCTAGTTATCAATCTGTAGATATTATAGGCCATTATCACAAAATCATTAGTAGCTGCACCAAATGCTATACATGTTAATAATTCTATCTTCAAATACCATATGAACATAAACGATTGGAGATAAATGAAGCTCATACCAAGTGGTCTATACACAACCATGTACAAAGCTATGCCAAGTGCATATATGAATAAAAATATCCCAAAGAAAAAGACCAAACTATATACATGTCACTTGAGTCATTGACCAATTGTCCAATTCACATTTAAACCTATAACAGTCTCTATTGTGAAATAATTTATTGAACTTAGAGATGTCATAAAACTAGTAAAACCAAAAAAAAAAAAAAAAAAGGCTGCCACTTTTAATCTTGCACATATCTGTGTTGGATGATCCTTGGATCGGCTAAGATGATGTGTAAAGGTTGTTGAATAGTGGTGCAATTTATGTCACAGGCTGAGAAGATGACGATAGCCTACATGGTGTTGATTCAGAAGGAAGGCTAGTGAATACTGGGGCAGTGAGTGTCATAGGTTGAGATGATGACAATGGTCCAGATAGTGGTGGTATATTTGGAGGTGCTTGACTTGGAATCTGCAAAATAATGATCTTTAACAACATCAAATTATTGCGAAGGTTACAATTTACCTGAACAGTAGCTCTATTTCTACTTATATTTCCTTTAGGATTAGTACAACTGCTCCTAACCTACCAAAATGAAGTTATAAATTAGTAAAGTAAAATATTATGCTAATACTTTATTTCATACAATGAGTTGAACCTCAAATCTTCTCTTACCGTTGCAGCATTCCTCTAGTTGTTTCGTTACATTGAGTGAAACAGAAGTAAATATGGAGTGCACACTTTTGTAACATATAAGCATTCATAACCCTAAAAATTGAAAACAAGTCTTAATGTTGTAGAGGGTCGACCAGCAATAAGTGGATCTTTTTTACAGTTTCTAGCATTATGTCCACTTTCTTTGTAATAACCACATCTACCTGTAGTACTGCATTTTTGTTTGGCGGGTTTATCTACATCTTATTTTCTTGCCTTTTTGGGTCTTTTAGAGAGGGTTTTTTTTTTTTTTTTTTTTCACAGGTGACAACACTTTATTAAATCTCAAGTCAGGCCAAGAGAATTGATGTGGCATAGGATGGATAACATGAGTATAGGTTCTAAGTTATGCTTTCTTAGTAAGATATGGATAGACATACTCATGTGCTTGTCTCCTAATGACAGTGAATATTACCATGCATGTTTACACTGTATTCTTGAAATGGCCCACTTATGACAGTCACAACCGTTATTCTCCAGATTCACGATCCTATAAACTTCTCTATTTTCAACTTCATACTCAACTTCACTAGAACACAACACATCAACAAATTTCCCTTGATCCTGAAACATAGCTACCTTACCAATAGTGGTATAGGAGAGTCCTATGTTCTTGCCATTTTCAACCTTTTAGACATGCGCTTCATGGTTTTCCTACCCATGGTCTCAAACATTGTCAAAGCCGGTTGCCGTCTGACTTTGTCAACCCAACTGTTATAACTCTCTATGATGTTATTTATCACATGATCATATTTAACATGATCATCAAAGGCATGACGAGACCATTATTGGATGTTTATAGCTTGCATGAACTGGTATACATTGATGTCTGCCTTATGAATATCCTTCATCGCTTCCTTAAAGTCTTTCAAGTTTACGCTTTTTACAGCTTCCAAACCATATCACTAGCCAAACACCCTCTATGTTATGCCCGTAAATTGGCAATGATATGCCTAATATAAAATCACTTCATAGATCTTGGCCATTGAGTTTCAATTGCATTAAGTACACCTTTCTGCTGGTCTGTCATAAATGTCAATCTTCGATTGTCCTCCATACCAATATGCTCATACAAATGATGCAAAAACCAACCCTAACTATCTTTGTTCTCTTGCTCACAGATAGCAATGGCTACTAGAAAAACTCTTAAGTTTGCATAAATAGCGACTGTTAATATCAACATACCAGGGAACTTTCTCTTAAGGTGACATCCATTAAGACCAAGGAAAGGTTTACACCCAAGCATGGAACTTTACTTTTATGCAGAGAAGCTAAGGAAAACCCTCTAAAAGTTAGATGGGGTATCTATAGCTAGTGCAAGGCACTTTAAGAAAACAACAAAACCTGGATTTCTATCCCGACCTATATACCCATATGTGTACATTCTTATAGCATTATGCATTATCCAGTATAGTATTTTCGAAGGCCATTGACCTTGCTCTATATAAAGTCCAATTGCTAACCATTAACCTATAAAACCTTTTCACCTTAACTCCTAGCGTGGCTATATCTATAGTACGGTTTGCTTGGATAAAGTATTTAAACCTCTTTGCAATCCATATCGATGTAGCCTCAACATTTTTATGCACCTTCTAACATCGGTGTGTATCATTTAGAGTCTTAATTTGATATCCATTCATGTTAGTGGTGGGGCTTGCATGTAGCCGCCATGGACACCCCTCAAAAGCACACACTGCCGTGAATTTTATAAACTCATTCTTGATTCTGTTAACTTGGAACCCCTCCTGTGCCAGATACTCCCTAAACAATTCTCTAAAATGGTGTAATCCCCTAAATAATACCTTTCCATTATTGTCCACTGTAAACGGCACTCCATTCAAACCCTCAACTTCTTTATCCTTAGAGTCATTATCGCCAATTCATCATTCGGGTCACCATGAAATGATGTTGCATTTGACATAAGTTCATCTTCAAATAGGATTGGACTATGTGGTGGCTAAAGGTTTCCCTCACTTGCAGGTTTACCTCTACAGTTAACATTTTCTTCATTACTCATTACTTGTTTGCCTTTCTCTTGTTCACTGACTTCACCAGATACTGGTGGAACATAATCACCATCATCTGATGAAGTCATATCTACATCGACAGTTTCACTTTCCCTCTTTCTATTGTCCTCTTTAGTTGAGGAAATGTGCACATAGTCAGTGTATGTATCTGTAAATGGTGTAGCATCATTATTAAAAGAATATGATTGTGAATATTTTTATGGTTGCCAAGGGTTAGAATTACTTGGAAGAATTGCCTCTAATGAGATTGAGTCAAAATCTATCCTAATGGTATCCAAACCTCTCATCCTACGCTGCTTAATTAGTTCCTGTAAACCCCAATCATCAACTATTGTCCTAAAACCTCCACTCCAAGCTAATTTACCATCTATTCTAAAGTGCTCATCTAGCTCAGGCAGTTCTGAACATGCTAGCATATAAACTATAGCCCATAAGGTTCTTAAAGTATACGTTTAAGGATCAGTTACAGTCATTTTAAACTGATCACCTAAAAACGTTGTTGAGATGTTGAATGACTCTATCATCCTAGTTGCCCACAATATCATATACATATAGGTTCAGGCAATTCTAAACATGTTAGCAATTCTAAACATGTTAGCATATAAACTATAGTCTATAGGGTTCCTAAAGCATAAGTTTTAGTCACTTCAAACTGGTCACCTAAAACGTTGTTGAGATGTTGAATGACTCTGTCATCCTAGTTGTCCACAATATCATACACATATAAATACATATCAGTTCTAACAACTATTAAAGCAAATATAACACATGCAATTTCTAAACCTATAAAACAACCTATAAATACATATAAGTTCTCACAACATATGAATACATATCAATTCTCACGTATAATTTGTCAAACAATTATGCAACAAAATAGTGGTTCAAAACCAGTAAATAAATCATAGTAACACATCCTATAATGAAACATGTTATCATATCAACACTTAAACATGTAAGCAAACTTTTACCTTGAAAAGATACCGTCTGTTGAGCCACCAAACAGCAAAACCATGATAGAAACATAAAAACATAAAATCAAATGTTTAATTTCATGCATCAAACAACAAAATCAATCATCAAAAACCATATTTTAAACACATAACTTCAAAGAAGAAATCATTTTATGCCAAAAACCGTAAACCCCAACCAATAAAGACCCAAAATTTGTTATTTCAAAACAAAAAACACATATTTTTATCAAAACCAAGCTTTAAATTGTCAACGATTCAAAAAATAAGTTATTCCCCGTCAATTGGGTGCACAAATTTTCATCAAAACCAACTGTAGGACTCCAAACTCATCCATGACAATTGAACTTAGTTGATTCGCCAAGAAGAAACAATCCTCTTCACTATCCCCTTACCCAGATGCTTGTAGGAAATGCAATCAAATGGAGAAAAAAATGATTTTTCTTTGTATTTTCAACGACAGGAATATGAACAGCCTTCTTTCTCTATAAAGGATTGCCTTTTTCAATTTTTTTAACACGGGTGTATGGTCTCTAACGATAGACTAAACACGTTATTTTTTGTGTCTATTTAAAGGTGGTTGTACACAACTTCCCTTGGTCTTTAGTTATTTTAATATTTAATAAATTATTTATTTATTACACTATCATCATTGTAAAAATTTAAAAGAATAAAATATATTTAATCAAAATGAGTAAAAATTAATACATCTAGATTATTCAACGCACATTCTTTAAGTTTATGTTCTTTAAGTAGTGAGTCTTGATACCAACATTCAACCTCAATTGAAGAACGAGAGAGAGAGAGAGAGAATTGAACACCCCACCATTATATTTGTCATCGCCTTTTTTTTTTTTTTTTTTGGTTTTGGTCATTTTCTTTACTCCTCTCAACAACAAAACCTGAAAAATTCATTCCAATGCCTAAATCTGCGTACTGTTGCTTATCCCTTTTCATTGTATCTCAGTCACTCTCCTCTTCCCACTCATGCAAACCTCCTCCACTTCCAATCCGCCCCCTCCTCCACAATACTCCACAACGCCAGAAATCAAACAATCACAAAATCAATCAAACACCCTAAATCAAAACCAAAAACACAATAAAAACCCAATCTTTTTCAATTTTTCTCACCAACTTAACTTGAACCTGCATCTGGTTTACAACCCGAGCTATCTCAACAGCTGTCTTTAAATCTGTTATCGAATAGCCTCCAAAAATAGTGTCGTTGCTGGCTCTCGCAAGCAAGCTGCTGCCATCCATCAACAGGAGAAGGACTGATGAAAGGGAGCATGTTATTGATCTATGGTGGCAGGGGAGAGAAATATGAAAGGACATGGATAGTATTTTGTATTTGTTAGTCATTCTTATAAGGGTAAAATAGACAATATAAAAATTTCTTTAAACTTCAAAACTGATTCAGGTGTTTTCTTAGAAAGCTCTTCTTCCAAAAATTGAGTCTTCGCCTGAAAGCTCTTCCTACCATCAAAGTCATTTTTAGAAGAACACTCAAACACTTCACATAATGACCTGAGGTTTCAATAAGTCAAAATAAGCCCTTTCAGGTGAATCCTAAACATATACTAAAAGGTTATTTGTTTTTTTCGTTTAAGATTTAATAGTACTTAATTATACCTATTAAATTGTTTTCGTTTATTTTTTTTTAAAGCGGTCAAACAATTTAAAACTACCAAAAAAATAATAGAAAAAATTAAGTAATAATTTATAACTTTTGATTTCATTGCAATTCACTTAATAACATTTAAAAGTTTTTATTCCAAATCTATTTTATCTAAAATAACATAATTTTAAATTTATCTTAATTTTATATTACTCAATTTTTTTTTTTTTTTTTTACTTACAAAAAAAAAAATATTTGAAAAGTAAAATTTAAGTACATCTCATCCTAAATTATCTTTGAATTAATATAATATATTTTAATTTATATTTGAACATTCATTTTTTTAGTTGTTTTTCTAAATATATTAATATATTTAAATATATAAATATGGTTAATACTATTATATTTTTTAATCATGTTTTAATTATAAATAAAATATTATTAATATGTACATAAAAATACTTTAGAATTTATTCAATTATTTATTTTCAGATGTTGGTATTAAATTAATTAAAATTATATAATAACAGATAATAAAAAAATATATAAATGTCAACTTACTAGTTTTAAATTTAAAAAACAAAAAGGTTTATAATATATTCAGAGATTAATAAATAAAAAATTATATTATTTAGATTTTAAATTTTAATCATTATTTAATCTTTCATCTTTAATAATACTATTCAGTATTAAGGTAAAAAATCAAATAACTCTAAGATTTCTATGTTGCTGGGTCAACAAGAATCTGCCAAATTGGCCAGTTTCACTTCTTGACGTACAGTGGCCCCAAAAGGCCAACAAAATGGGGTCAAATATTAGACAAGGTCCCCCCACCTGCAACACAATTTAGTTAAACAATCTAAGCAAAGACACGTTTTGAAGACAATCCGTGGCTGTCACTGGGCACAATCAACAATGTAAGCTGAATTTTGGTTGTGAATATTGTCTAGTTCAATGACTCCCTAAATGGATACATACGCTAGAAAATTTGGATGGGATTGACACAGCATTGGTGTGTCCACCAAATCACAAAATGACAAATTGAAAACAGAGGGAACTGGAGGAGAATATATAAAGAAGGAAGAGCCAAAGTCGATGAGTTTAAAACTGTACATACAGAATTTTTTTTCGTAAACATGCAATTAAAAACTAGGAGAAAATTGTACATACAACACTCTCTTCATTTTAACGATAAGATTGTTAATGTGACATAATTTATAATAAAAAAATAAAAATAAATTTTAAATTTAACAAATTTTATGCCTAGCACAATATGTAAATTAATATGTTGTAATAGTGTCTTATAGAAGTTCTTGTAAACCAGAGAAAAATCTTGTGTGAAAGCTCTTATAAAACATTAATAGTGAAATCAACCAAAAATAGCATAGTCATTGATGGACTTCAGTATTTATTGTACAACATGCGTCTTCCAGCTCCCAGATTATATTTCTAGCTATCAACCACATTAAAGAACTCTTTAGTGATGCCTTCAGTAATGTGGAAGAAATATATCAACAATTATTTCAAACATCTTATAGATGTTCTGTTTTGCATGAGGAAACACATGAGAAGTTGGCTATTCTCTTCCAAAAAAGAGTAAGAATCAGCAATAATGCACACTGATTGTTATTTGGAAAAACTGACAATAATTATTAATTATAGACAGTAGTCATTACAAAATTACATAATAGGACTTGAGGGGATACCTAGAATTATTTTCCACAATGATATAGTTATGATCTTGGGAAAAAACGGTGGTCCAATTTGAGGTTATCTTAGGAGGAATTTGAGAACAGGTGTGGGCCAAGTACTTCAGTGGATAGTCTTGGTCCCATTAAAAAATACTTAATGATCTAAGCAATGGCCCAGTTAGAAATGACAAATATAAAAACATTAGTCTCACTGATCAAACACAAAGATATTATGCTCCTCTGTGATCATCTCACCTATTAAGAAAAGAAAAATAAATTTGAATCAATTTTGTGTAGATGATTATGGTGTGAATTATCAATTACAAAACAATTAATTGTACATGTGAAGCACGGCCCACAACTTTTCAATAAAGCCCAAATCTAGTACTTAATCTAATCTTATTCAAATACATACCTAATCAATTGCATTTCAATACAAAATGCCAAACAAGGTTTGTTTTGGTACAAGTTGCGTAGAGTAATTCTTATTGCAAAACCAGTAATTTGATTTCCACGTGTATTTATATGTTGGAATTCCGATATTATCCAATGTAAATCAAAATTACTTACATATATATAAACAAAAATTTTATGGTTATTGCTTCCTAAAAATTAGGATAAACCAATTAAATTCATCTATTATATTTGAATTGAATAAGAGAGAGAATTTATTTTAAGAGAGAGAATACAATTGATGATTTTGATTGGTTCATTCTAACTTTTTAAAATTAAGAAGCATTTATGCTTAAAGTTCTATATATATGTAAATATATATGTAATTCTGTTATCAGTCTCGTAATTTTAAAAAATTAGGATGAACCAATCAAATTCATCTATTATATTTGAATTAAATAAGAGAAATTTTATTTTAGGAGAGAGAATATAATTGATGAATTTGATTGATTTATCCTAACTTTTTAAAGTTAGAAGTCATTGATGTTAGAGTTACCCTATATATATATATATAAAACCAACCTCTAACTACAGTGCTAAAGCAGAAGCCCAGGTTAGAGGACCTAATCCAAGTGGATCCTAATCAAACCAGGCCTAAATTCGCTGTCACCTGAAACCCAACTCTACCAACCTAATAAAAGCCCGGCCCAACACCACTCCACTCGACCGTGATCCAAAATCACCTTCAATTAAAAATCAATTTTAGGGCTTTCACCCAAATCAAAACAATCTCTCTCTCTCTCTCGCTCTCGCTCTCGCTCTCGTCTAGCGCAACAACAAATCAGGTGCGTTAATCCATCTCCTTCAATTTTATGGTCTTCAAATTTCAATTTTTCATTCGATCGAATCGAATCCCTTGTTTCCTTGAATTTTTTTTATCTAATGTTTCATATTAATTATGTTAATTAAATCTGAAATTGTATTATCTGGAACTCGAATTCAGTATTGTTGATTGCATCAAGAGATCCATAACGTGTAATAGAATCTGTTTATGTTCAATTTGAATTCAATTTAATTTAATTTTTGTTTGATTAATGGTTGGAGTGTTGAATCTGATGTTGTATTATGTTGAATTTGGATGGAAAGGCTGTTGAATTGTGTTGAGTGACTGATAATGTACAACGGGATCGGATTACAGACCCCAAGAGGGTCAGGGACGAATGGGTATATACAGACCAACAAGTTTTTCGTGAAAGCTAAAACGGGGAGGGTTACAGAGAGCACGAAAGGGTTCGAGGCAGGTCAGGGGACTGCTGGGGTCACCAGAAAGCCGAATAAGGACATTTTGGAGCATGAAAGGAAGCGTCAGATTCAGCTCAAGCTCACCGTGCTGGAAGACAAGCTTCTCGACCAGGGTTACACTGATGCTGAGATTGCTGAGAAGTTGCAGGAGGCTAGGCAGACCTTGGAAGCTGCTGCTGCTTCTGAGGATGGCGGTGGACCCACTGCCATTGTGGTTTCTGAGACAAAGTAATTATCTTTTTCCATTTTATTTTTAATGGTTTGATGAATAAGTTGTTTGTTTGCATGACAATGTTGTGTATATTGAGTGTGAATACTTGATGGACTGATTGGAACTGTATGTTGGTTGTTCATTCTACTTGGTAAATGTGTCGAGGATGCATATTTGGTTAGTGAATAAGCAATTTTGCTTTACCTTTCGGCTGCAAGGTGGTTTTTATGTGTTTTACTTGATGGCTTTGTTCAATAGGCGTACAAGTAATTCAGATTGGGATTTATGGAGGGGATTTGTTTTTATACTTTCCCTCATCTTCGATTCTGGGAAACTTTTCCTTACCTGTTTTACTTTTTTCATATTTTTAAATTTTTTTACAGGGTGTTTTACTTCATTTTTTTTTAATGTGTCTAGTCCTATAAATTGTTTGAATTGATATAATAGCTACTGATTTCCAACTACAGAAGGTCTTTAGTAAGTTAACTGAGGTATATTGTTATTGATATTTTCCATAATTGTTGGTATGTTTTAGTGTTTTCTTTGCTATAATTGACATTTATTTTCTTTTGATGCTTCTTTTCTTTTATTGTGAAATTGAAAATGGAAATAATGCTAATCAAACACTTCTACATCTTAAATTAAAACCTGAAGATTTTTCAATTCTTATATATGGTTTACTTTTTCCTTTAGAAAAATGAAAAAGCTTGCTTTTGCTAGTTTGGTATGAAAATATTATTTTAGGACTTGAGATGGCCAGTTCTTATTATGTTTTTTATGCTTGCGGTTTTGTCTGATGCTCTTGATAATTGTTTGTGATAATCGTTTTTTTATAGTAATGGGTTATTGATTTGGAGAATATACTTTGGTGGTTTATCAGGGTTTCAGAAACAGAGACCCACAAGATTGCTGCTAGGAAGGAGAAACAGATGGAAGCATTTAGAGCTGCTCTTGGAATAGCGTCAACTGAACCCGATGAACAAGAAGCTGGGGGAAGTGATGAGGGACCAAGAAGTGGTCATAAGAATGGTCCCAATGATGATAGCAAGTGGCAGGAGAAAAATGAGCATGCCTTTTTGGACAGAGAGAGTGGCTGGAAGAAACGTGCTGAAGAAGATGGGAAAGTTGAGAAGGACGATAAGAAATCGGGTGTTAAAGATGTGAAAAGCAAGGATGAGACAAGGCTTCGCAGCAAGAAAGATAGTGGAAAGAGAAGAAGACACAGGGATGATTCTTCTGAATCAGATAGCGGCAGTGAGCATGATGAAGAGATCTCAAAGAGTCATCGTAAAGGTAGTCGCCAAAGTGATGATGAGAGTGACAGTGATACTGATAACCATAAGAAAAAAAGCAAATCTTCGAGGAAGCACAAGAAAAGCAGAAAACATTATAGTGACAGTTCAGAATATTATTCTTCTGATGATGACATCAGAAGGAAGCACAAGAGAAGCAGAAAACATGTTAGTGACAGTTCTGATTCTTCTGATGATGATTATGACACCAGGAAGGTTGCTTCCAAGAAGGTCGTTGAAAAATATGAAAAAACTCGTAGGAGGCATGATTCGAATGATGATTCTGATTTTGATGAAGGCTTATCTAAACATAAGACTCAGAAAGGGAAGCAGCATGTGAAAAGAACAGCACAACATGATTCTGAGGATGACTCTGATACTGATAGTGAGATGAGCAAGAAAAGAAGTCATCTTGAGAAGCAGAGCAAACAAGAGGGTGGAAGCCGCAGGAGAGACAGAGACCATTCTGATGCGGAGCGAAAGCCTAAGATCGATGACGATAGATATAGGACAGGCAGCAGAACGCATGATGTTGCTGATAAAAACTTGGGGAATAAAAGCAGAAGAAACTATTTTGTTGATAATTCTGATGCTGGCAGATACGATCAAATTGAGAAGCACCGTAGAAGGAGGCATGATTCTGATGATGAAGATTCAGATTCCAGTTATGGGAGGAAAAGCAATAAAGTAGCAGCAGGAAGGCCAAAAGCAATTGAAAAGAAGCCAACCCCTTTGACTGACGACAGTGACAATACCGATAGTGATGACTCTCGAGGAGGGAGCAGTGACAGTGATTTAGACAGCAGTGCAAGTGATGACAGATATGAGAGAAGTGGGAAGGCTCCCATGGGTAAAAGCAAAAGTGAACATGAACGTGGAGAGAGGGGGAGTGATAGAGGTGGAGGTAATAAGACAAGAGGAAGAAGTGATCTGCACAACGATGATGCGCTTGACATGTTGAGGAAATTAGAGGAGAAAAGTTTGCACCAATTTAGGAGAGAGTCTGGAGACAAGGATAGACACAGTTACAGATATCAAGAAGTGATCACAGGAAAGAGGAATTATGATGATGCAGACAGGGAGGAGAGACGAGAATCAAAGTTAAGAAGTAAAATTGTAGGGAAGGAGCCTGAGAAAATAGGTCACGCTGTTGCAGATGCTAAATATGAATCTGAGCAAAACACTAGATCACGTGGGAACAATGAAGATCAGAGGGGCGATGATCGGGACTACAAAGACCATGTAGGAGGCAGAAGGTACAGCAGGGATGAAGAGGACCATAAAATGAGAAAGCGCCAAAGAGATGAAGAAGAGGATTATAAATATAGAAGGCATGAGAAAGATGATGAAGAGATGCAAAAAGGAAGTCGCAAGCAAGGAAGAGGAGAGGAAGAAGAGCGAGGTAATAGAAGTCGTGAGCGCGACAGACAAACAGATTATTATTCCAAGAGAGGTAGACATGATGATTCTCGGTCAAGTGAGAGAAGTAGGTATGACTACAAGCACAGTGATGATCGTGGCAGACGTTGAGACTAATTCTGCTCTCTCTGATTTGCAATATAAACACTGAGTTTAAAAATATTCTGTTGATATGAAGTAAGAGAGAAGAAGGTATGTAATACAACTCCTGGTTTTGCAATTACACGTATATGTATGAAATGTTTGATGCAGGAGGTACATGTAGCCAACTATTGACATGATGTGATATGAAAATTATTGTATAATTTCATTGCATATGTAAAAATGGTCCGACGTACTGGATATTGGATTTATCATTTTTGAAAGCTTTTGTTTTTGAAAAAAAAAAAAAAAAACATAGCAGCAATTATATGTAAATAAGTAGCTTAATATGTATTTTCTTTTTTAACGTGATGCAGAGACCAAAAGAGGCTAAAGACTGTCAGTAGTCATGGCATGGACTCGAGAAGAATAGAGAGAAGGTGCTTTGGAGGAAGAAAGATAATGTCATTTGTAGATGTTGAAGATGTGAAAGAGTTTGTGAAAACTTTAAACGCAGTTGTTTTGATTGTGTATTTGTAAAATATTTGCCTTGTGTGTTTGGTTTTGTTAAATTTTTTGGTATTTTCTTCTGGACCGGTTGGCATATCTTAACTCGAAAACTAGGCCAACCGTAGCTTATTGATTTGTTTCTGCAAATGGGTTGGTATTTAGTAGCACAACCAGTAATGTTAATTTGAAATTATTTTATTCAAATTAGTGTCCAAATGATGTGATGCACATAAAAGTGAGTATTGCTAGGTTATTTAAAAATAATAGGTTGAATTTATGTTTACATGATGTGACATTTAAATTATAGCTAGTATATTAATCATCTTATCGTTCAATGTTTTATACTGTGTAGATAATTTGTATATTATTCTAGTGTAATTTTATATGGCATTAATAATTTCTCTATCATTCGAGCGGATTTTTGAGGTTATGCAGCTTTACTCCTTGAAAATAGAAAGTTAACTAATGAAATTTTAATTCATCAATTTCAATTAATTGATTTTTCTATTTTGAAGGATGTTTTACGATTAATTTGTGCATTCAACGATTTGTATCCAATTCAAACACTGATACAAGGCTCCAACCGCAGTCTTTAAGAGTTTCAATTTTAACTTGTACATATAAACCAACAGCGTTAAAGAGCACACAAGTTTGCCTTTCTAAAATTGTGTAACAATTTAACATAACAATGATTGACTTGTCTTCAAACCATAATATGAAAAACTTTGAACAAAAATATCAATTTATGTTTTGTATGTTTATCATTCAAGACTGAAGACTAATCATCATCCTGAGAGAAGTAGATGCATAAATCAACCAGTCCACTGGCTAAGTATAGAACTAGGAAGAGCAAGAACCCATCTCCCCAGCAAATTAGATCTTCAAATTTCCCAGAACTATACGACAATGTTATGGAACCGCATTTGTATCTTACAACTTCCTATATAAGGATATTATAATTAGAACATTTGTCAATGCATCATCTGGCTTTTAACTCCAAGCAAAATCAATAATCAAAATGAAACGAGAAAAGAAAGAGAAACTTTGGGAGACGCTCTTAGCTCTACATTACTACAGTATTTTAAAAACTCGGGAATGATTACAGATCCTCGGCAATTAAGGCAAGAAATAGAAACAACAGTACAGAATCAAGGATTTGATCATTTCTTGGCAAAAGTGATAGCCATCGGATTCTGAGGGGTGATCTTGAAGCCCTGAAGGGCCTGCATGGCCATGGAGGACTGCACGTCATCTTCAAATTCTACGAAGGCAATGCCCGGTTTGGCTTCAATCATTCGGACTTCTCTAAATCCTGGATATTGCTGGAAGAGTATTTCAAGCATGGAGCCAGTGGTTTCGTGGGGCAAATTCTGTATGAAGAGTATATTATTTGGTGCAACAGTTTCTTGTGCACCTGCATTGCGGAGAGAGGCCTGCATGTAGAACAAAAAATTGAACATAAGCAAAAGAAGTTTATAGAGAATTCCAAGCCCAACATCAGAGGATAGAGAGAGAACACCAAGCTTATCATCATATGTAGAATGAGCAAACTTACAGCTGGGCCACCATTAGTTTCGACACTTGTGCCATTAACAGAATGCTGCGCTTCTTCGGCACGCCTCTTTCGTTCAGCTGCAGATGCAATTTGTGTCAATAAAATCATACATAATAAACAAGCAGTTAAAAATGCCAGAAAAAAGATTGACATATAAATATCCTTTTACTGCAAATTTGCAAAAAAAAAAGAAAAAAAAAAGAAAAACCGGTATTCTCGCATGACAACATTTTTTCATCAAAATATGGGCCCAACACCTCTTCACAGTTTAGTTAATCTTTTCAAAAATATAATTTTAGTTCGGAAATACTTGAAATCATTTTCTAAGTTTTGGTCCAAGAATCATGAAACAGATTAGTAGCAAAACAAAGAATGAAAACTTGCGAGGTAAGATAATGATGTCCAATAGCACAAGCAAACCCATGGAATTATGGAAACCTCTTTCAATGCAAATTGTCAAATAATCAAGTATGCACCATGGCCCAGCAAAAGTTGGAAGTAAGCTAACTAAATACCAGATGCACAATAAAATTTCCCAAACATATCTCCTTTCTCTAACCACATTCTAATATCATTTCGTTCATTCCATACATTAGCTCTGGTAGAATTTCAAAATTCGATTTTCAGCAGGAAACTTTTTACCATTAATATAAAAAATAACAATAATAATAATAAAAAATAAAAAATAAAAAAAAATCAAATGGGGAGGAAGAAAAGGTATCAGAAATGGTGAAAAAGGAATCCACTCATCAGCAACGAGAATATATAATGAACACAAACTAAACAATAGAGGGAAAAAATTACAGTCAATTAAACTACTGAAAGAACTGTCAGTTGAATAATATGTCTGTTCATGGCATACAAACTAAAACTACCATACATATTTTTTTAGCATCTCAAAGGAATATTTAGATGACACAACATATAATATAGTCATCAAACTTCACAATTATGTTCGACATGCACATTAATGAAGAATATAAGTGATGGAAAAAGTGGCAGATCAACTATGTTTTGGCACATACCCTTTTCTTCTTGCTTTTTCTTCTTTTCTCTAGGAACAAAGCTTCCGTCTGCTTTAGCAACACAATCCGACTTTGTTTTGGCATATTGGATTCGCTGCACCACATTAATACAAGCACAAAGTCATATTCAACTACTAATTTCGACCAACTCTGCATATAAAAACATTGCAGAATGAAACATATGATATGACATCGGAGATGCAGGTAAAAAGTAAGCACATTTGCCTTGGTGTCTAAACATTGAACCAGTAAATATCTTTGTTCAGGTTCTTCATTTGAAGAAATTATCAAAATTCTCTATTCTTTGAGTTTCAAGAATATATAAACGATGGTGGTTAGCAGAAACAAACATGGTAAAAATGTGGTGAAAAGATGGAAAACTACAACAGAAGCATGATTCTGACATGTTTACTATGCAATCCTAAATTTTATGACCCACATGATGTCGGAAACCCTCATACATGGATGCAACACGCTTCTGGAGCAATCTAAAAATGGCCATCTTGCTGTCAAGATGTTATAAAATAGGTTCAATAGTTGGAACTGCATCACTGCTTAAAAAAAAAAAAGAGATGATTTCAGAAATCAAACCAGAAAGGGCCAGTGAAAGGGAGCAAGAGTTTAGAGCTTATCAGAAACAACTCCACTATATAACATTTATGACATCGCAGTTAACCCTATAGTGAGGCTTTTATCTCACAAGGTATTCTTCGAGTCAACATACTTCCTGAAAGATCTATTGTGTTAACATCATTAAAATGCTATTGTATTCAAGTTCTCTTCTTCATTCCAGAACAACAAAAACTTGTTTCTGGTAACAGTAGCAGAAACAGAAGTTGTTTGACAAATAGCTCCATTCCCATAGTTGAGGACCGCTTGATTTTCCAACATAGTTGGAAATAGCTCATACTATATGTTGTAAGCAAGATCTAGGATGTAAAGAATCAGGAGGTTGCACCACTGTTGGGATCGTATCCACTGAACAAATTAAATCACAGACTTAGCACCCAAGAATACCACATGTCCACTCCTACCATATCTATGTAAAACTTCTACCTTGAAGCATTTCCCTAAGCCACATGATTGTTCCAAATAGTGTGTCACACAAGTTCACACAGCTTTTACATACAATTATATAGTACACTCAATGACAGTTACATTAATTCCTGCTCCTTTTTTTTTTTTTGGAAAAGCATGTAACAAGTGAACATTATACATCAGACATAGTGAGCATTGAAATTTAATTTAAATACTTCTAATTCAAACAACACTAAGTACAAAAGTTGCAAAGAAATACTACTACTATTATCATTGCAACCACTTTTCAGGACCTTAATAAATGATGATACATACAAATCAGAAGATTCTCAAGTAGTACATGATTTCAAAATGTTGACCAAAATAACACACACTTCCATACGAGTACTGCCATACCATCAACATAGATTGAAAGACCAACTGGGATTACTAAAACTAACCATAGGCTTGTCATAAAACGGAAAGTTCTGCATTTGCCGTACTGCATTACTGGCCGCTGTCACTTCACTAAACACAACCCATCCTTGCCCTCGAAGCTTGGCTGTCTTCAAGGCAACAACATCCAAAATCCTTCCATATTGTGAGAACAAACAATAAAGGGACCTCTTCAATTCTGTCACCGAAAACATTAAAAAACAAACAACCATCACATTAGTCTCACAAAACATAGAAAAATAATAATACACAGCCGAAATGAAACATCCAAATATACACTCCAAAAAAGAACATCAATAATAACAACATATGCTAAATCCACCAGACCCCCATCAAGTACAATAACATTTTACTTTCAAAGCAAACTATATGAGTAAATATTTTCAATAACAAAGCTGGTTTTTTTTTTTTTTTTTTTTTTGGGCAACAACAAAACAACACTAACACAAAAGTTTCAAGAACTATAAATTTATCACAAATAAAAAACACAAAAACCCCAGATGAAGCAAGCTATCAGACAATAATCTAGACCTATATTTCTCTTCATTTCTTCAAAAAATAAAAAATAAAATAAAACAGGAGAGGGGGGGTTATAGAGAAGGGACCTTCTTTCTTGACCTTCTCGTTGAGGTTTTTGATGTAAATGGTCTGGTTTGGAGGGATATCTCCTGTAATCATTGTCACTGTAGAAGAGAAAAAACCCAGATGGATGGATACACAGATTTTGTGAGTACCCGGAAAACACTCTCTTCTCTTCTTCCTCCGACCGGAATCTAGCCCTAGACTTTTTTTTTTTACTTCGTGCAGGTGGTGGAGCTGTTGTTGTTGTTGTTGTTGTTGTTGTTCTGGCCTCGGCCCATGTAAAAGCCCGTTATTGTAGTCTAAGGCCTGTTTTCTTCACAAGAATGTCGGTCCACCAACCAATCCGCAAAGTACCCACACGCGAAGGGTGAGTGTAGAGATGACAACGATTCGGATTGGCCTCTTAAATTTGACCACTTTTTAGTGGGATATCTCGAATGGATCATTTACTTTCTGACATAAATCCAAACTCGACCTTATTTAGTTTTTAATAAATTACATAAATAATATTAAAAATAAATGTGTAAATAAAAATTAATAATTTAAACTTATAATAATTTAATCTAAATTTCAATGTAGCATCACACGTAGAAAATTATCAAAATAAAATTCATGGACAACATAAATTCTTTAAATACAAATACTAAGTCAATTAATACATGAAAAAGTTTCATTATTATGAATATCAAAAATACTTACTATATAGATAACAAAGTTTAATTACACACACCAAAATATTACTACTATATAATAAAATTCTCTCATAAATATCAAAATAGTAACTATAACATAATAGTATAGATAATATAACAACAGATCGAATCGGGATTGAATCGACCTGCCCAAACCCAATTGATTTTTTGGTGGGATGCCGCAAACCGACACATGCTCCAAATAAATCGCAACTTTCTACTCCAAATTAGCTTCAAACAGATTGGTATCCCACTATTTGGGTCAGATCGAGTATTTTTGTTATCCCTAAACAAGTGCAAAATTTATTAAATAAATCAACGATCAGTGTCAACTTGATATTATAAATCCAATGGGACTTTATGTTGGATGCGGGAAGGAAAATTTCACCTGCACGCGCAAATTTGCAAATCAGTAGAATATAAAACAATATATTATATATACATCTTAAAATATATATATGAGTGATTTTAGTATTAGTACTTTTTAATTTTAAAAAGTTAGGATGAACCAATCAAATTCATTCATTGTATTTTAATTAAATAAAATAAAAAATTATTTTAGAAAAGAGACTGTAATGAATGAATTTGACGAATTTTTTAAAGTTAGAAAATATTGATGGTAAAAACTACTCATATATATATATATATATATATGTGTGTGTGTGTGTGTGTGTGTGTGTGTGTGTGTGTATTGGCAGCAAGCAAGTTGAGTTTAGACGAGTTTGTCCAAACCCGCACTCAAACTCATCAAAAATTGCATCTGCACCCACAAAATCTCATGGGTTCCAATTGCAAGTTCGGGTTCAAGTGGACTTGAATCTCACTCCGGAACCCATAAAATTTCAAAAAAAAATTTTCATATAAATTTTTATACAATTTTTTTTTCTCCAAATATCACGTAATGAGCATAAATGATAAAATTTTCAAATCTTAACAATAATGTCAATGACAAAATAGAGTTAAAACTAATAATTCAACCTAAAATTAAGTTCCAACATCTAGTTAATAAATTCAAAATAAAATACATAATTACATAAATCCCATAAATTCAAATAAAACTCAAAATATGTCAAAGCATTGGCTAAATAACAAATTTGAACTCCAAACAATACAACAAGCAAATATAAAAGCTTTCATAAAACTAACAAACATAATTTTTATTTAATATTATATTATATAAAAAAAAAATTAATATTGCATGTTTACAGGTGTAGGTTCAGATTTGTTTAATACCCCGTCCAAACTCGAACCCACTTCAGATTTAAAATTTAACATTCACACCCGTCTACGAACCCATTTAATCAAATTCATATCCATCTAATGTGGGTTGAAATCCACTGGTTTGCAAGTGAAATTGCTATCCCTAGATAGGAGGTGAGGCATAAAGTGATGTTGTGATGGCATTTGTGTTTGATATATTTACTTTGCAATTTATTAGGTTCGAATTTAGAATTTAATTGTATTTTGCATTGCTATTGTACTAGGATTTGAAAAAAAAAAAAAAACAAATAAATAAAGTTTTGGTTATTTGGTTTATTCAATTATTATTTTATTATATATAATTTATTAAAAACTTACTAAAAAATTTATAGGTTTGAGTAGGTGCAAGTTTAGCCCAAATCTGTGAATGGACATTCAGGTTTGAATCAACAAAATTTCATCAGTTTGAGGATAGATGTGGGTGCAAAAAAATTGGATTCGGGTGTAGATTTATTCAAATCGAGGTCAACTGCGTCCACTACCATCGCTATTCAATATTTGCTTTTTGGGTTCAAATCAACTATAGTTTCAAATTCAGGCTAGGGTTCATGTTGGGTCTTTTTGTTTCGAAATGATGGAAAGACTAGATTCTTAGTAATGTGTGAAAAAAAAATTAAAGTTTGAGATTTCAACTTGTAAATATATATATATATATATATATATATATATATATTATCGACTTTCTATATATATATATCATCGACTTTCTATCAAAAATAAGTTAATCAATTTAATATTTTGGTGATCCTTGAGTTCGGATCTTTAATTCATCTTGCAACAGTGAGAAGAATGCAATCTCATCGTGAAGAATAATACTTTTGCGTCCGACTTTGCATAAAAATTATTTTATCCATTTACTATTTAGTTGACACATGGCAAGGGAGATTGTGCAGGATTAATTGAGTTTTATAAGATTGTAAATTGCAAATAATAATTATACATAAACAGTTATTAAATAATTATCTTCAATGTGGTTGGATCTTATTGATTTTTTTAAAAATCTAACATGGAACGATTCTGGGGTGATTGACATTTGCAACTAAAAAACACCTACTCCCACAAAATCCTGAAAAATTTCCCCTCACGTCCTAACTAGTAGGACTTGAAATTAATCCACATAAGTGTAAAAATGGAGACATACACCATTTGAATTAAGGGATGAACATTTAATACGATATAATTGATGTTAGCATATCATAAAATTGATGATAATTTATTATTATTAGTTTTTAGAAATTTGGAATGTTAAAAAGAAGGATTTTGATATGAGCTCTTATATGAATATATAACTAACTTCAGTCATTAATTATCAACAAATGTTGATGTATCTAAGTATCTGGGAAAACACTGAATCAACAAAATACATGAAAGACCATGACCATTGACTAATAAGAACATAAAAAATCACAAAACCGCATTAACAAACTTATTATTACATAAAAATTGTTATTTTCATATTGTAAATGCAATCTTCTTCAGTAGTTTCATTTTACATTTTTTGCACAAGCTACGATTTTATCTATTACACTAACACATATTTCTTGTTACATGCAAATTGTTATCAATTATCATCAATCAATAATATAGTCATAACCTGAATAAAAGAGTATTATAGACTAGCTAATTGAAGTTTTAGTTAAGTGATTCTATTAAACTAACAATAAAATAATATCATCAACCAATAAATTCAACTTATTCAAACCACTAAGCCGCAAACATCTATATTACAAAAAACCATTATTAATTTTTGAAAACATTAAAAACTAAATACAAAAGCAAACTCAGAAGCCTATAAAGACTTGACATCCATAAACCTAATTTGAAGGGGGCGATGCCATTATTACATATCAATCAACGAAGCCTCCTTGCTTCTCTTTCACTCTCAAGAAGAGTAAGCACATCACCAACGCGAACCGGACCCTTGACATTTCTGGTAATCTGACGCTTTGAGTCATCCATGAACTGGACCCTAACTTGAGTCACTTGCCCTCTCGATCCTGTCCTCCCTATCACCTTTATCACTGATGCTGTCTTCACTCCACCCGAATCCATATTTAGCAAATCCTAAATTATCATTAATCACTCTAAAAATAATGCCTAATTGGATCAATAACAATTGAAGAAAGAAAACAAGGGATGTAAATGAACACTGACATATATAAAAATTCTTAGATATATGGACTGTACGTTTAATTTATATCATCTATCTGGAACTTATAATATAAATGCATATTATAAGTTAGT
This sequence comes from Dimocarpus longan, assembly GCA_022984855.1. Lineage (NCBI taxonomy): Eukaryota > Viridiplantae > Streptophyta > Magnoliopsida > Sapindales > Sapindaceae > Dimocarpus > Dimocarpus longan. The sequence continues at coordinate 26,104,877 of CM041013.1, forward strand.
TTCCAAATGCATATTTGCATTAAAATGCCAGTTTAATTCTTTTGATATATCAAGTTATCATCTTATTCATGTAAAAAAAAAAAAATCAGAGTCCTTTAGTTTTCAGTTTTTTTTTTTTTTTTTTAATGGCATGAGATGTCAACAAATATAATTTGGATTCAATCGGATTATTGTTTGTTTCCAGCATTGTGAGCACATTAATATAACAAAAATCAAAATGTATATACTCTATTGCCTGGTCAAAGAGACCCATGAAAAAACTCGAACGCAATTATGGATCAATATATTTCTAGCAAACAAAGTCATCATTAATTAAATTATCAAAGTAGATCAATCATCAACAACAAAAATCAAAACAAAAGAGGATTCTAGTACTCTTATAATCGATCCAGTAACATTTTCGACTATTTAAAAATGCTTTAGCCAATACCACAAACACTATGAGATACAATAATATAAAAGAAGCAAAGATCAAAAATTAAAGCAAGAAGAAAAACCCTAAAACAGAACTTTCCAGATCACAAAAAATTTAATGAATTTGAGAAGTATCAGAGAAGCCACTCTTATTAATTAATCATGAGTTGAAGAACAAACCTTTGTATTTGGCTCTACCGAGACAAGAGAAAACAAAATATTATGAATAGAGATGTATACAACGCGAGAGATGTTTGTTAGGGTTTGGACTTCATAAGGAGATGTATATTTTACGTAGAATTACTGCAGTTTGTGTAAAATGACTACAATACCCTCCAACGAAAGTAGAGGTGGTAGTTGATTAGCTATTTTTGGGATTCATACCGAAATTAAGGTTAGTTCCATTTTTTAAATATTATGAGAAAATTTTCAATGGAATAGACATATATGTTCATAAACCATCGAATTCTTCTACTTCTAGACATACTTCCTAAAAGATCAACCTCGTTAACACCATTAAAACTTCTTATTTCCGGAACAAATTAATACTTGCTTCTGGTAATAGTAGCAAAAACAGAAGCTGTTTGACAATTAGCTCCGTTCCCATGTGTTGAGAACATTAACTTGAATGTCCAAGATATTTTAACTCATATAATAAGTTGTAAGAAAGATTTAGGATATAAAAAAAAATATAGTTGTCCAGTTCAACAAGAAAGGGGTACCTGATAAGCTAAATAGAAAACCTTAATCAGTTATATTTGTGTTTTGGCTTGGTCATGTTGGATCGAAATTCTCACTAAAACAAAAATAAAACTTTTACAACACTCAAAATATCTCACAATACAAAGCTTTGCTTTGTTTCTCACACACTCACTAGAAGCTTTGCTTCTCTTCTTATGTTTTCTTCTTCTTTGTGATTGTATTCCTTTTACTTGCCCCACAGCACCGAGTAGAGCCCCATCACAATGAATACAGCCCCAACAACACTAACCTTAGAAGGTTCTTCTTGATGGACTTGAGCTTGGAAATGGGCTTGGTAATGGGCTTGGAAATGGGCTTGGTAATGGGCTTGCTCAAAACAAGTTTATATTTTCAACACCCCCTCTTAAACTTGTTTTACCATGCCAAGCAAACTTCTTAATCTCGCAAAATCTTCAAACTTTAGTGGTTTGGTGAAGATATCTGCGATCTGATCCTTTGACCTTACGTATTCCATTTGCACATTTCTTTTTGCTATGCATTCTCGTATGAAGTGATAACGAGTATCGATATGTTTGCTTCTGTCATGGAACACCAGATTCTTTGCTAAGGCGATGGCTGACTTATTATCTACACAAATCTCAGTTGGTTCTTCTTGTGGCAAGCTTAATTCCTTCAATAAATTTCTGAGCCAAATTGCATGACAAACACACGAAGTAGCAGCTACGTATTCGGCTTCACAGGTGGATAGTGTGACAATGGGTTGCTTCCTTGACATCCATGTGAAAGCTATGTTTCCCATGAAGAATGCAAACCCACTGGTGCTCTTTCTATCATCTGTATCTCCACCCCAATCGCTATCGCTATATCCAACAAGTTTGAAGTCATTTGAAATTGAATAGAACAAGCCAAAGTCAATTGTACCTTTGATATAGCGAAGGATTCTCTTAGCTGCCTTGAAATGGGTAGTTATTGGATTCTCCATATAACGACTCACCAGTCCAACTACATAAAGGATGTCAGGTCTTGTATAAGTCAAGTACCTCAAACTTCCAATCAAACTCTTAAAGAGTGTTGGATCCACCTTTTCTGCTTCATCATGCTTAGACAGTTTGACTCCACATTCCACCGGTGTGCTTATTGGATTGCAATCATCCAACTTGAATTTCTTAAGTATCTCCCTTGCATAGCTTTCTTGGGAGATAAAGATGCCATCTTCATTTTGCTTGACTTCGATACCAAGGTAGTATGCCATCAATCCGATGTCGGTCATCTCGAATTCCTTGGCCATTGCTTTCTTGAATTCTTCAAAAAAACTTGGATTATTACCGGTGAAGATTAAATCATCCACATACAAACATACAATCAAAACATCTCCATCTTTGAATTTGATGTAGAGAGCATGTTCATGAGGACATTTGGTGAAGCCATTCTCTTTGAAGTATTTGTCAATCCGATTGTTCCATGCCCTTGGTGCTTGCTTCAACCCGTAAAGAGCTTTCTTTAGTTTTAGAACTTTGTCTTCGTGGCCTTTGACTTCATAGCCTGATGGTTGCTGAATGTAGACTTCTTCTTCAAGGACTCCATTTAGGAAGGCGGATTTTACATCCATCTGATGAATCTTCCACTTATTCTGAGCTGCCAAAGAAATTATTAGTCTTATAGTTTCTAATCGAGCAACAGGAGCAAATACCTCATCATAGTCAATTCCAGCTTTTTGACTATAGCCTTTTGCAACAAGTCTTGCCTTGTGTTTTTCTATCTCTCCCTTAGCATTTCTTTTTATCTTGTACACCCATTTGACACCAATTGCTTTGTGTCCTTTTGGAAGTGTTACGAGCTTCCAAGTATCATTCTTTTCAATGGACTTGATTTCTTCATTCATTGCATCTTTCCACTTCTTATTTTGCACAGCTTCTTCAAAGCTTACTGGTTCGGAATCAGCAAAGAGACAGAAAAGTGTGAGATTATCAAGTTGTTCAGTTACCTCATAAAGATCTTGTAGGCTTCTTGTACGCTCCACATCTCTTTCATTCAGAAATGATGGTGGTGAGTTTCCATTATCTGTTGAGGCTGGTGATGCTGGTGGTGTAGTGGGTTCTTGTTCTGCTTGCTCCACTCTTGGTTGCTCCTCCTTCTCTTCTTCAAAGTGGGGAAGGAAACTGTAATCTTCATCATGTGTTTTCCAATTCCATGTGCTTTCTTCATCGAATACAACATCACGGCTGATGATAGTCCTTCCATTGTTTGGATTATACATCTTGTAGCCTTTAGAATAATTATCATACCCAATGAAGATGAACTTCTCACTTTTGTCATCAAGCTTACTTCTTCTCTCGTCCGGTACATGTACATGAGCTATGCTTCCAAAGACTCTTAGGTGGGAAATACCTGGCTTCCTTCCATTCCATGCTTCTTGTGGTGTCTTTCCCAACACACTTCTTGTTGGAGATCGATTTGATAGGTATACTGCACAAGCTATAGTTTCCGCCCAAAATTCCTTCGGTAATCTTTTGCTTTTCAGCATACTTCGTGCCATATTGAGAATTGTTCTGTTCTTTCTTTCTGCAACACCGTTTTGTTGAGGGGATCTCGGAACGGTTAGAGGACGTCGAATTCCATTTACTTCGCAGAACTCTTGGAACTCTTTTGAGGTGAACTCTCCTCCTCGATCAGATCTCATTGCTTTTATCTGGTAGCTACTTTCTTTCTCCACAGCAATTTTAAATTTCTTGAATACTTCAAAGACTTCTGATTTTTGTTTCAAGAAATATACCCACGTTTTTCTTGAAAAATCATCAATGAAGAGAAGGAAATAATTACTATTACCGAGAGAGCTTGGCTTAATTGGACCGCACACATCAGTATGGATGAGCTCGAGTGGTTTCTTGGCTCTTGATTCTGACTGTTTTGGGAAACCTTTTCTGAATTGCTTCCCAAGTAGACACCCTTCACAAAGTTGGTCAGGATGATTAATACGAGGTAGTCCTTTCACCATTTCTTTCTTAGACAACATTTCCAATCCTCCAAAATTGAGATGCCCAAATCGAAGATGCCATAACCATGATGCATCTTTATAACAAGCTTTCAAACACTTTGCAACATCATTTTGAATATTCAACGAAAACATTCTATTCTTTGACATTTTCACCTTAGCAATTAAATTTCCTATGTCATCTCTTATAAAAAGACTACAATCTTTCATGTGAATATCATAGCCTCTTTCTAAAAGTTGACCTAAACTCAAGATGTTGTTTGTCATGTTGGGCACATAATAAACATTTGAAATCAATTGGTGACTACCATCTTTAGCACGAATAAGAATGTTACCTTTTCCTTCCACCGGAATTTTAGAACTATCTCCAAATGAGACATTGCCACTCACAGATTCGTTGAGCTCTATGAACATATTTTTCCTTCCACACATGTGGTTGCTCGCACCAGTGTCGAGATACCAAGTATTCTCTTGGTCACCATCATTGCCTCTATGTGCTAATAACAGAATTTCTCTCTCCTCTGCTCTTGCTTCCACAAAATTAGTCTTTTCTTCAACCTTGTTATTTGGAGTTCTACATTCTGAAGCATAATGTCCAAACTTCTGACAATTATAACACTGAACTTGAGATTTTTCGTACTTCGTGTTCGAATTGGCTCTCCCACGACCTCTTGTTGAATTTTCTCCTCTCTCATAGCTATTGTTGGAATTGTTGTTGTTATAATTCCAACCTCGTCCACGACCACGACCTGTACCTCGTCCTCGGCTTCTTCCTCTGCCTCGACCACGTTGGTATCTCTCGTGGCTTTGGATTTCTTCCTTCTCTTTGAGTTGGGACTTGAGGAGTTGTTCATTGATACCTTGCTTCCTTTTATGCTTTTTTTCGTAAGCTTGCAACGATCCTTGAAGTTGCTCAATTGTCATGGTTGTCAAATCTTTAGTCTCTTCTATCGTCACAACGATATATTCAAATTTGGAATCCAACGAGCGGAGTATCTTCTCCATTATTCTGGTATCTTCCAATGTCTCACCGTTTCTTTTTAATTGATTAGAAACGGTTAACACTCTTGTGAAGTAGTCAGAAATAGATTCAGATGCTTTCATATGTAATGATTCAAACTCACCTCTTAAAATCTGAAGACGAACTTTCTTCACTTGTTCAGATCCTTTGCAAGAGGTTTGTAGCTTATTCCACGCTTCTTTAGCGGACTTTGCACTTGAAATTTTCTCAAAGCCATCATCATCTAATGCTTGATAGATGAGATAGAGAGCCTTTTTGTCTCTCTTCCTTGAGTCTTTTAAACTATCCTTTTGAGTTTGGGATAGTGTCGACTCATCTTCTGATTCGGTGTAGCCTTTTTCTACGACCTCCCAGACATCGTGTGCTCCAAGAAGTGCTTTAATTTTGATACTCCAATTATCATAGTTGTCGTTCTTGAGTGTTGGAACTTGAAAGGATACCATACCATTAGCCATACCTTTTAATATGTTTAGAATTTCGAAATTCTGATTGCACGGATGGATTCAGAACGTCGAGAAACTTCAACCGGAACTTGAACCAAAAAGTCAACTTTTGGTCAACGGTCAACTTGGTCAACGGTCAAAGTCAACGGTCAACTCGGTCAACGGTCAAAGTCAACGGACCTGTTTGGCTTTGTCAGCAGCGGCTCGGCTCGATTCCGGCTCGGCTGGGGTTCGGCTTGGCTCGGCTCGGCTCGGTCTGTTAACCCGGTTCAACTCGTTTGAGTTGACTCAGTTTTCTGCAGCGATTTTCCGGCGGCACGTGTGGGCGCGTGGAACCTCCGATTGGGATGATTTTTGCGGCGTTGTGCTCCTCTCGTCGAGAGCTTCGATTTGGTATATTACACGACACTTAGCCTTGCTCTGATACTACTTTGTTTGATCGAAATTCTCACTAAAACAAAAATAAAACTTTTACAACACTCAAAATATCTCACAATACAAAGCTTTGCTTTGTTTCTCACACACTCACTAGAAGCTTTGCTTCTCTTCTTATGTTTTCTTCTTCTTTGTGATTGTATTCCTTTTACTTGCCCCACAGCACCGAGTAGAGCCCAATCACAATGAATACAGCCCCAACAACACTAACCTTAGAAGGTTCTTCTTGATGGACTTGGACTTGGAAATGGGCTTGGTAATGGGCTTGGAAATGGGCTTGGTAATGGGCTTGCTCAAAACAAGTTTATATTTTCAACAGGTCAATCGTCCTAGTTGACATTGAAAGTTGGCATACAATATAAAAAAAAAAAGATAGTTGTCCAATTCAACAAGAAAGAGGTACCGTATAGGCAAAATAGAAAAACCTTGATAAGTTATATTTGTGTTTTGGCTTGGTCAATCGTACTAGTTGACATTGAAAGTTGGCATACGATGTCAAAAGATACATATATATTACTTTTATAATGAGTATTTTTTAACTTAAAAATGTTATGATGAATCAATTAAATTCATCTATTACATTCTCTATTTTATAATAAATTCTTTTATATTCAATTCAAATGCAATAGATGAATTTAACTTGTTTGTCCTAACTTTTTAAAATTAGGAGGTAATTTATAAAAGCATATGTATATATATATATATGTTTTGAATTATATATGTACTAGTTTTGTTGCTTGACACTTTTTATTGATACTGTAATATAATCTAGATGTAATTTGGGTAACCTCAAGGTGAATTATAAAAATTTTTAAAAATAAAATAAAATAAATAATTCAATAATTTCTTTCATTTATCTTAAATACATCAGTTCTACTGAAAAAACCCATGTTTATTAACTTATAAATATGATCTATTTTGTGTTTATACGATATGTTTGAAATTATATATATTAGTTAACTGATGTCATGCATTAAAATTTTTACAACATCACTCAAACAAATTGACAAAAACCGATGTTAATTAAAGATATAAAATAAGTTTTGTAGTGTGTATATGCGTAGATACACACACATATATATAAACACATTATTTTCAAAAGAAAAAAAAAAACATGTATTAGCCAAGCCTTTTGTGTAATTATATGTTTAACACGTAGATGTGAATAATTTTTAGTGGATGGTTTGGTGCCTTAATTAGATTCCGCACTCACTCTTTCTTAATTAATTATCTTGGTAAGCACTTAAAACATTTATTAGTCATAAAGTAACAGCTAATTAAGTTTGTGGCCATTCGTGATTTAAGCTGCAAAATATCAAAGTCATACTCATGTGGTGCGCACAACCAATTTGAGACGTCATTGTGAAAATATTTTTTCACATCTAACTTTGATTGAGTAGCCATTCATCACCCTCTATAAATTTATATCTCTCTAATTTTGGGGTAGATCCATACTAGTGATTGATTTTAACAATTCTGATATTTTTTGATAATTAAATTAATGATAGTCTTGCATGAATTTAAGTATTTTTAATTAAAAAATATATATATTTTTTATATTTCAAGTACCTATTAAAACAACTGAGACTTCAGAGATCAGGACTTTAAGTAATAGCCTGAAACATAATACTATTTTAATTCTACTCCTAACTAGGTAGAAGAGAAGGATCCATACTGAAATAAGAAAAATATCCTTCAATTTGAAGAGATTTAAGCGTAAGTTGCCTATATATTGGTGGATGAGACTGAAATTGTTCACATGGTGATTATTACAATCTGAACTAGGGCTTTGCTTGGTTAAAAAGCACTTGTTAGGATTAGGTGTGCTTGACCATCGCGGCAAACAATTATCGGTAAAAATTAATATATATATATATATGCAAAAGACAAACATTTTTATGACTGGAAATTGTTGTCTTCTTCTCTTTGGAGTTTAGTACAAATTTGTAAAGAAGTCAAGTGTAAAATGCCGTGGCTTGCCAGTCATATGCCTTAAATTTGATACCTTTATGGAAGAGTGCGTGTTAAAAAGGCAATTGTGAATCCCAGCACAAGAATCATTGAGAATTAATTAATAGATTAACTTAATTTTAATAAGATGACAGAAAATAAAAATTATTAAATTAAATTATCTTGTAAATAAAAATTAATAAATTAAATTATCTTGTATCGCATTATTCGCTACATTTACTTATATAAAATTCTATCATCAGATATATAATTTATAATATTTTTTTTTATTACTTGTCTAGTGAGTAATAAATTTATATCATAGATTTTAATTTATTAGACAAATAAATTATCCCCTTATATTCCTTGACAGGATACACCGATGTTATTATTATGAAACATGTTAACATGATACTATACATTTATAAACGAAAATCATGAGGGTGTATATTAGAATTGGTGTAGCCAGCGGAACAATAGAGGGTGACCCTGAAGCTGAGCATGCAGGCTCCTGTTGAGACCTCATTGGAACTCCAAGAGTTCACTTTAGAAGATGAGGCGTCAGATGCCAACTACGAGGTTCTTATTGGCTCTCTTTGAAGTGACAAAGGCAAAGAAAAAGTTGGGGGGCTTTTTAACTTATATTTTTTTCATTTTTATTATTTTTTTACATTGTACTTGAACTTCGATTATGAATAAAATTCGTTTCTTTTTATCCTCCGCTGGTATTTTGATTTGCTCATGTCCCATTCTGTTGAAAACATATTATTAAAATGTAACTCTCAACCAAAAAATTTCATTTTAAACTTCGAAATATAGAAAAAATTCTAGTTTAATAAACTTTTATCTTGAAATACCACCTTCGATAACAGTACTTCTTTTGTATTTGCGCTATGCTTTGATACTTTAATTTTAGAATGACTTAGCCATATTATTGTAGATTTAGTTCTTTATACTCGCTTCGAAGATGCATCTTCATCTTAGAATACTTTAAACACTCTATTTTCAATATTAAATGTTTCATGCATGTCGTCTGATCGAAGACGCACAAACGTACGTTCGTTCTAAGATGTTTCGCATTATCTTTGAATTTTGCATATCAAAGGCGTGCCTTCGTTCTAAGACGCCTTGAGTGCATCATCTTGAAAATTTATATGGAAGGTTGTACCTTCATTCTAAAATGCCTTCAGTGCATCATCTTAAATTTTGCATCGAAGGAGTACCTTAATTTGTTCTAAGAAGCTTAAAACGCATCAGCTTGGATCTTAAGTGTCTCAAGCTCACCATCTAATTAAAGGTACCTTCGTTTTAAGATGCCTTAAACACGTCATCTTGAATTATTTTACTTTTGGATTCTTAAGGACGTATCTTAATATGACTCTTGTATAAAATTAATGAAACCTCAAATCCTATTCTCTATTTTATTTTATGGATTTTGGTATTTAAGAAATTGGAAAAAAAAAATCTTCATTTTTTCAGATATTACCTACGGTACAGTGATTGTGAGATCTTATTTATAGTGAATGAAACTCTTTATAAGTAAACCAGAGTGGAAGATTATTACTGGTTTTGGAAATAGTGTGCATGTGGTAATGACAAACGAAAGACAAACTAAGTAAATTCTCTCTATGACTCATATCTCCAAATATTACGAACAGCCAGACAACATGTACACAAAACAAGATACTTTAGACACACATGTAATATACATCATGATCATATTAAACTTACTATGTACTAGATGATCCTTTTAGACAAACCACAATTTGCATTAAAGACCATAAATAATACAAGATTAAGATAGTAATGACCCTTTTAGTATTATACAGGAGTCAAGATTTTTCCACATTGAACTTCATTAAATAACAGTATTATTATTATTATTAGATATAACTATCTAAAGTGCCAAAACAAGACCAGGCACAGATTTATTGTCACACAGCTTGCTCTCCCAAACACTCTGGCAATTGGCCTTGATCACTGCTGGCAGGGACGATATCTCCTGCGGCCGGCCAGATGGCCCCACTCCCTCAGGTGTCCCGAACCATGTAACTGTCACAGAAGTATTGAAATACTCCCTAACCTGAGTGATTATCCCGTCAGTTACTGTCCACGCATGCACCCAAGAGCCTTCCTTGCCACCCTCTTGGCCGCCCTCAACAATGATCGTCGATCCGAAGGCGACGATGGAGAGAGGAATGAATAGGAAGGACATGCTCTTAGACGAAGACGAGGTTGATCCAGTGAGTATGTGCATCAAATGTTGGTGGGCTGGGGGACCATGAAACCACCACTCAAGGTCACATGCTAGTAGCCGGTGGACCGTCTGGACATCATGTGAGTTGAGAGCCTCGTATAGGGTTTTGACCACCCCAATTTTTTGGTGCTCTTCTTGATCCAGTTCCTCCAGGCTTGAAGCTTGAGAGTTTGCCAGTTTTCAAGACAAGAGTACTACTACAAAGATGTAGAAAAGAGAGAGAGAGAAGGTGTTGTAATAAGTGAGCATTTTGTAGAGTCTATTAAAGGGGTTTATATAGAGGGAATTAGATGTTCGGGATTGGTCGGTTGGGGTTGCATTTGCATGGATCCAATGTTATGTGAATATGTGGCTCTTAAGAGAATGACAAGTCGTTGTTGTTGAAAAATTGTTTATAATGTGATGTATAGTCAATAGTGACAGTTGGGGAGTTTTGAGTGGCCGGGTTGTGGGAATTTGCATGGGATGTGAGTCGGCAATACGGATTTTCAGTATCGATTAAGCACAAGTACTTTATCAAGACTGGGAAAATCAACTACAAACATAGACTACCTAGCAATTAACTCCTAAAAAAAAAGTTCCTTTGTGTTATATGACTCAATACGAATTTATATTTTCAATATCGATTAAGCATAAGTTTACCAAGACTTGCAAAATCAACAACCATAAGCATAGACTACCTAGCAACTCCTTTTTCAATCAACATGATCTTAAACTTTTATTTATTTATTATTTTTTTTAACTTTAAACTTTTATTTTATGATCATAAATTATAACGTAGATACTATTATAGTGATGAGATCCGTTGAACATATGTTTTCTAAATAGTGGTTTTAAAATAAAAATTTTAGAATCTCCTTAGCATTGAATATATATATATATGTATGTATATTTCTTTTTATAAAAATGAATTGATTTTAGTAATATCAACTTATTTATGAGTCATTAGATGCATTAAAGTTTTCGGAATTAAAACTTACTACTATTTTATTTGAGTTATATTTCAAACCAATATAGTTTCAACTATATATAACTTTAGTAGACCTGACGTAGCAAAGCTTGATGGTATATTAATTATGAAGGCATTGAGTATAAATGTTACACGTTGGGTTTTGTCAAGTGAAGCAAGAATTTCCATGCAGTTGAAAATCTGGTTGGGTGGCATTTAGCTAGTACAACAAACAAGTCTATTGTTATTGTAAAAAGGGAAAAAATAAATTGTTTGGATTTTATTACTGATTTGAAGAGTTTGAAAAACACTACTCTGTTGAAAAAGGAACTATAGCACTGGTGTATTTATAGTAAGAGACACGTTGTCAATTATTTTTTGAAAATACTTTAAATAGTTGTGAACTTTATACATATTTTTATAAATATTGCAAATTGCAATACATTTCAGGCATGTGTTTTGTGTACATAGTCGTCGTGCCAGCTTTGCAATTGACCCTCTGCGACATCGGTGGTAATTGGGAACTAGGAAGTATTATAAGCAAAGCAATTATTCAGGACATATTGTCAAGGCCCCTACTTTTGTTCAATGAAGTTTTTATTATCATCTTACAAAAGTCAATCTTTTATACAAATATCCTTGCTAATAATTAATTCTTCTAATTAATATGTAGATATACACTCTAGTCCATATTTAATTCTTTCACGTTCTTTCTCTGTTTGTTTATTTTGTTTTTAAGTTGACATTTAACTTATTAATTAGGCTAAGGTAATTTATTAATATCACCAAACTTAGAGGATCCAAGATGGTGATGGGGCAGGGAAAGAGGAGCTTTCCGAAGAGGGAAGTTCGAAAACTGATGGAGCAGTGGATGAGGAGCTTTTCATGATAATTTTGTCATGAAAATTGATGGAGCAATGGAGAATCAGAAATGAAACAGTTCGTGAAAAAATTCATTTGAAAAGTACAGACAATTTTATCATGAACAATTAAATTGTACTATTAAAACTTATTTAAGTTCTTTAGTGTTAATGAGTTTCAGTTCTTTGATGCTATAAAAAAGAAAAAAAAAATCCTTAAAAAATCAAATGTTCTTTAAATCAATGTCGTGTTTGTTTTAATGAGTGTAAAATGTTTTACGTTGGGTTTTGTCAAGTGAAGCAAGAATTTCCACGTGATTGAAAATCTGGTACTGGTTGGGTGGCATTTAGCTAGTTCAACAAACAAAGTCTATTGTTATTATTGTAAAAAGAAAAAAATTGGTTTGGATTTTATCACTGATTTGAAGAGTTTGAAAAAAACCACTCCTTTGAAAATGGAACTATAGCACTCCTATATTTAGTAAGAGACAAGTTCTCAATTATTTTTTAAAAATACTTTAAATAGTTGTGAATTTTATACACATTTTTGTATAATATTGCAAATTACAATACATTTCAGGCATGTGTTTTGTGTACATAGTGGTCCTGCCAACTTTGCAATTGACCCTCTGGGACGTCGGTGGTAATTGAGAACTAGGAAGCACTATAAGCAAAGCAAATTGTTTAGGACATTTTGTCAAGGTCCCTACCTTTTGTTTAATGAAGTTTTTATTATCATCTTACAAAAAGTCAATCTTTATACAAATTCCTTTGTTTTCCTTGCTAATAATTAATTTTTATAGTTAATGTTTACGTATACACTCTAGTCCCTATTCAAAAATCTTTCATGTTCCTTCTCTATTTGATTTTTTTTTTTTTTTTTCAAGTTGGCATTTAACTTATTATGCTAAGGTAATTTATTAATATCACCAAACTCAAAGAATCGGAGATGGTGATGGGCAGGGAAAGAGGAGCTTTTCATGACAATTTTTGTCATAAAAACTGATGGAGCATTGAAAAACCAGAAATGAAATAGTCTCTAAAGAAATTCATTTAAGAAGTATGGATAATTTTATCATTAAAATTTATGATCAGTTAAATTGCACTATTAAGACTCATTTCAGTTTTTTAGTGTTAATGAAACAAGTTCAAGTTCTTTGATGCTATAAAAAGGGGGGAAAAAATCTTTAAAAAATCAAATGTTCTTTAAATCAACGTCGTGTTTGTTTTAATGAGTATCAAATCCCATGTTGCTTCTGATTTATTCATGGTGGCTCTGTTTATGGTCAAACTTAGATATTGATTCGAGCCGTTTGATTTAATTTGGCATTCATTAAAGGTTAGACACCAATTCTGTATATATGAGGACCAGTATATCATTAAAGACAATGATGTAGTCTCAAGCTTTTTTTTTTTTTAATTCTAAAATACAATTGACAGACCTAGGTGTTCCATTTTTACTTCCATATATACTGTCTTTTCCAAACCAGAATTATAAGACTTGTTGTCTTTTCATTGCTTTTCTGCAATTTTTTATTCTTCTTTTTCTATATTAGATGGGTCATCACTTCCAAAAAGGTCAAAGTACTCTAATATTTTATTAAATTTTATTCAGTGCTGTAAACAACGGTAAATTTTCGCTCATAAAAAAAAATAGTAAATTTTAATATAAAGACATAAAATCCATCCCTTTTTAAAATCGGTATTTATGCACCTCCTAATCCAACTTTTTGCCACCAAGCATATTTTACAAATTTTATATAAACAGTCTCCTCCTACTATTATGGGAGTAATTATTTTCTAATTATGAAAACAAACTTCTAATCTATGTGGCATCAACTTACAAAAATAACGAACATAGCTCCTAAAATTCTAATTAATGAAAATTTTAAAATCTAAAGTTATTACACTAGCATTGCCGCACTGGCAATATATAAGGAATCATAATCATGACTTAACTTTTTGTCCCTAATAAATCTATTTCTTCATTATTTTAATCTATTTAAACACATAATGTAATAATTTGACATTTATTGAAAATAAATGAATAAAGATTTTTACTAGCATTATACATCAATATGTTGTAAATTATTCTATAAAATTTCTTATTCTATAAAATTTCTAATGACTTTATTATAAATACAAAACTTTGTTTTATTATAAGATATAGAATGTATTTATGATAAATTTTCTTTCTTGGAACATTATAAGTAGACATTTGAAAAAGAAACTATATATATCCTTGATTATTATCATCAATAAAGAGAGGTTGTGTGAAAATCATTTTTGCATATCAACCTTAGAACATGATCAAAAGGCTTAAAAATAGAGTTTTTATGTATGGTTAATGCTATTCATTTTGTTCTTCTTCTTATATATATAAATGTGTGTGTATAACTTTTTTTGTATCTTTATAGTGCCCTCTCTAACAGAAATTTTTGGATCCGCCATTAAGATATTGTGATGTACATTAATAATAAATTTACTTACTTTCTCGTTTTTTCTTTTTAGTCAACATTAATAAACAGTTTTAAACATGATTAGGTAAAAGTGAATAAGAATTTTTCTATGTGGTAGGTAAAAATTGATCATATAACAATGTACACATGCTTTCTCTTTCGTTTTCAGAACATCAGAGCATCTTGTTAGATGTTTTAAAATGGAACATGTAGGGTAGCACGCAAAAGCATTTGATTGGGACTAAAATTGAATTATTAGGTTATAGGATACAATGTTCAATCCTTTGGTTCCACATTAAGAACAATCATTTAAAAAATTGTACAAATTATCAATTTTTTAAAAGATCAAAATTTTTATTTTATAACATTTTTGTAAGAGATTCGCTTTTAGCATATATTCCTAAGACATATATATTACAATAATCCTAGTAAAGCAATGCTTCAAGTTAATTAGTGTTAAATTTAGGGCTAATCTTGGACATCGTAGATGAATTAACCTTTTGTAGAAGTAAGTACTCTATTACCTTTTTGTGGCTCTTCAAAATATAATATTATAACTAATTTACAATCTAATTAAAATTAGTTATGTTTGACAAAGACTACACTGACAAAGTTTGAAGTGAAAAATAAGAACCTTGATAAAATTACAAAAGTATCCGAAGCAAAATGTGACATAAAAATATGTTTACTTACTTTTTCACTTTTTCTCTTTAATCAATATTAATAAACAGTTTTAAACTTGATAAGGTAAAAGTGAAAAAGAATTTTTCAATGTAGTAGTTAAAAATTGATCATATAATAATGCATATATGCTTTTTCTTTCGTTTTCAGAACACTAAAACATCTTGTTGATTGTTTTAAAATGGAAATATAAGTAGCAAGCAAGAGCATTTGATTGAGACTGAAATTGAATGACTAGGTTATATGATACAATGTTCAATCCTTTGGCTTATACTAAACCACATTAAGAGTAATCAGTCAAAAAAATCTTACAAATTATCTATTTTCTAAAAGATCAAAATTTTTGTTTTTGTAACAATTTTGAAAGAGAATTCGCTTCTAGCATATATTTCTAAGACACACATTACAATAATCCTAGTAAATTAACACTTCAATTTAATTAGTGTTAAATTTAGGACTAATCGTGGACATCGAAAATGAATTTACCTTTTATAGTAAATAAGTACTCTATTACCTTTTTACAGATCTCCAGCATATAATATTGTAACTGATTTACAATCTAATTAAAGTTGGTTATGTTTGATAACTACAACACTCATAAAGTTTAAGACAATAAATAAGAACCTTGATAAAAGTACATAAGCATCTGAAGCAAAATGTGACCTAAAACCTGAATCTGCTAGGTAGTAGTAGTTTTATAAACTAAGATATAAGAAATGTAAAACCCAAAAGTCCGAGTTAATTTATAGGGAAACAATAGTATTTACGAGTGCTACAAGTCGTTAAAAAGATTTATTCTTTCGAACATCTTTGCTTATAAAATAAAAAAGTATAAGAAGACCAATCTGAGTTATTATCGAAATCGTAATTATTGTGTTTGATTAGTCTATCTCAACTACTTATGCTTACTAAAATTATAAAAATAATTTAGTGAAAATGTCACTAAATGTCATTTTTATTTTGGAATATGAGTTAACATTTGAGTCATATATATCCCATTGTTTTTAACTTTTGAGTTACAAAAGATATGTATATAGACAAAATAACTCTTTATTTAAGAAAAAAAAAAAAAAAAACTAATTTCATCTCTCCAATATGTTTTACCATCGAAATCCCCTTATTCAGCATCTCCTCTGGTGAACTTTCTCTCTTCTATGTCCAACATCTCTTTTCATCTTCCTTCTTCTTCTTACTTCTTTTTTTTTCCCTTCTTTTTTCTTTTTCTTCTTTCCTTGCTTGACAATACAAATTTACAAATGCAAATTTGTGATTTCCAAATTTCCTTTCACTAGTCACATGAGGAAAGTTGTTGTGAGTCATGGTAGAATTCTAGCCCTAATTAGTGGCTGGTTATGCTGCCATACATGATTAATGATGCCAATTTGCCTATAGTCACTTAAGGGTTATTTGTTTCTTTGTCATGAAATTTGAACTGTATTAAAAGTTACTAAAGAATGAATAGAAATTTGAAATTTGAATAATGTATTTTTTTTTTCCCCTTACATCTAAATTCATTGTAAACTTATTTGTTTTTTAGAGTTAAAATTATCTGAAAATTAATAATTTAACATTTTATACCATTTTTATTACTAATTATTAAGAAACTTTATTTAATATGGTACAAACAACTAAAAACCAAATAAAAAAAAAAAAGCAAATCCATTAACACTTTTATGTACATATTATTCATATTTAAAATATGATTAAAAAAAAAACATGGTAGAATGAATAATATTCATATGTTTGATTAAAATAAAATGATCTCTTAATTGAATTATAAAGCAACTAAAAATAAATAAATTAAAATGAAATAGTCAAATTCTAAGAAAATTTGGAACGAGATGCCAAAGTATTTTAAAAAAGAAGAAGAAGAAGAAAATTTGTATAATATAAAATTAGTAGATTTTTGGAAATATATTTTTGGGGGAGTGTAAGTTGGAATAAAAGACTTTAAATATCATTAAATAGTCACTTAATGACGTTAGACTATCATAACTAGTCACTTGGTTCAAAAGTCCTCCTTACTAGTGAGCATTTCATTAGTCATAGCAAGTTATACTATCGTGATTAACAACGTTAGACAAGTATAATAAATTATTTTGTTTCAAAAGTCTGCTTTTTCAGTAAAAGAAAAGGAAGAAGAAGAAGAAAGAAGCTGGGAGATGCCAAAAGGAGAACGGAGAAAATTCATAGGAAAAAGACACTAGACGAAGAAGGATTCCAGCAGTGAAAGAGACTGGAAAAGAAAATTTTAAGTTGTTTTTTTCTTCACATGGCACTTTTATCTAAACATATGTCATTTATATAACTCAAATATGAAAAAACATATGCCATTTACGACTCAAATATTAAAAATAATGGGATACAATAATGTTTTGTTGTCTTTTGGCTAACAGTTCATCGTTTGAGACGATATTAGTCAATCATTTACCAACCATAATGCCAATTATAGTACCTAATTTTCTTTTAACACCGACTGATATAATATACATTTTTTTTTCAACCAAGCTTCAATATCATAATCTTCATTTTTCAATTAGTCGACCTTAAGTGACTCAACCAAGGACACATCACCAGGTGTCGAGGCGCTACAAGGGCACATTGTATTGGAAAATGACATGTTAACTTTGTGATTGTGGTTGTGGTTGCTTTATGTATATGGTGATGCAGGTGCTTGCCAATTCTGAATCAGAAATTGCTTTGAAACTAATTAATTAGACATAAATTGTCACTCATCTTTTGTAAGCATTTGCCTAAAGTTGCATGCAATAATGTCATAAAATTTGCTCAACTTTCGGCCAATGCTGAAATCACTTAAAGACTTATCAGTTGTTGAAGAAAGTCACTCAGCCCACAATAATTTGCCGACCTCTGGGATCCTCTATAGCCACCATTCACACAATATTATCACTTTTTTATGCATTTGAAGGTTTAAATATGGTTTTACTGCAACATTTAAATTGTCAATTTTAACTATTTTGCAAGATCAATCTGTTACAAAAAGCTAATTAGATGAGGCGATTACATTTTTCAATCAACCCTATTTTTTTTACAAATTCTACTAAAATATAACACTCTTCTTAGGTTCAATATCCATTTTGATCCTCATCCATCATTTTTTTTTTCCTTTTTTTATTATTGACATCAGGTTAGAACACTGATGAGATCAATTAAAATGAGATTCTAAAGTACGGTTCGAATTTTTATTCTAAAAAAACGAGAAAAAGTTATTCACAGAGAGTGAAAAAACTATTTACATATTAGTTGGGAGATTATGGATCGAACTCACGACTTTAGTGCATAAGTGGGGTGACTATACCACTATATCTATCCTATTTATCTATCAATTCAAACTTTTAAATTTAATAGTGACTATTTATATCACAAGTTTATGTCAAATACAAAAATAATTTGAATTTAAATATGTCAACATCACATTACTTAATATGGCGGTCCTTTGAGTTAATTGTGGATATGTTTAACAATCGTGATTACTAGAAAATAAGTAGAAAATATACGTAAGGCTACGGGGTATTCGAGGCTCATATATATATATATATATATATATATATATCCTAAAAGCTGCGTTCAAATTTGTGTGAAAGAGTAATTTTACATTATCCGAAAGATATAGATGTGTTATTGATATATAACTATTTTATCATTATAAAATTATACACCAATTGTGACTTTTTTTTTTTTTGGGATATTTACACAAATTGTCACATTAATTAATATGAAATTAGAAAAAAAAAAAATCTTTTTGAATATAGCAGTGTTGTACAATATAAGGTCTACCCTGACACAAAATTAAATGGTTTGAATGACTTCGGCTTTGATTATAATTGCTTCCAATTCACAAAGCTTCTTTTGCAATAATAATACCACTAGTCAATTTGAAAATTTTCTTCGTGCAAAAGTTTTAAAAAAAAAAAAAAAAAAAAAAGAAAAAAATCAAAGCCGGTGCCTACCCAAGTTTGGGCTTGGGTCCAATAAACCCAAAATCAGAATTTCAGAGCTGCGCCTTGTCATTACAATTACCCTAGCTAATATCCCTAACCCAAAATTACAACTTGTTTAATTACTAATTGTTACGATGACTATATACTATTATAATCTTAATATAAATACAAAATTAAAAATAATATTGAAAGAAAATAAAATAAATAAAATAAAATAGTGGATACGAGATTTACGTGGTAAAACCTTTAATGTGAAAAAATATGTGTAGACTAAAACTCAAAGAATTTTATTAAATAAATAATTACAATACAATATCTTTCTAAAATTTTAAGAGAAAACTAGAGAGAAAAAAACTCTCAAATGTACCTAAGATCTAGTACTAGTACATTGAACTTGTGTCTTAGGATACATAAAATGACTAGCACCCATACTTTTATATAGATGCACAATGACGATCATCACATATGCTTCACAATGTAGCAAATAATATAATATTATAATAGCGATTCCTTTGAATAATTCAAATTCTAATTGATCATGCATATAGACCAACTCAAAATCACATTCATATGTACCACCACTCAAAAGTCAACAAAAATGTGTTTCACCTTTTTCAAATTGCAACTGCATTTTTTATCTAATTTCAACATTGCAACTTCACCAACTAGTGGCTTCATCTAATTCTGACTTTTTTATTATTTTTTTTTCTAACACTAATCTTATGCCCATTTGACATTTTAAAGGATTGAATTGGATTACGTTACTAAGAAATGTATGTAATACTAGATCATGATTCATGACATGACCATTCTCCACATAATTATGAAAGCCATCTTAACGGCACATTTAGTACTTAATCTTCATAATGTTTTAGAGTCACCTGTAGAATGCTTGATCCGGATTATATCCATCCTCCTCGTTATTGTGGAGCCGTTAGTATAAATGTTTAATCTCGATAGAGATATCAATTTTCTTTTAGAAATAATTTAATAAAAAATTGAGGATAAATGGGTGGTCTAGTGGAAAGATACATATCACATGCCCATCAAATGGCAAGTTCGAACCTCACCTCTCTCATCTTTGTATAAGTAGTCTTCTTCTAATTTATAGGAGTAGCAGAGCCGTTTCATTAAAGCTCTATCTAGGTTAGTCTCACTGACAGTTTGACTCGTAAAAAGTGACTAAAAAAAAAATCTCAAAACCTTAATTGGGCATATCCAAGTCCAATAAAAGCCCACTCAAGAAAGAGCCAATGACCATAATACCCTCACGGGAACAAAAACACTTTCTCCCCTAAAACCTCCCCTCAAGATCCAAAACCTCCGTAGACCTCCACCAACATCGAAAATGCTGCGTCTCATTTGCAGAGCCGCTGTCTCCAAACCCCAAAATTCCGCCGTCTTCAATCCTCCTCCGTCCACAGCGATCCTCAGTCACCACCGCTACTATTCCAAGCAGAACAACAACAAGAAACAAGACAATAACAAAAACAACAAATCCAAGTCCAAGTCCAAGTCCAAGCCGTCGGACTCCGCTCCCTCCTCCATCCTCCATTCAGAATCCGCCACGTCAGCAGCAGCCGACGACTCCGAGTCCACCAGAGCTCGCGCCCGCTTACTGTCCATCGACGAGCGAGATCCATCTCTCGATGTCGGACCCAACAACCGTCCTCTCTTCACATCATCCACCACTCTCTCTTCTCTCACGCGCCGCGACGCCTGCACTTACTTCAAATTCAGGTAATACCAAAACCAAAACCAAAACAAAACAAAAAAAAATCAATTTTTTTCAAATACGACGTCGTTTTAATGTGTGTGGTTTGGTTGTAGTGAAGAGGAATTGAAGGCGGCGATACCGGAGGGGCTACCGGCGGGGATGGTGTCGGAGTTCAGGGAGTCGATGAGACCAGCATTGCTTGTGAGGAAGAGCTTTGTTGATATTCGTGACAATTTTAGACGAATCGTTGATCCTACCTTGACCTGGTCTAATGGTAATAAAAGCCTCAGCTTTCGAGATTGAAAGATTTCGATTTTTCAAGTTTTGGTTTAATTGATAGGTTTGATGATGATCATAGGGGCAAATGGTTTTCTTTTGTTAGTATGCTTATATGAGTTGATTTAGAATAGAGAGATTATTTATTGCGAAATTTGTGTATAGACTTAGATACTTAGAGCTTATATGATCAACGCGTTCTAACTTTTAAATCGATGTTTTTAAGAGAGGGAATGCAATGAATGACTGAGATTAATGATATAAGATTAGTGGTCTTAACAATCTAAAGTTAGGGCTCATTGACCATAAAAGCTCTGCGTACACGTGATTGTAGATGTGATGATTCAATTTCAGGTGTCTCAGTCGTTCATTGTATTTAAATTAAATAAGAAAAAAAAATATTTTTAGGAGAAAAAATGTAGTTTAAAAGTTAGGACGTACAGATCATAGAAGTTTTACGTAGATACGTGCTTGTAGATGTGATGATTCGATTTACGGTTGAAAGTGTGAGAATTTTTATTTTTTTTTATTTTATTTTTTTATTTGTTATGCAGCTCCGAAAGTTAAGAAGCAAATTGTATTGGATGGTCCAGCGAGCTGTGGGAAGAGTATTATGTTGGCAATGCTTGTTAAGTGGGCTCGTGATGAAGGTTGGCTGGTTTTTTATGTCCCTAGAGGCCGGGAGTGGACGCATGGTGGATATTTTTCTAAAAACCAGGAAACTGGTCTTTGGGATACTCCTCTGCAGGCGGAAAATGTTCTCAAGGCAAGAATTCACTTTTATTGTTTAGTAGTAATGTTAGAATGTTATTTGGACGAATCAATCGCTGTTAATTTAAGTGATGAACAGTGATCTGTAATTGTAGCAATATATTGACTTAACATAAAAATTATGACTATAAAAATTAGAGAACTCGTGTAAATGTTGCTAGTTAGTTTGATACATTATATACTTGTAGCTGATTTGAACCATCCCTCCTGCCTTTTATTACTATTTTTTTATGTTTGATTTTTGTTTGGTTTATCTGTTTATTCAGATTCATCTATTGTTTGTGCTATGTTTTCATATTTGCTTCATTGTTTCATTTTTGTACAGGATTTTTTGAAATACAACGAATCCCGCTTAAGAGAATTACCGTGCCAAATACTTGATCCTATTCGACTGGGAGAGGGTGCTGGTGTTGGACTGATGAAAGGGGTTGATTCGAAGGAAATACCTGAAGGTTCAAGTCTATATGATCTTGTTCAAATGGGCATAATGCAAATGCATGCAGCTGTTGGTGTTGTAGTTCGTTTGAGGAAAGAGTTATCACTTGTGAAAGATATTCCTGTGCTATTTGCAATAGATCAAGTGAGCGCCTTTTACGTATATTAGCTAATTTAATGTTTAGTATGTTGAATATCTTTTATATTCTACTGTTTCTATTCTACAGCTTCATTGCTGTTATTTATGATGTGCTGGTTTATTTTTTCATTGATATGTTGCTGTTACTTGTCTCCAGTATAACAACTGGTTTACTTTCAGTGAGTATGAGGAGCCAGTAACTATTCGGTCTACTCGACCAGTACATGCTAGGGAAGTTGCAATGGTTAGTATTACCTCTTAATTTTAGCAACTGTTTGAGCAGGTTCTTTCTTTTTATTAAATTTAAACTTTACCACTTTCTGGTGATTTTATTTTTTACTTATTCAAATATTGTCTCAGCCTTAGGTTCAATGTTTTCACTTGGATGGATGGCTTCAGTTTTAGTTTGTTTCTTAATGAAGTTGTCATCATACTGTTTTAGATCATGGATGCATATATATATGTCAATTTTAATTCCTAAATTTGAGATAATTGGCATGTGGTTCTCGTTATCCAATTTCACTGGACTTCTGACTTGACCTTCTTGCATTCAATGTCCGTCAATTTGCCATCTTCCTGTCACTTTGTTCACTATATTAGATGATTTTCTTCCCTTTTTTTAATTTCCCAAACTTTTTGGCAGGTGAACGCCTTTAGGTCAATGATGCATGATGACATGATGGTGGGTGCTTTCTCTCATTCAACAGCAGTGGGAAAGCTCCGTAAAGACTTACCAGATGTGCCTGCAGATGCACGTATTAATTTGCCACGGTACAGTTTAGATGAAGCAGCAACTGTTAGCCATTACTACCTTAGGTATGTTTATGAAATTTACATGCTTTCTAGTTTTCAAATTGAACTCAGTAATTATCATCAATCTTTCTTTGGCATCAGTTTGGTCATGTAATTTTGAGCCCTAAGTTGTCTAGTTGGTAATTAGTAGTGTTAGGTATGCTCTTAGTTTCTCATTCATGTTCAAAACTTGTGCTGACAGTATAAACTTGTTTTTCAGATTGTAGGTTCCCTATAGAGATAGGTTTTGATGCCTGGAGTTAAATTGTCTTTTAAAACTAACATGAAAACTATGGAATATCTCTCTCTATCTCTTTCTATAGCTTCCTTGTCGGTTTACAAGTGAGTATGTTGTCATATATATATATATATACACAACATAAATATTAGCATTTTAGGCAACTAATTTTTTCTTTATCTGCGAAGTAAATAAAACAAAAGCTGATTTATTTATCTGAAATTACTGCATAGCTGCACGTATGTGATGTTAATTATTCTGTAAAATAAGATTCAACGGAAACATTTAGATGATTTCTACTCACACTGTTTGACCTCTGCATGTTGATGTCAACTGAAAAGAAATCAGCTTTGTCAATTTACCTGATTTCAACTAGTTGATTCTTGTCCTTTTTTTTGAGCTAGCAAGTTAACAAACATGAATACATTTCATGGTCATTAGTCTATTCATCGTTAGCTCCAATGAGAACATTGATCAGTTAGGGTTCTCTTTGCAATATCATTGGGAAATTAGTGAGCACGGATACTTTCCCCATGCAACAATAATTCAAAGTCTCAACTATCTTGTCGGTTTTTCTATGGCAGGCAAAGACTAGTAAACCGCGAGTTTTTTACCGAGGAAAATTGGAAAAGGGTTTATTATTTATCTAATGGAAATGGATCGGAGATGAGGTCATTGCTTCCGATTGTGCGGTAACATGGAGTTTGCATATATGATGCTTTCACGGCTTTCTGTTTCTAATCTCCGCTCCATTGTATCCTCACATTATGATTCGATCAGTGATTACTGATTCTCACAGTAAGTTACTTTCGTCGAGATCCTTATTCAACAGTAACGGAATTGGCGTCTCAAGGCAACGCCACCATATGTGGACCAGTTCACGTCTCGTAGTGTCTCCTTTTTGATAGAAATTTTGCTCATAAAATTTATAAATGCAGATTGGATTGGTTGAGAGAATTGTATGTAACAAACTTGTGTACCATGATGTGGCAATTTCGCTACACTAACAAGTTACACCATCCATTTTGTTCCATTCTTTGTTTTTCTCATATCTAATACTTAGTATCATGGAGCAAAAATAACTTTCCTAGAAAGTTGTTATTCCAATCAAAAGCCAACATATGATAACTTTTCGAATTTTACTTTTTACAACGTCCAATTAAAAGCCAGCATGTGGTTTCATTTTTTAATTTCACTTTTTAATTTCTTGGTTTTTTTTTTTTCAATTAAAAAACCTATTTTTGGTGGCCGAGATCTAAGATGTTTCACTTTACATAGAATTGATTTGATCTAAAGGTGGAATTATTTAATAACTTGGAGATTTTGTTGCCAATCTTATTAGAACTTATATAAGTTCGTGTAATTGCAAAATTAAGTAAAAGCATGCCTCAATATTTCACACAGTTTAACTTTGTAATTTGCATAAATGTCGTTGAAAGCTCAAAATTTGGAGAACTTCTAGGTGGAAAATTTATAACCTTACATATATATATATATATGTATATATAACCTCATTATATTTTAGTGGACTGACAATGCCCCTTTTTCACTTAATTTAAAACACTAATAAGCTCTAAGATTGCCCTTCTTATCAAGCTTTAATATCAATATAACCAAACATAATTTGAAGAAAAACCTCTTAATGACCGAACAACAAACTTTTATTTACAAGTTTTTATCCGTAGAAACAATTTTTAAAGATTCACTTTAAAAACTCTACTCATAAATATGTCAAGAAGGTCTTCAATGCACCATAGTTTATACACCCTATTCGATGATATCATACCATATGATATGAAAAAATTTAGAGTGAATGTATGTTATGGTGTGTCAAAAATTTTCTCCCATCTAGCCTGAATGAAGAGTTCCTCCGACCATTCCTCAGAAATCATATAAGTCATCATCGTGACACAAAACAAGAAGAGAGAATCCCTGAAATTTACCCTTTTATTTGTTTTCCAGTCTCTGGACTTCTAATAGCCCTTTCCAAATTGACAAACAACGTTTTGATTTCTCCATAAATTTAGGGATTCACGATAGTCCTTTTAACTATTGAATTTTAAAGAAAATAATTTTACAAAAACACCCACTGTACACAATTCTATAATACAATCTTTTTTAAACTGTATGTCTGTATTCTATGTTTAACATGACCAAAAATAGCAATGTCAAGTCCTTGACTCTACTCTGCAAAACCTGCATCACAACACATGATAAAAGATCGCTTGAAAATAGATATGAGGTTCAAAAATTCAGGTTGCTTGATCTTAAAACCAACATTTAACTGAGTTCGGGTTGGTATAAGTTAAAAAACCAACTTGGCATCTAAAGAACTATGTACTTACCTGGGGATGAAGTCCGGTTTTCTAGGTTCTTGGTGAAAATAAAAACCCAGAATCTGACATGCAAGTAGAAGAACCATCACCCTGAAACAAATTTTACAACAACGTATGGAAGAAGTCACGACTGAGTGGTGGCTCATGTATGATGCAGTAAGAGCACACCTTGTGCCAGGAATCAATAATGCTTCCATAGAAAGTTGGATTCTGATATTCAATCATCACGTCTACAGGTCTTCTTATCTTAATTGAAAGCCCACATCTCTTGAACGAGAAATTGAATTTTCATGCTTGACTAGTACACTGTATGCTTCTAATTGCTGCTTCTTTTTTACATATGTGGTCAGTTGTAAAAGAATCCGCAAAAGACACAAAATTGTTGTCGGAGATCAGAATGGAGACTGGCATAATGGGCATGATGACTTGTGAGAAGTTGAGAACCACTTGTAGAGGCACGCTGAGTGAAACTTGTGTTTGCAGGTTTTGCAGCCAAGACGAGGAAGGCTGTGATTGGTAGTGTGGATGACACTGTAACATATAGGGCACTCCTCAACTCCTTCAAATTCCTTGTCGAAATTGCGCTTCCATATTCGTATAGCCTCAGCTAAAGCTCCATTCTGCAACAAAAAGTAAGGAAAATTACTTATCTAGCTAATCCAAATATTTTCTTGATTCACCTGTCCATGCCAAATTTCGATGCATCTTTCATGATTGAGTGCACTTTCTACAAAGCACCAAAATTGATCTTTTCCTAGTGCCCTACTTCTGGTGGATCAAGTCTTTGTACATGAACTTGATTAAGTCTACAATAAAGCATCAAGTAATAAAATAAAACAAGATGCAGAAACGAAGAAGTGTAAAACGCACCTGGTTACGAACAAATAACATCATAGACATTAACCATTTTCTCTGCTTCACTTCACTGATCCCTAAGCTCCTCACACAGTCAACATCAACAGGCCGCAACGGGTAGTATGGAGGTAGACGGATAACCAGATCCATCTTTGAATCATCCTTTGTGTAAGTGGCAACAACTTCATTTGCCGATTTGCTCACAGAGAGTGAAAAATTCTCATCAGCAACGTCAGCTTTCTTGATCTGCAATAAGTCAAAGCCACTAAGATGTTTAAATAAATCTATAAACTGGGTCATGCTCAATAGTCCATTATGTTTTTTGCAGAATGAAGTCTGTCACTGTATTCAGAATATGGTTATATGAAAAATAAGTGAAATAGTACCAGAGAACATAAAGCCCCAAGCACCCAACAACGTCCGTAGACACTAATTAATTGGAATTCGTCTTGTTCAAGTACAAGGCCAAAAGAATGTTGAAATTTATCCAGAGGCTCTATTTCCTAGAAGGCTCATCACTAAAGATCTTTCATTTTATTACTACCATAACTATTTAAAAAGAAAAAAAGATAATAAAACTCCAGTTTTTCAAAAAGAACTACGTTTTTTATAATGTAAAAAGTTTTAGTTCCTTCAAGCCAAAATATCGTTCATATGCAACAAACCTGAGATAGTTCATTTGCAATTAAGGGAGGGCTGCACCATTGTCTAGTAAAGGATTCAACCAACGATGAAGTGGAACGGTCGCGTAAATCAGTAAACCATCCTCGTACATAAGCAGGGAGAATACACAACATCATACCGTAGATTGCTCCAGCAAGAGTAGCTAGTTTCACAGGTTCAACAGGCCAAAGTGATTCCATAGAAAACAATAATGAACCTGTTGAAATAGAGTGTGTGGCTGCAGTTGCAGCTGCTGATAACTCAGCAGGAAGCTCCCCATCTTTCTTTTTCAGACCCTGTGTCATGTATTCCAAAGGAATATGCTGGAAAATGCAATCTAATATCATTGGATTAGCAGAATCTAGAATATACTGAACCAATCGCTCCCTCGAAGGTGTTAATGATGGTAGAGACAACAAGTGCGAAAGTAACAAAGACCATGCAAGGAATACATTCATCTGTGAATTTGAACAGAGAAAGTTACATCAATGCAGATACTGAATTTGATGCCAGAATATATGTAATAACTTTAGAAGGCAAAAGAGAAAAGTAATTTCACTGCAGATAGAAGCTAAGTTACCTGTTGTTCAGCTGCCAAATCCATTTCAAGAACCTGATAAGGTAACTTTTCAATCATGCAAGAAATTTCATCCCTCAAATGCAGAGTCTCTTCACCGGGAGGGGATGTCTCTTGGTCAATACTGGAGTTATTATATGAATAAACTGTAGCGTCTTCACTGGTTATAGCCAATTGAGAAACAGGTTCAGATGACAAAATAGCATATGCAGCAAACTGCAAGGATGCTATAGGTTTCGAAGAAAACAATATAGCATATAGCGCACTTATAGGTCCTTTGCTAAGTCCCCAAAACTCAACTGACTTAACTGCTCTATCTCTTACTTGTGGAGATGAGTTCACAACAATTGGCGCCACCAATTCCCAGAAACAAATATGACCATGACGTGATGCCACTATAATAGATGCTGCATCAAGACAGTATGAACTAGCAATGGCCTCAGAAATGCCAGTGCAGAAGAATAAGCGAAGAGCAGCTTCTACAATCCGATCTATGATATGGTTGCATTTTTCTGTCTTCAAGATACTTAGACTGTCTAATTCTTTAGCTTGTTGACATCTTAAAAGCTCATGACATAAAGAAAATGAAATAAGAGAATTTCTAGCATTGTTTATAGGATGCGGGTCTGAAATTAAAACAATTTTCTCAATTTTCTTAAGATTAACATCCAAATTATTAATAGAACTGCCAGCAATAGCATCATTCACATTTTCAGCAACCTCCTCCATCATCACAACAGTTGATTGAATCCAACGACTCACATGTGAGAAGAAAAAATCCCAATCATCTTCATCAAATTCCTTCCAGCAATAACCTACTGAAATAACCATCAGCTTTGACAGCAACGACTGTACAACAGGCAACTGATTAGTTGCACCAACTCCATGCCTCTGCTTCCGATACAACTCAAGTATAAGTGTTCTCTCTTCATGGCTGATATACCTCTCCAGTTTCAATGGTTCTGTTCCTCCCGCGGCACGTAGCGGATAGCAAGATATAACCAACTGAAACCATTGTTCCATATCTACAACAAATTAAATGGTAGTGTCGATACAATTGATTAAAGAGGAAATACCATATTTCAATAAAATTATCAGTTAACAGAAAATTAATGGCCTTTATAGCAACTTCGGCATTTAATGGGCTAAGCATAACCATATAGACAATTAAACATAATGTTTGCTTCACTTCTTTCAGGTAATGTTACATACCCTCATAAAATAATATATATTTCAGGAAGTTTGGTTGATAATTAAGAGAACACACACTTACCTTTTTCAGCATGCCTTGTAAATAAAGGTGGGAATAATAGAGTTCTCTGGAGCCAGCTTTTGATGGTATCCTGCACCTGATTATCTTCAACAGCATCAGGGTCAACATCTCCATTACATTCACCAGAACTGATGCTTCTCCAAGTTAATGGTCGTATAAGAACACTAACAATCAGAGGAATAATGCTCAAACAGTTTATATTAACTGATTCACAGATAAAAAGTTTACTTTGAAGCAGTTTGAATAGAGTCACAGCTTTGACCTCTTCCCATATATCATCTCTAAACAAAGTAAGAAGCAAAGATACAAGAGCTCTCAGATGGGGTTCTTCAATATCCTCCACTTTATCACCTAACACAGGCCAATGATTGTGTACACTCTTGGCACCACTTTCTCCATGAACAAGAGCACCATCAAGTAGAATGTTGAAAATGGAATCCAGCAAGCTTTGTTCAGAAGAGCTACTTCTACTCTTGGCATATGCACTCAACAAAGGCAAGAAAGAACCCAAAGCACTGCCTCCTGGCCATCTCCATGTGCATAACATTTCAGCAGCAAGCCAGGCTCGAGAACTAACCTCATTATATGTTGTTTCTTCATGTAGAAAGGGAGAAGCTTGTGTAGCATAACCGCCAACAATTTTATCAAAGCCAACTTTTGAGATAAGCTTGTCAATCAAAGCGACAAACTTGCAATGCCCAGATACCTGCACCTGAAAATTGTTAGTAACATGAGAGCCATTCAGCTCTTAATCCAATTTGTGCATTTTCTATTTTAATAAATTTAAGAAAAATGAGATAGTTAATCGTTCAGGGCAATAATTCCAGAGTGCTGTCTATGGCAATAATTCCAGAGTGCTGTCCTAATTAGACACTGCTCCACCACAAATTCAGTCTTCCCATGTTTAATTTTCAATCATTCAAAATTTATAAGCTACAATACGTTTTAAAAGTGTTAGTAACCATCAGACCTAAAAACTTGAACTTATATGAAAGGGCACCAACAATAGTAAAAAAGCTCTCTAACACACCCTCTCACATGTAAGACCAATGGGCTTGCCATGATTGACAATAGATTCTTCAACCAGCTTGACATCACAGCCAATCAGCACAATGTTTTTGCATACAGGAAAGCCAACATATGGATCAGATGACTACACTTAAATTAATTGGTAATCATTTTATCAGATGAATTAGTTGCGACTCAAGCATACGAGGACATCCAAGATTGAAGAGTTTTGAGTTAAGAGACAATATTCTTCATTCTAACATTTCAGCCAAGAATGACAGGAATAAGATGAATGGTGGATGCAGTCAGAAAGAAAACAGAAGCAGCTGAGGAACCTAGTCCACTAGTTCATGTTGCTCTTCAAGCTAAGGCTATGTCATGAATACAAGCAATACCAATTCCTGAATTCAACAAGAGAAACCATTATTTCTTGTCATAGCATCCTAACCTTGTGCACAAAACTAATCTCCAAATTCTTATTTTCTCATAATGTGGTGCTGAAAATACAAAGATTTTCACTAAACTGTAAACTCATGAAAGCTAAACTTTAATAATAATAATTATTATTATTATCATTTATAAATGAAGAAATGAAAAATGTAACTCACATGTATTTCAATAGGTGCATTTTCAATATTCAGGGCACCTGATTCTTTTGGGGTGCAGAAATTAGGAGTTATCCACAAAGGCCACTTATCACCCTTACTCAGAAGCTGGTCTAACAAAATTTGTTCCTCATATTGCTCTTGACCAAGACATTCAAGTACTTCCAACATCCACATGCAGCACAAAGAGACTATTTCCTCAGTCTTTAGATTATCTTCCATAAAAATGGCCATCTTAATAGACTGAATCAAGATACTACCCAATCTTTTCTGATTATCAATGCCAAGACTTCTCCAGAATTGAGTATTTATCTTAGTATGAAATGCATGCACAGATTCACAAAATTCCAACCGGCTCTTGATTTTCTTCTTAGATTCATCATCAAGGATATTGTCAATTGCTGAAGCCATGCTGAATTCCCAGGCAATTACAAATACAGCAGCTGAAATACTTGAAACTATAGCATCTTCACCATCAAGTGTTTTTAAGGTAAAGAAGCTACCTTCAAGTATGTCAAAAGCAAACTGAGCCATCTCAATCACATTTATAGAGCTTCCATTTTCCAATTTTATATTAGTCACTGCAGAACTAAGTAGAGAGCCAGTATTTCTGATCCAAGTGAAAGAGGACTCCCAAAGAAATGTAAGTAACTTCTTTAAAACCTCGTTAAAAATTGTAACCAATGCATTTCTAGACACAAAAGGAAATTGATTGCCTTCTCTTGAGCCACCAAGAAGAGCCCTGCATGTAAGATAAATGAGACTTAGCTATAAAACTATAACTAAGACGTGCGAAAAATCTCATCATGCAATAAGCTTTAAAAAAAATAAAGTCATATCAGCAATTATAAACTTAATTGTATAGAGATGAACTCATATTGACGAAGCTATTCCCATCTGAGACACCAGTAGCCTCCGTAAGTTCCTCCACCATTAGCTTTACACTAGTAATTGGGCCAGTAATTTTCAAAAAATAGGGACCCGAAGTCAACCCTAGAGAAAGGAATACACGAACAGAAAACTAACATAAAATCTTCAGTCCATTAATCATGAATGTATGTCCTCGAACTATGGTTCTTCTCAAAATAAATGGATTGAATCAGTGCTTGCATGTTTTGACACAAATGCGCAACGGGCTACTTTCACATCATCTATTTTAAAAGGTAAGAAAGATCTAAATTGGTTTTAAACAACTGTTAAAAAATGAATAATGCTATGCTACCCAAATAATATGACATATAAGTTATCAACATCACTTTATCTCATAATTTACATAGTGTTAGTAATTCATATACCACATCATATGAGCGTGATTTTGGATAAATTTTTTTTTATCAACCTAGCATTACTATTAAAAAGAAAGGGCAATATGCCCCCTAAAAAACATTTAATAGAGTTACTCCACACGAAAAGGATATGACATTATGTGATAACATTATGACCACGAACTTACAATGGAATATAATCAATTGCTGATATAAGTATATATCTCATTTATAATGCAGAAAATATATCAATTGCATTTCTCAAAATATACATGATAGAAACTTCTTATATCTAGACTTTTCCATTAGCATACCGTATAAAACGTGAATCAGAAGCTCCAAAAGGGGAAGATGAACAGGCAATTGCAACAGCAGTAGATTCCAGAAGCTCATGGTGCCAGTTATCAGGGAATGAATCTTGCCGATGACTGGAACGTTTTCCCATCTTCCTCATTGTTATTTTGTCTCTTGCTTTCTCTAAGAGTGTCGCTAATATCACTATGCTATCAGAGTCTAGGGATCCAGGCCCAGGTCCAGAATGTTTTGAATTAGTTGCGAATGAAATTACAGCACATATTTGGTCATTAAAATATTCATCATCAAACAATGTAAGCAACAGATCTAATCGAGCACTTGTAGAGTAATTATGTTCATGCAAACACCAAGGAACAAATGTTTCCTTGAACACTTGCATGAAAAACCCAGAATCCATGCCTCTTTCTCTATCAACAGAAAGAGAACTACAGCCACGCTCTTCATTCTCAACAAAAAGTTCTCGGACAATGTTGCGTGGTCCAAATACACGTATTGAAGCTGACAAAAGTCTTATTCCATCTACTGAATCCTGATGCCAAGAAGACAAAATAGAAGAGGGAGTAATTTAAGTAAGAATGCATGAAGAAAACACAACATAAATTGCAGAAGAGATGCCCATAAGCAACATAATAAAAAGATCTAAATTTTGACTCCATCTCATGTAGCTACCACTGTAATGGTAAACAAAATTCCATTTTTCCCCTCTCCATATCTTGTTTGGGGATTTGGGTGGGTTTGAAAACTCATTCAAATTAAGAACTGAGTCTTTAGAAAAAAGTTACTGAAGATAGCAAGTCCGCTGGTGGGTCTATTAGATAAGGCAGGTGTAGATAGCTAAAAAGTCTAGCTTCCAGTATCCATTAAAGACACTAAATCCACACTGACATAAACCCAATAGGTAATGTATTAGGTAAACTTATGAAGGGTTTATTTCCATGACATCCATGGCGGAAACTTTAAAATTGTGTGATAAAACTTACCAGTGACCTTATCAATGGGAAAGCCTTGGCCAGCATTGGTCCCACTAAATAAACCAAGGGCCAAGGTTCACCATTTTGCATAGCATGTTGTTCCAGAAGTGACAAAAATTTAATGATCTGCTCTATATTCTCAGTATGTCTTTCAATGATTTCTTTTTGCTGAAACACCTGAAGGCAAGTCTCCTGAAATGCCACAGAAATGGAGGAGAGCAGTTCATGATCCAGTGAGTAAATATCTGCAAGAATTTCAATGATGCATTTCCCCAACTCTTGGATATAACTCATGGGGTACTTAATGTTCAGAGTTTCCAATGTCTTCTTGTGGAAATGCCGAGTACCATCCTCAGATGGATCTACAGACACTCCTGATGTTTCTCTGTTCTGACCTTTTGAGCTAACAAAGAACAGAAAATCTTGCCACAGAAGCTTCACAAGGATTTTATCAGTAAGAAAGACTTGAAAATGGGACATGGATTCAGTACCATCACAATATCTGGAATTAAATAGAAGGCAATTAGAATTCAAACAAAACCAGTTTTCATTCATCTACTATGAGAAACTAACATTTCAGATGCAGCAGAACATAGAGTACCAGGAGAATAGATAAACATTATCAAACCTTGATGCATTGCGTAATCCCCAAAGAAAACATTCCTTAAATGCCCGGAAAAACGCTAGCTGATCAGCATTTGAGGAATGTGGCTGATTCCTTCCGGCCCATAGACTATAGAAAAAATCAAGAAAGAATTTCTCAGCAGCTACTGCTTTAGGAGGTACAACTTCCAAGAATAGAACCAAAGCTGGATAAGAAATCTGCTGAGAACCAAAGCACCCATTTTTAAGAAAATTCCACAACCGATTTAATATAGTTTTCTGAACATTCAACAATGTCCAACTGTCTGGGAATCTCTTGGAAAATAATAACACTGTATCCCACATAGAAGAATGACAAACAGGATTATTTTCCTGGAAGGCACCAAGTATTGAAGTAGCAATCGTTTTCAGATTTCCTTCATTAAAAGCTTGAGAAATGTTTTTAATGAAACTCCTTAACACGGAATACGTAGCCGACCGAATTGCAGGACTTTGAGACTTCAGAAAGTCTTGAAAGTATTTATGAGCTAAAAATAACTTCTCAGCAGAAGAAACAGCAATTGTCCTAGCCTTAGAGGCATGTTTTGGTTCAACAGTTATATTTTCAAAACCAGGTCTTCCTAATTGATCACAAACTAAAACATCAAGAAGTGTGGCCAATGCCAGCAGCGATGATGATGTCACCTGCATTCCAAGAAAGTTGGATAAACAACTTCAGTGAAGGATTTCATGGCAAAACAAAATAAGTGACTGATAATGGAGAAATGGCATTGATGATTTCAGCTAACAATAAGAAATGCAAATATATACAGGAAAGCAGAGAAAGACAACCCCAAAATCAAGGCAATATGAGCGGAGTTCAAAAGAGATGCAATCATCGTTTAAACGTTATGAGAAATGTTATGAGAAAGACAACCTCGTTTTAGTTAAAATGTTATGAGAAATCATTGCCACTTTCAATAGCAAGAAGAAAAGAAAGACATTGCTTAAATAGTAGTGTTGACCCATATAGTTTGTTATTCTATGACTGACCTCAGAGGAAAATTGAAATCCAATAATTCAACAGAAGTCCTTGAACACATACCTGCCGGTGCATCTCTTCCAATTCGTCCAATGCAACAGCTTTATCAGATAAATTTTGCGGTGTAAGCTTCAGGTTTTCTTCCAAATACATAAATACCTCACTTGTACATAAAATTAAAGCATCTAATCTCTTTTCCTGTACAGGGAAGGCTGCCTGTTGATAACAACCAAACAGGTGAGACCCGAACTAAAACTATAGCCTCAAATGCAAGTCTATTTGTCATAAAAACTTATTAAATATAATTTCCAACAATTATATATCAGAAAATTGAAAATTATTGTCAACAAACATCAATAATCTATTAACCGGTTAAAGAACACAAGTACTGATATAGGCAACATAGACCATACTACTATGATATAGATCTACAGACTGCTGGTTGAAACGGGACAAATTTGTCATCCAGCAGAAGCTATTTCATGACCTACTTAAATTGAGTTTATGCTTGATTTGTTACCAACACTTCCCCTCAAAGTCTCTATGGCATTTCTTACATTTTATTATAATCCCTTTTATCAATATAATTATATTTATTTTCACAGATCGTCATACGTTGATGAAATAAAATCAGTATACTCTGATTTGTTAAGAAATGAATCTAAAGAGCCATGATTCAGAGGTTGCTAAACAGGTATAAGTTTAATTTTAAGCGTTAATGCAATTTCTGTTTTGGCCAACAATGGCCAAGGGCAAATGATAAGTAAGAACAGGATAGAAATAGGAAATGAGCCAACTATTAAATAACAGAGGAAATTCCCATACAAAAGACTATGACATAATCCTTAGAAATGAAGATCTTTGTCATGATGATTTATATGAACTTGCTAGAGAACCCACATGTGTAGTTAGACTATTAGAGAAGATAGGAATGAATCCCACATTGAAAACATAAAAAGCATTATAGAAGGATATATACCAATGGAACCCAAAAGGCTAATTGTTCTACTAAAATACATATCAATTCTCATAAACACATAAAAATCCGTTATAGTCATTATAATTTCATTTTTTTCATTGCCTTTCCATAAAGCCTAAGCAGAATGCACTACAGCAGTTGAAGCAAGCAAACAGCATACCTGTAACGATCGCTTGGCAGCTTGAGAAACTTCAGAATTTGAATCAAACTGAGCAAACCACCACGGTCCCATCAAAGTTTTTAGATGTGGAGCTAAATCTCTCCTGAGAAAAAAATTTAAGAGTTTCCACAGAAAACTTTTTCAGCATAAATTGTATTTGTAACGGATTAACCATAAAAGAATATTTTGCAGAGTTGAATTCAACATAACACCAGCCAACACAAGCAAATATAACAAGAACATTAATAAATTTGGAAGCATGAGAATTTAAACATTGAGGCAAGAGATCCAAGAAGATTAGGAATTAAATTCCAATATTAGCCTATATAGTGGGTGGGACATTTTCCTTTCACTGTCCATCTATCTACATTCCTTGCACTTGGTCTTCTAGTTGATAGAAGTCATTTCTCAAACCACACAAATAAATTCACATATGGTTTCTCAAAGAAAATATAAATAGATTATAGAGATTCATAAGCTTGTGTGAGTGAAATTTGGCCCCAAGGCCTTTCGGACGAAGATTTAAGTAACTAAGCTAGCTAGCACCATTAACATTAAAAATACCTTTTAAGTTCACAAAAAACAATGTTATTAAAATTCCCCAAAGTTTGACTGAGAACTCTGACAAGCATATTATACTAGTACTGAATTAAATCAATTACTATTCAAGTACTCCACTATCATTTAGGTGATCAATAGTAGGTGCAACAAGAGTACTGCATTTAGGCTTAAAGGCTCCAAAAATATGATGATAAGATTAGCTTCCACAAGACCAATCTTTGTTTATAACTTGTCTCATCTCATCTTGTTTCACACATAAATTTGTTATTCAGGATTCAAGCATACAAGCTTCACCACCATCGTAAAATATTTTTGGCAGCAACATATATGCTCAATCTAATATGTAAGAACTATTGTTTTTTCATAGTTAAGGCTAAAGCAAATAAGCAAAGCAATCTCATTATGTTCCCAGGATTATCAAACAGCTTGTACAAACTAGGGGGAAATTCAAAATAGCATTCATAAATTAACTATTCACTCTTACCCAACAGCAGTAACAAGATTAGTCATGGTCTCATGAGTAGCTCGCCGAACGTCCCTGTTATAGTCCAGCAATAGCCTCTTGTATTCAAATGCCTACACGAGAGAAAAATGTTAGTAAACCATCATGATGCAAAAAATACCAAGGGACCAAGATACAATAAATCATTATCAAGCATATCCCCATTGCATCAGGAATTATAATTCAAGAATAACAAATCTTCATCAACTCAGATGTGTATATCAAAGACTAGCAACAGATTAACAAGTACTCTATGATCAAAGGAAACTGAAGGCCAAGTACATTCCACTTTTTAATCAAGCAATGAGCTCCAAATCAACTCTTAAGAATCACTACTGCAGCAGAAATCACACATTGATAAATGAGCTAACAGCAATAGGATCTACTCTCATGCTAAGGTCATCTCTCTATTCTCCATTTTAAACATCACTTCCATGAGGGCTCTTCTCAACATCCAACAGTTTATTTACCAAAAGGTTATTAGCAGTGAATACAAGATAACATAGAGTCAATATGACAATATATAACAAATGAAGGGGTTGGGGGTTGTAACGGAGAGAAAAACAACTAAAGAAGAAGAAGCATTCAAAATGATTTCTTTTTTTCCTATAGTATGTAGATTTTAGAGAAAGAAGAGCAAAATTTTCCTTTCAATAAATTCTCCTAGAGAATACTAGTTATGGCAAATAACTGAAGATCCATACCCATTGAGGAATGATAAGAACTAGGTCCTTTCCCGACTTTTGCTTGAACAACACAGACAGAGATGCCAATGCTTTGAGCTGTTGAACAATTAAAATGAATCAGTACAATAGTATTATCAATAATCACAAAAATCTATTTGCAAGTGAAGTTGAAAGAGAGTAATTTTATGGATTTCAAACGAATAATGGGGAACAAAAAGTTCTAATCATCTGGAACATGTTTCAATAAATAAATATTTTTAAAATTTATCAGCCAATATACACACAATGCATAACAAATGTAGCATAAGCTAAAGCTAGAAACACCCTAAATCTACAAACCAAGAAGTACCAAACATAAGCCCAAGAAGGCCAGTTACGAGCTCAATGAAGCAAAATTTTTCCACAATTCCATTAGTAAAAAGTGAGTTTGTCCAGGTTTTCATTATTATCATTTAAATCATTGAACAAGTGCCTCATAGTCTACAAGCAAATCAAGATCACCTCTACGAAGAAATCAGACAATGATGAGTGCCTCTGATTCATTAAATTTGACACAATTCAAAAGCTAGAATCATATTCTGAGCATTTTTATGAATGAAGCCATATTGGATATAGAATCCAAAAACTAATTTCTAGTTTAGAACACTAAAAAAATGAAATTGTACATTTTTTATTTTTTATTTTTTTTTAATTTTAACTTAAATTTTCTATTGTATCCAAGAACTTCTAACCAAACTCTTTTTCTCTAATATAGATAT
Source organism: Dimocarpus longan (assembly GCA_022984855.1). Taxonomy (NCBI): domain Eukaryota; kingdom Viridiplantae; phylum Streptophyta; class Magnoliopsida; order Sapindales; family Sapindaceae; genus Dimocarpus; species Dimocarpus longan. The sequence continues at coordinate 26,143,508 of CM041013.1, forward strand.
TGGTTTCCTTGTTTCAAAAATAAGAGATTGTGTTGAAATTTGTTACCCAATGACCCCAGAGTTTTTTGAGTGCTTTCACTATTAACAACACAGAAAAATATTATTACCTTTGTCGTAGGGTCCTTCCTAGCAAGCCTCTTCAGATGCTGTGCCACTTCATTATCTACATCCTGCACAACCAACATCAAAACCACCCAACATTGTCAACAACAAAATCTAACACATTCTCTACACAAATATCATCACTTTGTTAAAAACATAGAAAGTTCAAGCTCAAATAATATCCATTCCAATCTTAGTTCTCAAAAAGCCAGCACTGACTTAAAAAATACAAATCACATTCTTTTTCAAATTTTCCTTGAAATTAAATTTGCTTGATATGAAGCTAAACTACAAAAGTCCAAACCTGTAAAAATGTATAAAGTTCAAGATCAACCATGTCCAATCTTAATTCTCAAAAAGCAAGCACTATCGCTATAAAATTAAATCAAATTTTCTTAAAAATTCGCTTGATATGAAGCTAAACTGCAGAAAGTCCAAACTTGTAAAAACATAGAAAATTCAACCTAAAACATGCCCATTCCAATCTTATTTCTCAAGAAAAGCCAGCACGATCTCTACAAATTATAAATCACATTTTGTTCAAACTTTCTTTGAAAATTCGAATTCACCAGAGATGAAGCTAAACCACGAAAAGTCATAACTTCTAATAACGTAGAAATCTTTCGAGCTCAAACACGTCCATTCCAATCTTATTTCTCAAAGAGGCCAGCACTATCTCCATAAATTCAAATCACTTTTTTTTTTTTTTTTTAATTATCTTCGAATTCAAATTTGCTTCATATAAGCTAAACTAAAGAACTCCAAACTCGTAACAACATAGAAAAAATTTCAAGCTCAAACATGTCCATACTCCATTCCAATCTTACTCCTCAAAAGCCGATACCATCTCCACAAATCACTTGTTTTTCCAACTTTTCTTCAAATTCAAATTCCAATTCAAACCTAAACAACCATAACATAGACCTAAACTAAATCTTAGTTCACAAAAAGCCACTACAGTCTCTAAAAATCACTTCTTTCTCAACTTTTATTCCAATCCGAATCCCAACCTAAACAAGCACTAAACAGAGCTAAACCAAATCCTAGTTCTCAAAACACTAGTACTATCTCTACAAATCAGTTCTCCTTCAACTATAGTTCAAATCCGAATTCGAATTTGCAGCTAAACAAGCATAATACAAAGCTAAACTCCAAAACAAAACAAAGCCCAGACTCGAAACGAAAAACTACCAAAAAAGCATTCGAGTCTTCACTGGAGAGCGAAGAATCCAACCGAGAACTGCCGGCGTAGCCGCCGAATCCCACCGGAGCAGTCGAACCTGACGCCAGTAGCGATGCAGCCAGACTGCCCAAAACAAAAATCAAAATTAAAAAAATAATAATTATTAAAATATATAGAACATCAAAAATAGAAAATCACCTGCTGCTAGAAGGACGATTCTTTGTTCGACCGCCTCCGTCTCCTTTCTGCTTCCCCATTCGGTTTGTTATTATTGTTATCGAAGATTGTAGAGAGAGAGAGCTGAAAAGAAATTTGTTATTGATATGGAAGGTTGTTTTTTCGCGAAGAAGCTCTCTCTGTGTTTCAGCTTTAAATTTTTTTTACAGGGGAAATCCAGAGACGAAAATGGCTTTTTCCGTAGTGAATATAGTCTTCCACCGAAGAAGACAATTCTAAACTTGATTCGTCAAGATTATCAAATTTATGTGATGATTAATTTGCTAAAGTTATCAAACCAATACTTGCAAATTGCAAGTTGTATTAACATTTAATTAAATTATATTATGTTGAAAATTTTTGATTGGTCGATGAAAACCAACATTTACCTATAGGCATTTACCATACGTAAAATTCATCATCTCTTCATTAGTAAAATTTAATCTCTCAACACTTTTCCATGACTTCTCTTTTTACAGAGTCTCTTTCTTCTCTACATCTTTAAATTTCTCTACATAGTACTTATAACTTGTTTGTTTCGATTCTAAAGTTTACAACACGTTATCAATACGAATCAAATAAGTATAAGAGAAATCATTCAACATGTTTTCTTTCTCTACTTCAATTTCCAACTCTTCTTATGAAAATGTTCTGTGGTTGCCAATGATTTAGATCCTCTACATCAAAAAATAAGATGAGTTTGTACTTTGTTCCTTCTTTATGTTGGAACTAATAAGTTTGTTGTCATGTTTTAGTATCTCATGTTTATCTTACATGTGCTTGAATTTTGAAATTTATTTTTACGAACATGTTTACAATATATTTTTCAAAACAATTCTAAATAGATAATCTAAGGTTTCAAATATTAATTTTCAAAAAGATATAAGAACCTGAAGTTCTTAACAAAATCAGAATCTGAAGTTCTGAATTTCAATTTATTAGGACTTGAAGTTCTAAGATTCAATTCAATCAGAACCTGAAGTTCTGGATTTTAATTTATCAGAACCTGAAGTTCTGATTTCAAATTAATAGAATTTGAAGTTCTAGGGTTTAATTTATAAAAACCTGAAATTCTAAATCTATGTTATTGTTCTGGGTAAAATCAAGACTACTCAATTGGACTAGTAAAAGCCCAAAGAACTTATTTAATGGACCAACCCCCCAGACGAAAGGCTCAGCTGGTCAATATTTAACTCTTCACTCCGCAGCTCAAGGAGATGAGCTCGCGAATCCAAGCCATCAGATCACATGACGCCCAGCTCGTATATATGAGCCTTCAGTATATCAGATGATCAGCTCGCACAAATAAGACCTTGGCTAGCATAAAACAAGCTTTCAGATCACTGATCAAGATCAAAGCTGCCTAATGAGCTCTAGCTTGCCTAGAACGAGCTCTAGCTCGTAACGTGACGTACACACTGAATCTCTTCAGAATAGTAGCAACCTAATTTGCGAAGCACTCAACCACCAAATCAAGAGATAAGTCAAATATTTGATTTAATTAAATCAAATCCTTGAAATCACGGATATATTTTTGGAAAATGTAATTAATATTAAATTATTTCCTATTTGTATTTTACTCAACTGGTAGCACCTCCCCCTCTCGAGGAAGGGGGGCTGTAATTCATTGTAAGGGGGGGAGGGGGAGTAATCTTTTATCTTTTTGACTCTGACACAGAACCACAAAATAAAAAAGACTGTTTCTCTAACCAGAGAAGGCACCGTGGACGTAGGCATTCTTGAGGCGAACCACGTAAAAACTTTGTGTTCTTCCTTTGCCTCTCTTTTCTCTTCTCTGTTTTGTTTTCTGATCAATTGCAGTTCTGGGTTTCACAAACCAACGTTGACCAGTATTTAACGTCAACATTTTTTGTGCTATAGGAAGGGCCCAAACTGCATATCTTCCCAGTCGTTCAAACATCATGGCTAGAAGAAGAATAACCAGAAGTTTAGATGTAGCGGCAGTTAATCAACTAGAACGACAGATGGTTTTCCCTTCAAACAGCACCACGGATGATGAGTCCCTACCAGCCCCTTGCTAGTCAGCTCCGACGGTCTATGCGGTTGGAGGGCTACAGGAATGGCTCCAGCGGTAGGAGACGCTGGAAAACACAATGTAACAACTTGCTGATACAATCAGGTTGTTGGCACAAGCCTAGGCACAAAACGTACTCAGACCTGGTGTTGCAGCACCTAGAACTTGCCAATAACAACAAGAACAAGTCTCAGCTCTTGAAAGACCCATCAGAGAGGAGCTGCGACCTGCTGGTTCATCTCGTTCCTCCAACACTCATTTAAAAGCTGAAAGTCGTCGAGCTTCTGAAAAGGAAGAGATAGGCTATCAATATACGGATTCGCACCAAACTTACAGCTCGCAAAGGCCTATTCAAAGATACATATCAGACCGCCACCTCTCAGGTCACGAGCTCAAAAGAGAACACAGGCCTCAGGATCCAAAGGTCGAAGAGCCCTTCCAAAGGGTACGCCAGATAGAATCGCAATCAGGAGCTCATGAGCAAAGGGGTCAGTATGGGGAAAGAACCTCCTTTACTAGGGAGATTGAAATGCAATCTCTCCCACGCAGATTCAAGATCCTTAATATCCCTCAATACAATGGGGATAATAACTCTTACGATCACCTGGATGCTTTCAATGTTCAGATAGACCTACAGACAACCAACCCGTTAGTCAAATATCGTGTCTTCCTAGGAACACTTTGGGACATTCCCCGGGCTTACTTCAAAAATCTCCTAGCTCGCAGTATAGGCAGCCGGGAGGAATTTCAAAGAAAATTCATCAGCCAGTACAAGGCTCTGAGGAAGCAACTCATGCCATTATGCCACCTCACAACAGTTTTCCAACAGCGAAATGAATCCCTAAAAAACTACATCATCAAGTTCAGATACGAGATCAACAAGGTAGAAAACCCTTTAGATGAAACCATCCTACCTACGATCTCATCCGGGCTTCGCAATGATGGAAAGCTTTACAAGGGCATTTACAAGTCCCCGGTTAAGGACCTAAACGAGTTCTATGAGCGAGCTACCAAGGAAATCAAATGGGAAAAGGCCTTCGGGTCAAAGTAGCCCGACTTAGAGGGGGAAGTTAGCAGTTTCAACCAATCAAAGAAAAGAGATAATGGTGGGAATGGAAATGAAAGTCGGAGTAATGGCTTAAATTGTCAGGTCGTTAAGAAGGTCAGAAAAGAGCCCAAAAATGAATGAGCTCAGCATCAAGGCTACAACACCCTGTCAAATGCACAAGATAAGATCTTTGCAACAGAAAATGACAGGAAAGACTTTAGGAAGCCCAGCCCAATAAAAACTCTCGTTCTCTTCAGAAGTAAGAGCAGGTTCTGTACCTATCACAATGAGGTTGGACACAATACCTCAAATTATAGGGATTTAAGAGACGTCATCAAAGACCTTATCCAGTAAGGTCGCTTGAATGACTATGTTGTGCAACCAGCCAACCAGATACCTTAACAACCTCAGCAATCAACACAGCAGCATCCTCTATGAGATCCTAAACTAGAATGTGAACCCACTGTAAGAACCATTCTCGCCACATATTAGAACCATTCTTGCCATATATAATGGTCCTAACCTCATGGGTAGCTGAGATCTATATATATTAGCTTGAATGCTATCTGTGTAACCTACCTGGGCAGCCTGGCAAAGCTTATGCTGTATCAGCTCGGGTTCCAACCCTTTGAGCGCAGCCTGCTATATTAGCTCATGAGCCCGAAAGATTTATCTCGCTGTTAGCTAAGGACCATCCATATTAGCCTAAATATCATCTGTGCGACCTACCTGGACAGCTCGATCAAGCATACAAGTGAAGGCTTCAACCTCAAAAACCTTTGCCTTCTGAGCTCACGAGCTCACAACAAGTATTGTTATTATTCACTCATGAACAGATAATTTTATTTCTTAGTCCATAGGAAATTCAAGGACTTGATGAAAAAAAAAACACAAAACAACACTGAAGCAAATAAGCAGATGCTAAGTAAGCCTCACGATGAGGAGAATCAGGCAACCTGCTCCCTATGCTTCTCCACTTCAACTTGCTACCTAGCCTTGGTGACCTGCACCTCGGCCTCATTTTTTATAAGAGCAATCTTGCTCTCAGTTGCTGAAGCTTGCTACACGACCTTCTTTAGCTCGCTCCCTACTTTGAGTCAGTTCCTCTTCACTTTCAAGGAGCTCGAGTTTGAAGCCTGACCTAGCAGCTGTATAAATGCTTTCCTCACAAGGCAAAATAATTAGGCAAATTTTGAAGAAACAGCCAGACGAGTCCAGATGCATCAGCTTTTACCAGCGAGTTCAAGCTCCCAGTCCGCTGAACGCACTGGGAGCTGGGGGCCTAATATTGTGGGTAGAATCAGGACTACTCAATTGGATTGGTAAAAGCCCAAAGAACTGATCTAATGGACCGACCCCGCAGACGAAAGACTCAATTGGTCAATATTCAGCTCTCCACTCAGCAACTCGAAGAGATGAGCTCACAGATCCAAGCCATCAGATCACATGACGCTAAGCTCGTATATAATCGCCTTCAGTATACCAGAAGATCAGCTCGCACAAATGAGACCTCGGCTCAAATAAGACAAGCTTTCAGGTTGCTAATCATGATCAAAGCTGCCTAACGAGCTCTAGCTCGCCTAAAACGAGGTCCAACTCGTAACGTGATGCACACGCTAAATCTCTCCAAAATGGCAGCAGTCTAATTTACAGAGCACTCAACCACCAAATCAAAAGATAAGTCAAATATCTGATTTAGTTAAATTAAATCCTTGAAATCATGGATATATTTTTGGGAAATGCAATTAATATTAAAATATTTCCTATTTGTATTGTACTCAAATAGTAGCACCTCCTCCTCTCAACTAAGAGAAGGCTATAACTCATTGTAAGGGGGGAGATCTTCTCTCTCTTTGGCTCTGACACAGAAACACAAAATAAAAAAGATTGTCTTTCTAACCAAAGAAGACACCGTGGACAGAAGCATTCTTAAGGCTGAACCACGTAAAAACCTTATGTTTTTCCTCTTTGTTTCCCTTTCTCCTCTATTTGCTTTGTTTTTCGATTGATTATAGTTCTAGACTTCAAGAACCTTAGTTGATCAGATTTTGACGTCAACAATTATTAAACTTGAAATTATCATAATTTTGGACCAGAAACTCTAAAAATATATATATAAAGTGTTTTTGGAACCTGAAGATCCATATACATATTTGTAAAGAATTTTAAGAAAAAACAATTTTATACAAATTTCCTTTAAATATAATGTTAGTATGGTATTTACCACTTTGATCATGTCACTAACAATGTTGTTTTATGAATACAGCTATGACAAATACTACAAAACCAGAATTTTCTCTACTTGATATTTCTAGAAAGAACTATCTGTCTTGGATTCTTGATATAGAGTTGTATCTATAATCCAAAGACTTAGCTGATACTATTAAAGATAATAATGAAACATCCCTAAAAGATAAAGCTAGTGCAATGATTGTTATCTGTTGTCATTTACATGAGAGCCTGAAGAATCAATACCTCACAGTTGAAGATCCACTAGTTTTGTGGAAAAATCTAAAAGATAAGTATGACCACCAAAAAACGGTTGTCCTTCCTAGAGCCAGATATGAGTAGAGTCATCTGAGACTACAAGATTTCAAATTAGTTGTTGACTACAATTCTGCCTTGTTTAAAATAACCTCACAACTGAAATTGTATGGCGAAACATTGACTGATGCAGATTTATTAAAAAAGACATACACTACTTTTCATGTCTCTTATGTGCTCCTGCAGTAGCAATATAGAGAACGTGAATTTATAAAGTACTCTGAATTAATTTCATGTCTTTTAGTGACAAAACAGAATAATAAGCTTTTAATGAAAAATCATGAACTTCGCTTAGCTGGCACTATAGCATTTCCATAAGTAAATGCTACAGCAAGTAAAGGTCGTAGACGTGAGCATAGACGTGGACATGGTTCTCATAATCGTGGTGGTCATAAATTTTCGGGTCATCGAAATCAGAAAAACATGCCCCATAAGTGGAATGTTTATAACGCCAAACATGATAAAGACAAAAATATAGAGAAAAAAGCCCTCAAAAATTATGAATATGTTTGTTACAGATGTAGCGTGCTTGACATTGGTCACATACCTGTCGTACGACCAAACACCTAGTTGATCTATGTCAAGTCTCTATGAAGAGAAAGGAAAAGAAAATTGAAACAAATTTTGTAAATCAAGATGATGATCCAATAGACATCAAAAATCTGGATGTGTTAGACTTTTTTGAAAATGCTGACGAAAAAATATATCACTTAATTGGTAATGGAAATATCCACACTAATTAAGAAAATTGTTTACTTAGTACTAGTATATTAATTTTTGTAGCTTTTTCTTTTTCTTTTTCTCAAAAATTATGTTAGTACATAATTTTGTATTTTCTTAGGAGGAAGACAATCTTTTTGCTTTATATTTTGTTATCATTGTAATGTCTCGAATAAATAGTATTTCGAAGTGAATAGTATTTTTTGAATGAATAGTGACTTTCAAATTAATAGTGATGAGTGAATAGTAATTTTTGAGAAATTAATCCTGAAAATCATTGAAAGTGAAATTTTTTATTAATAGTATTTTCGAGTGAATAGTATTTTCTGATAGAAAAGGTCATCGTGAATAGTATTTTTTGAAAAATAGACTCTGAACATCAAAAGTCTCGGAATAGGAATTAGAGTTAGTAAAAAACTGAAATAGAGCAAGAACGAGTCAATTTGAGGTCAAATGGAATAATTTTTGGATCCGATCGAAAATTCGGAAGGATTTTTGAAAAATTTAAAAATTTAGAAAAGTGTCAAAATGAGTATCAAAATGCTCATGAAGTATTTTAGAAACTTAAATGGCACTCTTGAAGGAGATTCAGATGGAAATGAAATCAATCCAAAAATCGTCAAAGGCAATCTAGTGAAATTCGAAAAGCCAAAAAGGGATATGAAATGACTTTTAAGAGTTATCGAGATTACTAGGAGTATGTAGAAAGTCCAAATATAAGCCTCGAAAAATTTTGAAGGGATTTCAAAAAAAAATTTCTGAAAAACCGAATTCGAGCGCTACATGATCAATTTAATGATTGGATAACCATGAAATATTTTTGGAATTTATTTAGGCAGAAAAGTAAATTAAATATATTAAAGGGATATCACCCAGAAATATAAATCCATGTCATGCAAAAGGAACCAATAAAAGAGATAAGGAAGTCTAAAATAGTGATCCGTGTCATATAAAATTTGTCAACGAGAGAGTGTCACTTAAAAGTTAAAAATGTATATTTAATTATTCATTAATGTATATTGATTTATTATTTGGAAGTTACATGAAGTATAAGGATTATAAAAAATGATTTATTAAACCTTGTATATTATTAGAAGTGATAAAAAAGAAAAGAATTATTATTTAGAATATTATAAATATTTATTATTCAGAATAGTTATAGGTATCAATTATTATAGTGTAAAACATATGATCTTATATATGTGGAAAAATTGAGAGATTAATTGAAATTTAATTTATTATTATTAATTTGGTTCAATTACAGTTTTAGAAGTATAAAAATTTGTGGATAAATATCCGATTGGATAATATTTTTAAAAAAAAAAGTTAAGAAGGTTAGATTAAAAGAAAAAAGGTTATAGGGGTATAAGATGAAAATTTACACATGTTTCAAACAAGTCAAAAATGGTGGCGTGATTTTTTATCAATAATAATAATAATAAATATAATAATATTAGATGATGGGATCCATTGGAAGAGATTATATATATAAATATGTTAGTGGATATTTTGAGAAAGAAAAATAAAATATTGGATTAGGATGAAAACATATGAGTGATTTTTGAGTGATAAAGGAAAAAAAGATAAGATAAAATAAAATAATGAAATAAAATGGAAAAGAAAAAGAGAAGTAGTGTACATGAGGCGGTGATTGAGAAGTGATAAAGATGATTGTGACATGTATATATACAGAGTCTCGTGAGCAAAACAAAGAAGGAAGATGATGGCAGTAGGAAGAAAAAGAAAATGAAGAAAAGCAAAAGCAGAACTGGGCAACAGCGGGAGGGAAAAAAAAAATTGATGAGGAAAAATAGGAGGAGCTGAGAGGGAGCATGGGAAGAAGAAAGAAAAATATTTTAGGTGTTTGACTATCCAGATAAGATGAATCTAAGATGATGAGGAAATTCAAAAGGAACGCATTTTAAATTCAAAAGTAGGCAAAAGAGTGATGTGAGTGGGTAATTTTATTTTTAAATTAAATTGTTTGAGTTATATTTATTTATATTTCAGATTTTATTATTTATTTCAAGTAAATAATTAGTTGAGTTAATCGATTTTATAGATTATAAATTATGTTTTACGATTGAAAGAAGAATTTATATATGTTTCAGATTTTATAAATTTAAGTGTTTTTAGAAGAAAATTAGTTAATTAGTTAATTAATTTATTGATTATGTATTATGATTTATAATTTGATTATAGAATATTTATTTTGATAATTATGCTTATATTTAAAAATTGAGTTATATCATTTTGCATATAAAATGATTTAAAATTTGAAAATGAATAAAATGAGATTTTCATTTCAATTTTAATTATGTATTGGAAATAAATTATTTATTTAGTAAAGTGATTTTATAGATTATAAATTATTGTATATTTATTATTATGTTATGTTGTAAGAAATAATAATTGCTTATATTTTGAAAAAAGTATGACTTAATATTATGGGATTTTTTTCAAGTTTATTATCTGTATGTTCTTATTAATTTTTTTTTTTTTTTTACATTCAATATTCATATGTTTTAAAGTATGTTTGAAATGAATACCAAAATTTCATTAAAAATATTAGTTATGGATATATTAAGTATCTATGACATTGACAATGCATTTTGAGATTAAAGGTATTGTCCTTTTTAAAAATATCAGTTTACCGATATTTTATGTATTTGTTTGAAAATAAAATGTTTTATGCATGGAAGGTTGGTGTATATTTGTTTAAAAATTTAGTTTTTGTTAATAAGGTTTTGGAATGTTTAAAATTTCGATTATTTATGTTTTTGGTTATATAAGTTTAATTTCCATTTTGGGATGATCTGTGGATTATTTTGATAGGTAAAATGGTAAAAGTTTGAAAAATTTTGAATTACTTGTATATGTTAGCCGAATATGGATATAGAGGGTTTTAAAAAATTATTTTTGACAATTTGTGATTTAATATTGTTTGCGTATGATTTTAATGACTTTTGAATGAAAACAGAAAAGAAACGAAAGGAAACGGACAAATTTGAGGACTTGACCGTGTATTGATAAAGTGAAAGGCAACGTGATATTTGCCTAATTTTGACGAATAATCGAATGAAAAACAATGTTTTATAATGTACTTTTGATATTTTGATGAAATGATGAAAAATTATGATTAAAATTTAATATGTTTCGTTAATAACGAAAATTCTATTTGGAAACGGAAATTGTTACAATTTTGGTAAGAAATGAAACTTATAAAAACCCGAGTAAACCTGAATATTGGTAGGTGAGGATCGAAAGTTAGCATGCCAATATGGTAGATGAGCAGTACTGTACCGTTACACTGACACACAGTTTTTGACGGATGGATTATGAGAAGTACTAGATGTCCGATCCTGAAGTCGAATGTCGAAACCAATCGTGATATGCGATCCGACGGGTAATCACCGAGTGGTCAATACCGAGACGCCGTTTATTCTGGCTGGTAGCCACCGAGTGACCGATGCCTAGAGACCCGATTGAGATATACGACCCGACGGGTAGTCACTGAGTGACTGATACCGAAGACGCCATTTATTCTGACGGGTAGCCGAGTGGCCGATGCTAGGAAACTCGAATCCGATTCATGGTATCGTGTCAGTGTTTACGTAGGGCACTTAAAAATATAAAAAAAAATTGTGTTGATATGGTTGGAAATGACAAATTGTGTGTTTTATATGTGTATTAATTTGCAATTTGAGTTCTTGGTAATTAATTTGTAAAGTTTGAAAATTAGTGAAATATTAATTTACGACTTGTAGTTTGAGAAATGAAAATTATTTGGTGAAAATCGTGTTATTATAATTAGAAAGAAATAACTTTATATATTTTATATGTGTGATTGTTAGGAAATTGATTAATTAGTGAAATTTTGATATAAAGTTTAACAATGGTTATTAAAATTGATTTTTAAGTGTCATTAGTTATTCGTTTTTTATTATGTTATATCCTAAAATCTAAAAAAGGTTGAAAGTGTAAGTTTATGTTGTGTTATGGATAATTTAGTGATCAGAATACTCGGGCCCAGAATGATCTACAGTGCAGGCCCAGTGACTAAAAGGCCCATTAGTCCGCCATCTCTTCCATTCCGCTTCCCTAACGGAGGGCCCTCTTGAGATCGCTCGTCGTGGTCGCTGATCGCCTACGCTCAGCGGCTGTTCGCCCATTTTGTCCATACAAGATATTTGCCAAGTGGAACCATCCTTCAGAAATGTTCAACAAGTCCCCTTCGCCCAAGATGATCCGGCTAAACTAATCGCTAATCTCTGAGCATGGCCGTATACCGGCTCCTTCATTCGCAATATTGTCCGTCTCACTGCCATGACCAGCTGTGGATGTGTTGACTTAAAATCCGCCTCCTCGACTCTCCAGGTAGCTGTACTTATCAGAGATTTATTTACTCTCCTAGCTGACTTGATATTTCATCTGCTAGAAGATCCATCCCCACCTTGCTCCTAAGAGTCCTAGTCAACGGAGGTCAAAGGCGCTATGCAGAGTACAGTTCCAAAACGTGCCATGCACGCTATTTCCACCAGAAGATGTGATCATGATCTCGATAGCCCATCATGACATATCCGACCCAATCACCAGAAATCTCCCTCGGGCAGACCTTAGAAGCGACGGATTCGGCCGCATTTAATGTATTTTCGACCGCATTAAATACTGTCCATCATTGTAACTATAGTTAACTGTTTACTTTTATCTTATTCAGTTTTACTGTAGCATGTCCTCTTTCTCTATAAATAGGGGACGAATTTCTCTGTAAAAGGATTTCATTTTCTGAGGGTCGTTACTCTGTCAAAATAGTGAGAGAGTGAACAGTGGACGTAGGCATCTTTTTGGGCCGAACCACTCTAAAAATCCTCTATATCTCTTCTCTTCGCCTCTAACCTCTCCTTCTCATCCTTACTGCTTTGCATGCATTCCATTGACCGTCCGAGACTGCAGCTTGGGCCCTAAAACAACCTCGTTGACTAAGGAAACCATTTTCCGACGTTAACATGTTGTTATGTAATAAAATTTGTAACTTTTAAATTAAGTATACACCTGCTAAGTAGAAATACTTAACTCGTTAAATATTTAACTCGTTGAATTCTTCACACGTAGGTTGAGATTTGGGCAATGTAAAAAGAAGTAGATGAGAAGATAGTTGTTGCACTTTCTATAAGTCACATCTCTCCATCTTTTAAGTAGTTATTCTCTTAAGCACTATGTATTTTTGTTAACATATATTGGCACGTACGTATATATGTATTTATGATATTTTGTAAATAATAATGTATATAAATAATATGAAAGATCTTGATATTGTAAAGTGATTTTGTAAATAAATTTATAACTTTTCTTTTAATTGACAATTATTTTTATTAATATGATTTTTATTAAATGTTGCATTTATAAATGTTTGTGTGATAAAGTGATTTTCGAATCGAACAGAGGGTCCGAAATTAGACGTTAAAAAAAAACTTTAGAAGTGTTATCTTTTTCGTTGCAGGTTTTTAAAATTTGGGTTTTTAGAAAAATAACGGAAACTCTATCGGATTTTCATTAAATTAAAATATGTATGCCAATGGGAATCGAGGGAGGGGTGTTACAATCATGATGTACTAACATATTTCTTTAATGAAAGACGGATATAGATAAATTATCTATTTTTAAAAGTGAAAGTGAAGATATATGTAATGTCGACAGTGCAACAGCACACACTATTCTTAAAAATAAAACATATTTCTCAAATTTATCAGTAACCAAAACTAAGGTAAATATTATATAAGGTCTTATAGACTTAATCGAAAGTTCTAAAAGAGTCATAATCTTATTAACAAATTATACCAAATTATGTATAAATAGTGTCTTATACTCCAGTAGATCCAGAAGAAATCGACTCGGTTTCAAAAATATACACAATAACGGATATCATATTGAAATTACAAATGAAAAGAATATTGAATATCTATGCGTCACTGAAATTATTTTAGGCCAGAAACTTATTTTAGAAAAGCTTAAAACTTTATCATCTTGATTGTATTATACAATTATAAGATCCATTGAAACTCATATAGTTTTGAGCCAGAAGCTATCAAAACCAACAACGTTTCAGCTTTGGCATGACCGTCTTGGTCATTCAGGATCTACAATTATGCGTAGAATTATTGAAAATTCTCATGGACATTCATTATATAACCTGAAGATTCCATTATCCAATGAGAATATATACACTGTTTGTTCACGAGGAAAATTGGTGGTTAAACTATCTATTTCTAAGGTTAGTTTTCAGTCTCCATCTTTTCTACAAAGGATTCAAGGGGACATATGTGGACTCATTCATCCACCAAGTAGACCATTTCGTTCTTTTATGATATTAATTTATACGTCTGCAAGATGGTCACATGTATGTTTGTTATCTAGTCGTAACTTTGCTTTTACTAAATTGTTTGCTTAGATTATTAAACTTCTAGCACAATTTCCAGATTACCCTATTAAGTGCATACGAGTAGATAATGCTGGTGAATTTATATCAAAAATATTTGATGATTATTGCACATCGATTGGAATTGATGTTGAACATCCAGTTCCACATGTACATACCTATAATGGTTTAGCAGAATCATTAATCAAATGCATCCAAGTAATTGCAAGAACTTTGTTATTACAAACAAAATTACCACTTTCTGCCTGGGGACATGTTGTTTTATATGCAGCAACCTTGATTCATCTTAGGTCAGCCGCCTATCACAAATACTCTCCATTACAACTTGTACTTGGGCATCAACCTGATATATCTCATTTAAACATTTTTTGTTGTGTTGTGCAAGTCCCTATTGCACCTTCTTAACGGACCAAAATGGGACGTCAACGTCGTTTGGGGATATATGTTGGTTTTAATTCACCTTCAATTGTAAGATATCTTGAACCATTGACAGGTAATCTTTTTACTGCCCGTTTTATAGATTGTCATTTTGATGAGACAATATTTCCACCATTAGAGGGAGAAAAAAATTTTCTTAACGCGAAACATGAGAAAAATTACACTATTGAAAAGAAAAATAAACTTTCATGAAATGTGACAACGATATCTCATCTAGACCCTCGTAACACTCAATATGAAAATGAAGTACGAAAGATAGTCAATGTTCAGATGATTGCAAATAAGTTACCAGATGCATTTACAGATTCTGCCAGAGTAACAAAATCATATATTCCAACTGTTAATGCACCAATTAGAATAATTGTTTCTGTAGAACAATGTAATCAGAACGTAACAAATGAATCATCTACTGCATTCCAGAAGCGTGATAGACCAATTGGCTCAAAAAATAGTATTCCCCGGAAACGGATAATGAAAACTCCTGATTCTATTGAAAATAATACTCAAGCTACAAAATCCATATTTTCCGAAAAATCAACTCCAGAAGAGTTATCAGTCTCTGAGGAGAATGAAATCCCCAAAGAGGCACAAACACTTAATAAACTACAAAATTCTAAAAAACAAGAAATTTCAATGAATTGTGTAGAAGGTATGTAGAATCGTAATAAAACAATTATCGATGATATATTTTCATATACAATAGCTTTTAAAGTTATGAACGATAATTATGAACCACATACTGTTGATGAATGTAGACAAAGACACGATTGACTTAAATGGAAAGATGCAATTCAAATATAATTAAGTTCTTTAGCTAAACATAAAGTCTTTGGACCTATAGTCCAAATGCCTGTAAATGTCAAACCTGTTGGATATAAATAAGTATTTGTACGGAAAGGTAATGAAAAAAATGAGATTGCAAGATATAAAGTAATACTTGTTGCACAAGGTTTCTCGCAGAGATCAGGAATTGATTATGATAAAACCATTCACCTATGATGGATATAATTATTTTTAGATTTTTAATAAGTTTAACAGTCTCAGAAGAACTCGAAATGCGTCTTATGGATGTAGTGACAGCATATTTATATGAGTCACTTGATACTGATATTTACATAAAAATTCCTAACAGATTTAGATGCTCGAAGCGTACAAATTAAAAGCCAATAATGTGTGTTCAATTAAATTGCAACGATCCTTATATGGATTAAAATAATACAGTCAAATGTAGTATAATCATCTTAGCAAATATCTGACAAATGAAAAATATATTAATAATCCTATTTGCCCATGTGTATTCATATAGAAAACAAAATCTAAATTTGTCATTGTCTTAGTTTATGTTGATGATATGAATTTAATCGAAACACTTGAAGAGCTCCGAAAAACTGTCGACTATTTAAAATGAGAATTTGAGATGAAAGATTTGAACAAAATATTGTCTTGGCCTAGGCACAAATTACACGAAATACTTATCCATCAATATAATAGAGATTAGAGTGAATGAATACCCAAATTTTAGGCTTCCATCTTAGCGATGGAGATTGATCGTCGTCCTTACAATAGAGCCCAGAGCTAGGTTCTCATCATAAATGGAGACCTAGATTTGAGTTTCTATCACAACAGTGGTTGTAATGGACACTGGAGTGAATGAAGACCTAAATTTCTGAGATGGAAACCCAAATCTACATCTTTATGCATTGGAGGTCCCAATTTGGGTCTCTATCATTGTGATGGAGAAATCTTGGCCTTCATTCAAGATAAGGAGGCAATTGGAGCTAAAAATGGGTGTTGATTATGATAAAGAGGATGATGATGATGATGATGATATGATCTAAGGAACAATAACAATGCTTGGTGTATTTCAAAAAATAAAAAACCAACAACAACAACAACGCTTGATGTTGATAATGAACAATTAGGCTAGGCATTAAAGACAAATAGGTGATGGAGATCCAATCTGTCCTCTAATATGGAATTAGATCTCCATCTTTTTTTTTTTTCTTGTTTCTAAAATATATGTTTTTCATTTCATCTCCACCATCCATCCATTACATTTTTTTTTTAAATGTAAAATATAGTTTTTTTTAAATATATTTTTAAATATTTCCACCATCGATTTGAATAAAGGATATTCCATTTTTTTTTCCTCATATTTTTTTACTTTAATTTTTTATCTTTAAATATTGAGGGACATTTTCATCATTCAACCATAAGGCCATTAGATGCACACCATTATAATTATATCATATGATACACTATTATACATGATTTCATATTTTATACCATGTGACGTGATATAAGTAAAAGGCATACCATACACCATTTGATAAACATAATTTATATATATTTATTACCCTTAAATATAAATTTATTAGTCCAATTTTATGTTAAGTTTATTTTAATTAGCTATGTTTTTTGTGAAACAAGAACAAAAAAAAATTTATGTGTTGAATAAGGAAAAAATTAAAATTTTTGTCAAGTCAAAATCCAAGTCAATCAAGGATTCAAGTCTCATCCAAATTATTTGTCAAGTAATTAGGAAACTGATTAAGATAAGGAAATAAATCAATGAAGAAAAAAAGACAAGTTTAGAACAAATCAATTTTAAGTGATTTTTGGTACTTAAAAAGGAAGCAAAGGAGAGAGCATTAAAGAGTCATCCGGACAGCGTTGAAAACACAAGAAACAAATCAAGAAAAGAATAGAAAAGTTGCAGATTTTGAGAGAAAAATCAGAGTCCACTGTGCAGTTTTATGGAAAGACAAAAATAGTATCTTAATTGAATAATATTGAGGTAGTTTTCAATTTACAAATTAAGATTAGCAGTAATATAAAAGAAAAGAAGAGAAGCAGCTATTGGAGATTGGAGGAGCTACTGCAGCTTTGAGACAGAATAGATTAGAAGACAAAACAGCAGCTTACAACAAATTAATAACACAAGAGAGCAGCTTTGGTGGAAAAGA
Source organism: Dimocarpus longan (assembly GCA_022984855.1). NCBI lineage: Eukaryota > Viridiplantae > Streptophyta > Magnoliopsida > Sapindales > Sapindaceae > Dimocarpus > Dimocarpus longan. The sequence goes on from CM041013.1 coordinate 26,161,196, forward strand.
AGACAGACAAGAGTGCAGTAGTAACAAGACAAAAACAGCCGCTAAAGTTCACCAAAATTATGCTGGGTTTTGATTTATTTGTTCTTGTTATCACCATAATTGTTTAACTTTCTTTTCTGAGGTGTAAGATGAAACCGTTATTAACTTTATAAAGATTTTGCTATTTGAATATTATTCTCAACTTTGTTTTTAATGTTTAATAATTCTTAGTTTCATCAATTTATAAAATAAAAATTGTTTTACTTTAAATATCAAGTATTTTTGGTAGTTACAAGATTATTTTATTAATTTGACTTTGAATTGAAAAGCTTTAAACATAAGATTTTTTATTATGTGTTTTTTCAATATTAGATACATATGATACTTAGATCTTATAATTTTAAGTTTTGAAGTAAGAATTTACATAAGATTTATTTTTGAAGGATCCTGAGAAAACAACATATTGGTTTCTAAGTTATTTCTTTAATGTTTGAAAATAATATTTTAAATAGTAAAACATTACAAGTTAATAGATTTTGGACCTCAGATTTCTAGTTTATTGCTTAAGTTTTGCAACTTAATATTGTCTCATTAATTTAGAATTTTATTTTTTTTTAGTTTTAATTAATTCTCAAATTTCAAATATTGTTAACTAGATTAGAATTAATTTAATTTAAATTTAGATTAATATTTTCTCAATCTCTATGGGATTCATCTTATACTTATATAATCTATTCTACAATAGATTTATACACTTATGAGCAGTACCATTTGCACAACACCATTGAATCATTTACTGTGGACAAAAGCTACGAATATTTCATTCTCGGTTCTAATCATTCATCAATCAAAGTATATTACAATCAAAGCCACAACAAAAGCAGTATCAACAGAGCCAGGAAATATGGTTAGTCTAAATTTATTCCTCTTCAAAAAAATCTGATGCAGCTTGTACATGAGACTGGTCTGCAAGATAAACAACACATGAAATCAATTTCTACAATAGTTGGTAGAACAAAAATGTAAATTAAAAACAAATTTGACAATTTCAGTGACCCTCTCTATTATATGCTCCAAATATAAAAAAACTATTATGTGTGCGGGTTTGTATTTTTTTTTTTGTAGAAAATAATTTGCAATATAAATTGAATTCCAATCAATAACTGTGTGTTCTGTACATACAAATGACAACATAATGACTAGGACATACAAAAATGCATCTGCTGAGAAAAATAATTTCAATGGACTAAAAAGGTATCTCTTCATGGAACAAAGAGCAGAAGCTCCCATCTCATAGGCATTTATAAAACTAAATTTTAAGTTAAAAGACAATTACACAACTAAATGTAGAAATCCATGTAGCCAGTTGAATGTATAGAAAAATCAAGCCTCAATCAATCTCTAATCAACCAAACTTATAAACTTGTGTTTGAATTGGACCAATTTATTCCTCATTTGCACTTTTGTTTTTTGTTTTTATTTTTATTTTTATTTTTTTATTTGACAAATTTTGTGGGTTAGACTACTGTCTAGACTTGCTTATATGAGACCCTAATCGTATAGCTCGGATCATTACTTCCAGATTTCGGGATAGAGTTATCCACACAAATAGTGAGACTGCTAAGAACTGAACCTGCCACTTAAGAGGCAGATTAGAGGTGGCTTATCATGCAACCACCTCGCTTTTCTCATTCCTCATTTGCACTTAAACCAAACACCCAAAACAAGAAGTAGGTTTATAACATCAAGTGTTGCTAATTTTTCATAGATGCCAAAACAACCAAAAACAAATTACTGCATATGAGAAGCAGTCACAACATATAAAACACTTAAACAGAATTGCTCTAAATGATGTGATCAAACTAGTAATGTGCAATGCCATAATGTATTGTATTTGTGTACCTCAGCCACGATCGAATCGCCTCTATAGATGGTGCAAGATTTTTGGAAGGGGCTACCTTTCATCTTGAATTGGGAGGCTGCATCTCCACCATTTTCGCCAACGGGAAACACATCAAAGTGAGTTCTAGTAAGTGTGTTCACTGTCCTCTTCCCTTTAAATATCAGATCCTTCTCCTCACTACTGTCTCCTTTAAAACCAAGCCACTGTCCCTTCTACAACAAGAAAACAATCCTAGTTTCTTCAGATTTACTTTTTAACTACAAGCATACATAATTAGTAACTTTTAGTGCAATTCAAAATTCATTCGGAATCTATTTGCAATTTGGGGAAAAAATGTTGATTTAATTTGGATCATCAAATGGGTTGATTTAAAGTTCACTTTTGCATTTATTCTTTTCTATTTTTTTTTTAATTTTCTGACACATTTTCAAAGTCAAGTGAGATTCTAATAGTATAATTCGGATGACTGCTTCTAAACATTACTATCAATATATTTTTGTGAATATTAACAGAAAATGTAAAACTTTTAGCACACAAACCTATGATTTGGAGAGACTTTTGCATTTATTCTTTTTTTTTTTTAATTTCCTGATACATTTTTTAAATCATAAAACTATCAAGATCAGTTCAGATGAGACTCTAGTAGCACAATTCAGATAACTGCTCCTAAACATTAGGAAAAGACTATTCACACCTTTTTATGAATATTAACACAAATGGTAAGATTTATTAGCACTCGAACTTGTAATTTGAAGATGTGGAAGCAGCTGAAGGTGACAAACCATTACGTCGTCTACCCCGTGAGTCATTTTATTCCATTTTTGTTGAATGAAAATAAATACAAGTCAATTTGAAGATTAAAAAGGCATTAGTGATGTTTCTTACATAGACTTTGTACGGTTATTGAAAAAGTAATACTTACAATATTTTAGTCCAATAACGTCAATTTTTTTTTTTAATGAAATATAATAACCTCAAATTTTAATCAATAAAAAATAAAAACAAAATGATAATCTCTACATTAATCGCCCATAACCTATACAAATCTTGTATAGTAATATAAAAATATATATATCGTAATTTTGTTGCCAGGACACTAAATAGTATAGTTAACCGTTAGCTACTATAGTATTTATTTTATTATTATTTGTGTTTAAAATAAAGAAATTATATTTTTGTTTATTTTTAAAACATTTGATTTTTTAAAAACTCTTAATTAGATAATTTGTGTTTGTATAAACATGAATATGATAAGACCCAGTTTAGTTTAAAAAAAAAAATGACAAGTTTAATTTTTATCAGCCCAAACCTCACCATTATACTGTGTTACAAACAGAAACACAAACACCACTATTAAATCCAAAATTACCATTATAACCCATTAATTACACAATTTGAATTCATTAAACCCCATGAACAAATAAAACAATCAATTGTACTATTATCTCCACTCAAAATAAGTTGAAAATAAATTTTCATGAAAGTTTCATAAATTATTTTTTTAAAAAAAAAAAAAAAAAATTGTCTAGAACATAGTCATGTCAAACAAGTTAGTTGGTCACATTAAGCTTAATCCACACACAACCTATTCATTTTGAAACGTCAAACTCGACCTAACCAATAATTTTCCATACGCAATAATGTTTAAGTCAAACTTGTTAATTTTATATCATGCCACGAGTCATGTAAACTCACTTATTTCATATCCTATTAACTCGAGTCTAAATTCACTCATTTTTCAAGTCAAACCCGTTAATTTCCTCCAACTTTATATTAATTGCATCCAAATTCACTAAGAAGTTGTTTATTTTTTTACACTTAACATTTAATGGTACTGAATTAGGTCAATTAAGATATTTTTATTTGTTTTCTTAAGTAATCAAACCACTTAAAATCATCCAAAAATCATTGAAAAAATCAATTCTAACTTTTCACTTAATACAAAATTACTGAATGATTTTATAAATATATTATTATAAGTTTATCCTCTCTAAAATAATATATTTCCAAGTTTGTTTTAATTTTATATTATACAAATTTCTTTTAATACTTTAACAAACAATATTGAAAAATAAAACCCTAAACATCTTAATATCAAGTTTTTTTTATAGCTAGATTACTATATTTCTCTGATCAAATTCCTATACGAATATTTATTGATCAAGTGTTTATGCAACAATTTATAGACTAAATTACAAATCAATTTGTTTAAGTATTTGATTATTCTCATTTAATTATAATAGAAAATATATATTACTTTACAATTTCATTTTTTATTGTAATAGTAATTTAATTTAAAATTATTTTATTTATTTTTATTTGAATATATAAATTTAATTAACTATACTATTTTAATTAATCTTATTTTAATTATGAATAAAAATACTATATATATAAGTTATAATTTCAACTTTTGTTATAATAGTCATTTAATTTAAGATTATTTTTTTATTTTTATTTGAACATATAAATTTAATTGATTATACTATAATAATTAATTTTATTTTAATTATGAATTAAAATATTATATATAAGTGTTTTAATATTTGTTAAATAATTTATTACAATTGTTTGTATCATATTAAATAAAATTACACAACAACTAATAATAAAAGATATAAATGTCAAATTATTAGTAATCAGATAATTTTAACTTTAAAAAACAAATAAGATTATTATACATTTAGAGATAAAAAATAAAAAAATAAATATATTTACTAGATTTCAAATTTCAATCACTATTTATTTTTTAATTTTTAATAATACTATTCAGTTTTTAGATAAAAAAACAAACGATCATTAATTTTATATTAGATTACCTATTATATTTATATATATATATATTTTTTAAGAGTAAGTGTGTCTATAATTGCGGGCCCTAAAATGATATTGATAGGTACTAGCCCAAATGTCCAATCTGATTGACTTGACCCAATTAACTAACAATTTTTTTTTTTAGAAGCAATTAGCAAATACTAGCTATTTTCAAAAATAAAAATTAAATTAAATTCTAGCTATAATACGCTAATTGCTCCTTACCATTTTATAATCAAATGACACTAAATTACAACAATTTAAGTTTTTTTTTTTTTTTTCGAAAGACAAAAACGAATTTTTTTTTTTTTTTTAAAAAAAAGAAAAGCCGAATAAAAAACCACCAAAATCTCAACAATAAATAAATAAATAAAAAACCACCAAAATCTCAACAATAAATAAATAAATAAATAAACATGTCAATACATCATTCTATAGAGAGAGAGAGAGACTCACTTGCTGAAGATACATGGAAACGAGGGTGTTTCCGGAAGAATCAACAAGCAGCCTCTTATTCGAAGACGAGGAGGAGGAGGAGGAGGAGTGGCGCTTGACTTTAAAAACGATGTCGCCGCGGGAGTCGGCTAACCCGATTTCGCCACGTGTAAGGCCTGGATGCTTCTTGGAGACGAACAGGTCGACGGGGATGGGCAAGTTGGGCGGATACGTGGAAGGAGAAGAAGTAGAAGTAGAGGTGGCCTCCATTGGACGATCACTGACAATGATAATCCGAGATGGGTTGCAGGGAAGTTGATGAGCTTTTATAGAGTTTTGGTGGGCTCTTTAAGAAGAATGGTAGGTAAAATAAGTAATTATAATAACTGAAAAGTAGTTTGGAATCAGGTTCGCAGCCAGTTAGCTTTGCCGGCTTCTTTTGAAAAATATTATTATTAATTTGATTGGTCAGTGGTGGGAATAATCGACAAATAATCAATTAATTAATTTAGATCTCATTTTACCATATATAAGTACTCGTCTATAATGTATTCGATATAAATACATTATATTCTTAAGATTTCATGTCTAGAAAATTCTGATTAAGAAGCTTGGATTTTAAGTAGAACCATTGTGATATATCCATTTTTTCTTAAGAATTTATCTGGTGTGATTTTTAGTACAATCATTCATACTATTCACTTATACAATATTATTTGAGGTGAATTTGTTATTATTTGTAAAAAATAACCCGAGTTTCATAATAGTTTTAACCATTACGGTTTTTTTTTTTTTGAATTTTTTTAATTAAAAGTTTATTCCTTAATACTTCATTTTGAGGCACATTCATGGATCACTTAGAGCATCTCCAATGTAAGTATGGATTGTGAAAAAATGTAGTGCCACGTAGGATAAATTGATAGAGTGTTAAAATTAAGCTCTCCAATGCAAACTTCTATAACTACTATCAAACTGACGTGGCAAAAAAAAATAGAGGCTATCAATCTCAATGTCTATTTCTAGAGAGTCTCCTTGATAGCCATGTCAGCAATAAATAATTGAAACTTCCATAAAATAATATTTTATAATAATTTACTTTAATGATATATTATTCTTTGACTATTCATTATTGAAATGAATAGACTAGCATTGGAGAGCCCTTTTAGACTTTAGTGTCTATCAATTAATATTTATGCCACATATGATGTACATTTCCTTGACATTGATGATGTGTCCATTTTTTTCAAAAGACAATCCATATTTACATTGGAGATGCTCTTAGTACATCCTTTTTTAATCTCACTTGTTTTGTGATGAGTACCTATATATTCGTTGTTTCCATTTTATCTGAACCTTGATTGCGTCCGTAGTTCCCTTTTTATCTCAATCTTAATTCTTAAGATTCTTATTCTTAGAGAATACACTTTTTCCAAGTGAGATATTTTCGTTCAAGTAAGATATTTTCTCCATCAATTACTAGTCCCCTGGATATATATATACACCACATATAGTCATTTTATCCAATCTTAGGAAAATGGAGAAAAACCATAGAGAGCCTTTTGAGATAAAAATTTCTAGAGTTTCTTCTTCAACCCTAGGTCTCTATAACTTGTGCTTTGTACTTTCTAGTTGAGCTAGAGATTTCTGCATTACGCAGATTCTTTTCAAGATAAGGATTTGGAACTCTTTTGATACTATCTTTCATGTCTTCAAAATTCTTTTATGGAATTTTTTTATCAAATGAATTATAGTCTGGAGACTTGATTCCATAGTTTTGATTCGATCTTCTTCATTCTTTGTCCAACAGAATTGGATTAATTTTCCTTTTAATTTTTAATTAGTAAACATTCCTTATTGTGGTGGAATAGTTTTATGTCTTTTGTTTGGTCAACAGGTATAAATTTGGCACCTTCTATACAATTAATTGCTAATGTAACGTCAACAAGTAAAGTCATGTTTATTAAACATATTTAGTTATGTAACATTAGATAACCCTTTTTTTTTTTTTTTTGTTAAAAAGTTCTTGGAGATACTAGTTTGTTAACCCAAGGGTATGAAAAATTTGATAGATATGTACCATGTAGTGTTTTGGAGGGAGTAGATATTTACACTCCCTAAAATTAAGGGCTAAGTCATGATTTTTGCTTTAGGAAATTAGGAGGCCAAATTTTGAACTAATTTTAAATGATTAAAAGCATACTAAATATATCAAAATTAAAAGGAATGAAATACACACGTGCAAGCGTGCGCATGCATATATAAGCAAGTGGGCAGGCACGCAGACGCACGCATGAGCACTCACATTTGATTAAAATAGTGTTGTACAATATTATTTTATTTTTATAAAGCCATTTGTCTGTAACATATTTTGAAAGTTTGAAACTATCGTCATAAAATAGTGACAAAATCTTAAAATTATAAATTTATATAATTAAGAAAAAGAAATAGAAGAAAAGTAAGAGTCGAAATTTTGTGAATACAAATTTTAAGGTTGACAACTAACGTTATTGTACATAAATTGTATTATTTATCTTTAAAATCTTAAAGGAAAAAAACCTACGCCTGTTGTATTCTGAAAACTTGTGGTAGACTGTCACATTCCTCACTGGATCTTCATCGTCTCCGGCGGCATTAAGATCTATGGTTGGACTTGTTGGTTGTCGAATTGGATTTGTTTGGAACTTGAGAATGGACCCACTGGCCACTAATGGTATTCTCCCTGCTTCGTTTGCTGGTTGTGCTCCGTTCTACTGATCTGCTTTTGGATGGGCCACCACGTTGATTAGTTGCTCTACCTTGGCTTGCAATTCTGCGTTTTTGGTTCAAACCATCTAATTCTCGGTCTCAAGCTGCTTCAGCTTTTCGACGTAGCTGGTCATCTGGTTCATCAGGGCAGCAACTTGAGCCTCGAGTGTCTGATTCTGTTATTTCATTTTGTATGGCAGGTAGATCTATTTGACTTCACTAAATTAGACTGCTAGATTCCTCGCAAATGGTGCCAAACTATATAAGGTCGATCTATAATTGCTTACGTGGTCAACAGTCAACTTCAAAGGATTTAGAAAGAAGTAATTGTACGAAAACCATTGAGGTTTTTCTAAAAATAAATGAAAATATATTTATCCTTTTATTATATCAAATCCCCATATCATCTGTTGACTTCCGTCAAATTTAACGGTTTGACCAGGATTTTAGACTAATACCTATAATATCCTCAACATTATAACTTGAAGATCTGGATTCCAAATTTTCAATTTGAAGATATGTCCAAATCTTAAAAAAAATCAACGTTAATTATGAGGATTTTGTGCAATAAAATGATAACTATATTTTCATCTGTTTTTAGATAAGCTTCGGGGAGTGTCGTGCAATTCATTCATTTAGAAATATGTACAAGTTGAACAAACAGAGCTAGTGTTACCTTAACACTAGAACGGTGTCGACCAAAGCACTCCAATGCTTAAGTTCGGGTAGATAATAAGAAATAATAGTAATAAAGAGGACGTATGAGTTACAGTAGCAATTATCTCATCCGATGGTTAGAGATCTATTTGGTTGTCTACGACAATTTGATTAAGATCGACTGTTGAATGTCACAGAAAGCATTGTCTGATGTCAGCTTACCAGCTTGAAGATGTAGGGTAGCCGTTTTCAGTGTGAAGGCAGTTACCCTTCGTGTAGAAGAGTATAGATGGTGGTGCCAATGGATGCCTGGAATTGTAAGTTACTTAGAATCTAGGAGCCTGGAAGTATTTTGGCAAAGTAACAACATTAGAGAAGATTTGGATCCCCCCCCCAAACTTCTGATTGCTCTCCTTTGATTTTATGTTTATTGCCAAGCGCATTTTCCTCACGTCAATCGCCCTATTAAATGCATAGGCCGGTTACCTACTTTGAAAGCTCATCCCTCGCTGCAGTCAACCCTCATTAATGGGGGTCATGAGTTCGCAGGTGTTCATCATGTTATGGGCTTCCGAGCTTTGAACTTAGGTTGGATTGATTGACGGACCCATCGCTTGGGCTAGCTGCAGTGTTAGGCTTCTTCAATTCACACGTTTATTGGGTCTCAATGAGGCTGATTTTTACCACTATAATTACCAGCTAGATAAGATGAGTTGGGTGGATAGGTTGAAGATGAGCTCGGTGGAGATCCAACCAGGGTAGATCACCATAGTTTCTTTTAAGTTAGACGGTAAAGATCCACTCCGGTGATCTCAACCGTAATACTTTCTTTTTGATTTTTTATGTTTACTTTTAATATGAATATTGGAGATCTCTTCTTTTTTAAATTTTTTTTTTTTTATAAAATTCTCCACGATCCACCCCAGATGGACAATGCAGATTGCAATCATTATTATTATTTTTATAATTTTAAAATAAAATAAAAAGCTAAAGCATGAAAATGCCATCACGTTTGTCAAATTCGATTGATTTGGATAGCATTTGACTAATAAAGTGGAGCTATCATATAATTAAAAAGTAAACATATTTCCGCTTTTACAAAAGCATATATCAGAGAGGTGTTGTGTGAGGGGGGCGATAATGGAGAATACCTAAAAAGTTAGGTGAGATTTGTATGTGCATCCCTTAAGTATCTAGGCACATACCATCAACATATATATATATATATATATATTTATGTAAAGAACACTAATTTATGTAAAAATAATTTCAGTGAGGTTTGTTTATAAATATATAATACAATAAATATATATTTTTTAAAATAGTATATATATAGTTTACATCAAGTGAGCTATAAATATACACACAACCTCTAAGCAGGAGTGATTAATCTCTTCTCTTGATCCTAAGGAGTTAAAGATTCAAATATCATATTTATCTTAAAACTTAAAGTATGAATAGTTTTTCATAAATTTAATTCCCTCTCTCCCATTATTAAAAAAAAAAAAAAAGTGAGTTATAAATATTTTTAATATATATAATTTTTATGGTCAGTACATCATAACTTTTAAATTGTTAGGATTATTATTTATTATATTTGAATTAAATAGGAGGAAGAATTATTTTTGGAAGAGAGAATGCAATGAATAAATTTAATTAATGATTTTATAACAACTTAAAAATTAGGAGATATAGATCATAAAAGCTCTGATATATATATATGTATGTATATGTAAAATGACGTGTGCTTATATACAAACAATTCTAATGGAATGCAAATATCCTTACTCTTTTCGAGGATCATGAGAAGAATATGTAGGAATCCAAATCCGCTTGAAAGTGGGAGAAAAATAACGTTTGGGTTGAGGGGTTTTAAGGGTCACTGATATATTTATTTATTTTTTCAAAAGAACAGTTTTATTTTAAATTAATAGATCGTTTAGTAATATATTTATATATGAGGTAGTAATAAATGAAAGAAAGTTGGCTGAGAAATGAAAATGTTTAAGTAAACTTTTTAAAAGAGCTTCGTTTTCGTTTGATGCCAAATGCAATGAAAATTAAAAATTTCGAATGCAGATTTTGGCACTAAAAATGCTTGCATTATAAATCACATGAAACATGCTTTTAAGAAGTCCCATTTTAGTTTCCTCGGCGAGCGAAATCAGAATAAGGGTAGTTCTTGTCCTTAGGGCAGACTGTCTCGCGAGAGTAGTTGTTCCTCCGGTAAGGACCTCTTTTTCGTCTAATATTTATTCCTCTCTTTGCGTATGCTTTCTCCTTCTCTTCTCTTTCCATGGATGAGGAGGAGCTGTCAAAGTTATGTAAAACCCTAACGCTATCAGAAGAGGAGAATGTGGTGTGTAGGATAGATGGTGAGGCGAGTGCTTCGGGAGTGGAGGTAGTGGAGCATTGTTTAGTGGGTAAGGTCCTGGGGCCAAAGAAGGTAAACAGAGATGCTTTCAAGGCAGTCATATAGCAACTCTGGAGTTTGATTGGTAAGGTGGAAGTGGAGGTGATTGGAAATAATATCTTTATGTTTTACTTTGTAAGGAAAGAGGATAGGGACCTAGTATGGAATCGTGGACCATGGCATTTTAACAAGAATCTGATTGTGTTAGAGATTCCCCAAGGGATCGGGGATGTTTCAAAACTAGCCTTCAATAGACTCCCTGTTTGGGTTCAGATCCATAATGCCCCGTTGATGTGTATGAACCGGTGTGTAACCTGCATTATGGCTAGCCAGATTGGAGAAGTTGTCACATTTATGGATGATCCTAAGGAGTATAGGGGTAAGTTTATCAGAGCTAAGGTCAGTTTAAACATCAGTAAACCTCTCAAAAGAGTCTTGAAAATGAATATGGGAGGTGAATCAGAAGTAATGTTGGTGGACTTGAAATATGAGAGACTACCCGAGTTTTGCTATGGGTGTGGAATCGTTGGACATGAAAGCAAAGACTGTAGGGAGGAGAAGGTCAAAAAGATGATTCAAGGGGGAGCGAACCTACCTTATGGCCCGTGGCTGAAGGCCAGCCACATCGAAAGGAGTAAGCAGAGGTCTGACAGAACGAGCCCGGGAGAGCCAAATCGGGGGAGAAAGGGGGCAAATATGGTTCTTGGAGAAAGGCAGGAAAGGAGATCTGATTTTGGTCTTGTTATAGGAGAGCATTTGGATGCGGAAGGACGTAATAGTCAGAGTCCTTTAGCGGGTAGGAATATTATAGAACCCTCATCCAACTTTAGGGACCTTATAGGACCACAATTGAAAGTTAAGGAAAGAGTGGCTCCCATCTCCATAATAGACGGTGCTGACAGTGAAAACAAAACAGATCTAGGGGGTGCTTTAACGGAAAGGGATGTAATAACAAGCAAAACTCCAAAAGGAAAGATTTATGGTCAAGGGTTAGTCAAAAGGAATAAAAGTCCCAGTCCGAGAAAAGGGAATATAGAGATTAACCAGAGTATGGGTCCCACAGGGTCCCCAGTCCGAGAGGACCTGAATGTGAGTCCATGCAAAAAACTCACTTGTAAATGGAAGAGGGCTGCTAGGGGGAAATTTCCTTTGGGCAAACTCCACAGCCCCATTCAAAAGCCTTGGCTGTCTCATCTCAGCAGTAGGACGAGGAAGAAGTGCAATAGTGCCTCACCCAAAAGAAAGGGAACGAGTTTGAATGAGAATGTGTACTCCTCCCCAGCTAGGAGAAATAAGAGAGTTACGGAGAAGTGCTTGTTGGATGGGGATAGGGGGATCAAAAAAAAGAAGCTAGTGTTTGAGAAGGGGTGTGAACAAATTGTAAATGACGGTTCAAATACTTCATCAAGTGTTATGAATGTTATTGTTGAATCGGCGGGTCCTGAGTCTCAGGCCCGCCGGGAGCCATGAAGTGCCTAGCCTGGAATGTGCGTGGTTTGGGGAATCCACGTACATTCCTAGCCCTCAAGATGGTTATTCAAAAATATTCCCCCAGCCTAGTCTTCTTAATGGAAACGAAGCTGCATGGAGGCTCTTGTTCTAGGCTGAAACAAAAGTTGGATTTTGATTCTGGATTTTTTGTGGATTCGTCAGGAAAGGGTGGGGGGTTAGGTCTGCTTTGGAGGAGCTCTGTGGGTGTTACAATCCTGTCGTTTTCAGTTGGGCACATAGATACGAATGTGTGTTTTGAAGGTTCTTCTCAGTGGAGGCTCACCGGCTTTTATGGCAACCCAAATCCGTCTCATAGAACCGAATCGTGGCAGCTCCTTCGAAGGTTAAGCAATGTGAACTCCAGACCTTGGGCAGTTGTTGGCGATTTCAATGAAATTTTAAATGACAGTGAAAAAAAGGGAGGGGTGACTAAACCGTCTTACAAGATGTTGAACTTTAGATGTGCTCTAGCTGACTGTGAGTTGTCGGATATAGGATGGCTAGGGCCCAAATTTACATGGAACAATAGAAGAGAAGGGTCTGCAAATGTTCAAGAAAGACTTGACCGTGTGGTAGCCACTCACCAATGGCGGGACATCTTTCCTCATGCTAATGTTTAGAACTTGGGCTACTACGGCTCAGATCATCAGCCTCTCCTTTTGAGTCTTGAGTCGGTCTCCAGGTCTGATCTCTTTCATTGCAATAACTTCAAATTTGAACCTCTTTGGTTCAAGGAGACTGATTGCTTCGATATCATCAAAGGATGCTGGGAAAAGGATACGAACCGGACTCATGTGTCTGATATCAACCTTAAACTTCTTCGTTGTGCCTCGAGACTGGATCAATGGAGTAGAGAAAGATTTGGGTCTCTTAAACGAAAGATTGAGGCTAAGAACCATGGAGGAAGTAAAGGTTGTCAAAGAAGAACTGGAATACCTTTTGTCATTGGAGGAAGTTTTTTGAAGGCAGAGGGCTAGAGTGGATTGGCTAGCCAATGGGGATCATAATACCCACTTTTTTCATGCTCGGGCTTCAGCTAGGAGAAAAAATAATAGGATCGAAAAGCTTGTTAGAGAGGATGGTTCTGTGGCTGATTCTACCGAAGACATCTCCAAGCTGATTTGTGACTATTTCCAGGATCTTTTTCAATCCTCTTGGCCTTCGTCGTCTGAGATTGCTGCAGCGTGCAACCACATTACTTCCAGACTAAATGAAGACATGTTGAGAATCCTTAGCAGGCCTTTCACGGCTGAAGAAGTCAAGCAGGCTGTCTTTAACCTTGGCCCCAATAAAGCCCCAGGCCCGAACGGATTCCATGCTTGTTTCTTTGAGAGGATGTGGGGTGTTATTGGTCAGGATGTCACGTCGACTTGCTTGGGAATCCTGAGAGGTGAAAGGTCTTTGAGCGACTTTAATGCTACTAACGTTGTGCTTCTTCCAAAAAAGAAAAGTCCTGAGAGCCTAAAAGACTTCCACCCAATCAGCCTTCTCAATGTTATTTACAAAGCGATTACCAAAACGCTAGCAAACAGACTGAAGCAAGTTCTGCCAAGTCTCATTTCCTCTAATCAATCTGCTTTCGTCCCTGGACGTCATATCCTTGACAATGTCATTACTTCATTTGAATTACTCCACTCTATTAGCAAGAAAAAGCAGGGTCATCGGGGTGCTATGGCAGTAAAATTAGACCTCAGCAAGGCCTTTGACCGCGTCGAATGGAGCTTCCTGAAAGCTGTTATGCAGAAAATGGAATTCCCTGAGGCTTGGATAAGGGTGATCATGGATTGTATATCAACTTCTAAACTGAATTTTATCCTCAATGGGCGATCTGTGGGCAGCATTGTTCCCACAAGGGGTATTAGACAAAGGTGCCCATTATCTCCGTATTTGTTTCTTTTTTGTGCAGAGGCTCTCTCCAGTTGTTTAAAGAAAGCCGAGTGTGGCGGACGAGGCCTGGGTCTTCGGTGCGACAGAAAAAGTCCCTTGGTAAGTCATCTTTTCTTTGCAGATGACTCTATCCTCTTTTGTAAAGCCTCTATCGCCAATTGTCTCAACATTCTGGAGGTCGTTCGAAAATATAGCTTGGGCTCGGGTCAACAAATAAACCTGGAAAAGTCTTCCATTTCCTTTAGCCCCAATGTGGATAGTAACCTGAGAAGCTCTCTACTTAGTCTACTTAATGTCTGCCACAGCAATGCTCACGACAAATACCTTGGGCTTCCTTCTTTGGTTGGCAGGAACAAAAGGAGCACATTCAGTCTGTTAAAAGATAAGGTTAGACACAAGCTCAAAAGCTGGAAAAGCTCATTGTTGTCTCAAGGTGGTAAGGAAATACTGATTAAAGCTGTCTCCCAAGCTATCCCTACCTATCTAATGAGTATCTTTAAAGTTCCTTCAAGCCTTTGTCTCGAGCTGGGGTCTCTGACTTCTAGGTTTTGGTGGGGTGAAAGAGAAGGCAAGAGGAGGATAAGCTGGGTGAGCTGGTCAAAAATGTGTCAGCCAAAATCAGAAGGGGGTCTTGGATTTAGAGACCTGGAACTCTTCAACCAATCACTTTTTGCGAAACAAGCTTGGAAAATTCTGGTGGCCCCTGACTCTCTGGCAGCTAAAATTCTCAAGGCTAAATACTTCCCTAACGGTCCATTCATAGAGGCTAAAGCTAAGTTTGGTTGCGCCCATGTCTGGCGCAACATTCTTTGGGGAAGAGAGCTCCTTTCTAAAGGGATCCGGATTCAAGTTGGCAACGGCTGTAATATTAACGCCTTTAAGGACCCTTGGATTCCTCGCCCATGCTCTTTTAAGCCTATCTCCCCTACTCCTAATGAAAATCTTAAAGTGGTTGACCTCATCAACCCTTCGACCTTTCAATGGGATGTCAGCAAGCTTGATCTCTACTTTTTTCCTGCTGATAAAGAGATAATTCTTTCTATCCCGCTTAGCTGTCGCGCTATCTGTGACAGATGGAGATGGCATTTTGTTAAGTCAGGGGTCTTCTCAGTGAAGAGTGGATATAAAGTAGCTCTCTGTGCCCGCAGCTCTCTGTCAGCATCCTCTAGCTCCCCCATTCGCAGTTGGTGGAAGTTGCTTTGGCGTCTCAACATCCCCCCAAAAGTGAAGCACTTCATCTGGAGAGCGTGTTATAATGCCCTCCCTGTTAAGGCTGCTTTGGTCAAGAGGAAGATTCAGTTGGATGACATCTGTTCGGCTTGCAACATGGAAACGGAAACTTCTTCTCATGCTCTTTTTGTCTGTCTCGAAGTGCAACCTGTGTGGAATTGTTGGTCTCTTAGTCCTAAACTGCTAGCCTTTTGTCTCTCTTCTGTTTTGGATTTCTTTTTTGATGTTTTAAGGAAGGTGGAGAAGTCGTTTGTGGAGGAGGCCTGTATGATCCTTTGGGCGATCTGGACAAATCGGAATGCTAAGGTTTTTGCTAAGCGGGTCAGATGTTCTGAAGAGGTCTTCTCCTGGGCTTTCTTTCGCCTAAAAGAATTTCAAATGTTTGGAGTAGCTGTTCCTCAGACTAGCCCTCGTAAGCCTTCTGTCCCTCTTGTCCAGTGGAATCCTCCCGTCGTTAGTTCTTTGAAACTAAATTCGGATGTGGCTATCAAGCCTGGTGGACCTCTGGCTGGTATTGGCGCTGCTATTAGGAACCATCTGGGCTTGGTCGTTGCGACTGTGTCAAAGCCCTTTCAGGGTTGTTTTTCTGCTGAGGTCGGTGAACTGCTTACTTTGCGTGAAGGTTTGCTTCTGGCTCAGGCTCTGAATCTGGTCGTAGCCTCTGTGGAGGTAGATGCTGAGGGTTTGGTTAATGATCTTAGATCCAGCTCTCTCTCTATTGGTGATATTGGTACCCTCCTTGACGATATCAAGGCGCTAAGTGTTGAAGTTGGTGTTAGTGAGTGTCAAGCCATTTCTAGAAGTGGGAATCGTCTGGCGCACAATCTAGCTTCCTTGGCCTTGGCTTCTGACTTTGTTATGTACTGGCATTACGTCGATGCCTCTTGTATTTTCCCGTGTTTCGTTGCTTAATGAAATTCCTTCTTTTAAAAAAAAAAAAAAAAAAAAAAAACATGCTTTTACAAATACTTTTTTCAAAAGGTACCACTTAAAATTAATTTGAAAATAGTATTTGATTGTAGGATTTGAACTTAAAATTAATTTGAAAATAGTATTTACAAATACAAGTCTCATGGTAAGTGATAAAAATAGTATTTGAACTTTGATAAATACAATAAAGTATATTAACCACTTAAATTACAATTCAACTATTATTAGATAAAAGACATTGGATAATAAGAAAAAAAAAAATCAGAAAACATAATCAGTTTATTGGAACTTGCATGTTAACACAATAAAGCAAACATCTTAATGAAACACGAGATTAATTATTCTAACTACTAGTCAACGAAACATGCATGATATATAGTACGTCAAACACAACCATTAATTATCATATATGGCGATAGTCTTCATCAACCTTGCATGAGAGCATCCATTTCTTCCTTGAACTTGGGCATGGCAGCCCTAGGGAGTGAGACATGAACCCTAACCCCACCTAATTTCATCGTAGGATTCACATGATTAGGAGGCAAGAACAGACACAAGTCCACATAACCAAACATGTTCCATGGCACAGGAATCAAATTCACTGGACCTCCCCATCCAAAATCCACTTCTTCAATCAAACCAATCTGCCTCCAGTCTGTCAAAGCCATTGTTGCACCAGTGCCTTCAAACTTCACATTCAGCTCCCTCATCCTCTCCAAAATTCCAAGAGTTGTGTAAATGTTTTCGTTCGTAGATGAAGATTTCTTGCACTCTTTCACGAGCTTCGCGGTTTCAGAGAGTGGCTTCTCATTGAGATCCTCCCCTGTTAGCACCACATTTGCTGAAATGAATGCATTTCCATAGTATCCATCTGGCAGAGTCGGATTCAAGTGGTGCCTTATGTTCATGGCCATACCAAGCAACGTTTTGGCATCCGGGTTCAGCTTCAAAGCTCTAAACCTTGCTCTCCAAACGTAGGCAGAGAGCACTTCAATAGTTGTGAAGTATATATTTCCTTGAGTTTCACGATCATGATCATGATCAGCATGGTTTCCTTCACATTCTTTGATCAAAGCCATTTTGAGCCGCTTGATGCTCTCAGCATTGACATTGAAACATTCATGCAACACTACAAGAAATTTGGCCTACGGCAACGTGCAAAATACGTTGCCGTAGCCTTTTGCAACGTGCGGGAGCAAGTTGCTGATAAGCCTGTTGCTTTAGTGTTGAACGGTTTAGCAACATGCGGCGCGCGTTGTATTAAATTTTATGGTAACGCGCGCTACGTGTTGCAATAGGTTACAGCAACATGCAATTAATGTTGTCATAAACGCTTACGACAACACTGACTGCACGTTGCCATAGATGTGAAAGGCAACATGATACGAAAGTTGCTATTGATGCTTAAGACAACATTATCTGCACGTTGCCATTGATCAGTTATAGCAACATCGAATGCACGTTGCTATTGATATTAAGGCAGCATTACTTGCGTGTTGCCATTGATCACTCATATATCTTATTTGATAGTTATTATAATATCTTGTTTGGTTCTTTTCTAATAATAATTATTCTAGTATACAAACTCATCTAATAACAATGAATATTTTTTATTAATATAATTATATATATCCAACAATAAAATCATTTCATAATTCCCAAATGTGCTAGTATACACAATTATTTCTCTAACACAAGTGACAATACAATATGAAATTAACATATATTTCTAAACTAAAAAATTAATCAATCTATCAAACTCATTCGCTATGCACTTTTTCATTGCCCTCATGATTGCGCATCTATCACCTGTATTGAAAACAATTATAAATCATTATCATAATTATAAAATATTATCAAATAATCATAAATGTCATCTAAATCTGCATAATCAAACATGTTAATTAAATGCACTAATAAATAAGCACTATACAATAATAAAAAATATAAAACATAATAATTTATGTTATATATATCCTCATTGGAAGTTTAAAAACAAAGATCAGATTATCAAATATAAAAAAGTAACACAATTATGAAATGGAATAATCTTTCTCAATAAAAATTTTAACAAACACTTGGTGAGCATGTGCACTATATAAAAATAAAATAAAATAAACCTTCATAAAAAAATACAATCAACATAATGCTTAGAATTAATACATGTGTCCTTAAATTCACAAGAACTAATCAAATTCACTCAACAAAAAGTTAGTAAAACGGATCTCTTGTACAAAATACACACGGAAGCATGTTTACTAGCAAAACTTATAAATTCTCAAAATAAATTTCGTATAGTAAACAAAATTCGCAACCAAATACAAAGGATACTAAACTAGAGGTCATATTGATAAAAACTTTGTAATGCCAATCGGTGAGCAATCGATGATTATTGTACTTTGTGGCATCAAAATTCAACAAACCAACACACTAACACTACTCAAAAACGTTAATAGGACCCCATGAGTCGCCATCTGGTGGAACACACCTAAACCATTTTCTTGGTATCATCATTACACCCAGATGTTTCAATCTGTAAAGATAAAAAAGTTTGATAATTATAATAATATAATATAAACATGCCAAAGATTAAATGGTTGGAATTGGGTTTAGCAGGTAAGTGGTAACAAAAATCATCATTATGCAATCTTCTTCACTTTTTGCATATCAATTAAAATAATATATATTGATTAAATTAATTCCTAATTAATCTCATCTTTATCCGTCATATATATCTCAAGTCTCACATTATGACAATTAATGTTTTACTTATTATTCATGTTTTGTTATTTACTAAAAAGATCGTTTTTAAATATAAGAAGTCTAATATATACATTTATCCAAACGGAGAGAAACAATAGAAGTGGAGCTCTTGAACTAAAAATAATTTCAAGACAATATTCTAATCACGTTCCAAATAAATATATAGATGAGTAATTATTTCAAAACATTAAAAAAGACAATTATATAACAAAAATGTACAAACCAAATTTAAAAACCAAGAATAATAACACAAAACAATGTAATCACTTGGCACATTCACAATCATGACTAAATATATATTTATCTCAACCACAATACACATAATCATGTAATAAACTCACTCAACACATATACAACCTATTTTAATCAAATGAATATGTCAAAGTATATATATAATGTGCAATAAGAACACCAACTATGAATTACAACACATAAATCCCCTTTTTGAAACCCTAGAAATTGATTTTACTATGTAAAATGGGTGACCTAGAAATTAAATACATACAACATGAAAATACACTTCTAAATCATGCCAAAGTTCAATCTAAAGATCAATTAACAAATTTTATGAACCATAAAACACATAATCATAACAAACATGGTGATTCAACAAAAACCCAACTCAAGAACACAACAAATCTAGTACAAATACATCACATAGAATAATCAAGACATATTTAAACAAAAATCAAGATAATAAGTCAATACCTTGATAATTTTAGCATTCCATGACCATTAATGAGAGATTGGAAGTGATTTCGATGTTTTAGAGTTAGAAGGCAAACTAAGAGAAGCTGCTGCGGGTTTTGGTTAAAAGAAGTGGCTGCTCCTCGGTAAGGAAGGAGAGAAAAACAAAGTTTTATAGTGCAGCACCAAATTACGTTTCAGTCCCTCAAATATTAAAAATCACAATTTTATTATTAAAGTCTAAATTTTTGTCATTTATACCACTAAGATTTAAAAACTTTTCATGTATATCCCTAACAAATGTATACCATATGAATATGCAATTTTGTATGTGTGTACGATCGTAAAGCCTTTGTGAGGTAGAGAGCAACTTATCATAATATCCTATGACTTATATTTTTTAGTAAGTAACTCACAAAATGAATTACACATAAAACCATTTTGAATGGAATCCAACCAACCTAAAACTACTTGACCTAAGAAAAATAATTATGGACTTTTTTTATTGAAAACTTTTGCTTGTGTTGTCAGATTTCATGAAGAAAGAAGAAACTTTTAGACATGAAGAATGAAAAAAAACTTTTGGGCATAAAGAAGCGCGAAGAAGAGGGGAGTGCAACTTGGACTATGGATGAAATGAGAGTTTTATTTTTTATTTTTAACCTTATTTATAAATAAACATTATTTAAAAAAAATAAGTTACAAATTTAAAATAACTTAATTTATAAGAAATTAACAATATTTCTTCCTAACAAAATATGATTAAATTAATGCATTTTAATTAATTATTTTTAGTTTTAATAAATTAAATAAATTATAATAAAGTCATCATTTATTTTTAAATGATTTAATCAATAAGAAACAAAAAATGAATTCAGTGTATTTCTAAAGCAATGTGTTAAGATTTCTAGTAACTTAAAAAATCTGTTTTGAGAAAAAACGATATGTTAAATTAAATACAACCACATCAGTTAATAAATTAACCGATGTATTCGTAATGTCTTAATTTCAAAGTTGAGGCTTTTAAATAATGGATTTTTTAATTTATTTTTAAATTAGTTTTAAAAAACCGATATGTTGCTAGTGATATCTTTGTACATTTTTGTAGCAATGATGATAATCACTATATTTTATTTTGGATAAAATATTTTGTAGAATTTATGAACATTTTTTAACATAAACAAATTCTTTCTTTTTCGGTTATAAAATCATAAACAATTTTTTTTTTCATTATTTTCAAAGTTGAGGTTTCTTACAACCTGAAAAAATCAACACTCAATAATTTATAAAAGCGTCATAATGTAATTTCACTAAACTTGACAATTAAATCATTTCCTTTATATTCGAACATTATTACTGTAATAATGTGACATTAAATGTAAGGAAATTGAAAAGTTAGTTTTGTTTGTTTTAATTAAGGCATATGTTAAGTAGGTAATTTATATTTAAATCAAATAATAATTATCTTTTTATGTTTGAAGTGGTATGTAATTAGTCATTATGATATTAAATAAAATAAATTTCAAAATTAAATTTATTTATACTAAATTAAAATATCGGTTTTTAACAACATGCGATATAGGTTGCTAAATTATGGGTTTTTAACAACGTGCAGCCCTTCACGTTGCTAAAGGATGGGTTTTTGACAACGCACAGCAATGCACGTTGCCAAACGGTAGGTTGTTGGCAACGTGCAGCCTTGCACATTGCTAAAGGATGGGTTTTTGGCAACGCGCAGCAATGCACGTTGCCAAACGGTAGGTTGTTGGCAACGTGCAGCCCTGCACGTTGCTAAAGGATGGGTTTTTGGCAACGTGCAGAAATGCACGTTGCCAAACGGTAGGTTGTTGGCAACGTGCAGCCCTGCACGTTGCTAAAGGATGGGTTTTTGGCAACGTGCAGCAATGCATGTTGCCAAAAGGTAGGTTGTTGGCAACGTGCAACCCTGCATGTTGCTAAAGGATGAGCTTTTGGCAACGTGCAGCCCTGAACGTTGCCAAAGGTTGGGTTTTTGGCAACGTACATGGTTGTGCATGCTGTCATATGTCCCTTACTTTTGGCAACATGCGTTGGCATGTTGCCGCATATCTCTTTGGCAACGTGCAGCCTTTGCACGTTGCCGTAGATAACCTACGGCAACGTGAACCTGATGCACGTTGCCTTTTGAATGTTGCTGTAGCCTGAATTTCTTGTAGTGCAAAATGTCATTGGTTGGCACAAATGGTGAAGGAACCAAAGAAGCTGGATCAACGGTGAACTTGGGGGGTCCTGGAGTGGCTTTGGCTACAAGTTTCTCCCTCTCCCAAATAGGTTTCATTGATGGTTCACTCTTCCCACTTGCAAGCTCAGCCATGGCTCGAAAAAACTGAGCTGCACCGAACCCATCACAGACCGAGTGTGACAACCCCATGCCAATTGTGAACCCCCCACATGTGAATTTGGTCACTTGTAAGACTAGAGGGTGCTCACCCTCATTAGGGTCAGATGGAAAATCAAAAACTAACCTTTGAGCTGTTTCTACGTTGATCCCATCTAAGTAATGAAGAGAAGAGAGTTGGCAATCAGCATTTGCCACCAAGAAAGGCACCCCAATAGCATTCAAGTTGATTTGAAGCTTCCCATCACTTTGTCTCTTCATCATCCCTGCTAGTGGATAGTAGAAAACCAAGACATCCGAGAGAGCTTTTTGGATCAAGCTAGCTGGGTCTGCTTGGTTGTTATGATCAGATTTTGGTTTAACATAATTATGATCATCATGAGTAATATCATTGTGGTTGCCATTTTCATGATGAGAGTGGCCATTGATGGACAAAATAGTATGGTTTGATGATTTGTAGACATAAATGGTTTGACATAGGAATTGAAGATTGTGATCATTGTCAATGGTGGAGAGAGAGAGAGCATGTGAAGAAGGTATGGGTTTTGAGGGTTTTACAAGTACAACTTCTTTTCTCTCAATTGAGAAGCAAGTGTTGTAGTGGTTTGCCATGTGAAAGGGGGTGAGAGATATCAATGTGGTGAGGTCTAACGCATTGCAATGTTTATGATTTATATAGCTAGATGGAGGGTTTGATAGTTGGAAAATAATTGTATGCAATGGATGCATCATGTACCTTCTATCATGATCCTAATTTTATGATAATATATCACGCGTGACAGTATCACCATGCCCATGGGTGTACGCAGGTGCATTCCATTGCGGCCCAGATCTTCTCTTTAGGGTAGCACAATTTGCATGGTCCACACGCTCTAGACTATGAGATCATGCATGTCAGAGAATAATTTTAATATAGATGTTAGAAGAACCCTGTGTTGGCTACAGTGTCTCAACACAATTGATACATTCAATGAATATATATATATATATATATATAGAGAGAGAGTTTTTATATTTTCAGTACGAAATGGTATTATTAATTTAATTTCCAAATTTATGGATGGTTCAATATATTGAAATATATAGCATCAGTTGGTCTTGAAAAGATGAAATGCTTGTATATATTACATTAGTAGCGTAGGAGTTGTAAAGATACAAATTGACGATGATCAGACTCATCACTCATAGTCATTAATTGACCGTTTAACCAGGGTAGAGCCAACAACAATATATTTCAGTTGGCTAAAAATGTTGTGCCTTACAATGACAAAAAAGAAAATGTCACTAGATGACACTTTTACATATTGAATTGACAATCTTGTCTCATTTTAATAAAGTTAACAATTGAATCTCAAACCTTATTTTTTTTTTACACAAATACTCTTGATAAAATTGATGAGAATGTTATATTTTTTAAAAAAATGATTCAATTGTTACATTTATTGTAAGGATATTTTGATATTTTTACACATGATTTAAAATTCAATTATTATATTTTTTGAAAAATGACATAAATGTTGAGTCATTAGTTTAATGTGCTATTTTTGTACTTGTCATATGGAAAAAAAATTATAACTAAAAAATACACAATTAATTAAGATTTTTTTGAAAGCTTGCGACACCTTATAGATAAGAAGTATATCAAAACCTATTGAAATCAATTACTATTTGTATAATTCGAAAATTAATTTTCTACAAAGAACTTCTCAATCATACTTATAAAATGTATATGAAAATTAAGAAATCATTTCGAACGTGTTCAAAACTTTTAGGACCACTTAATGCGTAGTTGGTTTTATTTTGCAAAAGTCATCAACATTTAAAAATTAAATTCTAAAACAAAAGTAAAATTACATTCACTAGTACTAAAAGGATTTCTAACATATCTATACTGATAATTCCCAAAAACGATTATTTGAAAATGAAAAAAAAAAAATTGTTTAGTTTCAATGTTTAAAGCTGAAAACACTTGAATTAAAAATGAAAAGAACACTTATATATATATATATATATATATATGTCTACTGGTAACCAAATTGTTGTCATATTGTATAAAGTTAAATATATGTTTGTTTAATTGATCAAATAGTTGTATTGTATATCACTAAAAAATTAAAAAAAAAAGTTAATCAATAATTTTAATAATATATATGAAATCTCTACAACATTTACCATTGCGATAATCAATATTATATACTCAAACAAGAAAATAAACTACATATATAGATGCCAATTGTTCACTAGCAAATTTGTCGTAGACCACCTTAATTAATTTCCTTCGTTTATACAGTTTTATGCCAAACTTATACTGCACTACTAGTCCATTTTGATACGTTTTCCTATAAGAATAATATTATACTTCCAAAACATTTATTTAAAAATTTTGACCAATAAAATAATTTGTAACAACTATATCGAGTATATATAAAATTTATATATTGATAATATGATAATTAAAATAATTATATTACATCGTTTAAACATTTAATTTGAATATGTTTTTGTGTTGTGTAGCATTATTCTATCCTATAATATTTTTCCTTAAAGTTAGCTTATCTTATAGTCTTGCCTAACCCTCCTTACCCTTCGCTCTCGGGTTTAGCATTCTGTTAATTGGATTAAAATTAAATTCTAATATTGATGTCGTCATTGGTGTTAAATACTTTAATTATAGTTTTATACCAAAGATGGGAAAATAAATATGGGTTTCAATAAATATATAAATGATTTAAATTTTTAAAAATATCAGTAACAAATTTAAAATACCATTAATTATTTAAAATATCTGAAAATATCGAAAATAGTTTTGACTTTTGATACCAATACTTTCAAAATAATTCAAAAACTATAGAACATAATAAAAAATATTATAGACATAATAAACTTCCTGAAGAAGAAAAAAGATTTTGATGCAGTGAAAGCAGTCTTAGATGACCTCAAAACTATCAATTATCAAGTGTTTAATATTTAATGATTTGCATAGATTCTTAATTTCTAATATTTACTATAAAGTATTTATTATATAATGATTTGGAATGTAGACAGTAGAAGTTTGCTTATGGTTTTTCTTTTATAATAAAGTTTTAGTACAATGATAATTAATATATACCAATCATTTCAAAACTTTAATGCATGTGGAATTTTCTTTATTCCAACACCTCACGCACTACTAACGTTACCTACTTTTTTCTTTTTCATAAAAAAAAAAAAAAAAAAAAAAGGTTGGAGTTTACAGGATAAGCCTTAGCTAATGCCAGTAAATCCACTCATAACTGATTAATGCATTTTTTTTTTTCACAAATACGATCGGGGTTGGTTTGAATATATGAGCAGTTATCCATGTCTGTGTGAAATTTTCTTCCTTTATTGTAAAAATAAATTTCTATCAATGCTATAAAAATAGAATGCATCTATCAATGCTATGAGAATAGTTTACAGGTTTTTCACATAGTATTTAACTTAGGGATAATCATTAAGTCAGTAGATTATATATAAAATTAAGGAATAATCATGTTTTCCTCTTTAGTTCAGCGTACTAGCCAAAATTCACAACTAATTTAAAAAATTGTTAAGAAATCTCCTATTATTTGATTAAGTAGATAAAATATCCTTTATACTTTAAATAAAAAGTCCAAAAAATTCCTTGTAGTTTAAGAAAAGGGAATTTAGCAAAAATGCCCTAACATGCATGCAGAATTACATAAATGCCATTAACAGAAATAATTTAGCAAAATTACCCCAAAAAGACAAAAATGCCCTTGAGTAACTTACCTCTCCCATTAATTCTGCCACCAGCCCGATCCCACACCTACCAACCCGATCCCACTCCCCACCAGCCGAAACGTAGGCGTTAGATCAAGGTCGACAGGGCGACGGCGGTATAAGACTCTCCATCAGCGACGGCAAGGCCAACCGAAAATAATCTGAACCAGAAATCGAGCGACTCGAGAAATTACTTCTTCGGGTCAGGGGTGACCCGAAGAGGAAAAATTTGCTCTTCGGGTCAGAGGCTGACCCGAAATCGGGTCACCCTCTGACCCGAAGAGCAAATTTTTCCTCTTCGGGTCAAAGGCTGACCCGATTTCGGGTCAGAAGCTAACCCGAAGAGCAAATAAATACAATTAACTAACTCATTAATATTCAAACGAACTCATTTCGTCCATCATCAATTCCTTACCAACCAACTTTTAATAAAATCAACAAACCAACGCATCAAAATAAAACTCCCATTTCGTCCATATTTTTCTCTGAAACAATCATCTATTTTTTGTTTACAAATAAATAAACCATCATACAAAAGCAACATCATTTGCAACAATCAAATATAAACACATTTCCTCGATTACATCTTTCTTAACTTTTGTGAAGAAAGTTGAAGGAATTTCGGCATCGAGGTTAGTAATGTTTTTGAGTTAATTTCATTTTCAAATTCATTTCATATGTTTGGAGGAAAAAGATGGAGGAAATGATGTCAATATATACGAGTCAAAGGCTGAACCGAAGGGGAAAAAATTTCCTCTTCGGGTCAGCCGCTGACCTGAAATCGGGTCAGCCACTGACCCAAAGAGGAATTTTTTCCTCTTCGGGTCAGTCACCCGAAGAGGAGGTTTTCCTCTTCGGGTCAGAGGCTGACCCGAAAAGGAATTTTTTTCCTCTTCGGGTCAATCACCTACAGGAAAACAAACTTTAAAAGAGGATGAAGCAAGAAGTAAAACCATGTAATCGAATTAATTATGTCCTTCGAAACAAATTATCGACAAGTAGCGATCACTCAGTTTCATTTAGATACATGTAATGCAGGCTTGCCTTCAAATCTTAACTACATGTTAAGCAGACATAATTAAATTGAATAAAAGAAGAGCACCTTTACCACAAGTATCCAGTTTTCAGACTATAAGGTGACCATATGAATCCACACTTCCCAAAACCAAGTAACCAGTACATACAGATATGGAGACACAATAATTAACAATGCTGCACCAAGACATGTAAGTTGACTGACTTGAGTCCATTGCTTACATCTATATTCTTGTTTTTGGTGGTTTTGGGTCTGCCGTGAGTGCAAGAGGAGAAGGTTTTGTTTTCGGGTCTGCCGTGAGATGCATCAAGGGGAGGTTCTGCCGTGAGATGCAAGAGGAGAAGCTTTGTTTTCGGGGCTACAGTGATGCAGCAAAGGGAGGGTCTGCCTGCCGTGACCGTGAGATGCAGCAAGCAGAGGGTTTGCCTGCCGTGAGATGTCTTGTTTTGGGTCTGCCGTGAGATGCAGCAAGGGAGAGTCTACCTGCCTTGTTTCGGGTCTGCGTGAGAGGCGCCTGCCATGAGGGTTTGCCTGCCTTGTTTCGGGTCAGCGTGGGTGAGATGCAGCAAGGGAGAATCTGCAGCAAGGGAGAGTTTGCAGCAATGGAGAGTCTGCCTGCCTTGTTTCGGGTCTGCGTGAGAGGCGCCTGCCGTGAGGGTCTGCCTGCCTTGTTTCGGGTTAGCGTGAGATGCAGGCAGATGCCTTGTGTTGTTATAAGGTCATTTAAGTCATTTTGGGGCATATTTGCAATTTAATTACATCATATGGCATTTTTGTTATTTCATTTTGTATTTAGGGCAATTTTGTTAAATTCCCTTAAGAAAATATCAATAAACCCCTTAGTCATTTTCATCATCATCCCTGTTAGAATTATAGAAGGATAATTAAAATGATATTTTTACAAATTACAGGAGGTAATTAACGATTATATCAAACAATAGGGAGAAACTAGAATTACCCCTATATAAAATTCATCAACAGTTAACAATTTATTTAAATATATATATATTTAATTTAGTAGAATATTTTCTTTACTTTCATTTGCCTTTACTTTTTTTTTTAAAAAAAAAAAGAAAAAAGAAAAAATATAGAATGTGAAATACAATTACTATTTTGTAAAAATCTTATGGTATAGACATCAAGATCAACAGTGTCTGAATTCTCTTGTGGTTGGTCCCTCTTAGGGTTTCTCTGCCATTACTCAGTGAAAGCAAATGTTAGTTTTAGTGGTTGACAACAATAAAGGCAAACCAATTTCGGTGGAAGCTAACAGTCAGCATCGTTGTTATATCCCACTCAAATAAAGAAACGATTTCCTTATCCAAAATCAATCAATTGTGCACTTTCTGATCTTACATGGAAATTGTGATTTCTGATGATAATTCATATATATCTTCTCACTGTTTTGCTAATTAAACTGATGCACCTTAGACTTTCTTGCAGTACATTTTTCTTGCAGCAATCATACTACAGTTTCAAGTTTTATTCATTTATTTATTTTGAGTAAAATATAGTTTCATGTTTTATCTCAACTTGGACGTTCTTTTATAGAATACTAGCACCTCCTCCTTATTATATTATATGTAACAAAGATTTGAGTTTTACCTTACTCAAAGAAGGTAACATCCAAAAACATTTTTTCTGAATTATGGAAGTAACTATCCAAACAATACTAATAATATTTGATTTCAGTAAGTTTAGACATACCAAATTAGCATCAGGGAAAGAAAATTGTTATCTTGATACGGACCAAAAAAAAAAGGGGATAAGAGTTGGAAAGTACTTGTGGCATTATTCTTTATAGATAGAACATACTTATAATTTATAAATATTTTACAAATCATGAAAGCAAGTTCAAGCGATAAAACTCTTTTAAATTGTTTTTAAATTGGGATTAAACAATAAATGGATGGGAGTCGAGAGTATAGCATTATCTTTTGAAGATTGAACATATTTGTAAACGCTATATACATCACGAAAATGTATTTAAATTATCAAAATTGCTTTTAAATTTATTTTGAAGTAATAATCAAATAATCATATACTCAACAGTTTCGGAGATTAAAGAAAATAACTTATCCTTCTACTTTGAAAAGCAAATCGCAGTTTTTTTTTTTTTTTTTTTTTTCACAGACTATTTTACTTTTCCTTAAAGAAAAAAACCCATCAAAAACTTTTATGAAAGTTACTTTTAGTCGAAAGCACTTTAATTTGAAAAGAGTGTCTCAAACACAATACAATAACTAACAAATAGTATTTGATTTCTTTTTTTATTTTATTTTTTTTGAAACTACAAATAGTATTTGATTTTATGTACTAGATGTGGTGAAAACTTGATATACAGATGATGTGAGGATGACATGTCTCCCACTTGACAAAGGCTTTGTAGTGGCTATCAATATTATACCACCAACCTCCCTCTTTGAGGCTATGAACATGAAACCAGCCAACGCCTTTCAATCCAAAACAAGGAATGAACATATTGATATTTTTTATTCATGCTAGCAACCCAATCTTTATAATGCAACCCTCAACTGCAACACAAAAAGTAAACAATCAATTATACGGTCCCATCAAAATAGAAATCCACACAAATCATAAATCTGCTTTTATGTCCATAGGATTGAGATAACTGTTTTTGAGTTATATACATCAAATTTAGTTTCCTTATTCTACTTTTTTTTTTTGAATTTTTGCTCTACATAGTTTCTAGAATTATAATTAGATCGGATTACCTAGTACACTGGGAATTTTTTTTTTTTTTTTTTGAAATTTACTAAACTTGGATATTACATGAACAACTTGAATGTCTTTGTGAAACATTGAAACATTGTTTCATGTTTTGAGAAGCATCCTAATAAAAGTATAGGACTAATTTGAAGAGTGAGGCATTAGGAAATATTGTCTCTGTGTATGTTTTTATTTGGATTTCAAAGAACCTAGGAATTAAAGGGTTATAATGTAGTCTTAGAGTGGAAGTTTGTTCACACCAGAATCGTAAAGATGTTTGATTTTTCTTTTCGAGAGATTGAATGCGGTTCTCCAAATATAATTGAATGTCTATGAAATCAACAATACTAAATTTATAGCACAACTGAAAATTTGACATTTCACAGTGGCATTGGTATTATATTTAAACAGCAGAAAACAATGATATTAGTAGATACATAATATTGTAGATACCTTAAATAAACAATCAGCCTATCGTTTTCAAGCAGGAACAACCAGCCAGCTTTTCTATGAGGAATAAAGCCATCTAAATAAAGTAGGGCCAAAACACAAACCAGAAATCATGTAGTTTCAAACGTGGCACATTTTAACATACAGAGAAGAACATTATTATCTAACCCTTTTAAGAAGGCAGAGGTCTTGAACAAACTTTAACGTACATGTAAAGCATAAGCATGTATAAAATTTTTCTAACAAAAGAAGTATCAGGTGAGTTTCACTCTGCATCCATAGCTGGTGCTACTTTGTGGCAGGCCATTGTAATCCTACATTGAATAGAATACAATTGTATTCAAGTATTCAAGAGGGTGGGTAGTACCACCTACCAGGTTAATCTCTTTTGAATTGGTTGTGACATTTCATATATGATGATGATAAAACCATGTGCGAATTGATAATGATATGTTATGAGAATTGTGACTAAAGCTATAGCCACTACCATATTGAATGTTACTGTTGTGGGTAAATTTAGGGCTGATAAATGCCTAATGAATTGGTCTAATAAGCCAACCCAATGGACAAAGGCTCAGCTTGCCAGCATCTAACTTACAGAAGCCAACCCTCAAATCATCAGGCATCCAGCTCGCAGATAAGCTTTCAGTGCCTAGGACATTCATCTCACATAGAGAAGCTTCTCATTCGCTGACCTCAGGTCATCCAGCCCATGGAAAGGAGCTCTCAGAGATCGCTACTCAATCATAGCCCCAACTGCTTAGCACCCTCAGCTCACCCAGAACAAGATCCAGCTAGTGGCGTTACTTACATGTTGAGTCTTTTTAGAATAGTAGCAGCACAATTTAAGGAGAACTCAACTATCAAATCTGGAGATAAAGTTAACATCCTATTTTTACCGGATTTGATTACTGATGAGTCTCGGTCTTGGAAAGTGTAACTAATATAAAACTTTCTCTTATTTGTACTGTACACAAACTGTAGCACCTCTATCTATAAACAAAGTTGAACTCATTGTAACAAGGGAGAGACCAAAAATAATATACTACCACTTTACCCAAAAATAATCAGGGAAGGCAGTCGTGGATATAAGTACCTTTATTGGCCAAATCACGTAAAAATCCTTCTCCATTTTCTGTTCTTCTTCTCTACTTCTCCTGTTTCTTGCTTTGCTTTGTATTAATTGCAGTATTGGGCTAAAGAATCTGGGTTAACTCATATACATCGTCAACAGTTACATTCTTATCTTCTATTTTTTATTTTATTTTATGTTGCTAGACGCGGAGGAATTGTACTATGTTATAAATACAAAGTACCCCAAAAAGGGGTCTGACTCTCCAACAGAGATCACAATCACATACACGAGAGTGCCATGTTGTGAGAGAACCAAACCAGAGGGCCCTTGTCAATTGTCATAGGAACATGAATTGTTCAGTTTAAGGTAGAAACCGTAGAATTGGATTACTAGTGAAGTAGGTGGTAAAGAGCCTGCAACAGCACAGTATTGAAACAAAAATATATGTCGATGCCCAAATTTGGAAAAAGCTTTGAAGTATTGTGTCAACTAAAATGGATAACTGGAACTATATATGCATTAAATTTGTGAATTTTAGTTAAGGGTAACTATCTTTAGCCCCTCTTTAACTCATATTCATCATATAAACTAAGAGCAGACAGATTATTAAAACTCGGGGTATATTTGGTTCATTGTATTGTATTGGATACGTGTTGCATTATATAAACAAGATAAATGTAATTTTATGTTTAAAATCACCAAAAACTTCTTTTACACATAATAATATAAAAAACAATATATATATATACTAATCCCAAACATTCATTATATTTGAATTAAATAGAAAAAAAAAAATTTAGAAAAAATAATACAATAAACAAACAAGTAGTAGAGTAGGCCATGCCCACTCCATCCATTTAAAAGAGATCATTGTTCTCTAAGGAGACTAGTGGTCTCTCCAAGATTCAAAGGAAGAGGCTGACAGTTCACTCCGATGGAACAGGTCGCAACATCCTGTCATGGAAAAAGAGAGGACGTTTTGACCTCTCATCGCAAAAGAAAGGAGGCCGATGGTCACCACCCAAGACTAAGTGGGGAGGCCTCAGCTCCCTCTCAATTGAAAGACCAAAGGTCATTGGCCTCCCCCCAATTGGAGAGGGCCAGCAACCTCCCATCAATCTCTTGCAATTCTTTGAAAAAAAATAAGTTTTTAAAATTAATGTAATTTATCTTGATCACATATTTAACTAATATTCCATTTGGTAATTATTACATATGGGTTTGATTACTTTATCTAACCACTTACCTTACCTCTCAATTGAAGTCATTGAATTAATTGCAATGATGATTATTAAAGTCAACTTAAAAGCTCATATTGAAAGATAAAGTTAGTTACCCGTTACATAATACACATTTTATCATATACAAATAAACTTCACAGTAAAGAAATAAATAAGAAAAAATAATAATAAAAATCAGACAAAAGTCAATTTCACAAAACATAAAACATAGAATCTCTGGTAATCTAAATTAAAATGAACGTGTTGAAATCTGTAATCGATAGATAAAAGACTAAAAGAATCAAAAAGTGAACAAAAATTTTTATTTTACTAATATTATTATCTTAAAAAAAGAATTTTACCCACTAATACAATCAATTCCAAGATGGTACCTAACAACAATACAAATCAAATGATATAAATATCATATATTAAACTACTTGACATCATTCATCACTGGTAAAATCTTACTACATCAGAGTCGTCAGACCTTTCAAATGATGTCAATCCAAGAAGGTAAAACAAGGCAACATTCGTCAATAATATGATCACAAAATCCACGTTCTTGGCTTGCTAATAAAAATGACTAAAACATGTAAGCCTCCAAAATGTTCCAACTCTATAGCATTGTATCAGTAAGGTCTTGTCACGGAAACATTTAGAAACCAAGAACAAAACCATGCGGCTAAAAATTACGTCCAACATTCTAAGTTCAGTTTACCACAGAAGTTGATATATTCACAGAGTTTTAGATCTGTACTAAGAAATTGACAATTTCATACACAAATACAATTAGGCATAGCAAATCCTATTTTACCGTGATTCACCGATAGGACCATCTCCAATCTTTGCCATCACCACCATTATCATCATCTTCATCATCATCATCATCATTGTAATCAAAATCATCACCATCGTCATTAAAATCATCATAATAAAGATCATCATCATGTAACAGGTCTGGATCAATGAAACCATTAATACCGCCATCCTCACTTGAATCTTCCGATTCATCGGATGCTTTACTCTCTGCTCCCTCTTCTTCCTCTTCCTCTTCGTCCTCTTCTTCTTCCTCTTCCTCTTCCTCTTCCTCTCCAGACATCTCTTCTGGATAATCATTACGTGGATTGTTTTCAGCTGGAGACCACCAGAAAAATGAACAAAGTCAAACAGGAGCATTCCGAAATTAGGACAAAATGATGAGCAAGGACTAAATGTTCATACCGTTTGAATCCTCACTATCATATTCTGACTCATCAGGGCCATCATAGTAATCCTCGTCATCAACTTGGACCCTGAACCAGAGATATAAAAAATCGACTTCAAAAGAAGGAAAGAAAAAGTGAAGCAAACAAAATACATAATATGCATCACTTACAGTGGAAATGGATTTGAACCATCATCATCATCAACTTTCATGTCGCCATTCACAGTATAATAGTCATACACATAATCATCTGCAGATGATAAAATATTCATGAAGAGCAAACCATCAAGATGATCAAGCAGTACTCAAGATTAAACAACTCCTTATATGTGTGTGTGTCTGCGAGTGTGTATTATTTTTGATAGGAAACAGAAGGGGGAAAAAGGTTAAAAAAAGAGTAGGGATACAAATCACAACTCCAAACCAAAATCTTATTTTCTGAGTGCCGATTTTTACGTATGATTGAAAGCAGTTGCAAACAAATGAAATTTGGTTGCTGAAGAAAACATACATATAAAGTAAATTGTAGTCTCTAATGAAACAAACAAAAAAGGCAAAACCTTTTTCAGACATTTTGGCATGGATTTCAGATTCGATCTCCGCAGCATGGGTAGGTAGAAACTCTCTCAACAAAGGCAGATAACTAGACAACAAACTTTGATCCTCCGAAGATATGTCTCTGCTATATCCATCATAGGAACTAAAGCATTTAAAAGTTGTGAAGACATAAGACAACAAATAAATTTCACAGTGACAAAACTTACTCCTGCTTTTGCCCCTCGTTAGATCTTCCCTCCGCATCAACACGAACAACATCATAAAAATGACACATTTCACGGATTTCCTTTTCATGCATTTCCTCATTTTTTCCCGTTCTGCTCCTCCATATTTGTTCAAAGCGAGCATTTTTTGCCAACTCCTATCCAAAAAGAAAGAAAAGGAAAAAAAAAAGAACCAAAAAAAAAAAATGAAGAAGAAGAAGAAATTCAACATGAAGTTTTGCAGAGAAGGGATATTTCCTCTAGTTTTCATTAGAACATCTGTTTTAGCAAGATGGCATTTCTTTTTCAAAAATCAGGAGATGAATACCAAACCACTCCAAGCAAACATTGTGAATGTATATGTTACTGATGATCAAACCACTACAAATATATCTTGCAAAGTTGTGCAACTTGGAATTAACAGGGCTGTGCAATTAAGATCTACTCAAGTAGTTCGAGCTGATAATATACAAGCTGATAAGTTAGCCAAGATCCACTCAGCTCAAGCTGTTCAAGTTGGTGTTTATGATTAAGCTGATGATTGTTCTGTACAGCTTCAGAAAAGGAGTTTAGTCAGCTCCAAACCAGCTTACCAAGCTGGTTTTGCACAACTCTCAGGATAGATTATTTGCTAAGCAAGTTAGTTAAGATCTTGTCAATGTGGCATCTTTCTATTGGTTAGTTGATGAAAGTTAGATTAGATTCTGTTTAACATTGTTAGTGTATAAATAAACACTTTCACTCATACTGGTTAACTAATAAAAAGAAAGAAACAAAGTTTACTCAAGAATTTTTTGTTCTTGCTCTTCATCTTGAACAATCACTTCCATCTTTGATCTTGTGTTTTACACACTCAAAATCTTGAATCATCACATGGTATCAAAGCCGAAGACAAACGTCGATGGCCGATTCATCTTCTTCTCACAGTTCGATGCAAACAACATATAATCACATGTCAAATTCGTCAATGGATTTCACTGGGCTTGCAAAAACTTTGAGTCTCAACTTGACTCTCAAGCTCGATCAAACAAATTTCATCTATGGGAAGACGCAGGTGTTGCCAGCAATTCGAGCACTGGATCTTGAGGATTTCGTTACTGGACTCAAGCCTGAACCAAAGAAGTTTATTGAGGTCACAACTACAAATGAAGATGGAGATCTTGTAGTCGAGCAACAAGTCAGTGCAGAGTACCAGATTTGGAGGAAAACAGATCAACTTTTGCTGTCTTGGATTCTTTCAACACTCAGCCCAGGGATTCTTGGCCAGGTAAAGAATTGCAAAACCTCTTTTGATGTCTGGACAAAGATTGAGAAGTTATTTTCACAAAGGTCACTAGCAAAAGTCATGCAACTTAGGCAACAACTACAAACCATCAAAAAGGGATCTGACTCAATAAGTGATTTTGTGTTGAAACTTAAGAATATTAGTGATGCTTTAATGGCTGCTGGTGAAGATATAAAGGAAAGGGATTTGGTTCTAAGCTTGATGAATGGAGTAGGGCATGAATATGATCTGGTTGTTGTTTTTATCTCCTCTCAACATAGGACAATGTCACTAGAGGATGCTCAGTTCATGTTACTGATGCATGAACAAAGGATAGATCAGTTGAACTCATCTAATAATGTGAATGTTAACAATTTTTCTGCACATTTTGCATCTAGTCAATCTGGTTATGGAGGAAGAGGAAGTAATAATAGAGGGTTCAATGGTAATAGAGGAGGTAATCGAGGCAGAAAAGGCGGAGGTAGGAATAATAGCTACAACAGAAACAAGATTTTTTGTCAAGTATGTGCAAAACCAGGACATGGAGCACTACAATGCTATCATAGGTTCGACCAACAATATCAAGCTCCAAACAGAGGAAATCAGTTCTCTAGAGGAAATCAAGACAGTCAAGCCTTGGTGATTCATCCACAACAGCAATTTCAAGGTGGGAATCATCATTTCTATAATCACAACACAATACCACATACATCTGATCTTGTTCATGAAGGCACTCATTTGACTAATGGAAATCAGCAACAGTCAGCTTTAGCTTATCTTGCAAACCCAGAAAAGGTTGCTGATCAAGCATGGTATATGGACAGTGGTGCCACAAACCATGTGACTTCTGAACTTGACAACTTATCTCTCAAGACAGATTTTGGAGGTAAAGAAAAGTTGCTTGTAGGTAATGGTGAAAAGGTTGATATCTCACACATTGGGGAAACTAAAATAAAGTCACACAATGCACAACACGATTTATATCTTAAGGATGTGCTTTGTGTACCTTCTATTACAAAAAATTTAATTAGTGTCTCAAAGTTAGTCAAAGACAATCATGCTTATGCTAAGTTTACTTCTACTACTTGCGTGATTAAGGATCAAGCAACCAAGAGAGTACTGCTCCAAGGTACTGTTAAAGATGGGTTGTATCAAATGCAGCTGGCAAAAAGAAGATCGAGGAATCCTTCTATCTTTCAAGTTGCTGTAGGATCATCAAAATCAGAGAGGACAGCTCCTGGTAATGATGTTTTTACTGTGACAAACTCTTGTAATAAAGTGACAAAGTCTGACTTGTTGAATTCTGGGTGCTCACACAAATTTGATGTGTTAATTGCTGCAAAAACAAACTCAATGTTGTGGCATGCTAAACTAGGACATCCTGCACCTTTGATCTTGCAAAAGGTGTTTAAATCTTTGAGTTTTCCTTTCAAGGTTGATGCTTTATCATTTTGTGATTCATGCAAGTTAGGAAAGCTACACAAATTACCATTTACAAGGTCACAAATTACTGTCACAAAGCCTCTAGAGATAGTATATAGTAACTTATGGGGGCCATCTCCAATTGTTTCAACAGAAGGATATAGATACTACATTGTGTTTGTGGATGGTTTCAGTAGATTTACATGGATATATCCATTGAAATTAAAGTCAGACGCATTACAAGTGTTTCAACAGTTCAAAAGTAATGTAGAACTTTAGTTTGAAAGGAAGATTAAGTGCTTTCAAGCTGATATGGGAGGAGAATTTCAACCATTTATCTCATATTTGTCTAAGCTAGGTGTTAAAGTAAGGTTTTCTTGCCCATATACTCACCAGCAGAATGGTATACCTGAAAGGAAACATAGAAGCATAGTTGAGACAGGTTTAACACTTCTAGCTCATAGCAACATGCCCTTAAGGTTCTGGTTTGAAGCATTCTCTACAGCAGTTTTCTTAGTAAATAATCTTCCTACTCCTTTACTTAGTTTCATGTCACCATTTGAAAAACTTTTTCATAAAAAGCCAAACTACAGCTTCTTGAAAACTTTTGGATGCACTTGTTATCCTTACTTAAGAGATTACTCAAAACAAAAGCTAAACTTCCACTCTAGCAAGTGCATCTTTATAGGATATAGCACTTCACACAAAGGTTACAAGTGCCTGCATCCATCTGGTAGGATTTTTATCTCTAGGCATGTGATTTTTAATGAATTAGAATTCCCTTTCCAAACACTTTTTTCTTCTACTACACACAAAGCTACGTCTACCTCATCAATCTCTAATCTCTTTGATCTTTTTTCTCAACAAAACAAACACACTATCACTACTTCATCCTCTCATACTACAAATCCTAATACTGTGTCTATCACAAATCCTAAGTCCCATCCTCGACCTTCTCATCATGTACCTATCATTGACCCACCGACCATCAATAGAAATACCACATCTATCCATCCTATGATAACAAGGTCCAAGACAGGGTCATTGAAACCAAAAATCTACCAAACTACCTGCTCTATTCCTTCAACCTTTCTAATAGAAACTGAACCAAAAACTGTTAAAGATGCTTTAAGAGATCCTAAGTGGCTGCATGCTATGAATGAAGAGTTTCAAGCTCTTCAAAGGAACAACACTTGGACTTTAGTTCCTCCCACTTCTCAGATGAATGTAGTAGGATGTAAATGGGTGTTTAGAATTAAGTATAATCCTGATGGGTCCATACTTAAACACAAGGCGAGATTAGTTGCAAAGGGGTTCCACCAAACTGCAGGGGTTGATTTTTGTGATACTTTTAGTCCTGTGATTAAGCCTTCAACCATTAGAGTGATATTTACTCTAGCTGTGACTTTTCAATGGGACATTAGGCAGGTGGACATCAATAATGCCTTTTTGAATGGTGAGCTTAATGAGTTGGTTTTTATGCAACAACCAATAGGTTTTGAGGATTCCAAGCATCCTTCCTATGTGTGTAAACTAAATAAGGTACTGTATGGATTAAAGCAGGCCCCAAGATCATGGTTTCATAAGCTCAAGTCAGCATTGCTCTCATGGGGTTTTCAGAACTCTACTTCTGATGTGTCTCTCTTCATCAAACACATAGGTACTGATGTTCTCTTCTTACTGGTTTATGTAGACGATATACTTATCACTGGTAGTAGCTCCACTCTTGTTAATCAAATCATCCTTACACTCAACAACACTTTTGCTCTCAAAGATCTAGGATCCCTCAACTATTTTCTTGGTTTTGAAGCATATAGAGATTCTACTGGTTTGTACCTTACACAGTCCAAGTATGTGGCTGATTTGCTTAAAAGAACTAACATGCTAGAGTCAAAACCTTGTGCTACTCCAGTTAGTTCAGGCTGCAAACTTATTCAAAAAGAAGGAAGTCCTTTCTCAGATGCTACTGCCTATAGAAGCACTATTGGTGCTTTACAATATCTTACTTATACCCGACCAGATATCTCTTTTATTGTTAATAAACTTAGCCAATTTCTTGTTGCCCCTTCACAAGTCCATTGGCAAGCTTGTAAGAGAGTGTTAAGGTATCTAAAGGGTACCATTCATAAAGGGTTGTGGTTCAAACCAGCCAAGTATCTTCAACTTGAGGCATATAGTGATGCAGATTGGGCTAGTTGTCTGGATACCAGAAGGTCTACTAGTGGTCATTGTGTTTTTCTTGGTGGTAATCTCATTTCATGGAGTTCTAAAAAACAACAGGTTGTAGCCAGGTCTAGCACTGAGGCGGAGTATCGTTCCATGGCCCAAATTGCCATTGAAATCTTATGGTTGCAGTCTTTGTTCAAAGAACTGCATATTACCATTTCCAAGCCTGCTATACTGTGGTGTGATAATATGGGAGCAGCAGCTCTTGCTCATAATGCTATTTTTCATGCCAGAACCAAACATATCGACATAGACATTCACTTCATTCGAGAAAAAATTTCTGCTGGCTTAATTGAAACTCGATTTGTCCCTTCTGAGCATCAAACTGCAGATCTTCTTACAAAAGGACTTTCTCTCAATAGATTTCAGTTTCTTTGTTCCAAGCTGAATCTTGTCAATTCTCCCCGTTTCAGCTTGAGGGGGGATGTGAATGTATATGTTACTGATGATCAAACCACTACAAATATATCTAGCAAAGTTGTGCAACTTGGAATTAACAGGGCTGTGCAATTAAGATCTACTCAAGTAGTTCGAGCTGATAATATACAAGCTGATAAGTTAGCCAAGATCCACTCAGCTCAAGCTGTTCAAGTTGGTGTTTATGATCAAGCTGATGATTGTTCTGTACAGCTTCTGAAAAGAAGTTTAGTCAGCTCCAAACCAGCTTACCAAGCTAGTTTTGCACAACTCTCAGGATCGATTATTTGCTAAGCAAGTTAGTTAAGATCTTGTCAATGTGGCATCTTTCTATTGGTTAGTTGATGAAAGTTAGATTAGATTCTGTTTAACATTGTTAGTGTATAAATAAACACTTTCACTCATACTGGTTAACTAATAAAAAGAAAGAAACAAAGTTTACTCAAGAATTTTTTGTTCTTGCTCTTCATCTTGAACAATCACTTCCATCTTTGATCTTGTGTTTTACACACTCAAAATCTTGAATCATCACAAACATTTCATCATGAAGCTATAAGTTGAATAAAGTAAGTCTTCTTACATTTTGGGTCAAGCACTACAGAATCTTATTTTTACACTACATTCAATATTTAACTTTTAAATTATAAAATGATGAAAGTTGACATTAGCACTTAATCTTATTTTTAGGAATAATGCTTTAGAACTTGTTATCTCTAGTTAATCACATAGAACACTTTCTTTCTTTGAACAGACCCATTCCGTTCTTCTCTCTTGATAAAAGTAAACTTTATATTCACTTTTCTGATCCATTCCCTCTATTCTCACAGCACACCATTGCCTTCTCAACTCCTCATTTGCACAAACAATATAGAAACACCAATTTCATCAATACACAACCATATACATTGATGTCAATCTAGGGTTTACACCATTTAATTACAAGGGTGCCAATTATATCACTAGAAGCAGTTTCAAAATACAATTTTCATCGGTATCTGCCCATCACAATGAGCCTAAGTATTGCTTCATGAATTTGAAGACAAAAAAGCTACTCACACCGATCAAATCCATGATTATGATTGAAATTACTGAAAAGAATTTGTGCAAGAATTTATCCAACTATTGGAAACAGTTTGATGAAATAAAAAAAATGAACTTTCCTATTTGAACCACTAATTTTCTTAAGAGGAAATATTGACCTAGAAAACAAATGGACAACAAGAATTATGTAATTAAGATGGAATGCACAATTATCTATCAAATGGATACTTTTACTAAATATCCACAGGCAATAGAAAGCATGAGACATAATTAGTTTATTAATAAATCACTCTCTAAAGAAGAAAGATTGTCCTTGCATGTTTAAGCGATTAGTAAATCAACATATTTAAATTGTCATGTAACATACCTCCTGCATTTGTCTGGCTTTAGATATATGCTGATCATGTCTCTGCAGATATTAAATTGAAAATTCCAAATTGTTAGATATAGATATTAACTAAATTTCATAATCATTTTTGAGACACTTAATAGAGTCAACGAAAGAGGTAGCCATTATTTGGCAGTCAAGAATGCAAACACTTACATTCTCTTTTTTAAAGAGACGTCTTCTCTCTTCACTCTTTGTTTTACCATCAAGAGCATCAGCCGATGTAGGCTGCAAAATAAATAGATAAATAAAACAGTCACACTCATTAGAAAGTAAAATTAGGATGGAATTTGGTAAAATGTTGCATAGAGAATGTCCAACATCTCAAGTGAAGCAAAACTAAAAATGACACAGAATCAGAACACAGACTTGCCATACTAACCACAAATGATTGGACAATATCAACGGTAGCCTCTGCAGTGTTAAGCGTCTCCACATGCTGTACAAAAACCTTCTTAGCCTTAAATTCATCTAGTACAAATCAACAACAATGTATTAGCCGGTATAGAAAGAGTTGAGTTTTATTTAAACCATGACTTTAAAAGTTGCCTCAAATTTGCAAATATCCTTCATTTTATAAACTCAAAACAAGTCAACTTGGTTGCGAGAACAAAAGTTTATATCCTAAGCTAGGATCTCACTAGCAATCTGGGATTGACAAACTCCCCACTCATGTGTTGATAAAAGCTAAATAACTAGCAAAATCTCATCATTCTATAAGATGTCTTTGAATATGAGAAAAACTGGGGCAAGACCGTCTCACCATATTAATGGCAGGCGGAGACCGCCCAATTACATTGTGTTGCATCATATTATTAGCATTGGGACATTAAACAATGTTACTTTCCCAATGTAGTTAAAGCAATGTACTACATAGTCATTGGGTGGTGAGACTGTCTCACACAAGTTTTTCTCCTTAAATCCGAGTGCCACTCACATCAAAATACAAAGAGTTAGATCTATATTTAGTGTAACAAGAAAACCTCTCCCCAATACGATCTCTAAACCTGGCAAAGGTCAATAATCCACAATCCACAACCATATCAAGACTCAAGTAGAAAATCAACCATGATACAAGCGCTGCCACACTCCTACCCTGAAAGCTAAATAAGTGATTCTTTCCTATCAATAAATAATATAAATTGTAGAACAATACTAGCAAAACTAGAGATTAGTCTGAACTCTGAAGAAGTCAAAAGTACATAAGGCAGTCTCCAAATTTGCTTTCATTCAATGTCAACAACAATAAAATTCTAAATTGTAAAACTTGAAGTCCCAAATATTTGATTCAACTTTGGACGCCTGGCATTTTACAATTGAATTTTCAATTGTTGGCATTGCACAAAAATAATATTTGGAGTCACTTTGTATTTTGACCTATTTCAAATTACTTTAAAACCACGGTTGATTAGTGTTTAAGTACTTCTTGTGATTTATATATTTCTTGATAACAAAGATCCCTCCTTTAACCCTTCAAATTGAGAACGTGACACAAACTCTAGAATTAAGTAACTTAACTACAACTCCAAAAACAAAATTCAGATAGTTGATAAGATTCAGCAAAGTTCCTCTTGCAGCTGTCCATGAGTTTGCAAGTCATCTCAATCATTTGGCATTTATAGTCAGTAATACAAGTTTTTTGAAGAGTACAACTTACACATTGAAACGCAATCCAACACTTTAACAATCAAAATCTAACATAAAGATTCTTCTATTCAATAATTTTGTTTCTTCATTGCATAGCTTA
Source organism: Dimocarpus longan (assembly GCA_022984855.1). Classification (NCBI taxonomy): domain Eukaryota; kingdom Viridiplantae; phylum Streptophyta; class Magnoliopsida; order Sapindales; family Sapindaceae; genus Dimocarpus; species Dimocarpus longan. The sequence continues at coordinate 26,204,253 of CM041013.1, forward strand.
CAATGCAAGACCTAGTCAAACACTTACCAACAAAAATCCTACAAAAAGTTTCTCCATTTTACAAGCCTCAACGTTCTCTGATTAAAAAACCAAAGCAAAGCTTCATAAGATTAAAAAATTAGCCAAACTCCAATTTTACCTTTCCCAGCTGAATCCGAGATTGACAGCTTCTCAAAGTCCAACAACGGTCGCTTCAGCGGTCTCTCATTGATTTCCAGCCCTAATAAAAGACACACACATAAAAACACACCCAAACAAAAACCAAACCAACTCTCCATAGAAACAAAACAAAATCAGAAAAAGAAAATGGAGACTCACAGAACGCGTCCAGCCGAGACTGAGTAATTTTTCGTTTAACCCTAACAACGACAGGCTTGTCATTATAGGGTACTGCCACAGCCGAAGAGCTCTCACCAGTTACTGCCATTAAAGTTTAGGTTTCTGGGTTCTGTGACATAAAACACCAACACAAAAATGTGTCAGCAAATTATCAAAATTCAAGTAAACCCTAAATTAAAAAGTCAAAAAAAAATATATTAATTTTTTAATTAATAATAATACACAATAACAATGAAAACTAGAAATTAGAAGTGTTGCATTGTGATAAGCTATTTAATCTTAGATCCAAATATATTTTTTTATCAACATCCCATTTACAGTGAACATCACAGCCAAAAACAAAAATAAAAATAAGACGCATGATACCAATAATGGTCTGTTCTATCTCACTAACTTCAATCATTTTCTTCATCTATATAATTTCATAAATTTGAACTAAAAGCTACACTATTTTAACCATATTAGCAATCAAACAAGTAAAGCTTTGCATTTGCAACTGCAATTGAATTCCATAGTCTACAATCAAACAAGCAAGCTCTTGATACACCAAAAACAAGTGAAATAACACTTCTTACCCAGAAAACAAACTGGGTTTCATGGGTAAAAAGGCCATAGATTAACAGACACAACCCAGAACACAAATGGGTTAAATTCAACAGATATTTTCAACATTTAGAGTTACTACATTATCTTAGCAACCAAACAAAAGACCACCCAGTTCTTAGAATGACCAAAAAGAGAAGAGGCCAATTACCCGCTGCTGCTAGGCAACTTGTTCTCTGAGCAGCAGCGAGGACGAGCGCAACCACCAGCGAAGACGTCAATGACCGCAACCAGGACGGTGAGAGAGTGAGGGGAAGAGGAGACAGACTGGGTACTTTATTTTCAATATAAGTACCGGGCCGAGTCAAGAAACTTGCCCAAACCTGCCCCGAGATGCTTCAACAGATGAAGCATCACATAGAATCATTGAGGCGGTAGCGATCTCCTTGGAAGAGATTGTCAGCTGTCTAAACAACCCTAAGCATCCACAATTTCTCCAATTCAAAATCAACAGAAGGATCAACCAAATCTTGCTAAACCTTTTTCCAGAAACTCGAATCATCAGAACACAACATACAGAGGGAGGGAGGGAGTAGTACCTTATGGTTACTCTGATTCAGAACTCAGAAGGCAAAAGAGACAAGCTGTAAATGGTGCGTTTTCATTCTAACATAAGAATGGAAAAATACAGGTCTGGACTCGCATCAAGCCCAGACCCAAATTAGTCCCTTTTTTTTTGTTTTTTTTTAAGGGTCCAGACCCTATCCATTAATTTGAGGGCCTGGCTCCAGCCCCGACCTATGCATTTTGCAGATCTAAGCATTAGACCCGAATTTGATCAGATTGACCTAAATTTTAAAAAAATATATATATATTCAAAATTTTCTAAAAAATTCTTTATGGAATAAGAAGTTCAATGGGTCCAAGATACCAACTTGATTTTTTTTCAAAAAAAAAAAAAATCTACTAAATTAAATTAAACTAATTTCACATCACATAATTCATTCTATAATCATTCTTGCCAAATTTTACAAAAAAACATGCCACAATCAAAATTAAACAAAAAAATAACATTAAAGGTTAAATTTTATCCTTAATTTACATCTCAAACTAACAAAAAAATTATAAATGTAAATACAAAAATAAAATCAAGATGATGATGACTTTTCTTCATCTTGTTTATGATACATTTCTTCCTTCGGAACGCCACCTAATAGAACAAATCAAGTGAAAAATTAAAAACTAAATTAAAGACCCTAATATATTTCTTCATCTTGTTTCATTATAGATGCAAGTAAGTCGAAATTACTAATTTCCAGTTATATACTATTCACCCATTTAGCATTAAATAAAGTACCATACTTGGATTATAGCTAAAACAATATGCATTCAGCTTATATCCCACAACAACACTACGAAAATGTTGATATAAAATCAAATTTCGAAATGGCAAGCCAAATAAAGAAAATAAAGTAAACAATGAAAACAAATAGAAACAATCATATAAAGAAAAACTAAATTCCAAAAGAACCATAAAAATTATATAATGAAACTAAGATTAGCTCCAAACTAAGATTTAAGTTAAAAATTATATAATGAAACTACAAAAACTGAATAACAAAATACCACATCACAAAACTCATTCACATTAAAGCTTCCAACTCAAATATCCTGAAAATGTAACTTACATTTCTATATATCATGTACATCAACAAATAATACCACAGAAAAACTAAATAAATAAATAAAGCCATCACTCGAAGCACTTTGCAAAAGCACTTGTTTAAAAGCAATTCTCAATCCTATAAAGCAGAACCGTATCAACACATAAATTTATGAAGCGGAAATCAGACAACAAAAATGCATTACTAACATATTGATGCTGCAATCAGAAGTAGTTGAAGTGCTTTATGCAAATGCACTAGTTTCCAGTAAAACTTCTAAGAAGAAAGAGCCTAAAAGCACTTTTATACAGATTGCTTCTACTCGAAAACTCTCTCAATGGCAACTTATATAACCAGTAGTTACAGATTCACATGTAGAAACAAATAATATCACAAAAACAGTAGAAAAAAACATATTTTAGAAGTCACTTTCGCTGATAAAACAATCAAATAGAAGCAAAAACAGCTCTTCAAAACAGAAAGCGCTCCTGTACAGAGTGCTTCTACTCAAAAGCGCTTCTGTACAAAGTGATTCTAAGCGCTCTCAACCACAATTCATGCCACTTGCGGTTACAATGAAACTTCATTTCCAAAACAAACACGATTTTAATAAAATCAAACAGAACAGGGACCGTTTTGGCTGATATAGCCACTAAATAGACACAAAAACGCAATAACGTGACAGAACTCAGCTACATTGAAGCTATTAAGTCAATTTCACTATAAAATGGAAGCTACATTTCAATATATACATAAATATCACATGCAGAAACAAACAATATCTTGAAAATCAGTAGAAAACACAGATTCTAGAGAGACAAAGAAGCTTACGCGAAATCGATGAGAGAGAAAACGAGACTGCGTTTCCTCTGCTTCTCCTTCTTCTTCGTCTTCTACGTCTACTTCGTATCCGTACGAAGCAAATCAAAAGCTTTGAACTTGATTTTCAATGCAGTCCTAAATATCCAAACATCAATAACATCAATAACACAAAAATAACCAGATAATATATCATAAAGATGCGAAAGGCACAAAACTCAGATGCGAAACGACAAGCTATGAAGGACTTGGGAGGCATAGATGAATCGAAGCAAAACCCAGATGCGAAAGACCCAGAAAAATTTAAAAGACCTCGGGTTTTTTGAAAACAGACATTGGTTTTGTTGGTCGGCGATGAAGAGAGAGAGACGGAAATGTTCTGGTGGTCGGCGATAACACGGTGACGATGGAGAAAGAGAGGCGCAGTCGAGCAGACGAACGACGGCGATGGAGACTGAAGAGAGAGAGAATCGAGAAAGTTGAGTGAGTCGAGAGGTTGGAGTCTTTTTGAAAAGGAAACCGGCAGGGGTATATATAAAACGGGTATTTTACAGGTATGATAGAGACCCACAATTAAACCCATATCCTACCCCCAATTAATGGGTTTTTTTAGACCCCATTCTTTTAAGGACCTTTAAAAAGTGGTTCGGATGTATATCCTAACCAGTGTTCCAAAACTCGCTACTCGGACCTGACTCGGCGGAGCAGCGAGCTGCGAGTACTCGGCAACTCGGCGAGTACTCGGAGAGTACTCGGTTTGACCATCGGTCAACGGTCAAACCGTTGACCCACGGTCAAACCAGGTCAAACTTGTAAAAAAATTAAATTTATTAATTCTCTATAAAATAAAAATTTAATCATATGACCACAAAACCCCTTAAAATCTATCTCATGTAACTTTCAAAGCCATTTTAATACAATTACATAATTACAACCTTAAAAATTTCGACAGCATAACTACTATTTTTCCAACAATTCCACCTGTAATATACCAAAATAACAACACTTTATAAATCTATCATATGATTCACATCTAAATTACTTATAGATAAAGTCTCTCATCATTCTTTCATTCTCAAACAATCTATTGCTTCTAAATTGATAATATAACATAAATCACACGATATATTTCCAATCATATTCAGCCAATCTCATTTCCATAAATTATCAAACAATCTATTGCTTCTAAATTGATAATATAACATAAATCACACAATATATTTCCAATCATATTCAGCCAATCTCAGTCATTTCCATCAATGCAACAAATAAATCACAAATCTATCAATCATCAACCCTAAACAAAATGAAGTGAACGAACGACGATAGCGAATATGTGAAAGTAAAAAACAGAATGAAAAAACAAAAAATAAATTGAAAACACTCGGCGACTGAAAGTAAAAAACGGAATGAAAAATCTGTGAAACTGAAATCACAGGACTCACAGCGACGGACGACACCGGCAGCAACGCAGTAGGAGGAGCGACGGACGACACCGGCAGCAGAAGTCGCACCCCACTCGGCGTCGGCGAAAGCGGCAGCAACGCAGCACGGCAGCAGACGTCGCACACGTTGGATCAACGAACGACAATGGCAGCAACGCAGCAGAAGATATGCACCCAATACTCCAACCAGCGACAGCACACCAACCGGCGGCAGCAAAACTCAGAGGCAGCACGGCGGAGTGGCGGACAGAAGCGACAGCGGGTTGAACTTGAAGCAAAGTGGAGAAGCAGAGCAGAACGCAGAAGCAGATGTCTTCAGATCTGAGTCGCTCAGATCTGAAATAACTACGCCAAAACGGCATCGTTTTGGCATTTTGGTGTGCCAAAACGACGCCGTTTTGGCAAAAACAAAATTAAAAAAAAAAGAGGCCGACTCGGCCCAGCTCAGATCGGCCGAGTCGGCCCGAGCTGGGCCGAGTCGGCCCGAGCTGGGCCGAGTCGGCCCGACTTGGGCCCGATTCGGGCCGATTTTCAACAGTGTCCGAGTCGAACCCCCCGATCTGGGGGTTCTCGGCTCGGCACCCGGCCGAGCGGCGAGAACTCGGCAAGTACTCGGCCGACTCGGCCGAGTTTTTAAACAATGATCCTAACCGTATTATTGAGGGTAAGGATCGGGTCTGAAGACCCTATCCATTTTGTCAAGCTAGTGACGAGTGATATTATGCAAAAATTACGAGCTTTTTATCTGGGCCGAAACGAGCTTGGCCCAGCCCAATTAGACATCAGTAAAGTATGCTTGAGCGGCCCATTTTGTTTTATAATATAACATATTGTCTTCGATGAAAACATGTGACGCAGCTGGGGCAATGCCTCACCTCGTTGATTGAGGCACTGCCTCCTGTGTCTTTGAGAAAGAAACGGGTTCTACGTCCTATACACTCTCCTATTAAAATAATTTACGGGTTTCTCTCATTTTTACATGAATTACTCTCTTATCTCTGTGTAAGTTTATTCCTCTAATATGGAAGCAGCTTTTCAGATCGCGTCATGAATATCCTGTCTCATTTGATCTCGATTATTATTTGGATCAATTCCAGCACTAAAAAAAAATGAAAATATATAGGCAAAGAGTGATGGATGCCAAATGTTTTTTGTTGTCAAACCTTCCTATATAAATGCATACAAAGTTAAGTCGATTTTGTAAATGATATTATGCAAAAATTACGTCACAATTTTTAAAATTGTAAATTCATATGTTATTTAATGTCAAAAACATTTCGTTTTCCAAAGCAATTTTATAAAACAAGCCGAAAAAGGTTCTCAAATCATTTATTATATTTTGATTCTCTAACTCTGCCACTTAGGAACCATTTCAGGAATTGTTTATTCATATTATCTGCTTGCATGTTTTCCAGGGAGAAAATTGAGTCCACGAAGCAACTGCGTCAGTGTTTGTTAAACTGCTGTCAACGTTTGAAAAAAAAAAAAATTGCATCAAATAATGTATAAGAAAATTAATGCTGACTTCTTCCTACCTAATAATTCCCACTCGACAGTTTCACATGTAAAGGACTACAAGTCAAGCAAATGTGATATAGCGTGGAAATAGATAGCATCTGATGCGGGTTTTGTATATGTCAAAATCCGGCATCACATAGCTATAATGTGATTTCTATAAGATACTGTTAAAATATCACCATCCCGACAATAATATTTAAGATATTTATTTGATACATTAAGTATGAATTGTAGAGATAGACAATAAAAGATTGGACAATGCACACTGTAATTGATAAAAAAAAATTAAAATAATATTAAAAATTTTATAATATTAATATATCATGTTAATAATCAATAGATATAATAAAACTTATACGGCTAAAAAATATATCAATTCTCAAATCGTACTTCAGATATAAGATTACATTGTTAACAACCTAAAAAAGCTATTTTCTCTCTCTCTCTTTTTTTTTTCCCTTCTTGGATTGGTTTCTCAAATGTGAGAAGCCCGGACATGATCCGAGTGTATCAACCATTTGAATCGGTGCTTCTGATTGATTTCGAGCACGAATTTATTTGATATGAAAGGTAAGATTTAGTGCTATGATTAAGTTCTTTGTTCGCTATAGTTGAAGGTAGAAGAAGACTCTATACGTACACACATTATTTTTTTTTGAAAGGAGAAACTTGTATTAACAAGAAGAACAGCCACCAGACGGAGAGGACAACACAGAAACATCCTATACGTACACACACTTATGTTCACACAGTTGTAATGCATTATTTTTTTTTGAAATATTGTAATGCTTTTTTGTTCTTCCAGGGAGGGACGGCAAGCTTCTTATACTTTTGTATCACTTTTCTTTGGTAATTTTGCACCAGGACGATTGTTCAAACTGTTAATTAAATATACTAAGCCATTTTTTTATCTAATATTTTACAATTATAAATCTAATAAACACTTTACGTAATATCATCAACTCTATTTCGCCTAACAGGCTGACAGAGACTAGATAGGGTTCTCTCGGGTTGTCTGACACCTCCAGTCATTGTTATGCATTTTATAAGTGCAAATGCCTACCTGCAGGACCAGCATTTTGCATCTGCATTTGCAGGCGTTGGGTGCCACCCCATTAATTAATAGTTCTTCTAGGAAGTGGGTAGCACCGACGCTTAATCAATAAATGATAAAACTTTTGTTCACAATTTTGAAAGTAGAATAAACAAGGGAAATTTATAGTTTTTATCCAAATAAAAAGAAAATTTTTGTTTTTACCCCGTATTTTAAAAAAAATTATTTTTAACCCCTCAAACAAATTAATTTCATTGTATACCCAAGATTACGAAAATACCCTTAAGTTTCTATTACCCAAATGCCCAACATTAAAATTACGAAACTAACCTTCTTCTTCCTCACAACATCCTCCATGTTTTCTCTTCTCAATTATTCTCCATTAATGGTTTATGAGATTTGATTCACCATTGATTGTCCATATTTCCTCTTCTTCTTCTTCCTCACAATAGCCATTAAAGGTTTTTAAACATTCAAGTTTCATCCATTGAAGAATTACAAGATTCTTGAAACATTTGCTTGTCAAAAGATTAGTATATGTTTTTTCGGTTAATTTTTGGGTTATTTTATTCATATTTGCATGCTAAAACACTATAAGAATGTATTGGTTGTGATGATTTGATATTTGTTATCTACGACAAAAACTGTAAAATCTACGACGAATTCGGTTTTTCATGACTGATAATCGGTTTTTCAGTAGGCGTATCGGTTTTTCAGAGACCTGAAAAATCGATCGGTTTTTCGGGTCCCCCAAAAATCGATTCGGTTTTTCGGGTCCCCCCCAAAAACCGATTCGGTTTTTCGGGTCCCCCCCAAAAACCGATTCGGTTTTTCGGGCCCCCCCCCCAAAAACCGATTCGGTTTTTCGGGTCCCCCAAAAACCGATTCAGTTTTTCGGGCCCCCCCAAAAACCGATTCGGTTTTTCGGGTCCCCCCCCAAAAACCGATTCGGTTTTTCAGGATCCCTGAAAAATCGGTTTTTCAGTAAATCATTAATCAATAAATCAATCATTCGATCGGTCTATACAATAAAATCAATAAATCATTGGTTAGTAAAATCGATAAATCATTAATCAATAAAATCGATCAATAAATCCGATCATCAGGGGCTGTAAAAATCCGATCATCAGATAATTATATAGAAGTGAGAATCGGTTTTCTATTGACACTGAAAAACCAGCTCCAGTTTTTCAGGTATCATGAAAAATCGGTCATTACTTTCCTTCAATATTTTCAGGTAGTATAAAACTGATTTTGCATCGGTTTTATACTATGTCTGGAAAACCGAAATCGGTTTGTTGATTTTATTGATTAATGATTTACTAATTTTCAATAAAATCAATCAATCAATCAAAAAATTGGTCTATACAATAAAATCAAATTATCAATCAATAAAATCAATAAATTATTGGTTAATAAAATCGATAAATCATTAATCAATAAATCGGTCCATACAATAAAATCAAGTTATCAATCAATAAAATCAATAAATCATTGGTTAGTATAATCGATAAATCAATTAATAAATCGGTCCATACAATAAAATCAAGTTATCAATCAATAAAATCAATAAATCATTGGTTAGTAAAATCGATAAATCATTAATCAATAAATCGGTTCATACAATAAAATCAAGTTATTGGTTAGTAAAATCAATAAATCATTGGTTAGTAAAATCGATATATCATTAATCAATAAATCGGTCCATACAATAAAATCAAGTTATCAATCAATAAAATCAATAAATTATTGGTTAATAAAATCGATAAATCATTAATCAATAAATCGGTCCATACAATAAAATCAAGTTATCAATCAATAAAATCAATAAATCATTGGTTAGTAAAATCGATAAATCATTAACCAATAAATCGATTCATACAATAAAATCAAGTTATTGGTTAGTAAAATCAATAAATCATTGGTTAGTAAAATCGATATATCATTAATCAATAAATCGGTCCATACAATAAAATCAAGTTATCAATCAATAAAATCAATAAATCATTGGTTAGTATAATCGATAAATCATTAATCGATAAATCAATCAATAAATCGGTCCATATAATAAAATCAAGTTATCAATCAATAAAATCAATAAATCATTGGTTAGTAAAATCGATAAATCATTAATCAATAAATCGGTTCATACAATAAAATCAAGTTATTGGTTAGTAAAATCAATAAATCATTGGTTAGTAAAATCGATATATCATTAATCAATAAATCGGTCCATACAATAAAATCAAGTTATCAATCAATAAAATCAATAAATTATTGGTTAATAAAATCGATAAATCATTAATCAATAAATCGGTCCATACAATAAAATCAAGTTATCAATCAATAAAATCAATAAATCATTGGTTAGTAAAATCGATAAATCATTAACCAATAAATCGATTCATACAATAAAATCAAGTTATTGGTTAGTAAAATCAATAAATCATTGGTTAGTAAAATCGATATATCATTAATCAATAAATCGGTCCATACAATAAAATCAAGTTATCAATCAATAAAATCAATAAATTATTGGTTAATAAAATCGATAAATCATTAATCAATAAATCGGTCCATACAATAAAATCAAGTTATCAATCAATAAAATCAATAAATCATTGGTTAGTATAATCGATAAATCAATCAATAAATCGGTCCATACAATAAAATCAAGTTATCAATCAATAAAATCAATAAATCATTGGTTAGTAAAATCGATAAATCATTAACCAATAAATCGGTCCATACAATAAAATCAAGTTATTGGTTAGTAAAATCGATAAATCATTAACCAATAAATCGGTCCATACAATAAAATCAAGTTATTGGTTAGTAAAATCGATAAATCATTAATCAATAAATCAGTCCATACAATAAAATCAAGTTATCAATCAATAAAATCAATAAATCATTGGTTAGTAAAATCAATAAATCATTAATTAATAAAATCAATCAATAAATCGGTCCATACAATAAAATCAATGTCCGATTTATTGATCGATTTTATTGATTAATGATTTATCGATTTTACTAACCAATGATTTATTGATTTTATTGTATAGACCGATCGAATGATTGATTTATTGATTAATGATTTACTGAAAAACCGATTTTTCAGGGATCCCGAAAAACCGAATCGGTTTTTGAGGGGGGCCCCGAAAAACCGAATCGGTTTTTGAGGGGGGCCCCGAAAAACCGAATCGGTTTTTGGGGGGGCCCCGAAAAACCGAATCGGTTTTTGGGGGGGGCCCGAAAAACCGAATCGGTTTTTGGGGGGGGCCCGAAAAACCGAATCGGTTTTTGGGGGGCCCGAAAAACCGATCGATTTTTCAGGTCTCTGAAAAACCGATACGCCTACTGAAAAACCGATTATCAGTCATGAAAAACCGAATTCGTCGCAGATTTTACAGTTTTTGTCGCAGATAACAAATATCAAATCATCACAACCAATACATTCTTATAGTGTTTTAGCATGCAAATATGAATAAAATAACCCAAAAACTAACCGAAAAAACAGATACTAATCCTTTGACAAGCAAATGTTTCAAGAATCTTGTAATCCTTCAATGGATGAAACTTGAATGTTTAAAAACCTTTAATGGCTATTGTGAGGAAGAAGAAGAAGAGGAAATATGGACAATCAATGGTGAATCAAATCTCATAAACCATTAATGGAGAATAATTGAGAAGAAAAAACATGGAGGATGTTGTGAGGAAGAAGAAGGTTAGTTTCGTAATTTTAATGTTGGGCATTTGGGTAATAGAAACTTAAGGGTATTTTCGTAATCTTGGGTATACAATGAAATTAATTTGTTTGAGGGGTTAAAAATAATTTTTTTTAAAATACGGGGTAAAAACAAATTTGAGCTTCTTTTAATGGGTGTTTATTGTAATTTCCACAATAAACAATACAGAACATTCTCCACGGCCTAAAGATTTTGCATGGACCATTGCACCCTAAACTATGCTTTATTGGATGTGTAATTAGATATATAATAGATATATACATTGATCTGCTCAGCTGATTTAAGATTTTCTCCATTTGGAGAGGTGTAAGACAAAAAAGTTATGTCATATTTCATGAGATTTATTAGTGACTTCCACAAAATTTCTCTCATTTGTTTATGTTCAAAAGTACAAGAGTTAGCATGATGAATTGACTTATTTAATATCAATTTCCCAACCCATCATTAATCTAATTCTATTTAATTAACGTCTCAAAAGTTCTATTTCGATTTTAAAAATTTATGGTTGTAGGTGTATATTTGGTTTCATCTTCCCATATTTTATCAAATTTTAACCCTTAAAACCTTTTCACCCCTTAACCAATGGCCCTGACTAATATATATATATATATATATATATATATTATTAGTACAAATTTTTTTTAAAAGGTATTATTATTAATTTATAAAATTATTTATATTATTATATAAGTTTACTCAACTAATCTCAATAAATTTAGGGTATATTTGTTTACACAACATAAGACATGATCTTTTATTTGTTTCTCAATACATTAACATTTTAAGAAACAACATACGTATACTTAAAATTCAAGAAAAAAAATTATTTTCAAAAAAAATTCAAGAAAAAAAAAACTTAATTTACTTCATATTTAATTATTTAATTACAGGTTTTTTTACTAGACATCATTTTTAATATGATAATTTAAGCCAATCATGTTTTTATTAAAAAAAAAATAGTACTAAGATATGTGTTTCAACCATATAATATTGTTCAAGTGTATTAGTAGTTTGTTTTCATTGCATTTCCGTCTTTTTAAAACAACTTTATAAATATATTGAATTCGTAGACAAGACTCGTTACACAGTTGAATACATGTACATATATTCTTTTTTTTTTTCCTTTTTATTAAAATTCTCTCTTTTTTTTAATTAAATTAAGAATATAAAATATAAAAACTTAGTACCGACTAACAAAAATTTCTGGCCCCTGCCCCTCATTTCTTCTATTCTCTTCTTGAAGTTATTTATTTTTTAAATTATGCATAATAGCTGTCCAACTATATGTATCATCTGACATAAACATAATTGCTATGTCCACTATGTTGTCTGGACAACAAAATAAACTATATGCAGACATACATGGCAGTGAAGAGGGCATGATTTTTCTTGTGTATGGTTTTGTGTTATTTCATCTCTAAATGCTGTGGCTAGAGGTTGGTATTTTCTATTAATAACTAATGAGCTGCATTGGTGAATCAATGAAAACAGTATTGTTGGTAGGTCTAGACCTACAAAGTCTTTGGTGATACAAATGCTATTTATTGTACAGATTCTAATTATAAAGTCGGAAAATATATATATATACTTCCCAAACATTATCTCCTAGTACTATGTCTCCTGCTTGAGCCAAACATTTGCAACTAACCTACCTTCATAATTACGTTCAAGATTTAGCTCATATAAGATCATCAAACTGTTCTCTGCTGATCACGTGATGCACTTTTCGCTTTTGCACTTTTGATTGTCCACTTAATAGTCTCTCGAGACGTCAATAGGCATGAAAATGAGACCTCACCAAGCAAAATATAAAACAGCGAATATTTTCACTTTGAACACACCCATATATATATAATAATTATATTATCAGTGTTTCATAACTTTAAAAAATTAGGACGAATCATTCAAATTCATCCATTGCATTTGAATTAAATAGAAAAATAATTTGTTTTAAGAGAGATAATGTAATAGATGAATTTGATCGGTTCATCCTAATTTTTAAAATTAAAAGATACTAATGGTAGAAGAATTATATATATATTTTGTTAGTAATGGTATTAGTCTAGGGGACAACTGAGACCAAATGGGATCAGACTCTAATAGCACGGCTAGTTGTACTTAATTACTAGATTAACACTTACAACTAGTACAAAAGACATGTTCAGTTATATTGATTACCGGACTAATTGTAAGATTGATCAGCATTCAATCCATCCCTGACCAAAATCAGATAGGTAATGGCAATATTTATTGCATAGTTTTAAGGTCCATCTTGCTATGATAAAGAACTAATTAATAGTCCCAGTCAGGGCCATCTGCATTTTTGGCTGAAGGATGGTGTCCTTCATCTTCTACCGTAGAGCTTCGAAATGTGTACTTTATTTATTGCATTTCCATTATTGTTTCTGCAGATAAAGAGTATGACATGAATGGGAACTTATAATGACAACGGGAGTCATCAATTAACAAGGAAAGATCATATACATATCTGTGTCATTGTCTAATCTAGAAACTTGATGATCTGATAATGTACTTCCATTCATGAACCTAGAAACTTGATGATCTGATAATGTACTTCCATTCATGAACCTAGAAACTTGATGATCTGATAATGTACTTCCATTCATGAACCCATATTCAAAAGATGGGTGCTACCATGATAGCTAGGAGCCTTAGGAGTTTCATAAAATACGTTCGCACGCAATCATTTGTCTGTAGAAGCCTGTGCCTCTATTTTGAGCTATTCAAGGATATGTTAACACCTAATGATCAAACACTAAAAGTGTTATTTGTGTAGCTAGAATAGTTATTCCTGCAATACAGGGAAAATATTTGCATTCACTAAACCTGCAAGGTGGGATTTAAACTCTCACTATAATTATGAAAGGAAGGGATAAACAAGCACTAATACGCCAAAAGTGAATAGGCTAACAATATAAACTTTAATCAATCATATTTAAATTTTTTTACCTAAAATGAATTTTAATAATTTATTATTCATATTACGAATTAATGTATCATAATATGATTTGTTAATTAGAAGATCAAATGGTTAGTGATTTATATAATATTAATATTTAAATTTGAATACAAAATATGAAATGCCTACCATCACTTTTACCTAAGTCTTTTAAAACAGCTAACGAAACTATACTTTAATAGATAAGTTCAAAATGGTCTCATTTGATTCACATATTAACTATATATATATATATATATATATTCCTGAAATATGTATTACCGTATTCTCATTCTCTTCTTTAAAAAGGAAACCCGAAAGACCTCAATTTCAAAGGGGCCACATAATTAGTACTGGAGATGAATGGCTCAGACTGATTCAATTAAAGTTGGCACCACAAATTAAAGACTTCTCATCTCATGGATGACATCAGCTCGAGCATGACACATGTTCACATATGTTTGTTCTTCTGGTAATTCCCAAAGCATCACAAATTAAGACACACACATGAACACATGATCCTTCAAAATTCACCACCAGCTGGAGATTGTTGAGGTACCATGCATGGATCTTACATACATTAATCTCTCTGTTCTTGTGTTGGTATTTTCACATCATCAACAATTTTCGTGTGCCTTGAATTGCGTTCCACTCCCCAAATCAATACCATGTAACAAGGGGCATAAACTTAATGCGTTGAGTCTTGGTCCTAAGTATCGTGAACAACAATATTCGTTCAAGGTTCATTAAATTGTTCAATCAACCCTAACAACTAGTTATGTTTAAACCAATTCATATGCTCGGCCCTAGATGCCAACTAGCTTTAGCTTCGTATCATGTACTCTCTTCTTCCTTTAATATATTAACATTTTGTAACTTTAAAAGTTTGGGATGAATTAATTAAATTTATTCATTGTATTCTCTTTTTTTAAAACAAACTCTCTCTCCTATTTAATTTAAATGTAATGGATAAATTTGATTAATTCGTCCTAACTTTTCAAAATTAAAAAGTAATGACCATAGAAATTATATATATAATTTAAATTTAGGAGTCTAATTAGTTAAGGTTGTCTCACCTAAACCGTAAGGCTTGGATTAATTGGATTACATGGTTACAAATTAACTAGCGTGGGCACAACTATGCACTGCCCAAATCTTTTAATATTTCAACATATTAATATTTAGAATAATGATTAAACACGGATTACAAAATACTAATATACACATATATATATTAAATTCATTTAATATTTGGATATTTTATTTTTAATTGATTAATTTGTAATAATTATAATTGCGATATAGTAAAAGAATAAAAACATACAAGTTAAACACATTTACAATTGTCATAACTTACATTGCGATTACTCAAAATATCGAACATAATTGATAAAAGAAATTTCAGTAATATGTCTCTCACATTTATATTTTAGAAATAATAAATTTAAGGAATTTCTTCCTTTCAAAAATTTAAATTATTATACTAATTTTATGAAAATTGATAAAAAAAAAATCACGAATTAAAAGATCGTTTGTTTTTATCATTTTTCATTTAATGATCTGAATTATATATACTAAGTGATTTTTATTTATTTATTTTTAATCGTCAGATTACTTAAAACCATTCAAAAATTATTGAAAGAAAAAAGCTACAATTTTTAACTTTTATCTTAATGTTAAATCACTTAATAGTTTTTCAAATATATTATTCAAAATCTATCATTTTCAAAATAATATATTTTTAAATTTACCCTAATTTTACATTATTTATATTCATTTTAAATGTAATCAATGAAATATTACAATGACTGAACTATACATTACTTTACAATTTCAACTTTTGTTGCAATAGTAATTCAACTTAAGAACATTTTATTTATTTTTATTTGAACACATATAAATTTAATTTACTTTATTATAATAATTTATTTATGTATATATAACTTTCAAAAAAAAATTACTTTACTATAATAATTAATCATATTTTAATTGTAAATAAAAATATTAATAATATATATAAGTGTTTTAAAATTTGTTAAATAATTTATTATAATTGTTTGTGTTATATTAAATGAAAATACATAACAACTAATAGTAAAATGATATAAAAGTTAAATTACTAATTTTTAGATAATTTTAATTTTAAAATATAAATAAGATTACTATACATTCAGAGATAAGGAAAAAAAAAAAAAAAACCGTATTATTCAAATTTTATATTTTAATCATTATTCAGTCTTAAGTAATATTATTCAATTTTTAGATTAAAAAGAAAACAAACAAACAAATAACCCTTAAGTTTATTAGTGGTAACCATTCAATTTCAAGTTATATCGGTAGGGATTAACCACGTCCATCTGTTGAATATATATAGATATTTGTTATTGGAATTAATTAAAATCCGCCACCCATTAAAATCATTCAAATCCTTGTCGTCCTTTCTTGAATTCTTGATCACCCATTTTTTTTTCTTTGGGATTGTTACCTCTTTCAATGTCATATTATCGTCCATCAATGCACCTAAATGTAATCTTTGATTGCTCTCAGGTAAAGGTGGTGGTCGACAGAAAACCACATTTTACGTGCTCAGCCACATTAGGATCAAGTCATTGTCACTTTATTATTTTGTGATTATCCATTTTCATAGGTGAAAGATAAAAATTCTCTATTTAAACTCTATTGTAAATTTATTTATAGGTCAAGTGATCCCCTTTTCACACGATAGGTTTTCAAGTCATATCCATATATATTTATTAGCATATGGGGGATGTTTCCTCCTTTACTCTTGAAGTAAATATCTTTTAATATTATGAGAATAGATTTTCAAATCACATTTATGGAGCTTTTGGTTGTAAAATTAGATTGAATTATAATAAAATGATGGATTAGATTTGATAGAAATGGACTTGATTAGTACTTTATGTATTTGGTGCGGTAGGGATTAGAAATTTTTTTTTGGTGCACTGAAAAAAAAATTATTTAACATTTGATATAGCATGGGATTTGTTAGTAAAAAAATATATTAAATTCATTTTTATATAAAATAATACTATTTTAAATTAGTTCCAAGAAATTGAATTATTTTTTTGAAATAGAAAATGAAATTATTTAAAAATTGTAAATTGAAATTTTACTAAATTATTCCTTTAAAAAAATTTATAATAAAAATGTTTTAATTATTTTAAAATAAACTATCTATAATTATTTTAAGTACAATAATATTTATTTTTAAATTGATATTAAAATATTAAAATAAAATATATTAAGAGTTAAATATACAAAACCCCTCTAAGGTAAAATTTCATGCAAGTGAAAACAATTTTTTATTTTTGAAACACAAAGCCCCTCATCCATTGGTCAAAGTTAGTCAAGCTTACCTGATATAACGGTATTTTCATTTTTTAATAAATTAATATCATTTTTGTTGAAAAATTTATCTCTACCATCCATCCAAATAGACGGTAGAGATCACATTAAAAAATAAAATTAAAATAATTTTTTAAATAAAATAAAATATTTAAATTGAAAAAATTATTAAAAATAAAAAAATTAATAATTTTAATAAAATAATAAAATGATGTCCACCATCCATCAACATAATGAATAGTGGACATCATTAAAAAATATTTTTTTTAAAAAATCAATTTTTTTTTTTTTTATATATAAAGCATTATTTCTTTTAAGGTGGAATCCAATCTCTCCACCATCCATTAAAAATAATGGACGGTGGAGAGACCTCCAATTAATCTTCATCCCCAATCTACAATCAACAGCCATCATTGACATCAGCTCACCATTAATCCACCATTAATAGCCAACATCGACATTAACCCATTATTAATCATCATCCTTATATCAACATCAACTCATTCATCGCCATCAATAACTCATCATCCATAACAAATTAAGAAAAAATATGTTTAAGAAATAAAAATAAAAATAAAAAATCTAAAAAAAGAGGTTAAAGATTTGCAAATATCTAAACCTTCTTCATCGAAATCAAACCCCAGAAACTTCATCAACTTCATCTCACATCATCAAACCCCAAAAATAACTTATGTAGACCTTCTACATCGAAATCAAACCCCAAAAATTTCATCAACTTTATCTCACATCATCACACCTCGGAAACAACTTAATATCCCACCATCAACTTCATCTTCATCTCCCAAATCCGAGAAACAATTTTTTTTTGGGTTCGATGTCAACTTTTTCATCTTTAAACACCCTAAAAACAACTTCATATCGAATCCAAAAATAACTTCATGTCAAACCCCAAACCGCATCTTCAAACCCCAAACCCAATCTTGAAACCCAGCATCTTTAATCGAACCTATCATCTTCAAACTCCAAACCAAATCTATCGTCAACGCAATTAATAATCAGACCAATATTGCCAACAAAACCTACCATCATCAATCGAAAATCACCAACAAAACCCACCATCATCAATGGAACATCCAACCAGCATCAATGGAACATCATCTGGGTTTGTCGATAATGTTGATTGTTGATGATGATGGTGTTAAAGATTAAGGGTGTTGATGATAAAGAGTGTTGAAGATATGAGATGAGAGAAAGTGAGAGAGGGGGTTGAAAAAAAAGGTAAGAGAGAGAAGATGAGAGAAAGAAAAAAGACAGAAAAATTTTTTTTAACCTTTTTTTTTATGTTTTCTTTTAATTCCTCTATATCTAGATGGACGGTGGAATTTTTTCATTTTATTAAAATTTTTTAAAATATATTAATTTTTTTTTTTATTTAACCTCGAAGGGGTTTTGTGTATTAACTCTTATATTAAAGTTTTATGTAAATTTATTAATTATTTTATCTTAAATAATAATAATAATAATAAATAAATAAATGGGACTCAATGAAGTCCCACCTTTTTGTGGCGTGAATAATGAGTCCAATCTAGCAGAAATCTCCATCATTAATTAACAAGGGATTGGAAATTTTCCCTTCCCCGTATTGAGGAAAATGAGATTGAAATTATCCGAGATATCATATGCCACTGTCATGTTTAATTACGATGAGTCTTGATGGGTACTAAATAATTAGTGTCATGTCATCTTTTAATTATATGTAAAAAAATATTATTAAATAAATTGTAAAATGAGGTCAGCTAATAGACATATCCCTCTCGCATCAGTTTTGATGAGATTGTAGAATCACGATACATGCCCTTCTGCCTCAAATTTTACACTATATTAGTTAAAAAATATATTAATTTAATATATATTTGATAAAACTCGTCAACTAATCAAAAGAGTTTTTTTAATCATTTTTTTTTTAGTTTGTTGTCATTTTAATGGAAACTTTTGAATAATTAAAAAAACTTAAATATATTTATCGGGATAAACACAAATTTTGATCTTCAAAATAGATCTTTTCTATCATTTTAAAAATATTAGAATGTTGAACATAATCTCATGATATTTTATTAATTTTACTATACCATTATAAATTATATTTTGAACATATTATAAACACTTTACTTTTCTCTACAAAACACGTTAAATCCACAAAACACATTAAGCCTAAGCAACACAAAAGCAAACTATTGGGAACTCAAAAGACAAACCCAAATCAATTAATCAACTAACCTCTCTCTCTCTCTCTCTCTCTCTCTCATTTTTAATTAAATTATAAAATAAGATTAGTTGACAGACACACACGCCTCTTACAAGCATCCATATCGATGAGATTGTAAAATTGAAACATATGTTTTTCTACTGTAAACTTTACATTGTAATGGTTAAAAACGATTATTAACTAATGTACATTCATTATTGGTTGAGAGATTATAAATCTCCCTCTTATATACGTGATTGGGACTCGGTTTCATCTTATTAAAAAAAAAAAAAGAAAAATATTAAAAAGAAAGAAAA
Source organism: Dimocarpus longan (assembly GCA_022984855.1). Classification (NCBI taxonomy): domain Eukaryota; kingdom Viridiplantae; phylum Streptophyta; class Magnoliopsida; order Sapindales; family Sapindaceae; genus Dimocarpus; species Dimocarpus longan. Next base: position 26,224,232 of record CM041013.1, read on the forward strand.
AGATAGTAGAAAAAGAGTAGGCTATGAGCACGTCTAAATGTTTTATAATAGTAAGTGAAAAAAAAAAACAAGTTTAAAAGAAATAACAATAATAAATAAAACTGTGAATAAGTGAAAAAAAAAAACAAGTTTAAAAGAAATAACAATAATAAATAAAACTGTGAATAAGTAAAAAAAAAAGGAAGTTTAAAATAAACAACAATGATAAATAAAACTGTAAATAAGTGAAAAAAAAAAAAGAAAAGTAATTGAAAGAAGTGAGAAAATCGAATAAATAATTCCACTATTTGTCCTGTTCCTTTTCAACTTTATATATATATATATATATTGTTTCCTATTCTCACAGTTTTCCTATTTATTTTTTTCTTTTCCTTTTTTTTATGCAGGTTTTATAGTTTTCCTATATGATATGAGAAAAAATATCTTGGCTAGGACGAAAAAATGAACAAATTTAACAAATTCTTTTTTTTTTTTTTTGAAATATTTAACAATCTCTGATAATCAGAGTTGACTACTCCCAATAAAATCACTATAACAATAATAAAATATCATATATATATTGATCACAATAACATTACATACATATCTATATTCTAAATTATATATAAAAAATTTATTATCATGACCATAATTATTTTTATTACAAAGTCTCTCTTTAAAAGAATCAAATATACACCTACGCTCATATATAATTTTTTTTTATGTACACTCTTTAAAAGAAATTAGATATATATTTGGGCAAGTATTATGCTCTGCATATGATAAATTTGACACTTGGACAATAGAAATGTGTGGTGGGAAAACAAACCAAGACACATTTATATATAAATATATATATATTTAAGTTCCTCATAATTTTAAAATATCATAACATATTAATCAAATTAATTCATTGTATTAAATTAAATAAGAAAAAAAAATTATTTTAAGAGAAAAATTGTAATAGATGAATTTAATTGATTTATCCTAATTTTTTAAAATTAAGAGATATTGATCGTAAAATTAATATATATATATATTAAATATAAATGAAAACAATTTCTGAAAAAAAAAAAAAAAATCCTGGAAACAATACCCTTCTTTGCCGGGGTAGACAAGGAAGCAACTCCTAAAAGTAAAGTTAAAAAAAACAGGGCAGCCATGGAAACAGTACTCTTCTTTGCCGGGGTAGGCAAGACTCTGTAAGTTGTAAGTGTTGTGTGTCATTTTTTTTTTTTGGGTAAAACTGGTGTGTCATTCTCTGAGTGGAGTGTCGCTAGCGTTTCTTGACTTCAAGTCTCTGTTTTCACACAACGGCCACCTCCCCACTAATTTTCCCATTTCTAATTCTAAATCTTTCATGCACACAACACAATAAATACCAAGCAACACGAAAGCAGGCAACTTAGTACAGAAAAGGGAACCCAAATAAACTAACCAACCTCTCTCTCTCTCTCTCTCTCTCTCTCTCTCTCTCTCTTCTCTCAGCTGTCATGCCTAATTCAAGCCTCCTTCAATGGCTGAGCTTGGTAGGTTCAATATGGCTGCAGTCCATTAATGGCACCAACTCAAATTTCCCAGCTTACTCTTCCCAACTCAAACAACTCCTCTCCCTGTCCCAGCTCCAAATCAACAACCTTGCCTTTGCTTCCGATGCTGGCAAGCTCTTTGGCTGGCTCTCTGGCATTGCAGCTATGTATTTGCCTCTCTGGGCTGTACTATTCATCGGTGCCATTCTTGGCTTGGTTGGTTATGGCATCCAATACCTGTTCATCACCCAACAAACCTCTTCAGTCTCTTATGTCTACCTTTTCTTGCTCACAGTTTTGGCTGGAAACAGCATCTGTTGGATCAACACGGTTTGTTATGTTGTGACAATCAAAAACTTCCCTTTGGATCGCCAAGTTGCGGTTGGAATCACAACTAGTTATCTTGGGTTAAGCGCAAAAATCTACACAGATTTCGTCGACGCTTTGTACTCTTCGCCCGCTAAAAAGGCCAAAGCTTATCTTCTTTTCAACTCCATTTTTCCTCTGATAGTTTGTGTGGTGTCTGCCCCACTAGTCAGGCAAATCAATCTCCAAAAATCCAGGAGCACGAAAGGTGGATTCATTCTGATGTTTTTCATCACAATGGCTACTGGAATCTACGCCATAGTTGGCAGCTTTCGTTCTGTTTCAAGTAAATTATCACCACTCAGAAACGTGATTGGCATGGCAGTTTTGTTGGTGGCACCACTAGTGATGATCCCAGTTGGAGAGAAGGCAAGAGAGGCAGTGAAAAGCTGGTTCAAAAGAGAAACAAAGGTGCATAGTAGTTCTCCAAATCTAGATGAGGAGAGCATAGAGAGTGGAGGGGTCATGAAAGAGGAGGATGATCAGGAAGAACATGAGAGTAGTAGTACTGGTCATGATCATGAAGTTCAAGAGACTGGTGTGAAAGAGGAAATTGGAGTGAAGTTGATGGTGAGGAGAGTTGAGTTTTGGTTGTATTTTTTGGTGTATTTCTTTGGGGCCACACTTGGTCTTGTGTTCTTGAACAACTTGGGTCAAATAGCTGAGTCTCGTGGCAGTTCCGGGACTTCTTCGTTGGTCTCCTTGTCCTCTTCTTTTACATTCTTTGGCCGTCTCTTGCCTTCTCTTTTGGACTACTTTTTCTCAAGGTATACCTCTTCAATCACTCTCCCTCCCTGTATCTCTCTGTCTCTTTCTATTGTTTTTAGTTTGGTGATTATTAGTAGAAGGCATTCAATGGTAGCATTTACTTCTTTCTTTTCCTAGCAAACCGCAGCTACAACCATTAATCATCTCCAGGAGTTTCAATCCATGTAAATGATAGCGTTCTAGAGTGTGCCTATTTACCACTCTGGTTTCGGATCCTCTCCTGTATTGATTTGTGTGCTTAGCAAAAAAATTTTGATGATATGTACCATCAATGGTTGAAATAAATTCTTTTTATCATTTTTATTTTTATTAGTTTCATACATAGTGCTATCTTTTAACCATTTTGTTTAGCACAAAATCAACATAAGAGAGAATCTTGATCCTTTTTTGACACCTTCCATGTACATATGATTGAATTCGTATATTTTATTGTTTGTATCTACGTGTGGGCCACGTACGTTATATATAATTTACTTATAAATGTATTTGACATGTAGTTAAGTTGATTATTCGGGTTTAATTACTACCTAACAAATAATAGATACAAAAGAATGTTCTACAGAATTTAAATGTGAGATTGGAAAACTTTAAACCACACGCTTTTATCTCAAGTCAAGGCAACACAGAATATCATGTTGAAATACGAAATTGAGGTTAAACAAGTCTATATAAAATTACAGTTTGTCCACATTAGACTGTGGCTGTGACACGTGAGCCTAAAATGTGTCCAGGTCAAAATTAAAGTAGTCATTTGACTTATTATCATTGTTTGGCAGACAAAAAGTGGCTGCTAAAAATATTAAATGTAACTTTTATTTTGTGGCTTTTGTTTCAGGAGCAAATATATAATATCAAGACCAGCTTCAATAGTAGCACTAATGGCTCCTATGGCAGCATCGTTTCTCCTACTAATCAACCCAACGAACCATGCTCTCTACATCAGCACAGCAGTGATCGGAGTGTGTACCGGAGCGATTACGTCCATATCCGTGGCCACGACCACCGAGCTTTTCGGGTTGAAGAATTTCAGCGTAAACCACAACGTGGTGGTTGCAAATATTCCGATTGGATCCTTTGTTTATGGTTACCTAGCAGCCCTTGTTTACCGCAAGGAAGAAGGAATCAATGGAGATGGGAAATGTATGGGAATTGAGTGTTACAAAAAGACTTTCATACTTTGGAGTTCTCTTTGTTTCTTGGGCACTTTTTTGGCTTTGGCACTTTATGTTCGTACTAGAAAGTTTTACTCACAAAAATTGTAGGTGTTATCACTGACAATTGAAAAAAAAAAAATCTAATATATAGTTAACAAAATTGGCATGATAAATGTTGCGTTTTGTAGTTGAAAAATCATATACGATGATTTTTTTTTTTTTTTTTTTAAGTATTGTATACGATGATTTTACTATTGGTGTATATATATATATGTGACAAGAAAACTCTTACCTATACAAATGAGTGTGACATTTTTATTATTAATTGTTTATAATTATGTGAGTATCTTGATTTGTTTAAGTTGTGATATGTTATTCCAAGTGTGTAAATAGTACACATTATCATTTAGTAAAAACGGTTGAGTACTCATCTCGAGGTCAAAAGTTTAAATCTTATTCTAATATTTTGAAACATAAAATATGGGTTAATAATGATCTATCTTTACAGGTTTTGATAATCATATCATCCGTAACGTATTATCATTCAAAAAGAAAAAAAGTATGTAAACATTAAAGGACAAAAATTCTCGTACATTGGTCCATCAACGGTGAAGACTTCAAATTTGTGAAGCACTTTTTTATTGCATAATTCAAACTATTTTTAAAGTATATGGAAAAAATATATCCAATATATCTAATTCAATGAAATAACTTTGATTTTTTTTTTTTTTTTTACTTTTCAAGGGTCTGTACTTTCTTTCAAAGTAGAAAAAATCGTATTTGAATCACAAAACAAAATTTTCATATTCTAGTTTTTACGAGTCTCACATATGAACAAAACGCTTTTTCTTAAAATGTAATTATATTTTCTTTGATAAAAGGACAAATTCGGCGCCACCCTTTATATTTTTCATAATAGTTGCCTGTAAATAGAGATGTCGACCTAATAATTGACATGGATGCCGTGTGATTCCAGAAATCGTTGAAATTGAATTTTAGGACGCAACAGGTATATTACAGCATCTACTTTCTATTTGAATTTGGTTTGTTGGCCACATAAAGTCAACAGATAATCAGGTTAAAAAAATATCAAATACAATTACATAAATTAATAAGTTTCTCAATTGAGAAACTCTAATAAAAATTCTAACCAGTATTTTTCATTATTTTTTCCATCAAAATAAATTACAAAATTTTCATTAAACAATTTTATTCCAAAAATTATCTCTTTTTTTTTTTTTTCAAAGAGTCCAAAAACTTTAAATAATATAAAAAGAGATAATTAATACGATTTTTATTGTGATAAGTTATAAATTGAATGTACATTTTATTGTAGAAAATTGCATTACAGTTAAAATTAAGTATTCCATTTTTTTTTTTTTGACAATATAGTGGATTCATATTAGAAAAAGATGTTGATGTGTCATGAATAAAAATTCAAAATTCTATAATGGCATTGAAGATGCTCTTATAGGGAGGAAAGTAAAGATTTTGATCATAAATTATAGCCGCAAGTAAAATTGGTCTATTAATAAATGCCCTATGAGGATGAAAATATCTTTATGTCATTTTAATAATTTCTGTTTAAAATATCAAAAATCAAGCAATCATTATTTTCGATTCTCCTCTCAGATCGCTCGTCATACTCCACAACTACTCCAGTCATCCTCGCCAACCGCTCTGGTCATTTTTTTTTAACAAACTTTTTCAATGACAATTTTCCATCAACTCCTTTTCCTCCTTCGGCTTCCTCTTTCTATTCTTTTTCTGCTTCATTTTATTTTTTCGCCTCTTCTTTTATTCCTCCTCATTTTTTATTCCTCTTTGTCATCTCCATCTCTTCACTAGAAATGGAGAAAAAGATTTGCGAAAATGTATAAAAATATATAATTTTTTTGCACATTTAGGAGTCAGTCATGCCTAATAATGGTTGTGACTAACATCTAGTGTACTGAGGTGTTATGAAGAAGAAGATGAAGAACTCTATCTCCTCACCGGAGACGGAGAAGAAGATCTATATAAATGTATAAAAATTTGTAAATTTTATGTATATTTGGGTGTCAGCCATGCCCAATAATTGATGTGACTAACATCTAATATATTGGGGCATTATGAAGAAGAAAAAGAAGATTTGCAGAAACATATAAAAATATGTAAATTTTCTGCATATTTGGGCATCAGTTATGCTCAATAATTAGTGTGACTACCATCTAATATATCGGGGATCTGCAGAAATATATAAAAATCTATAAATTTTCTGTATATTGAGTGTCAGTCATGCCCAATAATTGATGTGACTAACATCTAGTGTATTGGGGTGTTACGAAGAAGAAGAAAAAGAAGAAGAAGAAGAAAAAGAAAAAGAAGAAGAAGATAGATGCGACTAACATCTAGTATATTGGAGCTCTATAGAAATCTATAAAAATCTGCAAATTTTCTATATATTGGGCGTCAATCAAACCCAATAATTGGTGTGACTAGTGTATTGGTAATCTGAAGAAGTAGAAGAAAAAATAGAAATGAATAAAAATTTATAAATTTTCTATATATTTAGACATTAGTCATGCCCAATAATGTATGTGACTAGTGTATTGGGGATTTAAAAAAGAAGACGCCCAAATATGCAACAAGTTTACAAATTTCAAACAGAAATATATAAAAATCTATAAATTTCATGTGTATTGGACGTCCATCATGCTCCATAATGGATGTAATTAGTGTATTGGGGATCTGAAAAAGAAGAGAATGTCCAAATATATAGAAATTTATAGATTTTAAGCCAAAATGTATAAAATCCATAAATTTTCTATATATTTGGACATTAATTTTCTGCATATTTGAGTGTCATTCATGCCCAATAATGGGTGTGACTAGTGCATAGGGGAGAAGAAGAAGAACATAAAAATTAGTAAATTTTCTACATATTTGGGCGCATTCTTCTTCTTCAGATCCCTAATACACAAGTCACACCCATTATTGAACATGATTGACAAATAAATATGCAGAAAATTTATAAATTTTTATACATTTTTGCTTAAAAATTTGTATAAAAATCTGAAAATTTCCTGCTTAAAAATCTGTATAAAATTCTGTAAATTTTTCTGCATATTTGGGCATCAATCATGCCTAATAATGGAAGTGACAAGTGTATTGGGGAGAAGAAGAAAAAAAAAATTCTATAAATTTTTTGCATATTTGGGGTCAATTTTCTGCATATTTGAGAGTCGATCATGCCAAATAATACCCAATAATAGGAGGAGAAGGAGAAGTGGAAGAAATCGACAAAAATGTATAAAAATCTATAAATTTTCTACATATTTGGGTGTCAATCATGCCCAATTATTAGTGTGAGTAACATTTAGCGTATTAGGGAGTTACAAAGAAGAACCAATTATTAGTATGACTAACAGCTAGTGTATTAGGGCGTTATGAAAAAGTGACTAACATCGAGCATATTAGGACATTACGAAGAAGTGACTAACATCTAGTGTATTAGAGCATTATGAAGAATAATAAGAAGAAAAATAAGACATCTAGTGTATTAGAGCGTTACAAAGAAGAACCAATTATTGATGTGACTAATATTTATGTTACGAAAACGAACCAATTATTAGTGTGACTAACATTTATGTATTAGGGTATTACGAAGAAGAACCAATTATTGGTGTCACTAACATCTATGTATTAGGTGAAGAAGAAGGAGAAGAAAAAGAATAACCAATTATTGGTGTGACTAACATTATGTATTAGGGCATTACGAAGAAGAACCAATTATTGGTGTGACTAACATCTATGTATTAGAAGGAAGAAGAAAAAGATTGGTGCCGGTCATGCCCAATTTTTTTGTGAAAGAAGAAGAATAAATGATGATGAGTATGAAGATCTGTAAAAATGTATAAAAATCTGTAAATTTTATGTATATTTGGGAGTCAGTCATGCTCAATTATTGGTGTGACTAACATCTAGTGTATTAGAGCGTTACGAAGAAGAATAAGATGATTGTCAGTCACACTGAATTATTGGTGTGACTAACATCTAAATTATTGGGGCGTTGTATAAAAATTTGTGAATTTTCTTATAAGAAGAAGAAGAAGAAAAAGATGGGCGTCGGTCATGCCCAATTATTAGTGTGACTAATGTCTAATGTATTGGAGTGTTACAAAAAAAAAGAAGAAGAAGAAGATGGACGTCAATCATTCCTAATTACTGGTGTAACTAACATATAATGTATTGAAGTGTTAAGAAGAAAAAGAAGTAGAAAAAGATCTGCAGAAACTTATTGAGGTTTTACGAAGAAGAAGAAGAAAAGACAAAATAAGAACTCCATCTCTTTACTGAAAGTGGAGAAGAAGATCTGTAGAAATATATAAAATTCTATAATTTTTTTGTATATTTGGGCCTCAGCCATGCCCAATAATAGGTGTGACTAACATCTAATGCATTGGGACGTCATGAAGAAGAAGAAGAATAAGTGTATCATCGATAATGCTTTATCATCCAAAAGGAAGATCCGTAAAGGAGAAAAGAAGAAGAAGATGAGAAGGAAGAAGTGTCACTGACAATGCTCCATCATCCACGAAGAAGATCCGTAGAGGAGAAAAAAGAAGAGAAGGAAAAAGAAAGAGGAGGAAGAACAAGAGTCACTAAAGATAAAGCTCATTTGGTAAGGAGCTCCTCTCATCAAGAAAATTTTTCATGGGACGTGTTGGCATGCTATATTGAAGTTGATGTACTATTCCAATAACAATGTAATATATGATATTTCTCTTTCATAAAAAATTAATATTGATATATTTCCTCATTTATGTAAAAAAAATTTATTTAAAAAATATATGTCACATGTCATGTGTTATTGAAAAATTATCTCAATATTAATTTTTTATGAAAAAGAAATATCATGTGTTACGTTGTTATTTAAAAGACATATCAATATTATCTTGACATGCCAACTCGGTGTCCCATCAAGTCCCGAGAATTCAATTGCATATGTTGTATAAAAAAAAATCTAGAGCATATTAACTTATAACATTGAATTTGGATTCAATATTGATTTCATTTTTGTTAATAACTAGAAGATTCATTAATACGGGGCAATTTTTACAAATGAAAGGATATATAAGATTAATTTACATTTTTCCATTTTTCTTGCCCACGGTCCCACGTTTAAATATAATATTTTTTATTTGTTCTTCTCTCACATCAAAAAAATCCGTAAAAGTTAGATAAGCACGGGATGTCGGGATCTAAGTCTATGACGTCATGCATGGTGTTCACTAAGCCTCTTTAAAATAGTTAGTCAATTATATTTAGTTGTATATATATTGTATAATATAAATCGAATTAAAATTAAAGTATTAAGATTTTCTTGTCCGGTTTAATAAGATTTTGACAAAGAAATTATGTGTAGTAAATTTAAATTTATATGTGTTAAAATGTGAATAAGAGAAGAGAAGAAACTAGGGGGAATTCCAAAAATATCACTAAAATTTGATTAAAATTGAAAAACGGGTGTTTTTTGAAGCCAGACCAAAACTCCTTTGCTGAGCCAAAGGGTCTTCTCAATTACTTATTTCCAAAATCCAAGTGTTGTTACAATAAAATCAAGTTGATTGACCGCCAAGTCTTGAAGCGAAATTTGATTAGTCTTCGACGTAGTACATGGGATATTGACATGGTAAATCAAATGCATCCAAGCTTAAAAGACGTGTTTTGATTCTTTAGTTGGAAATTGCCAGTCTTAAATTAAGGGCTGCTTGGACGTTCGTGTTCGTCATTATTAACTATCAATAGGGTTGCTTGTAGAACGGGAAGATTTTACTAGTAATTGCAGAGAAATAAGTATAACTTTAACGCCATTCTCATTTAATTTTATATGATTCAAATTGAACATGTAATTATATCAAAGGAGCAGAAATGTTTGAAAAACAAGAATGTATATATATATATATATATATATGTGCGTGTGTGTTTTGAGTAAACATTTGGTTCATTTAATTTGGAAAAAGAAGGTAAATTGACCGATTTTAGTGGTTTAGTCATCAAGAGTAAGTCAAGTTTCGTCTAACATCAATTGGTCAATCCAATCAGAATTTGGGACAGAATTTATATTCTCTCTTCAAGTTGTTGATGCCACTTGCCAGTGCGGTTTTGTAGTTTGAAATCACTCATTCAATTTGGTAATAATTTAGGTTCAGATCGCTCCCAAAATGAAGTTGCAACATGATGAGGTTATGAAGTAATTTTAGTCAATCAAAATGTATTAATATAATGGTACACAAAGTGTGTTATAATTTACCATTAGTGAAGAGAAAATTTACTGATGTTAGACTAATACTACACATTTATTTGATATATATCTTAATTGATGTTTTGCAATTGTTATTGGTTTTGTAAATAAATCATGAGTACTAGTCGGTTCCTTACCTTGTATGAGGATGAATTTGAAGAAAAGTTATAAAATTAATGATATAAAATTCATATTTTTGATGTTATAGAACTTTAAAAACCATAGTATCAAGATTTACAAAATTGTGAAACTTTTAATTTGTTCTTACACAAGTTTTTACATACATTAACGTAGTTGTTACAATAATATTAAAAATACTTCATTAAGATTATTGTTATTTAATTTTATTTATCATTACTAAAAGAGGAAAGTTATAGTTGTTACAATAATTGTTAGCACCACATTTCGGGATGATTTTGGTCTTGCCCTCGGAGGGGCATGGTGAAAGCTGAGTGCTATAGTGTTTTCCTTGAATTTTTTGATGACATTTTTAAATCAGTAATCTTATGGATATTTTGATTGCAAACTTAATACCATCAAAGTAAGTTGTAATATGTAACTGTATTTTTTGTTTATGTTTTCCAATGTGGATGTAATTTCGTATCGATAAAAATATCCTTACATTTACAAAATTTGAACAACTTTTGATTAATAAAATGATGACATCAATAAATATCTGATAATTTAATGATAATACAAGTAAAAAAATACAAATACTGTTAAAATTTTGATAAATAATAAATTATGCAAAACAATTTTATAATGTTTTAAAAGGTATTCTATGGAGTTATATGGAATACAATTTCACAAAAACACCAAATAAATCCTAGTATCATAAGTAGTCATATTAAAAGTTACAATATATGTGCTGGTTAAAAAAAAAAAAAAAAAATTATAGACATTTTTAGATTTGCACTGTGCAATTTCAGGCTTTCAGCAATTAGATATAGGGGCCAAAAAAATATTTCGAACTAATTATATCAGACCCTGAGGTTTAATCTTTGGCAGGCATATTAAATGTAATTTTTTTTTTTCTAAAAAAAAGACAACCCTCATTTCATTAATCAAAGAAAATCCAATTAGTTAAATTAACTGGTAATTTTATCTTTTAATTTTTTTTTGATTATTTTTCTTTTAAAATTAAATTAAAAATTAATTATATCCTCTATCTATTTGGGCGATGATGATCAAATTAAAAAATATATATTTTTATAAAAAAAATTAGTATAAATTCCCAAAAATACATATGTAGATCTCTATTGTTTCATCACTATTGATTGATGGTGGAAATCAAGTTAAAAAATTTTAAAAATTAAAAAAAAAAAAAAAATTCTACACCACATCACACGTGATTATCTTCAATATTGAACACCATCAATAAAACCCAATCTTTAACACCATCTACAAAATCAATACCTAATCAGCACCATCAACAATGTCAACAAAATCAACTCCATATCTTTCATTAAAAAAAAAAAAAGAACAGTACAAGGAAGCACCGACTTTGTGGTTGGTGGGTTTGATTCTCTTCATTTTCATGTCTATCATGGAAAGATAAGAGAAAATCGACGACATGATCAAGTGGTCAACCACCTGAAAAAACAAACAAAAGAGAAATTAAAGAGAAAGTTTGATGTGCATGGTTTTGATTTGAGAGGACTATATATATATATATATATATATAGTGCTTTCATAATCGGTATCTCTTAACTTTATTATGACAAACCAATTAAATTTATCAATTACATTCTTTTTCATAAAACAAATTCTCTCCCCTATTTAATTTAAATGCTTGATTTGTTCGTCCTAACATTTTAAAATTCGAAAACACTGATGGTAAAATTACTTTATATACAAGGTAAAATTACTCTATATGTATATGTATATAGAGTAATTTTACCATCAGTATCTCCTAACTTTAAAATATTAGGACGAATTAATCAAATTCATCCATTACATTTGAATTAAATAGGAGAGATAATTTGTTTTATGAGAAAGAATGTAATGGATGAATTTGATTAACTCATTTTAACTTTTTAAAATTATGAGGTACTGATAGTTGAAGCACTATATATATATATATATATATATGTATGTATTATTTAAGTTAGTAGGAAGATGTAAAGATAGAAGTTACTCCTATGAATTTACAAATAATCTACATTAAAATCTTAACTACCCTAATAATTTATATAAATATATTGTTATTTAAGACGATCATAAATAATATACTAAAATATATTATGATAGAGCTAAGGAGAAGATGAAAAGATGAAAGTTATTATCATGAATTATAAATATGAAAAGTCATGATATTAATTCATCAATTAAATTACAAAATAACACAAATATAAAAAAATTACAACTTAACAATTCGAAATATTACATGATGAAAAGACATGAATCAAATGACATCAATATAATTGTTAACGTCGGAAAATGGTTTCCTTAGTCAACGAGGTTGTTTACGGGCTCAAGCTACAGTTTCGGACAGTCATTGGAATGCATACAAAGCAATGAGAATCAGAAAGGGAGGTTAGAGGTGAGGAGGAGGAAACACAGAGGATTTTTAGAGTGGTTCGACCCAAAAAGATGCCTACGTCCACTGTTCACTCTCTCACTATTTTGGTAGAGTAACGGCACTCAGAAAATTGGGATCCCTTTTACAGTAAAAATTGCCTCCTATTTATAGAGGAAGGGGACATGCTATAGTAAAACATAATAAGACAAAAGTAAACAGTTAACTATAGTTACACTGACAGAAAGCATTTAATGCGCCGGAATCTCAATTAATGCGGCTGACAGTGTATTAAATGCGACCGAAAATACATTAAATGCGGTCGAATCCGTCGTATCCGAGGTCTGTCCAAGGGAGATTTCTGTTGACCGAGTCAGATATGCAATGATGGGTTGTCGAGGTTGAGATCACAGCTTCTGGCGGATGTAGCGTGCATGACAAATCTCGGAATTGTACTCTGCATGACGCTGTTGACTTCTGCTGACTCGAGACTTTCAGAAGCAAGGCGGAGACGGATCTTCCAGCAGGCTGAGAACCGAGTCGGTTGGGGGAACAAGAGAATCTCTGATAAGTTTGGCTACTTGGAGAGTCGAAGAAGTGAATTATGAGTCGGCACGTCCGCAGCCGATCATGGCAGTGAGGCGAGCGATGTCACGAGTGAAGGAGTTGGTACGCGGCCACGCTCAGAAGCTAGCGATCAGCTCAGTCTGATAATCCTGGACGAGAAGGGCTTGTTGGACATTTCTGACGGATGGCTCCTCTTGGGGAATATCTCGGTCTGGGCAAGATTGACGGAGAGGCAAATGGCCGGTCGTGGCGGATAATCTGGCGAGCTGGCTTAGCTGTTACGGATGACGGCCAATGGTAAGTTTAAGGGATGAGAGCCATCGATCAGCGATCAGGACTAGCGGTCAAACTGGGTGAATAAAGCTGACGAAGAATTCGGCGATCTGAATGGCGGAGAAGATAACGGTCACAGCCAGCTTTCAGAATAGAGCGTCTGCGGTTAGGATCAGCGGTCGGGCTGAGCGATAGCGATCAGTGGTCACGACGAGGGCCCACTAATGGGCCCATTCTCTAGGAGAATGGACTGAAAGGATGGCGGATAATTGAGCTTCTGAGCCGCTGGACCTGCACTATAGATCCGTCTGGGCTCGATTATTCTTATTGCTAATTCCTCCATAACAATAATAAAATGATTATTATGAAATAAAAAGAATTAATCAAAAGACATGATCATAATTATAAGAATAATGATCATAGATAATATAAGAAAAAATATATCATGATGGACCTAATGAGAAGATAAAAACTATGAAAGCTATTTTGTTATTTATTATTATTATTATTATTATTTATCATCACCAAAAAAACAAAAGTTTTGTCAAATGCGAAAACAATTAAATTCTAGATAGCTTAGAAATGTGATAAATGACAAAACTTTCCAACCATGGTTTTTGTTTTATAATAATAAAAGACTCTTAAGTGAAGAATCTTATATTTTTGAATTTCCATCTTAAACAATCTTTCGCTTTCAAGATTAAAAGTTCTTAAAAGGAAAAATAATAAAATCAAGATTCTAAATATATATATATATATATAATACATATAAATAATGATGTGATGGTCATAGATTGTTATCACATCAGTTTAGATTAAAATATAAGGAGTATTAGGACACAAAGTTAAGAAGATTAGATGGAATGGCTATCCATACCATATAAAAAAATTCCATTGGCATTTGTATCGACATTTTAATCTTCTCTTGATGTTACAATTAGAATGGATCTGAAAAGATGCCTTACGTTAACCTATTGGTTGCATCTCCTTATCATAACATATATTTCAAGGTGTCAAATCAACTTTCCCTGCTAAAATTTTTCTCTTTGCTATGACAACTCATATCTATGTGTGTATAGAATTCAAATAAGAAGTTGATGTGTAGGATCGAGAGTGAGCAATGGAAGGTTGATATATAGACATATATGTTACGTGATACTATTATACTCTTTTAGGATATTCGATAAATTAGGATGAGATTACGTACATTTCTCAAAATTTAATTTGAATTATAATTTACATTCTAAATGATATTGGAAATGATTATTAGTTAGTGTAATTATCATATCATCTAGATATGAATTTTAGATAAAAATTTGGATAAACTAGCATTAACAAATTAATAAATCAGTTGCTATATCACTTATGACATTTGAGATGAAGTAAATATCCTTCATTTGAGAAATGTAGCAAATATTCTCTAAAGCCATATGCACAGGAATTAACGAATTCTAATTCTTTATTATCACATTTCACATTCTTGTCGAGTGCAGTCCGATATATTTTGTTTTTGTTTTTATTTTTGTTTTTTTAGTTTTAACTAAATAGATGTGTTTTAGTCTATAGCTAAGAATGTACATTTACATAAGACTTATATATGGTCAAAATGACACGTTTATTAACCACAAAATTTTAGGTAGAAATGGAACTTAATTCTTTATTGTGATTCTATTGATTACTAAATGAGTAGAGAATCAACTTATATGGATCCCCACTTAATGAAGGAGCGAAATTTATCTTACAAAGAGAACTTAATTTCTTCCTCCAACCCAAAGAATCAAATTTTCTTTCATTGATTCTCTCTCTCTCTCTCTTTTTTTTTTTAATGGAATTTAATTTTCTTTGATTTCATTATTGATTAGTAAATTAATGTACCCTACATGCTAACAATTCCTTGTATGCAATTCTATTGTTTACAAAATCGACAAAGAACCAAATGAATTGGACCTCATATGTAAACAAGAAATTAAACTCATTTTGAAAAGGGAACTTGATTCCCTAAAATTTAATTTCCAATTATTTGATTCCCGAATAGTAAACATTTGATAGGATAAATGCCATATCTCTGAAGCCTAAAGCAGATAATTTCTACTTGATTAACTAATTAATCTACCAACATGTGTTTACTCACAATTACATATATCCTTCTCATGCTGTATAGAAATTTAGCCAAATTCAATCAAAATCATTAAGATTTATATACCTTTCAAAAAATATGCCCAAAAATAAGCTAGCATTTTTTTTTTTTTAATTTTAAGAATTTCTTGAACGGAGTGAAACCTAAATGTGAAAGTGAATATAATTAAACATGTCATTGATGAGTTGACAAGAAC
This sequence comes from Dimocarpus longan, assembly GCA_022984855.1. Taxonomy (NCBI): domain Eukaryota; kingdom Viridiplantae; phylum Streptophyta; class Magnoliopsida; order Sapindales; family Sapindaceae; genus Dimocarpus; species Dimocarpus longan. Next base: position 26,240,005 of record CM041013.1, read on the forward strand.
AACCCACTAAGCTCTTATTGGTTGTAAGACCAAAGTATAAACATTGTCCCTCACATTGTCGTCAATACACGTTCTCACATTTTTGCTTACATATTTCCTAGTAAAGCTGAAGTAGACGCCAATTTCAGGTCATTGGTTTGAAAATAGAGAAATACTTCAATATGTCATGTAATTGTATTATAACACATAATATGAATAATTAATGAAAAAAATATTATTTTTATAATATACTATGATTTCAATAATGTAACGTATTAATTGTGTTTGCAATGTTGAAACATTTTTAATAAATTTGGATTAAATAAAAGAGAAATGTTTCAACGATTAATTAATCAAAAGTGATTTCTGTACGGTATAGTATTGATTTCATTACCGAACACATTGTCTGTGTCTTGTATACCGAAGCATCTACCTAAGCTCTACTTGAAATGAATGTGTCTAAAATTCTAATAGTAAGAATGTAACAGAGCAGACAGGTCAATACGGTTAGATGTAATGGGCACATGGGTTATCTATAAAGAGGTTATAAATGTTTTATGGGGTACCACCCTGTATATCTGTTACAGTTATTATTATTATTATTTTAAATATTTTGCTGAAAATAATCAAAACATGTTTTCAATAATTAAAAAAAAAAGGGAAAAGTTAATTAGACCTTTTCTCTTCAAGAAACAAGTGTAAGTGGTTCTCACAAAAACAAAAATACAAAAACTCATAATTGAAAGAAAAATAGTAATTTTTTGTTTGAAAAATTATTTTTATTTGTGTTTTTATAGAAAGCAATTCAAGTGGGAAATGGTATCGATAAAACTTTTTTTTTTCAGACAAATTGTCTGACATAAAAGACTTTTAATGTATTTTCTAAATGGTTAATTATATGAGTATACTTTTTTAGTCCAATTGAGCTTATAGAAAGCTTAAGTTTTATGCTTCTTTCAAGGCTAATACACCTAAAGAAATGAAAAAGACTTTTCTATTATTAAAAAAGTCTGCTTGCATGGTTGTCAAAATCAAAGGCAATTAAAAGGGTTTTGACATTAAGAAAAGTTCTTCTAGACTGGGTCCAACTAAAGAGCACGGGCATTTTATCCTTAAAAGAAAAATAAATAAAAAAATTTACTTGGTGATTTGTAATTACAAGATTATTAAAAGTTATTGGAAATCAAATTATTTGTACACATAAATTAAGAACTAAATTCTTGCTAAGTTTCTTTCCTTGATCATTATTAAATGAGGGATAAATTGCACAAACCTCGCTAGAGGCTAGACAAAATTGGATAAGAATGATGATGTTTGTGATACTTATATTATGGTTATTTGAGGTTTTAAAAACTCAGTGCAAACCTTTGCTGTCGTTAATCAACTATCATTAAATTCTCATGATCAACGGTCAAAAGTATAAAAAGTCTAATATACTCTTCAAGTTAAATTTAAAGTCAATATTTTATTTTTTATAAATTTAAAATTAACATAATATATATTTTTAATTTAACTAAAACTTAAGATTTTTTTTTTTTTAAAAAAAAAAAAAAAAACGATCTCCATGGGAAATTAGATATTGGTTTGCTATGGAGATCAAATTTTTGGTTTTTGTTAGAGACTAGATCTGGTTTTCAACGATAGAGATAGTCTTCGAACTAAGTCTCTAGCAACAGAGATGGTCTCCATCTCTGATGATCAGACTTAGTCTCCGAGACTGGTTCCTCCATGTTATTATTATTATTATTATTATTTTATAATTTTCATGAACTTCTAAATTTTTGTTGGGTGATATTTGGTTTGATGATAATGATTGATTTGAGTGATGCTAGTTTGAGAAAAATAATAAAGATGATGATTTTGATGAAAACAAGAGATATATAATGAAAATGATGAAATGGAGATGAGGAAGACGATGATGGACGTAGAAGATGAGGATTCTTTTTTGGTAAAAAAAAATTATATTATTATTTTATTAATTAAAAATATCATTTTTAATTAAAATATTTATTAACTATAAATTGACTATTTTATCCTTCTTAATTTTGATTTAACTGTGATTGACTAACTATAAAGGAGGTTTGTTCTTAATTTTGGAGCTTCAGGTAGCCAGAATGTGAGTATTACAAATATCATCTTTTTTGTACAATTTTGCCTAACCTTGGGGCCATTTGTGCAATTTACCCTTTAATGAAATTGACTGCCTTTCATTTGTAGCTAATTAGGATGGACAAATAGGTAAATTGGTTGGAGGGCCTACCGTAATAGTTTATTGTATTTTAGTACATGACTAGACTGGTAAATTTGGGTTGAATAAGATAAAAACATGGGTGGGTCCGACCGGAAAGCTACATTTAATGAGCAGGACAGACGTAAGAAATACGTGTTTAATCCATGAGGTAATGGATGATGATTGAATGGGGTCATATTTACATCAAATTTAGGCAGATTTTTTTTTTTTAACCCTTTTCTCTTTAATATAATATTAACAAAAGAAATTGGGCGTGTTTCTAAATTTGAAAGTAAAATTGAAGATATTATACAAATTTCAAATTGGAGGATGAGGGTAAGAATTCTTGGATTTATGAAATTCTATTTTAAGTGGTTTGATCTATAGTTGATTTATTTTTTTCGAATACCATTGAAGGTGTAACCATTTAAATATAAGTCATTATTAAGTTGAGTGAAAATTTCAATCACAGATTTTATTAGATGGTGATATACAGGGTTGATTTGTAGATATTATTAAGTAGAGATGATGTGGTAATAAAATTATATTTGTTGAGTAAATAATATGATAATTACAAATGATTTATTAGGCCGGTGTAAATGAAATTTTTTTAAAATATCTAAATCGTATATTTAAGATAAAATATTTAAGAGAGTTGGGCACGTTTCAAAACTTAAAGGAAACATTTAAGATCATAGGCTGCGCCTTATGATGATGCATTGTTCTTTGGTTTTTTATTTATTTATTTTTATTTTTAAGTAAGCATTGTTCTTTGTTTTATTTGAGGAATTTACAATTGAAAGGGAAGTAATACTACATTTTTTCTAAAGCTGTTTATGAAATTTCCATTTCTAATGGTTTGGTAGTTGATTTGTAGTCGCCATTCAATGGAAGTGATAAGGGACTCATTTTTAATTGTATGCAGTGTAAATATTGAAATGATTTGTAGATAGAGTAAATTGCAATAACACCTAATTAGGTATGCCTAAATGGAAACATAAATACATTTATCCTTTTGTTATATCAAGCTCCCAAATTGTCAGTCCAATTTCTTCAACTTTACCAATTGACCGATATTTTATGATAAATGACTATTTTATTCATGAATAAAACAAAAAATAATAATAATAAAAAGAAAAATGTGATGAAGCGTCAGATTGGATCTCTACCATTTGATGAGATCTATCCAATGGTCCACCTATAATATTTAAAAAATATATATAGAAAAAAGAAAACTTTGGTGGAGATCAAATGGGATTCATCCAACGGTGAAGATCTTTACTAACAATTTAAAAAAAAAAAATCAAAAGAAATCTTAAAAACTGAAAAATAAATAAATATCTTCATCTGGGTTCGACAAATCTAAAGGAAAAGCTTGTGTTCTTCATATAGGTTCGTTATACCCAGCTGAAGACTTTCTTAGTTTGGGTTTGACGAACCTAGATGAAGAGTTTGTATTCTTCATCTGGGTTCAACAGAGTCATCACCTAGATGAACCTAGGTTATTTTTATTTATTTATTTTTATCTTTTTGAAAGTCTAGGGTTTTTATTGTTGTTGGAAAGGGAGACAGTGTTGTTATTGAATGAAGAGAGAGTAGTTGTAAAGTGAAATCACTTGATTGCAAAATGAGAAAGAAGAAGAAGAATTGATCCGACTGAAGAGAGAAGATCTGGAATCTATGAATATTTTGTTGTTTTTTAGTGGAGATCTAGGATTGTACCAAATCTTCAATGAAGATATGGGCAACCGGATATTTATTAAAGATCTGGGTTCAACTCAAATCTTCAAACTGTAAAGATCCGGGTTGAATTTAGATTTTTTTTTTTAAATCATTTTTGTTTTGTTTTGATTTTTTTTTCAACAATTTTATTTTTATTTTTTAATTTTAAACCCACCAATATATTTTTCCATATTTTTCTACTTTTCTTAAGCTTTTTATTTTATTTTTTCATTTTTCTTCATCTTCATCTTATCGATTATTTTATTTTATTTTTCTTTATTTTTTAACGAATTTTTTTTTTCATCTTTTAATTGGATGGATCCCATCCAAACTAGAGATCGAAACCACCATATTTTTATTTTCTGTTTTCTTATTTTTTTTTTTATATACTATTGTAGGGATCTATATTGAATCTATGTTGTTGGATAGATTTCATCTAACAGTGGAGAGTTATTCTTTTTTCTTTTTAATTTTTTTTTATTCGTGCATAAAATGGTAATTTGATAAAAAATCTTGATCAACTATCAAAATTAACAAAAATTAACTAACAATGCGGGATTAGTATAATAAAAAGGTAAATATATTTTCAATTCTTTTTGTGCAAGCCTCGTGGTTGGCGTTGTGCAATGTGCAATCTGCTTTTGTAGATAATAAGAGGCAATCACAAATGAACCGACACTTGGAATGAGGTTAAAAATTCTCTTAAGAAAGAAGCTACATGTCTTAATAAAATACTTCAACTTTTAATTTTAGGTAGTTAACATTTAAAATATTTTAGGGCAGAATTTCCTTTTTTTTTTTTTTGTTTGAAATTTTAGATTTGATGACTAATAATTGATTATCAAATATAAAAATTTAGAATTTCACTCAAGAAAATGAACGAATCACACATATAACATAACACATAAAATTCTAGATTGTCGCATCTGGCAATTAGATCTACATATAAATATATATATAACTAACTTTAATATACTAAGTTTGTCAACTATTAGTTATAAGTTCTTTTTATTTCTACTTAATGGATGTCTTATAATTCTCATTTGATTTGAAAATATATGATTGTCCTTAATTAGGAGGTAAGTCATGTGATATGATATCTAAAAATGAACGAACTTCATTTTTAATAATAACTTATAAATATTGATAATAATCTTCTATAATATAATAGATATGTCTTTTAACAAATACTCTTTGATATGGATACGATCGCATGACCTAATTATACATCATCTGTGGATCGCAATCAACCCATTCTGTGTTGGGCGTCCCCGCCTTACTGCGCATGCTCACTGGAAAATCATACAAGGCACACACATAAAATAGTGTCATCATTACGTGCACATGTAACACATAACTATCAAACCATGCCCTTCTTTTCTTCCCTTACCGCCCCATAACATGTAAAAATTTGACCTTGAAAGTTACTTCATATAGGGTATATTCAACATTTTCCACCGCCCCATAAAATTTATATAGAAAGTTTGAAACATGATCCAATGTTCTATGTGTTCTCTATAAAGCCATAATCATACATTTTCAATTGGGTTGATTTTTTTTCCTTTTTTATTGGATAAGAATAATATGGGGTGGTGGTCATAACATTTCTTATAAAGGCGTGGTGAAGTCATCGCTCCGTTAATAAAGGCTGTATTCTAGTCATCACATACAAAGAGCAAAATGCTTGTTGTATAAACTAGATTTAAATGTTTAAATAAACATAAAAACATCGTTCGAATAACAAATATAAATGCAGTTATTTGAATAGAATCAAACTTAAAGTACCATAGTATTATTGATTTTGATTAAATATCCATTAAAACTTAGAAATTACAGTTTGTAATAGATATTCTCTTGTATTATATAAGATTATATATGTTAACGTAAACAATTAACTTAAAAAGTACGTATACCTGAAAACAAAATTTATGTGTGAACCCTAATTGCACATTACGCCTTTCTTTTCGCACGTGATGTTAATGTCTGCTTTGACGGCCCGTCTTGCTACACAAGTTAGCAAGTTTCTTTCAAAATTAATAATATTGTCTTGCCAATTGCTGTCCGAGATAGATTCACTGTTTGTAGTGCGTTTTTTGTTTTTGTTATTTTGTTTTATAAGGGGGCCCTATCAAATCTATTGGACGGCCAACAATCATTCAACGTAACCATCGACAAAAGAACTTAAATCAGATCGAATTACTTGGTGGTTATGCCGTGAAAGTTAGGTATTTTGTGAACAGTGGCTTTAATGTTAATTAAAAGAAAATTTTGTCCACTATGAGCCAAGTTGGAGGTGTAATAGGAACTGAATATGTGTTAGAGAATTTTGCCACACACTTGTAGTTAATTAGTGCTACTGCTAGTTAATTAAACATAACTTCTCTCTCACACACATAGTTGTAGTTAATTAATGCCAATATAAGTTGCCTAAAATTAATTAGAGGGGTGCCACACCTGTCCCAACGAGTGTACGGGATCATCTAATAATTTCGTGGTCCTCAAGATATGTTATAAAAATTGCATATGCCACGTTAGCAGGAAGTTCTTAAGGTCTATTACTCTTAAGTAGCAAGCGGCGAGAGCGGCTCGAGATGGTTAGCTCGCGTGTGAAGGAACTTGAATTTACCCCAGCAGCTCAAAGTGCGACAGCTCATAATTTTTCTTTAAACGCTGCAAAATTTTAGAAATGGGGAAGAATTGCATATGAAGCAAGAGAATTGCTCGAAACAGGAAACTTTCAAAATTACACTTTAATTCAAATAAAATGTATCTAATGTAGTTTTACGTAAAATAAGAAAGAAATCTTAACTTCTCTTGTATTTTAGTGACCTAACTGTATGTAAATAAGAAACCCTAGCACTCTAAATAGGGTTATTTACATGCACAAGGCACGAATTATTCCAACCCTACATAAGCTTTGTTGAACAATACAGTCCTCCTTATAAGCAATAAGATAACCATGGACATGGGTATTATTCAAATAGAGCTGAACCACGTTGCGTTTAAGTACGGTTGAATCACATTAAAAAGTCCTTTTATCACTTTGCTTATTATTCTTGCATCATTATTGCCTTATTGTTATATCATAATTGCACTCATTTGATCATTATTCACGTTCAATTTCACATTAATTCGTGGTTTACCCATTTTTTATGCTAACAAATATATATATAGTTAATTAGCAGTTGATTATGCTAAATTTGTTGCTTATATATGATGATGATGATGCTTTGGTATGCCTGACTTTTGCTGATATCATATATAGAATTGTGTTTTGATGTAGATGTTTGGCTTGAATAGTTTAAGTGAAACTTGTTTTTTAATTATTAAGGTTTAGTTAGCTTTTTCAACCACTATTTTCACCCATCAATAGATGTTTTTCCATCGGTTTTAATTACCACCCTTATAATAAATTCAAGAGCTCTAATTGATAGATAAGATTAGTAGTTGGGTAAAATAGCCAAACCTTTATTATTATCATTATAATACTTTTGAAAATTATAAATTTGAGACTTAAGAAATGAGATAGAATTAAATTATACAATATTATTAAATATGGTAATGTGTATTTTATTATTAAATCATCTCATTTTTCTATTTTTAAATATCTTTTTTTATTTTTGAAAATTCAACCATAATTCTCTCCGCAGGAGAAGGAAAACGAAAGATAACCATAATATAACAGACATTATCTTGTGGAAAATATTATAGTTCTTTTAAGTCTTTTAATTAATTCAACCATTTGTCAATTGCCACTCTCATTATTTGACAAATGATATTCAATTTTATTTAGATAACGGTCACTCGTTTAATTAGAACCACTCTTTGAATTTAATTTTAGAACACTTATTCTTGAAAAATATTAGCAGGGATGACTTGCAACTCATTCTTTTAAATATTTTGACAATACTTTAATATAAATAAACATTCTCTTTTATAATGATAACAGATCTTCCAAATTGTAAATCGATATACATTAGTATAAATTTATAAAATATGCAAATTTGAAGCTTTGTTAAACTTTTATTTATTTATTTTTTTCATATTTTGTAATCTTTTAGGAATGGATTTTAAATTTCAGCAAAAACTGATTAAAAGAACTTCTGAAACTTGTAACTAGCCCCATCACTAATTAAACCTGAAAACAAAGCTTTAAATTTAATCTTATTTAATAGGTTGAAGATTTCACTAGAATATAAAAGAATCAATAAATACTTCCAAAAAAAAAACAATAAATAAGAAAACTACTGAAATGAACCAGTTGCGATTCAATGCATGAATCCAGATTCACAATTTCTGTGAGTGATTTTGAACCATTCAAATCTTAATATCAATTACGAAACCAAGTAATACGCTATGAACCATTCAAATCTTAATATCAATTACAAAACCAAGTAATACACTATGAAGTGCCAATTTCATGATAGAACCATGGAACCCACTAGAGACTAGAACCTTGAATTGATGGGTCCAAAATATTGACTAGCCAGGGGCTTTGTTTCATAATCAAGGCTGGATAGGTCCAAATTCCTATAGCATTAGGCCACTTGCAGCATTTTGGATTTTGATGTTTCAACACATAAAGTTTGTGGGGGCCTATATCTTGACTGGAAAATCTTTCGTGAGTTTGGACCCATAACATGTTTGATGAATTAATTGTTTTATTCCAGTCCATTCCATGACGATATCTTTCCAAAAAGAAATTTTTAACAGGATGATCTCACCATGTTCCTTGCCCTTTCACTAAAACAGATAACTTCATGTAATAAAACTTTGAATGAAATAGAAAAATGTAAGGTCTAAAATGTTTATGCATGGTAAGTTGGTAACTTTTAATTGGATGGACGCAATAAAGATTGTGTCATCTAAACTTTGGGTCATAGTTAAGGCTGGACAGGTCCAAATTGTTATGGCATCAGGCCACTCGTGGCATTTGGATTTTTATGTTTTCAACATCCAAAGTTTTTGGGGGCCCTTTTTCAATTCCTTGACTGGAAAATCTTTCATGAGTTCGAACCCATAACATGTTTAAATGGATCAATTATTTCATCCCATTCCATGACGAGTCTCTTTCACAGGACGATCTCACCATGTTACTTGTATTTTGACTAAAACAAATAACTTCATGTAATAAAACGTTGAACGTTATTGAACGAAAGAAAAGTAAAATCGAAAAAGGTACATGTATGGTAACTTTTTAATTGGACGGATAAAGATACTGTATCAACTAGCAATTTTAATTTGTTAATTCTTATATGTAGATTGTAATTAATTGTTTGCTTATATAAAATTATGCTTTCCTTTGCCTGACTTGTGATAATATTTTTTATATCTAATTTGAGAAAAAATCTTTAAAAACTCCCTAAAATAGAAAATAATATCACTAACCTTATTTTTGAACATAAAAGTGAAAGTTTCATATTAGTTTCATTAAGAGTACTTTGCTGTGGATGTTTTGCTTGAAACATCGAAGGTTGCTGGGTTGGGACTTTGGACACTGATGATGTCGAATTTAGTTGAGCAGTGACTGAAAATTAAAACATGAATGGCGTGATTGTTTGTTTTCCTTATATCAGAATTCAATATCTAGAAGAAATATATATATATATATATATCATATTTACACCCTTTCAGCCACTTTTTTTCATTATAATACCATTCCCATCATTTGCATTATTAATCATATGTATTTACATTTTAAGATATAGTAATTTCACATTGCTAAAATGTTATATCCAAAAATAACATTTTTCAAAAGCTCAATGGAAGCTTGACAAGCCCAAGGACCCAAAACGAGTATCGAACAATAAGAGGCTCATTTCTCGAAGACACGCAAGTAAATGTCTTATTAGCGAGATCGTTTAATGAACCTGATTATATGAAGGCAAGAAAGTAGCTCACATCCACCAGCTCACGTGAAATATAGATTGAGGTCACAATAATTAAGCGACTCTAGACATGTCATTAGCTCGATTTTTCCTTAATAGTGTAAAGTCCAAAAAATAGGAAATCTTCTATAGCCAGCAAAAGATAGCATATTTCCTTATTTAAGCAAATCTCTAGAAGGATGGAACTTCATCAAATAGAAAAATTAATCTGCAGAAAATCTTTTTGAACAGAAAGTTACTAAAATTGCATTTAACTCTAATATGGACGTGATTTGTTATAGTTTGATTTAATATCTATGTACTTAATGCAATTTCATGTAAAATAAGAACAAGAATCTTAGTATTTTCTATATTATACCGACTAAATAGTATGTAAATAAAGAACTCTAATATTATAGAAAGGGTCTTTTACATGTACAAATAATATGCTTATACACCTACAAACTTGCCTACATATTGAGAAGCTTATACACCTACCCAGTTAATATTCCTTCATCTCTTGGTAGAAAACTCCACTAGCTTGTGGTAGAAAACTCCACTAGCTTGTAGTAGAAAATCTACTAAAACACAGTCTTCCACTTCAGCAATAACATAACCTAAACATAGGCATTAATTCTTAAGCCGAAACATGTTAAAAATTTTCCTACCTCTTCCCCTCTCTCTTTCTCTCTTGCGTCTTTATTTCTCTATATTTGCATGTGTTTATTTATTGCTCTTATTGTTAATCTTTTATCATACCATCACTCAATTTCATTCAATCTATCAAATTTCATGTAAATTACTAAATTCATATTAATTTAGATATTGACTGATTTTTGACATCAACAAGCCCTAGTTGAGTTGATGTGCTACATATCAATGACAATATTTAAGTCATTAGACACTAGTTAATGGGCCCGAGGGGTCAACACTTCAATGTATTGGGCACCTTATTGTCAATGGGCTGGACGCTTCAATCATGTACTAGGTAGTGTTTTCTTGTTAGAGTGGCTATATTAACACCACCTAAATGTTGTATGTACACCCCAAATTAATGTATTTTTAATAATTCAGTATATCTTTTAAATAAAATTACTAAAAGAATAAATAGTTTGTAAATACACCTTATAAATTATTAATCAGTTTGTTATGTATATGATAAAATTCTGTTTGATTTTACCAAATCCTAATTTAATCAGTTTGTTAATGTATATGATGAAATCCTGTTTTATTTTTTCAAACCCTAATTTCTTTCTAATAATAATCTTAAATATCAAATTCTTATAAGAAATACAAATTTTTACAAATAATGAAGAATGAAGCAAAATCTTCATATGAAGTTACTTGTGAAAATATAAGTTTAAATTAATTTTTGATACTTTTACTAGAAAAACAATACTGTTGTCCTAAAAAACAATATGATTATTTACTGTGCTAATATTTTTAATATCTATAAATGTTTCTTTCAAATAAGCTTAGCAGTTTTCTTTTCCTTTTTCATTTTAACTGAATAGTCTAATAATTTTGATATCATGGAGAGATATTATTAAATATGTAAACTCTATAAAAAAAGAAAAATTAAAACAAAAATAGCCTAAGAAATTTGAACATATACAAATGTGTAGATAATCTTCTTTTTTCTTTGCTTGTAAACAAGTAGCTCAAAAACTGTACTCACTCTCATATAATATCACATTTAAGATTTATAAAAGTTTTTATTTAAATAAAAGAAAATATCAAACTTCTAGATAATAATAAAGTTAATAGATAATAAAATAGGTATAAGGATAATTAAAATTTTCCCCAAACCTAAAAGAAAGGATAATTTTGGCATCAGGTTAGACTTATTTACAAACTAGAGATTCTTTTAATCTTTTATAGGGCACATTTAATGTTTCAGAACTTGCTATTCAAATGGCGACTCAGTGAGTAACGAGTACTCAACTACTCTACGAGTACTCAATTTGATCAATAGTCAAACTTGGTTAAACATGTAAAAAAAATTAAAAATCTTTCATAGGATCAAAATATAATTATATGTCCATAAAACATTATAAATCAATATGAATTAAAATCACAAAATCAACTAAATCCATATAAATTAAAATAAATTAAATTCATATAAATTAAAATAAGCTAAATCTATATAAATTAAAATAAAATCAACAAAACCCATATAAATTAAAATAAACTAAATCCATATAAATTAAAATAAAATCAACAAAACCCATATAAATTAAAATAAAATCAACAAAACCCATATAAATTAAAATAAACTAAATCCATATAAATTAAAATCCACTAAATTCATGTAAATTAATATCACAAAATTAACTACACCCACTCATGCATCAATTGGGAAGAAATTAGAAAGCCCAAATAAAATCAATAATTCAAAGAGCCCAATATTTAGTGGCCTAATTATTTATTAAATACTGTTACTTTGATACACCCACAGGAGCTGTTTAATGGCTCCATATGTTTTAAAAAGAAAAAAGAAAAATAGCTCATGGACAATTTATAGGCCCATTTGCTTTGATACACCCACGGTGAACTTTTAATGTCCGCATTTGCTTTTAATTAATGTCCACCCACCATGAGCTATTTAATGTCCCCATTTGCTTTGATTTGTGGCTTTGTTTTCTTTTTTTGTTTGAATGAAGATCTTGAGAGTTAGAGAGAGAAGCAAGTAGAAAAAAGAGAGGATGGGTTTTCACTAGAGATGACATAACCAACGCTTTAAGAATAGACATGACATCTAAGGATAATGAGAAACGAAAGCAAGAGAAGTCACTATGATTTTTAAGGACATGAAGTTGCCACGGACAAGAAGGAAAAAGAAGGGAAGCAAATTAAGCTGATGAATAAACTCAAGGTTTGTGTTACATTTTTTTTTTTTTCAAATTAATTGATAAATAAATTTTAGGCTGTCATTCTCTTTTTAAGATGTTAATCTCACTTTTTTTTTTTTTTTAATTGCTTGATCTGATTTTCTCTTTCAAAGAAATCAAAATCAATCGTTGAATGGTTGAGATTTGCCACCAAGAATTCAAGATAGTTCCCTTAATTCATTGTTTGAATAAGTCAATTTTTTCAGTCTTGTGTTGTGGATACTAGCCCACATTCTCTTCTTTTAAGGTCTATTATTTGTGTAGAAGTTGGGCAAGTTAATCGAGTTAGGCTGAGTGGCTGAATACTTGCCTGATCCGAGTAGAGCCCTTAATCTGGAGGTCATCGAATCAGCAAGGTATCGATTGGTGATTATTCGTCGAGAACTTGGCCTACTCGATCAAGCTCCGAAACAATGGGGCACTTACAAATAGGGTGTTTATACAATTTTCAAAGGGTGTAAACATCTTAACACTTCTTCTTATAAGCTAACATTGGGAATATTTTATTCTATCTCAAAGTTTAAGGTTATAAGGAAATGAATTGGAGGGAAATCAAACTTGTCACCCTAAAAATTAATAAAAGATATTAAACTCGGTATTTTAAAACTTGAAAAAATCGGTAACTTCGTCATCGTTGATGCGTTAGACTGTCGGTTGTCTTGCCAAAAACCCTTAATTAGGGCTTTACATAGAGAACCACCTAAAAGGTCAATTAGGCCCATATAGGCGAAGAAACCGGTCTCTACGGCACCTAATCGTGGAGACCATTTTTTTAAAAGAAAATTTGAAAAAAGAAAAGAAAAGAAAGCAGACTTCATTTTTTGAAAACCAGACTAGAATATAAGACTTAACAATCAACCATATCATATTCAACAATCCATGCCGGAATACTAGATTCAACAATCAACAAACTTCACTAGTTTCTCACTAAATGAGACTTCTCTAGTGACTCATCACACCAGACTTCAATAATCAATAATCAATGTAAGGGTGATGATAATGACTCACAATAATAGCGATGTGAGAGAAATGAGAGGGAAGAGAGAAGGGCAACAACGATGTGAGAGAAAAGGGTGAGAGTGATTTGGTGTGAAGTGTTGAGAGATGATAGGGGTCGGAGATGCGAAACGATAAGAGAGAGAGGGGAGAGGGGAGAGAGATGAGAGAGAATAAGTAAACTTCTACCGATTAGGGTTTGAGAGTAAAGCTATTTATATTTTTTCTATTTTCTTAAATAGTTATTAAATGTTATATATTTATTTACTAAAAATTTCCTTGAGATATTGTAGTTAATATTTTGAATTGAAAGAGGGCATTAGAAAAAACAAAGAACAATCATTGTCAATAAGCTATTGCCGTTGAAATGTCGTTGTTCAACGGCTTCAATTGCCTAGACGATCTAGCTGCTAGATGCCAGGTGGCCGACTATCTGGGCACCTAGCGGTTTTTGAAACATTGGTGAGACCACAAGGCCTCACCATTTGAATGTGGCCATAGATGTAGTTATAATAATATATTTTAGGAATAATCTCAAAAAACCTTCTCTAGTTTGAGAAAATATCTATTTTACATTCCCCTTAACGTTAAGAAAAATACTCAAAATACCCCTTAAAAGCATATAAAAAGACGATAATACCCTTAACTGTTATAAATTTCGTCAACTTGACTTGGTTGACCAGTTGACTCTAGGAGTAAAATGAGAAATGTAATAAAAAATTAATTAAAATATAAAAAATAAAGGGATAATCCCAAAAAACCTCCTCTAATTTAAGAAAATATCTATTTTACCACCCATGATTTCATTTTTATCCAAAATTCCCTCTAATGTTTAGAAAAATACTCAAAATACCATTTAAAAGCATATAAAATGACGATAATACCCTTAACCGTTATAAATTCCGTCAACTTGACTTGGTTGACCAGTTGATTATAGGGATAAAATAGAAAATGTAATAAAAAATTAATTAAAATATAAAAAATAAAAGTAAATAAAATAATATACTAATATTAAATATAAAAATATTATACTAAAATTAATAAAATAAATAAATAAAATAACATTATAATTAAAAAACAAAATTAAAAAATCGAAAACCCCATTCCATTCGCCGTTCATCATCATCATTCCCATCTCTTTTTCTTCTTCTTCTTCTTCCACTCATCTCGTCTCCACCATCGATGACCATGGCGTACTCATCTCTACCGACTCTTTTAAAACCAGGTTGGGTTTGATGATGATAACTGAGATATTGAGTTTGTGAATCCCAGGATTGGGGTTGATGGTGATGATGGTAGGTTTGATTGGGTTTGATGGGGATGGTGACAATGGTTATATTGGGGTTTGGGTTTGATTGGGCTTCTTGTTGTGAATCGATGGTGTGGTGTTGGGGTTTGATGGCTGGGCATGAGTTTGATTGCGTTTCTGGGTTTGTTCTTGTGATTGATGATGATAATTGAGATATTAGGTTTGTGAATATGGGTTTCCAGTAGTTGGAAACCCAAAAAATTTATCAATAACAAAGTTAACTTTTTTGAGATGATGATGATGGATGATCAGGATATTGGGCATTAGGGTTTTTTTTTTGGTTCAATTTTCTTCAACTTCAGTTTATAATGTTTTGATTTTTTTAATATTATTTGGATTTAATATTATTTATTTTAAATTTTAAGTTTTATATTATATTATTTAAATCAAGGGTAAATTGAATATTTTATTTTTTTTTTCTAATATTTTCATTAAAAAATTGATAGTTGGGGGGATTTTGGACAAAAATGAAACCTTAGTGGAAAAATGGACATTTTTTCAAACTAGAGTCGGTTTTTTAGGATTATCTCTATTATTTAAATCAAGGATAAATTGGACATTTTAATTTTTTCTAACATTTTCGTTAAAAAATTGACAGTAGGAGGGATTTTGGACAAAAATGAAACCTTAATGGAAAAACGAACATTTTTTCAAACTAGAGCCAGTTTTTTAGGATTATTCCTATATTTTAAATAGTGACAATTTCGTTAACCACTTGCACACTTGCCTAGCTAATTTAATTGGTTTTATTACTTTCTCTTTCTTTAAAATTTAAATTTAAGATTGTTTATTAAAAAAAAATAAAAAATAATTTATTGTACGGGTGGAATTTTTTTTTTTTTTTGGTTTAGGATCGAATTAGGTCCACACAGTAAGCTACCAAAGCCTAGTCCATATACAAGCTTTAGAAAATTAGGCTCGAACCAATTTCAGTCCTATAAGAAAATGGGCCACACCAAACTGGATTCGGACTAGGCCAAACTAGTCCAGTCCTTTTGAGACCTCTAAATTGGTGAAGTGCGCTCTCTTCCATTGGTGAGTGATTAGGCTCCTTCAAGATTATGCAAGGCGATTATATAGTATCATATAAGTATTTACTGCCATGACCTACAATACCGAACCTGTGTTTAACAATCGGAGAGCTTCTTCTTATAGCAGAGAAACACCATCTCTTTTTCTTAGAGCTATTGAATGTGGTCAAATTACATGCAATCTTTTAGAAGAATTTGAACTACAACAAATGTCAGATTTTTGGACCAATAATTTTTGACCGCGTTAAATATTCACCGGTGATGGCTGTTTCTGTGAGTACAAAAAATCACATCATCAAAGAAGGATAAAAAGTGTATGTATCGTTTACAATTTCCGACCACCAAAACCTACCTAGTGGAAATACGATTTCCAGCCACCTCAAATCGACTCTTGGAAATGAGCAGGAATTCTCTCATAGATTTTTTTTTTTTTTAAAGATTTTTTATAAATGAAATTTAAATTTAAGTGATATATGAGAGAGAAAAAAACATAATAATCTTGATTATCCACTATTTTTAATACTAATATATCACTAGATTATCAAGAGTTTAGGAAAAAAAAAGATTGGAAGAGAATTCTAACTCCTTGGAGTCTACCTTTAGAAAATACAATATTATTTTTAACTACAATAATTTTGTTCTCAAAAATAATGAATTTGGAAATTATTAATATTAACTACTGATTTCACTTCACTATCTATTATTTTTATAATATCTTAAACTATCAATTCAATACAATATAATTACAATTTAATCCAATATAATACAATATAGATTACCAAACATACCTAAAATAAAATGTCTTCAAGGTAGCCTACATGCATGTTCATACAATAATTAATTTTTTTAATTATTTAAAAATTGGGAACTCCCGCTCGGATGGCTTCTCTCATTTCCATTGCTATTTATATATATATGGGGATGAAAATTTATCTTGACTTTAAAAAATTCTAAAATTTTTCTCTCAAATGCGGATGGGATCTCAAAAAATTTATTAACATCCTTATTCATTTCAATAGTTTTCTCTCTTTTATATATATATATATCTTTTCTCTTCAATGTGTACTTATAAAATTTTAGTTTCTTGGTTATCAATCATTAGATTTACTTACTTTCATAAGCTTTGATTTAGTTAGTAACAGTTAGATTCATTTATTTTCGCCAGCTTTGACTTAGCCAGCTTCTCTCATTTATTTACGATTAATCAATGGTTCATGTGCAATGTACTAACTTAATTAATCTCAATGCACACTAAAATGAGAATAATTCTATATCAGTTCTTTTCTCTTCAATACGCATTGATATATAATAATTTTAGGTTGTTCGTTATTAGTCATTAAATTCGCATACTTCTAGCAGCTTTGACTTAATTAATATTTATTTATGATTAATCAATGACCATGAATTGACTTAATTAATCTTAGTGTGTATTGAGGTGAAAACTATTCCGTTTAAGTTCTTTTCTCTTCAGTGTACATTGATATACTAATTTCGATTTCTTAGTTATCAGTAGTTAGATTCACTTACTTTCAACAGTTTTGACCTAGTCAACATTCATTGATGATGAATCAACATTCATTGATATACAATGCATTGACTTAATTAATTTCAATATGCATTATGGTGAAAACTATTCTATATCAGTTTTTTTTTTCTCTTTAGTGTGCATTGATATAATAATTTCATAATGCGTTTACTTGCATATAATCGGAATAACTTGGAATCAGAATGATTGAAATCCAAATGATATATCGGTAATAAGAATAAGTTGTTTACTTCAATTACAAGAATCGAAATTGGAATCAATAGTATTTTCATTGAGATGTTTACTTTACTTTAAAATCGAAATTGATTAATTACAAATTATAAAAATCCACTTGATTAAAATTATCAAAATAGATTTTTTTTTTTTTTAATAAGGTACAAAAGATTTTTTAACTTGTAAAAGAGAATGAGAATGAGAATGAGAATAAGATTTTCAAATGGGATGAGGAAATGAGATTTACATTCCACAATCCCAAATTCATATGAGACTCACAATTTCATTTTTAATCTGATTGATTTAAGAGTAAATACTAATAATCATTTTTATTCCTTATTTTTACTTCCCATTCTCATCAAGTAAGTACACTATCAGTTTTTTAGTTATTAGCTGTTAAATTCACTTACTTTCATAAGCTTTGACTTAGTCAATATTCATTTATGATTAACCAATGGTCCACGTACAATATGCTCTTATTAGGGCTCATTTTTCCTGTTTTTTCCTCACCAATATGGTCATGATATGTATGGATCTTGCTAGTTTATAGGAATTTTATCAGTGTAGAGGTAGTTAAAGAAAGGATTTATAATTTTTCAGTTTTCCTTTTCTTTTTTCTTTTTTCGTTTATTTTCAAGCTATGAATTTTATGGATGACTGGATTTCAATCTACATGTTGATTAACAATTCCACCATACAAATCATTCATGCATAGTAGTAAAACCCCATATATATTATCCAAAAAAGAAATCAATTGAACGACAATAGCATGACAAAACAAACAAATAAATAAAACCTGTGTGTACCTAAAATCTTTCTTGTCAATTTATCATATATTAATTTAATTTATCAACATGTATATATGTTTTGCATGTGAATATGCAAATTTGCTCTGTGCATATCACGTGAGTTTATGCTATCACTCAACAATAGAGTCTTTTGTTTTTCTATTACTTTACAGCTCACTCGACCTCCTATTCTACATAAATCAAATCCATTAATCAGCTTTGATGCAACTGCAAGTGGGCTTGATATGTACTTAATTTATAATTTTATAAATAAAATTAATTAGATATGGTATTTTTACTTAATTAATGATCTTGTAATTTTCTTTTTCCATAAAATATGATCTAGTTAAAGGAAATTGTATTAAAAGGAGCTTGACACATCCCAACGACGTTGACATATATCTTACAAGCCCTCAAATCATATACATGTAAACTTCAACCAATCAATTTATTTAATAATAAAAAGAAACAAAATAAGTGAACATAAACAAAATAGATACAAACCCAAAAGAACAGAAACAATAATAGGGCAATGGAGAAATGTCCCTACTAATAAAAGAGCAACAAAAATCTAGACTATTGAACCACCAACTATTAGTATGTAAACGAAGACCATGTGCAGACAGCTATAGCTTGATTCCCGTCACGATAAATATGCGAAACATGAAATTGCATTTTGAAAAGATAGAACAAGCAATGTTTTCAAGAGGCCAAATGACGCCACGGAACATGGTGATCAGAGTGAGCTTTTAACAAAGAAACCACATACAATGAATCACATTTAATCCAAATATTGGGAATCACATTCAATAAAATATTTGGAGACCAAGAAAAGGCATGAGTATACTTGATAGCTTTAACAACTGCTAGGATTTCAGCCTCATAAATATCTAATATCCCCAAAAGGCTTGCCAAGCAACCCTTGACAAAACGTCTACTGTGTCGAAAAATACCCCCACAACTGGAACAAGCTAGAATCCCATTTAAGGATCCATCAATGTTGACTTTAACTCAACCTGGAGGGGGAGGCCACCAATATACTTCCATAATTTGAAGAGCATGAGATGGACGAGCAGCAACCTGCAAATTTCTCAAAATAGTTAGCTCTGAACCTAGTTGCTTAGCCCACCAATATTTAAACACTTGCTTCCTTCAGATTACACGGACAAAAGCAATACTATTGATCCACTCACAAGTTGCTTGACATGGTAGTCAAATATATCCAGCACTTTCTCACCAAGCAAGGCCATGGTTCAAATAGCAATGTCCATTGTTGGATAATATCAGTCTGATTCACTTATATGTGGGTAAATTACGTTTCAATCCCTTTAATTGGAGGACAATTTTTCCACTTTAGTGTGGACTTCTCCTCTCTCATCCAATTGGAAGTAAAGATAAATAGTGTTGCTTTCCAGATTATTTCTTAAAAGTCCTGATCCCAATTGTAATAGATACTTGTGATATAAAAGAAAAAGCAATAATATTGATTAATTTTATTTGAAATTTGATTTGATAAGTGGATAAAACAATTTGGACTGCCATTCAAGATATCCTTGTCTTAGCTTTACTCATCCTTAGATATTAAAACTATATAAATATCTATGATTCACAATTGTTAAAAAAGAAAAAGAAAAAAGAAATGAAATAAAAGACAAAGATATATGAAGCTCTCAGTCGTGTATTTAATAGCACGGTTAGCAGTGTCTCGAAAGTTTAGAGCTTAGATGAAGTTAATCAACATAATTTCCAAATTCAGATTATATATATTTTGTTTATAGAAGGTGTTTCATTTTTGAACTTATTGTGCCTTAAAAAAATTTGAAAGGAGAAGTGGTCTATAAACAGAAGGAAAAGGCCATATTAGAAATGAATAATTTATTATAGAAAGTATGTCCAAAGCATATACATATATATATATATATATATATTTAGTATGAAAGAAATATAAGATGTACATATTTAATGTGGTTTAGTAACAGACAGAGACTCAAATTATAATAGTTACATTGCATGTGGGATTTTTTTTTTTTTTTTTGAGTGACATTGTATGTGGGATTTTAAGTTAAAACGAAAAGACACAACATAAATTTTATAAAAGCAATGCTTTCCAAGTTAAGTGTGCTTTGTTTTAGTATAAAAAAAAAAAAAATCTTATCATCAGGATATATAAATAATTTTTTTTTTTAAGAAAAATGATATAGAAATTAACATGATCTGATGATAATTCTTTTAAATTAACAAGATGATTGATTAGAAACATCTTTTTAGAGAGACTACCAAGTCAATGAATTATTGGTTGAGCGAGGCACATCCCTACAAAGAAAGGGAGATTTTTTGTGGGCCTAATGATGTAACAGTTAGTCAGCCGAGAAAAACAGGCTAACTCATATTCCCGTCCATTTGTGGACACAATAACTGAGAATTAAGGCTACATTGATTGTATTGCGACAATCATAGCAAGTAGTTTTTTGGTTTATACTGAAAAGCAATTCCTAGTACAAAACTTTCTGAATTTTTTTAATAATTGACGTTATGATTCATTTCCTCTTTTATTCTGCTGACATTCTAGAAAAGAAATGGTCGATAACTCATTATGTATTATGTGCATTATGTATAGTTGTACATAAAATACAGGGATAATCCTAAAAAATCCCTTAACTTTGAACAAATTATCTATTTTTTTTATATGGTTTCATTTTTATCAAAAATACTGTCTGACTTTAAATTAAATACCCAAAATATTTCCTGAAAGCATATGAAATGATGATAATGTCCTGATGGTAACATATTCTGTTAGGTTATTATAATTGACTGTTTGACTTTAGGGGTAAAAAAGAAAATTCAATAAAAATATTAACAAAAATATAAAATAAGATATTTTTTATTTAAAAATAAAAAATAAAAAATATGGATTGAGTATTTTTATTTTTTCCTCTTAGATCCTCTCTCTCTCCCTCTCTCATTTCTCTCTCTCTCTTCTCTTTTCCCCTCTCTCTCTCTTTATCTCCGGCCGGCTTTGTAGGTGGGTTCGATGATGGCTGTATGGTGGAAACACCAGAGACCCATTGGAGACCTAGTTTGGGTTTCCGATCGTGGAGACTCGAAAGGATCTCCACGATCGGAAACCCATTTTGGTCTCTACGATGGGTCTCTGATCGTGGAGATCCTTCTGGGTTTCCACGATCAGAGACCAGAGACCAAGAAGGGTTTTCACCGTTGGAGACTCACTTGGGTTTGGGTCTCCACGGTGGAAACTCGAATTAGGTCTTCATTGTAGAGACTTAAGTGGTGGATCTCCAATGGTGGATACCTGTTTTTCTTTTTTTTTTTTGGTGTTTGCTGGTGATTATAGGAGATTAATGTTTGATAATTGTGAGAGATTGATGATAAAAAATTTGGGTTTCTAGATTAGTGGTTTTTTTTTTTTTTTTTTTTTTTCTTGTTATGTTTTATTGATTTTTTTTTTTAATGATGTTTGTTAATGATTATGAGAGACTGATATTTGATGATTGTGGGAGATTAATGATGAGAAATATGAGTTTCCAAATTACTGGAAACCCATAAATGGGGAGAAAGAAGAAAGAGAGAGAAAGAGAGAGAGAAAGGGGGGATCTAGAAGTGTGGAAGGTTTGGATCTCCACAGCCATGATCCATCCTCATCTGGATCTCTAATTTTTTTTTAAAAAATTTCTTTTATTTTTTAATTTAACTTGTTTTTATTTTTTAAAATATTATAGTGGGGGCAGTTTGGTCTTTATACCTCAGTTAATTTTTTTTTGTTATCATGGTTACAGAATGAGATTTTTTGGATAAAAATGAAATTACATGGGAGGAAAATGAGTAATCTTTCAAAAGGTGGCTGGTTTTTTAGGATTTTCCCTAAAATGTATATATATTAATTCGATAAAATTAATTATATGATTCACATAAACACACCTTTATTATAGTATCTCCAGCGTAAAAGTTCCTTAAGGGCACTGCCACCAGGATTAGGAGTTGATCAAAACTTGCTTAGATTAAACACTATAGTAATAGGTAAAATCATTTCGACTATTATATCTTTGTAAGTAATGTGGAACTCATAATACTTTCACCAAGATATAGAAAGAAAAGTGCACAACAATTGATGTGTTCCCACTAAATGATATTGACTAGAGTTTATGGATTTAGATTCAATCTTGTCCGGATTTTAGTTGAATTTATCTAACATAATATTGTCTAAGCATTAAAAAAGAATCCAATAATTAACACTAAAATTATGGATAAGTAAATGAGTGCTTTCGGTACTATCACTCATCAACTAATGGCTTGTTCACAAACAAGTTTGTTTCACGGACTTGTGAAAGCTAAATATATATATATATATATATATATATATAGACACATATATTTTCATTTGTTTAGTGCTACACTGCAAACTCACATTAATTTTACTGTATATAAAAAAATCTTAAAAAATATTTTCATTTGTATAGTGCTACACTACTATTTTTAAAACTCACATTAATTTTACTGTGTATAAAATATATTAAAAAATCAAATAACTAAAATTTATTCATTTTTCTTTTTCTTATATAAACAAGTGTTTAGTCCAAACTAGGAAATTAACAGCCCAAATAAGATTCAGATCAGCATTGGATCCGTTTCTTATCCTCACTGAGATTAGTACCCAAATATCCAACTGAAATGTGTAGGGTTTCAGAAAGTATCCGACATTAATTATACTGGTCAGATGCAGTCAATCCAAGAAATTGACTGAGAAACATCGACCGGATATGGAGGATGTCAATTATTGAATTAACTGTATACATAATACATACTTTTATATTCTTGAGTTGGCCAAATCTCAACCATTCAATTCTAACTAATTCTTGTTGACTAAATCTAACCCATTCAACTCTAGGTAATTCTTGTTAATCAAGAATGCTTAGATAACAACCTCTTCACTATAGGAGCTATTTTTCCGATCACGTCATTATTGTTCTATCTCGTATGATTTCAGTAATCCTTTGAGTCAATTCCAGTGATTAAAAGAAAAAAAAAAACATTGTTGGAATATTCTTCTTTCCTAATTGCTTTTGTATTCTGTTTTATGGAGGATTAAAACACATAGTAGCTATGTATACTGCACATGACTGCTCTTGAACAGTTTGAACGATGATTACATCTAACCTTTCTTGATCTAAAACCTTTGATGTTGCTTGTTTATGAGCAGTATCAGTACCTGCACTGATTGTATTCCGTACAGTATTAGAATCTCATATGTATATATTAATTAAGGGGGATTTTGGAATTTATAATTGTAATAATTTCTTCACTTGATAGTATTTTAGGTTATTAGATCCGTGACTGCCGATGGTATTAGAACCAGAATTGGTATACTTGTCTTGAGGACTCATGCGAGTGTGTTGGGATGGAGAGCATTGGCATTACCCTTTGAGGACTCATGCGAGTGTGTTTGGATGGAGAGTATTGGCATTACCCTTTGAAAGGATTGTAAGTTCCTTTCTTAAACAACAGCACTCTTTGATCATATTTGTCGGCCGCGATTGGACTAGCCCAGTCTAGTAAGTTGTTTGTTGACGACATTGGACTACAAAAAAGCATTTATTTATTATATAGGATTTGTATAATTACATAGGTGGTTGTGAGTTGTGACAGAGGAAAAATTATTTCCTAATAAATCTTTTAAATTTCTAAACTTTTGGTTTATATGAATTTTTGCATTAAAATCTATTGACTAGTAAACATATATATATATATATATTAGCAAGGCCTTTAAAAAAAAATTAAATTGAATAATATAATAAATGTTTACTAGTATAATATATTGAATTAAAAAATATAATATATCAGTCCCCAAAAATAAATCCCGAACAAAGACCGTAAGTCCCAAAAGTTGTAATTTTAAACACAAAACAGAGTTTTTTTCTCTTCAATGGCTTCCTTTCATGTCATTTTACAGTTGCAAAACTCAAGAAACCCATAAAATTTTCAAACAATAGCTCCAAAACCATAGCATTTTTTTCCAAATCCCTTTACGTGACGGAATGATAGAAAAGAGAAGAAAGAGAGAGGAACAAGAAGGAGAAGGAGAAGAAAGAGACAAGCATTTAGAGAGAGGGAGAGAGAGAGTGAGACTAGGGGCTGAAGAACTTGAGAGAAACTAAAAGAGAAAGAGAGGGCCGGGGGAACAGGGAAAAAGATGGATTCAATTTTGTCTCCATTCAATAAGGTCACATGGACACTTTTCACTTTTACTTATAATTAAAACTTAAATTACTAATTGAGTAACCATGACAAAAGGGGAGGAAAAATGAGTGTTAATTCCTATTATGTTTGCTTAATTACTTATCTACAACACATTCTATTTCTATACGAATAATAGAACCCAAAAACAACAAGACTGAGTTCATCTATCTTATTATTCTTTCTAAATCTGATAATTCGAAAGATTAAAGGTCAGTTTATCGTTATTTATTAAAATTCTACATAACAAGAGCCTTACATATGATGGTACATTGGTGTGTCAATTAAGACTTAAGAGAAGTTGGATATTAAAATTGAAATTAATGAATTCTTGCAATTAGAAATGGCAATAGATCGGGTTCGAACGAGTTTGTCCAAACCCACAAGCAAATTAATTTCACACTCGTACCTGCGAAACTTCATGGGTATGGAGACTGGTGGACCACACCACACCCACAGACCTGTAATATACCCAAAAAAAAAAAAAAAATTGTGTATGGATCCTGAGCAAGTGCAAGATTTTTCTTTTCTTTTTTTTACAAAAAAAACAAAGCAAGTAACTTGTAAAATAAATAAATAAAAGCAATCCCTAAAACTGTATTACACAACAGTATAACTATATTTAGAAACAAGGACTACCAAACTATTGTATTGTCCGTTGTTCACATCTGACCATGAGAGATATGTAGGGTGCAAACCCTATTGAATGTTCAAGTCCTGAATTCACCTTACTGTCTGCGTGAAAAAATGACTCCCAGGCCACACGTTATAGTGCTTGATAAGAGTATTTTAAGTGAAGATTTAGGCTTCCAAATTTATATCTTTATCGTTGCTCTCGAGTGTTTATTTTATTTTATGTTTTATCGAGGCGAAGAAGTCATGAGAACATCATTGAGCAAGTGATCACTGTCGAGAGAAAGCAATGGAGTGGACAAAAGAACAAGATCAAGACTCAAGCCATCCTAGGCACCCAGCTAGCCTCGCACACCAAGGAGTGCCACTTATTGTTGAAAGTATGCTCCTTGTCAACCCTATCCATCGGCCAGCAGAACTCACTGCCCGACGCGCACACCTTTGGTGTGCTGCCTCATCCTAGCGCGCCAAAGATCCTGAATTTCTGCCTAGCAGCGCATTCGGCCTGTGCCCCCCACCCCAACCTACTACAATTGCTCCCGCATGCTACCAACATCGTACCCAGCCTGTAACATTGTCCACAGTGCGCTTACTCGTGCATTCCCTCACCCTATAGCAATGCGTTAATTACCCACATAACGTGCTTCTTTGCCATAAAGCGGGCACATCAATGCACTCCCTTGCCATTGCCCTTGTCCAGTAGTGTGCTTATGTCCAATAGCGCCCTCCTTAGTGCATTCTCATGCAACCCAACGCGTCAATGGGCTCCGCACACCTCTAAAGGGTAATTTCGACTTTTCTCCTTCCATTTCGTGCCCTAACATCTAGAGCTTTTAAATACATCCATCTTCACCATTTTTTGGGAGTTTTTAAGGGCAAAGAATGAGGCTCTAATGCTTCTTTTCTCACCCTTGATTCTCATCCCTATGCACCTTCATTCACCTTCAAAACTTCACCTATCAATTTCATTCAACATACTTTGGATAGAAAGCTTTGCATGAGTGGGAGAAGAGGAAGAGAAGGTTCAAACTTGGAAGAGAAGAGCCTCATGGATTTAAACTCAAAGAATGCATAGGGAGGTTCATGGGTTGTTTCTTCAACTTCTCTTATGTTATGTATTTGTAATTTTTTCTTTGTATGTATCCATTGATTTCATGTTATATTGGGATGATGATGGATATTGATAATTAATATTAATAGATTTTATTATTATTTGCTTGTGGATGGTTTGTGCATGTTGAGTAGAATTTTAAAACTTAATGCTTGAATGTGATTGGCCACCATATGTATCATTTGAATTTGTGTGTTGAGACAGAAAGGAACAAACATACAATATGTCGACAAAATGTCTATCCTAAGTTTTGGAGAGGAAATAGGTCACTTATATGATAGCCGGGAAGATGATAAGTGCTCAAGTGATAGCCAAGTCCTCATAAAAATACCAATCCAACTTAGGTAGTAAATTTTTTTAAACCTAATAAGTTTTTATTCATTTAATAGGCATCGAAAGATAGGTGTCAGTGGATGAGAGTATATTCAATGTATTATTGAAAGAGATATATTAAGATGACTATTGATAAACTAGCAACAACATAATCATAATATATCTTCAATGCTATGATGAATGAAATCTAAAATCAAGTGGAATCTAGAATCCTAGTACATTTTATTTGTTTATAATTTACTTTTATCTAGAGCTAGTTTGGTAATAAATTCCATATTTTTGTGAAGATGATTCTGCAACTGCTATACGATATCTATATGATTTGTATACTTGTGAGATTTATTACTTAAAATGGGAACTGAAAAGTAACCAACAATGCTTCGCTATGGTTACCATGGTAGCTCACCATAGCGACTAGCGTGACAAGGGCATAGTGACGGTGCAGTGCCATGGTGATAGTGGCAAGAGATGACGGCGGCTAGCATGCAACAGTCACAACGATGGTCATGCGTGATGGTTACTTTAGTTGTGGTTTGATAGCATGGAAATCTTTTGAAACATGTTGAAAATTGCCCGAATCAAGCCTAAATTTGTCATTTTCACCCCTAAATACTTTGCAACATAAAATAATCTGAAACACTACACAAAACTTGTTAAATACAATAAATTGATCAAGAAACGTACACAAGCATAGGAGTTAGGCGCCTAAAATGTGTACATAAATGTGTCCATCACATCTCCATCTCACCACAAACTCATTTAATTAACTCCGCACCTGCCCATTGTGGATGAAAATCTATAGGTTCACGAGTGAAATTGTCATCGCTACTTGCCATATTGTTTAGGATATTTGATATTGCCATTGGTAAAACTTATTTTTAAATGTATAAATTAATTCATCATTGAATTCCATTTTACATTTTATCAAGAAGGACAAAGAGGAGCATCCATAGCTGAAGATTGAAGCCACCAAATTTTTTAATAAGAAGGAGACTTTATTTTGTGTTTAGATGAATAAAAAAATAAAATTATCAAACAGTATTTTTATATTAAAAAATCTAAAGAATCATTTGATACATGTAAGGTTCATGGCTTTTTTTTTTTTTTTTTTTTTTTTAAATTCTATTAGGAATGTTTGTAGATTTTTGTTGGTATTATTTTTAAGTAAAAAAAAAAAAGTGAAATTGTTTTAAGGTTTAAAAGTAAACAAAATTTTGTAGCAATATATATTTGTTGTTCTTTGTAATTTATTTAAGAGTAATTTTATAATATAAATATGTTTTAAAAAAATGGGTGTTTAATAATTTTTATAGGTGACAACAATCTCACCCATAAAAAGGAAAAAAATCTTAAAAAAATTAATTTCTTATAAACTATAAGGAAAAAAAAATTCCTTCGATTTTTTTTAAAAGATAAAAAAAAAAAATCTCTCCGTCTATTTATCTTGATCTCTATTAAACTTGAAATCCTAACCATAACCCTAACTTTACCTGCTGTCTAGAAGAAGATGTACCACATGGTGTTAAGTCCACCAAATTCGTCGCAAGGAGACTTTGGCAATAACAAAATAATCAACAAAATCAAGTGTTCATGGTCGTTTTATGGCACTCTTTGTGTTCGTGCAATAATAAGCTTTGGTTCTTAGGACTAAAGAAAGTAATTATCAGTTTCGTAAACAAATCAATGGTCCAAAAGAAAACCTTTGGAAATATTGACAACATTCCAAAATTCCAATATTTTGATATGCCATAAAAATTTGAAAATATTAAGAAAATAATGAAACTATTACCGATATTTACTCCATTTTGTTATAGACAGCAATTTCAACAGGGTGTTGTTTATCATAACCGCTTTGACTTTCATATTGATTTACAATTTTTTTAAATTGTTTTATCATCTAGTGCTTTTTACGTGTCATGCTACTTCCAAAACTAATCTATATAGAATTCTATCGAGATTAGCATAAATAAGACTTTGATAGCACTTCGGATCTTTACTTCCAAAAATCAAAAATATTGTGAAAGAATTATCCACTTGAATGAGACATTTGGAAAATAACTTAGCACTAGACCACTTAACTTCTCCCATTTTGATGTACGAAAGTTAAGCAAAAGGAAATTACTTTTAGTACTGTGAAAATCTACTCAACTTTTTGTTTCCTTTATTTTTTATTTTTTTAATTTAACTTAGCCTTTGAAATGATGACAAGAAATAATGCGTACATTATTTATTTGGAGCGATTGAAAATTGAAATGTACTAGTTTGGCAGGTAGTAGCTAGATGCATGAAATATCAAATTAACTTATTTTTAAGAGCCTCAGAAATCACACTTTGAATTAGCTGTTTATTATTGTACTTTTCTCGAGTTGGAATTAACGTAAGAATCGATAAGCATCAAGTCACCCTCAAAGTACAAATGATGAAAATTATTGAAAGTTTTTCAATTATTGAGTCACATGCATATATAATGTTTGGCACTGTCACAAAAAAATAGAACATGTAAATGTATAATCCTTTTCTTTTTTTCCAGGAAAAGAAAATTCAATGTCACATGTACGTGTATATGTTTTTTAAAGAAGATATACTAGCATACTTTTTGCAATAAGAACAAGGTAGAGAAGTGTCTTTATATAGTTGTTTGTCTACAGCATATATACCTTTGATATTAAAGGAATCACAGGTACAAAGAATTATTATTAGTGTTTTTTTTTTGAGAAAATTGCACCAACCCACTTAGATTAGATGAAATTACATTTATACAGGAAATTTGGTCATAATTACAGCAAATCACCTTAAATTTTCGAAAGTGTGATACATACACCCCGGCTGTTAGTTAAGGGTAAAATGGTTTATGCATTAGTAATAAATAAGTTTATATATCTCAAAATAGATAATTTATTTTTAAAAAAATTAATTGAAAAAATCAATTGTTCATAATCATCATCATCATCTTCTATTCTTCGTCCTCATCTTATCACCATCTTCAATTTTCTTCTTCTAGTTAATTCCAAAAAAGTTGATGAGAAGAAAAATCGGGATCTACACGCCATCCATGATTTTCTCGTTAATCTTCCGCATCCACATATCCACCATCAACATCACCAACAAAAACAACACAAAAAGCAAGAGCACAATTTCACCCAAAAAAGAAAAACAGTTTCACAAAAAATAAAACAAGAACACAAAACAACAAATAACAATATAAAAAAAAAAAAAAAAAAACACATTTTCAGATCAACCACATAAATTTCTTCATCTAGTTTAGTTCATTAAAGTACGGAAAAAAAAAACAACTTTAATACTAGATTTCCTCCAATTGGAGGAGATCTGTCATATTTTTTTAATATGTCTTAAAATTTTATTATTATTATTATTATTAATTTTTAAATTTAAATAATAGGATGGCATTTTAATTTTGATTTATTTATTTTTAATGAAATTATATATATATATGTATTAGGACAAATCGGACAAACCCCCCATTAGGTTGGTGTGCAATCAGAAGGCATTTTTTTTTTTTGCATAATTATACAAAAGTTACCTAAGTTTCCAAAAGTCCAATACAGATACCCTCTACTGTCATTCAACTTCCGTGAATCTATATTGTCAAGGGTAATTTGGTCCATGCATAAAAAGTAAATATTTTAATAATAAATTTATATATTTTATTTATTTAAAAACAAAAATTCAATTTAAAAAGAAAATAAAATAAAATAAAATCAATCTACTCCTATCTTCTTCATTAACCCAACCATATCTATATCCAATTTTCTTCAAACAAACAATTTTTCTTCATTAACCCAATCCAATTTTCTTCTTCAAAACAAACAATTTTCTTCTTTATGTAATCTCAATTCTTCTACGTCCTCTCTTTAATCTCCCACATCTAAATACCCACCATTTATATCCCACCGTCAACATCTAACTTCATTATATTCAACAACCAATAAAAACAAAACCAAAACCAAGGATCACATCAATAAATCCAACCTCACCGCCAACCCTTTTGCATTGACACAAACCATACAACACATTCTCACCATTTTTAATTTATCACATAAAAAAAAAAATTAAGGTTCAATAGATCTCATTCGGTTGGAGAAGATTTGCACAAATCTCCTCTAACTGGAGGAGATACTGCATGATGATCTCCTCTGGTTGGAGAAGAACTGTGCAAATCTCCATCAACCACAGATCTCCTCCAATTAGATTAGATTTGCAATTTTACATTTTTTAATTAATTTTTTAATGAAATTAGTTAATATATATTATATTAATTTTTAGATTAAAATAATGAAACTTTGACGCTTAATATTGAAGGGTATTTTGGTCATTTTTTATATTTGACATTTACATAAAAATAGTTGAATAATAGTAGGGGTATTTGTGTTAGACTTTTGAAAGCTCTAGTAGCTTTTGTGTAATTATAGCAAAAAATACAATACGAATAAAATTTTACCAAGCCTTAAGAAGTTTTGTGTAATTTGTCCTATGCTTTATAATCAATTTTTTAGAATAAAATAATAAAATTTTTGACTTTCAATTTTGCCCCTTGAAATTAAAGGTCTTGTGGTCATTTTATACCTTTGACCATTGTCATCTAATACTTGACTGTAGTCAAGGTTTTAGATATCAATGCGATACTCGATATTATTCAAATTTTTTGAGAAATTGATATAGATATGAGGGTATATTCAATATTCTCAGTGTATCCATATGTCTCCTAGTATATCCGTAAAATATCTCGATATTCTTAACCTTATATTTTCATAAATATCACGATATTTTTAAAAATAAAAAATTTAGACCGATATATTTTAACCTAAAGTTTTTTTGTCTTATTAAAATTTAAATTTTAGAGAACAAATTATTTAACATAATATGATACCACTATTACTAGTAAAATTATCATTTTAAATTTAAAGGGTAATTTTATAATTATAGTTAAAATTTATGGTTGTTATGACAGTTAAGGATGACAAGAGGTCGAATTGGGGTTGCATCTCCAAATCGAAACCTATTTTGAGTGAGGTGCCTTAGACGCAATTCATGACCCGATGAGTTTTAGATTTTTCACCACATACTCAATTTATTTTGACTTGAATTATTAAAAATATATATTTTAGTATATACTTATCTATAAAGTTAACTTTCATTTGCGTGATAATACATTTGAAGTAAAAATATTATTAAATTTAAACATAAGCTTAAGTTCAAATATTTGCTAAAAGTTTAATATTTATTTGAATTCATACATAAAGGAGAATTCAATTAAATGTCGTCAAAAACTAAT
This sequence comes from Dimocarpus longan, assembly GCA_022984855.1. Classification (NCBI taxonomy): domain Eukaryota; kingdom Viridiplantae; phylum Streptophyta; class Magnoliopsida; order Sapindales; family Sapindaceae; genus Dimocarpus; species Dimocarpus longan. The sequence continues at coordinate 26,272,196 of CM041013.1, forward strand.
AAATTTTAAATTCAAAAATGAAATATGAACACTAAAATAACTTAAAGAACATAAAATTCATTAACTATAATACAACAATGCCAACTATATCACAACAAAAATTTAAAATTTCGCTCAAGCATCTCAATGACCTATAAAAATAGTTTGTGTCATACATAAATTCCTAAGAATAATATTAAATTGATAAACTAGTATGAACAACACTTAAAAATAAACTTATTATTATCATCGTCGTCGTCGTCATCATCAATGTTTATAAAATCAATATTAGTGTACAATAAAAAACATAATAATAATAAAGCAGGTAACTAGATCGAGTGGATCAATATGATTGACCCAAACTTGACTGAATTATAAATCAAGTAAAACTTTTTTCACCTAAATCCTATGTAAATCCTAATTTCAATGCTCAAATATGCTCTCAAAAATTGGGGCTATGCAAGTTTAAGTTAGATCGGGGAATTTCAACGCCTATTGGCAATGATAATTATTAAACTATCCTTCATCATAAATATCACATTAAATTTAAATACATACTAAACAACAATATCTCCGACTAAAGTAAGTCCAAATTACTCAATTTATGGATTAATTGGAATAGACGAAGTGATATATATATATATATATATATATGCTGCGCATTAATAATTAGCTTTAAAATTGTACAAACACATTTAATGGAAAAATTATTGTGCAAATCAAGATAGAAAAATACTTTATGTCTTTAAACTGTCAAGAAATTATTTTGGTACTAACTTTTATTCTACAAGATTTTGTAAACATGCACTAATTATTAAAAATGTAAATATATTTTTTTTCTTTATGTGTAGAAAATGTTGTAAAATAAAATAATAATTCACTAAAATTTTGATTATTAAAACCATATATTTTTATAATTTCAAATATATATTATAATTACATATTTATAATTGCTACAGTGTATATACTCTATCTAATTATAATTACTTATATTTATTAACTTATTATAAAAAGGAATTCATTAGATGCATTATTAATTGTTTAGCTTAGTATAAAGTTTTAATTGAAAAAAAAAACTTTAAAAGAAAATATCAATTATATTTTTAAATTTTTATCCAAATATCTAACCAATATTGATATTATTCCCTATATATCCATAAATTTGACAGCTTGATACTAATATATGTACTGATATTTAAAACTTTGATAGTAATTAACTAACGGTGTGGGTGTTTGTGTCACATTTTTTAAAGTTTAGGGTAATTTATTGTAAGTATAATCAAACTTTCCATATTGATGTAATTTTACCTAATCTTTGGTGGTATGTTTAATTTCCCTTTCATTGTTGGTAAATATACACCTCTATGATACAAGGAAAGTAATGTTTTTAGAGGTGTTGAAATTGGCAGTGTTCTGATAAGACATGTCTGGATAAAAACCTAGAAGCACGACCCTTAGATACCTACTTCCCAGCCTGGGTTGCCTTGCCACACAGGTATGTTTTGCTTTTGCTTTTGCGTACATATCCGAACCCCTCCTACATCCAGAAGACGAGCTGATTACAACCAACTCAATTAAAAATAGTTGAACATTACAAAAAAAATAAATAAAAAAATAAAAAAATTTCTTTTCTCAAAATGACAATGAAAGTCTATGTTCTTTTTTTTTTTTTTTTTTTGATACTTACCCAGATGATAGTAGAGATTAATTAAGATATGACTTTAATAACGTGGTTCGGGAAACATTTCTCAAGAAAGGGGAGGAAACAATCTATATCAAATGGGGGTGACAATCCAATAAAAATGGGAAAAATGCCCACTAGAACCCACTACCTCACTCAAAAGCAATGTGTGGCTTGTGATTTTTATCATTGGACCTTAACCTTTTGTCTATGAAAGTGTACGTCCATACAATTGAATTTGACGAAATTTGGAAAAGAGCTATACATGAAATATTGCAGTATAACAACGGAAGATATAATAACATTTTACAAGGCTCAAATTAAAAAAATAAAAATCTATAATTGGGCATACCCTATTGCATTTACATATCTTGTAAAATTTATACATTTGAGGAGAAGAATGAAGAAACTAAAACTTGTAGAGAAACGTCACCAAAATTTTCACATACATGTGATATATATTTTTCCATATATAACTTTCATTACAATTGAACAAAAATCAAATCCCTCTCCGCCTAGTGAGCGTAATTGAACCTAATCTCTTTTGTACATTAATAAAAGACCTTATTTGCTAATAAATTAGCCAATAACTGAAATGAACCATATAATTATGAGGAAGACATGAAGTTCAACAAACCAAAATCTAGAATATATATTTATCTGGGCCCACGTCAAACAATTACAAATAAGATTAATTGGGCAAAAAATATAATAATATCTTATGTCGAACTTAACTCTCCTGGCAAGACCTTAAAAGTTAAAACCCTAAGTAAAAGAGTAGCTGGGAAATATACATTTGTTTGGTTCTAATGATTTGTGTTTTTCTTCCTTCTCATGTGAATAGTATTAATTGTTACCTGACTTTCATGTTGAATGCAGACAAACTCCAAAGCGAAGCCCACTCACCTGACAACACACACATGAACTAACAGTAAATATCACTTACCAGAACCACACAGGAGAAAACAAGTGAAACTGTGATTTTATGATTAGTTTATCAATTTTATAAGTGTTAACAGTTATAAAGATCTTAGAAAGGACACTGAATAGTTTTATTCAAATTCAATTTAAAAGTTACGGGTACTTTACAATATATAGTGAGAAACAACCAAATAATTTATATGTATACACACCGAAAAGAATCTAACTATACCTGAGTCAACATCAATTTGTTTCTCTGAATGAACAGAAATTATTTTGTTATCGAGTTTTTCTCAACAAAAATTCTCTTTGAAAGGCATGTACTATTGGAACCCATATTAATTATTATTATTATTTTTTAACACAATATATAAGCACGCAACCAATTTACTTTGCCTAACTAAATGAGTGTACTGTAAATAGAGCTAATGGATTTTACATCTAAGTAACTCGGTTCGTATCGTAATATTAATTTTTAAATATTATAATTGAACAATTTTCAATTACTTTAAACTTTTAATTTGATGATAACTAAAATGATATTAGAGTTTAGAGATCTTTGGGTCAAACTTTTTTTTCCACTTTTATGAGGAATTCTTATTGCATATGTTATACGGAAGAGGATATTTAACATACGTCCGATATGCGTCTATATGAGGGGGCGTGTTAGTACACCCCAATGAACCACAAATGAGGATTAAACATTGAAACCGCTAATCTTTGCTAAGTTATTGTTTTTGCTAAATTTTTTATAAAAAAAAATTAAATTTGAGTAATGCATGAGAGCGAAAAAATATAATAGTCATCATTCATTATTTTTAATACAGATATGTCATTAGATTAAAAGTCAAAAAATGTCTTCAATCCATACTCCATTTATTCAAGCACATAATAATATTGTGCTAGGTTTGCTTTATGGTAAGTTTTGAGGCCATATTCTTCTTCTAGTAACAGTATGTGCACCACAACATTGTTTTAGAATCAAAAGAGCACTTAGAGAGAGAGAGAGAGAGAGAGAGAGAGAGAGTATGATGGTTCCAGCCCGTGAGGAGAGCTTGGAGGCATTGACAAAAAAACACAACTGGAAAATGAAACATGCTTTGACGCTTCTTCCTTTGCAACTTTCGATGGTGTCTCAATCACGAGCAGATTCCTTCCTTGCCAGCAAACCCCACCACTCCCCAACTCTTCTCTATTCCATGCAATACATCATTTTCCATCAAGGATCCCCAACTGTTTCCATAATAATGTCATCATATATATCAAACACGTCCCTGAATGCTTTTCATGTTATGCCTTTTACATATGTCTTCTTTCTCATTTTATTGTAAAGTGCCTTTCAATGCAATAAATTTGTATGTCATCCAAGTATATTTTACATTATTAGTTTAAGAGAAGTTTGTTATGTTGCGTTATAATTAGTTGATATTAACTTGGGCGAAAGTTAATTGCTTATAATTTGTATTCTTAATAAAGGGAAACTCCATAAAAGTTAAGAATCATCAGTCACATTTTGTCCCTATATAATAATATTCCTTTTTTTAAACATTATCTTATAATCTATAATGATATTCTTCACCACACATATATCCCACCATGCACACCCGTGCTCTTATATAAAATTAAATAAAAGTACTGATCCGTTTTCAAAATTGATATGAGGAAATATTATTGATAAATATAGTTGTATTCGAATTTGATAAAATAAAGATTTTTAAAAATCAAGTGTTAATTTGTTTACTCTATATGTGTATAGTTGGGTATTGGATTCACCGATAATCTCATTTTACCGAGGGAAATTGAGCTGGGAGCCTAGCAATGCTTAGTCCTTTAATTCACAAATTTGTAATAACTTAAAAGTATAATATTACAAATCCCATTTTACTTTTGTAATGGTTAGAGTTAGATCAATGTATCTAGGGTCAAATTGGATGCACCAAATTGATTTATGTTGACTTCGTATGTTTAATTGTTTTGCGCGAGAGAAAAAAGAGGGTTGTGTGGTGTATGAGAATGAGATTAAATACTCACATACTTTCCATGATAATAATACACAGCCACACAACTTAATCATAAACTAATAAATGACAACATGATCTAATAGTACAAACTTCATTTATAATTTGAAGGACACCTTTAGTATGATGTGGATGTAGGGCTTAGAAAGGAAGAGATATTTCCATCAAGTTGTTGGAATGACGTGAAATACATATAATATATGTGGGAAATCATAATGAGGTAAATTATTATTTGCCTGATCAAACTGACTTTTCTCCTCCCTATTAAAGCAGCTTGTGAGCAACTCAAACTAAGAGAAGACAAGTGATAGAAAGAGAGAGAGATCATGGTTTCTAGAGAGCAGAAGAAGCTGGCAGCAGTCATGTATAAGAAACTGCAACTTCTTCGATCCATTGCTAACTCTCATGCGGTAATTCCCTCTGATCACTACCTACAAATTCATGCTATCTTTTACTTTGGATCGGATCTGGCTCTGCTGGCTTCTTGTCCAATTTTATCCTTATAAATCATATCTCCTAACACAGAAAAGTACCTATATATGTTATCACAGTGACCCTCATCGAATCATCTTCTTATTGATTTATATATACAAGTACTACTTATACCGAAAGTCCTCTTTGGAACTCCTCCCATCTTTTCTTTTCTTCATCTATGAGGAACTTTCTTCGATCCAATCATTTATTTCAACTAGATTCTTTTCATGGTGTGTATTCATTACTTTATTCAGATGATCAATGATCGATGTGTGTTGGAATTAACCTACCATGTCCATCTCAACCCTTTTATCTCTTTAATTTCCTCATAATGTTGCTTCGTTTTATTAAGGCCTCTATGAAACTATATTTCATATTTGATTTGCATCTTTCCTATTTAATTCTGTCTCTCTTTTAGAATGGTGAGACTGTCAGCAAATTTATCTTAAAACAGTTTTGATTGACACCTATCTAAAATTTAATTTAATTTTTCTTTGCCTATAAGGACCTTGATTGACAACTAAAATCCTCCAAGAAGTAATATGATATACGTACATGTTTTATTTAGTTGAAAGTTCAAATGATGAATGTGATCTAATTATTGTCTTTCAATTTCCATTTTTATGTTCCATTACATATATAACATATCTATACAGGCACAGCCCAATGGAACCTCAATTGCATCAAACTACATCCAAGAACTTAAGCAAAAGGTCGAAAAGACGAATCAAAACATTGCCGCGGCTGATCAATCCACAACTGGTCAGCAGAGCCCATCACCTGAGGTAGCTACATATATATACACATCAAACTCTATTTATATATATTCACTAACATATTGAATATAATTCAACGTGATCTTATTGATTTTGATTATCGTTAAAATGATGATGATTTTAAGCAGATTAGTGTAAAAACAGAAGATCAGAAGAGTGTTTTCATCAAGGTATTCAACGAGAGTAGTTGCCGGGGGTTGCTTGTATTCGTATTGGAAGCTTTTGAAGAACTTGGCCTTGAAGTGCTTCATGCTAGGGTTTCTTGTTCAAATGGTTTTCTGTTAGAAGCAATTGGAGTAAAAGTAAGCAAGAAAAGTAATATTTATTTATTTATTTATTTTATACTTCATTTTGAACATGCATACAATCACATGCGTCTCTTTCTCGTTTTAATATACCTAAAAAAATAAATGTTAATTAGAATTTCTTCTAAAAATAAAACTATGAGAAAGTCGTAACCAATTATATATATATGATCTCTTAATATACACATATAAATAAATAAATAAATATATATATATAACATGTTAAAATCTTGTTTATTAATATATTCCACAATAGACCTACATCAATAGGTCATCATATATATTTCATCCATAAAATGAAATTGATTTGAATATGTTTACAGAAAGAAGACGAGAAGGTTGATGCTCAAGAGGTCGAAGAAGCAGTGTTGCAAGCTATCAAAAGTTGGGGTGAAATAAGTTATTGAAAAATGGGATAAAATTATTTCACGGCCGGGACTTTTCCTTCTCCTTTCCTCTTTGTTATATTAATATAAAATATGGATGACTTCGCCATCACCTCTGTTGTTTAAATTATTATTAATTTAGGAGATATTATTAAAATACCTCTTAAAAATGAAACTAATATAAAATCATCCATTTTTATGTTAAAAAAATGGTTTTGGGATTTTTTCATATTTTTTTCCTCGATTTAGTGTTTGTTGCTTAATATGCAAAAAAAAAATCCTTTTCTTATTCCATTTGTCTATAAAAAAAGTTCTTATTGTTTCAAGTAGGATTAAAATGGTGATCTCTCTATTTTTCAGGTAAAAAAAATGATTCCTTTAGACTTTTTCCATCAAGTTTTGTGTAGGAAATATTAAATAATGATATGTTGGTACTTAAATAGTTATTAAGGTTTTTTCTAAGTAATATTACAAGAGCGTTCTTCTATTTTTTTTTTTTTATTTGTCAAGAACTATATTTTTTTTAAAAAAAAAAATTCAATTTTTTTTTGTAACCTTACAAGTATAATATGATAATTATTAAGTATTAGATATGATTATAATAGTAATTAGTGAAAACACTAATGGCAATTATTTAGTGGTTGATTCATATTAAAATATAATGGACAATACAATTTAATAGCAAATACAAAAAATATTATATTATATACCTCGAGTTAATTGATGATGTTTCGCATAAAAGGGATGACATTGATACTTTTCTAAGTAAATATGTACATTTGATTTTTTCTATCAATTTCACAAGATGAAACCTTATAGTTTGCAGCTTGTGAAATGATGATTTCGAACTTTTTTGGTGAAATCCAAACACTACATACAAAGCCGATCATGTCAACATGCATAAAAGTAAAATTTGCTTTTATGTATGTACACGTAATTAATGGCACTATGATAGAGAAGACTCACAAGAAAAATTTCATGAAGGAGGCACATGAACTGTCATGAAGAAAATTATTATCAAAGCCCAATAGAAGAAACTTTTGTTACATAAAATATAAATAAATAAAGAAGTAGAGTCTATCTTTTGCATGGTTTAGAAATTGGAAATATGCATGTCTATGTAATCTTTTTAAAAATAAAGAAAAAGAACTCCTCAGAATCACATGATGAATCCAATCACCAAACGAACATAGAATCTGAAGTTACGATCACATCATCATCACTATTGTCATGTGTCATGACGGCTGACGTTTCAATCTTCGAACACTATTTTGGAAGTGAAAGTCCACAAGGGTTAGTATTTCCCATACATGCACGAGCATCAAAACTTTTCACGTTAGTGTTGAAAGAAATTTTTTCTAATAAGTTGTTATTTGACTTGTCCAACATGCAAAGAAAACATAACGAAGAAAAGCTAAAAGGAATTTCACAATTAGCTTATTGGTTGCCGATTTTTGTAGTGATTGATCCATTTAAACTATTTTTTGATAAGTCCAAGGGTCTTCATCTTTCAAGACTTATAATTTCAACCAGAATTTCCCCAGAAAATTTATTGCCCGGAAGATCAATGATTTTTAGCTTGAAAGATATCAATCCATTCCTTTCCATACTATTATTGTCGTGTTCTTATAGTTGGTTATATCATAGTTGGTTATAGGAACACCAAAGCTAGAACCATAATAATAAAAATATGAGATGGTGGATCCTGAACTTAATCGTCATACCATTGCAGTTAAGCTGTTGGGTCACTGTTTCAAAAATAGGTTGAGCAGGTCTGAGTTCTCGAAGATTAATCAGTGATCGGTACTGTATCGATCTGATAATCTCCAGATCGGAGGTTCATCTCGAGCAGGATGAGGACTCGCCGAGGACCGAGTACTAGGCTCAACTCAGTCAACTCGCTTGCTGGTGAGTTGTTGAACAGACCTAGCTCGAAAAAACTGCAAAAGAGACGATTTTGAACACACCCATCAAAATTCGTCTCAGTCACAGCACGCATCTGTTCACCCTCATCCTCAAATCTCACGAACCCATACCCTTTCATGAATCCAGAAAGCCTTGAAAAGTGAGATTTTGTTGGTGGATTTTGAATTAGACAGAAAATGGTGAAATAAGGTCCGTCCATGGCTCTTTGATTGAGATTGGAAGCCAATGCAGCGGCTGCAGGTGAGAGAGGAATACGAAGAGAAGTCTAGAAGACGAGAATTCAGAGATACCTTTGAAACCAGAGAGAGAGCAGTATGACACGAGACCCACGAAGAGAAGTCTAGAAGGACTTTGCTTGTTTTGACTTCTGTGGACCATGTGTCCCTATTATTTTCAAAAACCAGACCCACGAGGAGAAACTGGAAGGACTTGTGTGTGTTTTTGAAACGGGAATAAATGGGGACCATGTGTATCTATTATTATTATTTTTTTCTTTTTAAAAATAAATATTGACAACATACAAGACTAATATGTGTATGAAAAGGACACCATTTAATAAATATTTGAATTATTAATTTCATTTGGTCTTTTTAATTTATTCTTAATTGATGCACGAGTGGGCGTAGTTGATTTTTTTTTTTTTTTTTTTTTTTGGGAGTAGTTGATTTTATGATATGAATTTATATGGATTTAGTTTATTTTAATTTATATGGATATAGTTGATTTTGTGATTTTAATTTATATGGATTTAGTCGATTTTGTTATTTTAATTTATATGGATTTACGATGTTTTGTGGTTATATGATTATATTTTGATCTAATGAATTTTTTCTTTTTTTCTTTTTTATAGGTTAGACCATGGTTGACCGTTACTCAATAGGTTGATCGTTAACCAACAGTCAAACAGAATACACGTTGAGTAATCGAATACTCGCTCCTTACTGGTTTACCAATTGAATAGCAAGTAGCAAGTTTTGAAACTTGATTAGGACACTTTGGTATTGTGTCTAAGATGTTGTTAAAAGGGAAATCCACAAGTTAGAGATGTCACAGTTTACAGAGGTTTAGAGATATACATCTGTTGAATTGATTGGAGCATAAAGCAAGAATGATTAAAGTTGGTAAGCTATCCTATCTCCTATTCATATTGGAATTGTCCTAGAAAATTTTTTTGTCTTCAATATAAAAAATCTTAAGTTCATTGCTTTTATTAAATGATAGAGGCAATTCCCTGTGTTATTGCAAAATTTCAATGTTTCAAGTGAACATTTACTAGACTTTTTTAAGAAAAAGTTATTGTTTGTCAAATTAAAGACAACAAAATTTTTCAATGTGCCATGAACAATTGGGCAACTATCTTGGAGTAGGTAACTTGAGAGATCAAGATACCTGAAAGCTTTCCTATTGACTAAATATAAGAAAGAAATTGATCCTAAAAACTTATTTTGAAAGAGATGTAAGGATGTTACATTGGAAGGAATAAGAGGAAATGAGCCTTCAAATTCCTTGAAACTAAAATCTAATCCAAGATAATTGAAAAACTTTAATGATAAATATGGTAAAATGTCTTTTATATGGTTATAAAAGAGATTTAAAAAATCTAGATTAGGATAGAGTTTCAAATTTTGATTGGGGATGGTGTCTAAAATTTTGGTATTATAGATATTAAGCTCTGAATAATTCTTTTGAGTTTGAATTCATTTCGGGAAATGAGGTCCAAGTTCACAGTAGTTTGAAGTTTTGAGTTGAAATGAAGAAACCCAACAAGAGCTAAAGCTCAATGTCAATTAAGTATGAAGATATATTCAAATATTTTAGTTGAGGGAGGTTCGATGGGTGAGCTTCTGTGGTTGTACCTTCCAAGGAATTTGAAGAGATATTTAGTTCTTTTATAGAAATAAATACACAGAAATCTGATAATGAACCACCGAACATGTTCTTGTATAATGACGAAATTTCTAGTGAGTGTTTGGTACAACCGTACAAGTTGAAGAGAAGGTTTGAAAGTTGTATGGTGTGATTGTTTGAACCTAGATATAATGCCTTTAAATTTTAAGTGTTTATAAAGGCTTTGGGACATATACCATCAATTTGAATTAAAGAATAATTTTTCATTAACTCAAGTCAATAATTATTATAAGATATGAACGCGCGTGTACACACACATGCATATATTTATAGGAATATGTCCATGTGTTTTTTTTTTTTTTTTTTTTCCATTAAACACTATTAATTCATAATAAAATAATCAATTTTGTAATTTTAATAAAAAATTAAATAAGATTTTTTTTCATCAATTTAAGTTAGTTTATTATTATAAAATATAAACATACACGCACACACGCACACATACATACATAATGTAATCTTCATCTAAATTCGATTAGATTCAATTTGCTTACAATATTAATTAGTGTGAGTTTTGAAAATAAATCCAAGTTATGAAAATTAGGTTTTTTTAGCATCAAGTAGATCACAAAGAAAAAATAAAATAGTTCATGAAAAAAAAAAAAAAGTTTGTTACTTCGTCAACAAAGAATGGTGCTATAAAAACCATTTTTGTAATTTAACACTAGTTTCAAAACTTATATTAAACATAATGTTATACAGTTCAATATATATATGTATAATGTTATACTGTTATTTACTGAATTTTCTCAATTCAATTCCTTGACTATGATAATTATTCTTTTGACAGTAATGGTAGGAAACTAGGAATTTCTATTTGTCTTTAAAAACCGAAAAAAACAAAAAAAAAAAAAAAAAAAAAAAATGGAAATCATGAGGTGAAGTTAGTTAGGAGAGCAATTAATTTCAACTTTAAGCAGCACTTAAAATTTTCTGTTTTGTTCATGGATTGGATACTCACTTTTGAGAACTTATCAAAAAGTTGCTTCCTCCAATCTTCAAAAATTCAATAATGGAGTAACTTCTTTATTTCAAATACCTACCATTTTTCTCATTATCATTTTTGAAGCTGACACCATGTGCTAAGAGTCAGTTCAACATATCTAAATTAAGCACTGGATGCCAAAACGTTATACAAGTTGTCTAAATAATTATTCCCATGATAAGATAAGGCAAAGTCTCTCCACCCATATATATATATGTATATATATATATTATAAATAAGAATTACTACATTGAATAAGTCTGAAATTACATGTTCCATTCATATCTGTTAGTTGATATGGTAAGTCTAAATTTAAAAAAAAAGAAAATCTAATGTAAAAAAATAACTATAAATAAATAAATAAAATAAAAAAGAGAAACAGAAAATCTCTGCTTTTTTTATGAAAGGTCTCTTGTTCCAGAGACCTTATATAAAGAAAAGAGAAAAGAAACCCTAAGGCCTAACCTCAATTATTGTTCTCTCTTGTTGGTTTGGCCCAACTTCAAGTCCAAGAGGCCAAAAGGCCCAAAACTAATAGGAAAAACCAGGTGAAAACTTGAACAATATATTGTTGAGTTCATAAGCTGTAAAACCTGTTTAAAAAGTTAAAACCCATTAAGAAAAATGGTCGATAGCTAAGAAAATTTGTCCTCATCCATATTCAAATGTATGTCATGTGAATTGTAATTGATATATAAATTATTATATCATTTAATATTTTATATGACATTGACAATTTACATACCACATTATTTGAATATAAATTTAGACAATTTTTTTGAACTATTTAGCATTACTCCACCGATTAAAGAGTAGGATATTTGCATTACAAAAATGTTATATGTGCACCCTTTTTTTTGTTTTTCCAAACATCCCATTAAAAATTTTTAAATTATTATATTTATAAACACACTCCCAAATATTAACAAATAACAATATATTCTTTCTTTAGTCTCACTACAACAAATTCTATTTATTATCATGATTTAGTAATAACAGGCTCAAATGACCCACACTAGAAAAGCCTGTGATAGATATTAATCATGGGCTTTAAAAAAGCCTGTGATAGATATGTTCGTGTACATGTTCCATTTCGAGCCTTTGGCGGCCCGTGATGGTTTTGATAAGAGAACACGAAAATAGACCATAATGAATATTTGATTAGAGGGTATAAAATTTGCGAGTATGTTTATAAATATAACAATTTAAAAATTTTAAAACAATTTAATAGTTAAAAACAAAATAATTAAATTAAAAACAAATAAAAGTACAGAAGAAGATGCAGATCCTTTCACATTTGGGAGGAACTGCTCCTCCTTTTATGTTAATTAATTTAATTTTTATTTTAACTTATTTTTTTATAATTAAATTAAATAATTTTCATTTTTTTTTTTCATTTTCATAATAGTTATTTAACATCCTTAGTTGTTTAAATAATCCTAATTAAAATTTTTAACTAATAAAATATTTAATATCTTAATCAAAAAGTTACTATAATGTTTTTGTTAAAATACTCAAAACACTACATAATGTTAAATATATGTATAATGATTTTACCATCAATGTCTCATAACTCTAAAAAATTAAGATGAATCAATTAAATTTGTGAATTACATTTGAATTAAATAAAATAGAGAATTTATTTTAAGAAAGAGAATATAATAAATGAATTTGATTAATTCATCTTAATCTTTTAAAGTTAGAGACATTGATGGTAAAATCATTATATAAATATAAATATAAATGTATATGTCAAGAGTATTTATAATTATTTTAATTCTTTCAACTAAAGTTATAACTTAAGGACCACATTTTTTAGGGGCGCAAGTGCCGCCAATCCCAGTCAGAACCGAGAAACCATACTAAGCCCAACACTTTCTGATCAGGACCATATTAGGTATCTTCCTTCACAGTTTTTTTTTTTTTGACTAATTTTATAGAAATCATTAAAAAATAATAATAATAAAAAAGAGATATGATTTGAACTCACTACCTTCATTTTGTAACTATAAATATATTGCAAGACAGATCTCATCTTTATCTCCTTTACCATTTTGAAAACCAGAATATTGCTAATACAGCTAAATTTTGGAAAAATTTTTTTTTTTCATTACCTCCTTAGATGGGACTCGAATCTCTATCACCAATATGATGGAAGGCCAAACCACTCCATGCCCACCTTATGCGGGACTCGATCCTTCATCAACAATACAGAATGAAGGGTGCAACTACTCAACAAACCATAGCATGAGAAGCACAGTTACTTTATTACTTCATATGCATTTCAGTGGATGAAAGTAGAGTTCAAACAAATCTAATATTTCCTGTCGTACAGACTATGCAGGAAAAAGAAGATGCAAAAGTAATACAGTAGTTTTAATGAACTTTTGAACCCCTAAAATTGATGTCTCACCCGCAAATTTTGCATATAGATGAAAAAGGTTTTCCAAACAATCTGTTCTGTATGTCACAATCCAAAAATCAAACAAAAATGGGGTAAAACATTAACTTATAAAATGAAAAAAAAAAAAAAAATCAATACTTGATAAATACCTAAATTAATTTTCAAAATGAGTGACAAATCACTGCATGCAGCATTTGGACATAATTTGGTAGAAAAACAATCAAAAACCTCTCTCAACTTCAGGTTCCAAAAATGTCTTTCCAGTTGTGTACAGGCTATTCTGCTTTTACAGGGAAAGGTGTAATATGCTTATACGCTACAATTCATGGAAATGCGCTTTAACAATAAAATGATACAATCCTATGCATGATATGACCCAAAATGAAAACACAAGATAATTGCTTGTGCCATCTGAACAAGATGCTATCAATAGCTAAGCTATTATTTCCATGGCAGTTCAGCTCCCTTGGCTTCGTACCTTACTTTGTTGAAGAAGCGTCAAGGCCTATTTTTCCATATTAAGTGATCTGCATGCATACGATTCAGCAATCATGATAACCCAAAATCCATGTACTGTTGTGAAGCACCGTGAGATAGAACAGCTTTGTCTGAAATTTCCTGTTGAATCAACAAACATAATGGTATTCAATAATTCAGTCATATAAACAAGCATCTCATCAGAAAAGATAAAGAAAACAAGTAGTCGTTTGCCCAGTTATGCCCTGTTCTAGTGAACAATCATGCAGCTACTAGTTCATTATTAAGGTCATGTCTGATGTTCAGGATTTAGACTAGACTCACTGGACCATATCCTAAGATAACTCAGTTTAATGTTTGATATTGGACTAATAAGACTAAAGATTATATGTTGGTATCCAACTCCAGGTTAATCCAATCTTATCCAGATCAAACCAATCTAGTCTTGTGCCTCAAATGTGGCTTATCAAAAACTTTCATGATGCCTTTAGTTGCGGCAAATGATAGAAGCACGCTTAAAATTCAAGATGAGAATATTGTTGAGGAGCTCACCAAGCATTATTTTATATAATTTTACAAAATTTATTAACTTCTTGCGGAAAAGGAGGGTAAAAGCAAACAAATTCAGGGGAAACTGCACAATTAAATTAACAGGAAGGTTTAACCTTGCTTCAGAGATTCACAACTGATGCAACACTGTTACGACTCTCAAATTTTTCTTTCCACAACTTCCAAGCGTTCCTGACTTCATCCAACTGGTCATCTGGAATGCTTGTGTGCTCATCCAACTTCTCAACCCATTCATTCCAGGGAGATTTTGAAGAGTCCAAAAATTTTGAAACTTGTGGCAGCATTACGGTTGCATAAAACTCATCAACTGCCTTAAGGATTTCCTCTGATTCAACTAGCGTCAGCATCTCAGGTCTGGTTACATCACCTGGTCTTTTTCTCAATGAGAAACTGTTTCCCCTCAAAATTAAAACTTCGGATGGAGCCAAGGGTAGAACAATCCTAGAGAACTTTGCCAGTGACAATGTTAGAGTATCTCGTGGGAGTAACTTGCGCTTTACTGCTACAGCAGTTCCAACCATTTTACGGATCTAGGGAGCATATGACGATTAAGGGTATAGAATTAGTAAAAAGACATAATGAAAACAACACAGACTATCAAATAGAAAATGCTAGAGGAGCAATGCCTGAAAAGATTACCTGATGCAGCATGAAAGACTCTCCCCATATAGAAATTTCAACATAATCAAATCCAAGTGATGTCTCCAGTTTCCCACAAGAACACCGAAAAATCTTTCTGAAGTGGGAGGCACCTATTCTGTCTTTCTCATCAGGTTCATGAAGCCATCTTGCCCGAACTCCAGCATCAGAGCTTTGAACTTTCAAACTAATTTCGTTCTTATGGCGGCTGTCAACTAGATGTTCATCTATCACACTGGACAACAAAGCATTTTGATTTGCTTCTCCGTCATCTAATGTAATCATTCCATCTTCCCCAATATCTTCCTCTCCATCACTCTCCTCCCACTCAGATGCCGGTGCCTCTCCAGATGATTTTGCTCTCTTTGACACACGACCATTCTTAGGGGATTGTCTTCTGTACTTAGATCGTATTGTATAGTTATGGAATGGATATTCTCCCTATAAAAAATTCTTCACTTATAAGTAACTAATGACAAGAAATCTCC
This sequence comes from Dimocarpus longan, assembly GCA_022984855.1. Lineage (NCBI taxonomy): Eukaryota > Viridiplantae > Streptophyta > Magnoliopsida > Sapindales > Sapindaceae > Dimocarpus > Dimocarpus longan. The sequence continues at coordinate 26,288,133 of CM041013.1, forward strand.
AGCTCATTATTGTAGATAATATTTACACCATAACAATTTTCCAAACTCGGCCCCACAGAACAAATTGCAACAAGGTATTTTCATGAGTAAAAGAACAGCCTTTTGTAAGGTTCTAAAAGAAAGAATCTCCTTAATCAACAAAATTCCAATGCTCATGATCCATGAACAAATGTTTTCTTGGTCCCATTTGTAACAATTCTTTCTCGCCATCCAAAAGCATGAAACATCTGATGGTGCAATCATATGGTAAAATCTGAACCCAATGCTATGCTAAATGCTATGTTTAATACATGCATGAAATGAATAGCAACTTCAAAGACGCTGACAGCACAATATGCTAACTCAATTAGGTAGAGGCAAGAATTTACTTCAGTAGACAGATATGACAACAATAATTTATAATAATAATAATAATAAAAAAAAAGAGTATAATGCCACACCTCAAAGACATTTAATATATCATTGAAGTCTGACAAATGACTTTCGATTTCAGCTGTAGTAAGTTGACTCTTAATTCCAATAATCTCAGCAGGAAGGAGGTAAGAATATTTCCGGAGACTACACTCCCTTCTGACATCAAAGCTTCTGAAAGGGCAAACCAAAACTATGTATCAATAAGAAAAATTGAAAGATCAGTAAAGACTAGCGAAATGGAATTTGATATTGTAACTACTACACTTAAACAATCTCAAATTTCTATTTAGATGAAAAATATGCTTGGATTTACTCATTTTTCCAACAGAAAACAAGAGAAGCAGATCTGGCTGACCTCTCAACTACCTAAACAGAGACAATTAAGATCTAAGGCAATCAAAATGACATGGTAGTTCAGTTATACAGTTTAAATCACAATATTTTTCAATGGTTCCTCCTCTCACATCTCACTGCATATTCAAGCATAGAATTATATTCTTAAAATAGGATCCAAGACAATTCAACATAAATTCTTAAATATGAATGAAAACCGTTTCCATAAACTTTTAAAAGCAAGACGGCACATGAAACCCTTAAGTATGAAATGAGAACCAAAAAGATGGAAACTTCTTACATCCTACAAATTGTAAAGAAGCCAACTCAAGCTCTCACCCTTGTGAAGGTAAACCGCTGAAAACTTGGATAGTTTCAGGAAGATGAACATTAATGCGTTTCGCAAGACCAATGCCATAAGGGTCTTCCTTCCATGAGTCTTCAGGAATTTCCATTTTTAAGGATATCATGGTTGCCAAGGAATGAACCTGCAAGATTCAATCACACACACACACACAAAAGTAAATACACATGAAATGTAACAAAAGCTAAAATCCGCTCCAACAAAATACTCACCCCTTTATCAGTTCGACTGCTTCTAGCCCACGCGATTTTGTGTAAATTCCCATAGTTACTATCAAGGATTCCACCGGCCTTATAAATAGCAGTTTCCAATTCCCCTTCAATAGCTACATTTCAAAATCGAAATGCTTTTAGCAATATCCCCTCCATGCTTTCTCTGATTGACGATGTACGGGAATACAGTCAATGTCCTAAAAATAATTCACTTTACCACTACAAAACTCCACATACAATAACATCAATAAAAGTCCAAACAACTTACCACACCCATGATTATCTCATAACACGAACCCATTTAGGAACCCAATCAAATTCGAACAATATTCTTATTATTCATAGCACAACTTTTACTCATTAATTCTTATATTTTTAATTTGGGATAATCCTATTTTCCTCATTATAGTTTGACATAATACTAAAATCTCCTAGTATTTTTGGAATATGCCCCTTCTCAATTTATTAAGTAGATCAAATATTCCATGTAGTTTATAAAAATATCCAGAAATCACCTTACGGCCTTGCTGTCAAAATTGACTTTGAAAATCAAAATTTGATCATTAATATGAAAGCCTACAACTGTAGGGACACTGGTCATTTCGAACATTTCAGTAATGGTAGTCACGGTAGGGGTTAAAATGGGATTCTTTGAAACTACATGAAGGTAATTAGCGACTATACCACACCCATGATCCCACTTTCTCCCTTGAATGACATAAATCAATACTCGAATATCAGTCTACATAACTTCACAAAAATAATAATAATAATAATAATGATAATAATATTTAAAATTAAAGCAACAAACATACTCGAATTCGAATAATGTATTCGTATGTCACACCATTTCAATTCCAATTTTTAAAATTGTAATGCACATAAATTGATAGTCAAGCAACCCAAATATTAACAATAAAAACAGCAACCAAACAAAGAAATCAAACAAACAAACAAAACATACTCGATAAGGCATGCTCGTCTTGCTGCTTTTGCAGACCTGAAACAAGACAAAAGATCAATATTTTAATTTTTTTTTTTTGATATTTTAACTGATATTCATGTAATTAAGGACCTCTGTAGTCGGAGCCGACGTAGCCGACACGCATGACGACTTTTTTCTTGCGGAAAGGTTCCCATTTGAGGGAGGACAGATGATGATGGACGGTCTGATTTTGAGTGGGAGAAATGGACGGCAGAGATGACGATGATGAGGAGGAGGAGGGGGAGATGAAGTGTTTGAGTGAGATGGAGACGGTGGAGAAGCGTTTGATTGGACGAAGTGGAGAGAGCGGGAACCGGAGAGAGTGGAGAGCCATTGGGTGGTTTGGCTTTGTATTGTCAAGTGAGGAGCGACTCATTGAGGGGAGACTTTGAATTATCTTGACGTCTACCACTAAAACGGCGCCGTTTTTGTGGCACGAGGAACTGAATTAAGAATGTTGGATGGGTGTTGTCGGGTTTGGGTTAGGATGAATTAGAGGTTAACTTAATTTAATTTTTAACCTAATTCAATCTAATAAATTTTAATTTTTTTAGGATTTAATCCTATCTAACCTAATAAAAATAGTTAGATTAGATTGAGTCAATTGAGTTGGGTTAGATCTATTAGATTGGGTTGGAAACGCTTACCTCTGTTTAATAGAATTTATGACAAATTTCTAATTTGATTATTTTAAATGATAATAGCTCAACTAGCATTAGTAGAAAGCCTTGTGCATTAATTCAAATGATATTTCATCCTCAAACTGTCAAATTAATAAGTTTTAAATATAAAAACAAACATTAAAATTAAACTGCTTTAACCAACTTCTTTCGTGTGAATTGGTTGGGCCAAATATTAGGTTTTGAGCTTTATAATAACAAAAACTGGCTGTGATTTTGTGGACTCTGTGTATTGTGGGTGCTTTCTTTTATAAACTAAACAATTTGCAATGTGTTGTAAGTATTTTTGGGCTATCCCAAGTGGGCTGATAAAAGCCTAGAGGCCCAATAAGATAACCCGCTAAGACCGCCCCAATAGACAAAAGCTCGGGCTACTAGTCCAAAGAAATGGGCATAACTTTGTGCTCGGTTGTCAGAATGTCTATTATAATATGTTTTCGGAAAGGGATTTTCGTGCTCTATGGCGTGGCAACCAGGGGTTCCCCGGTTGATGCCGTTTACATCCTCAAAGTTGTTGTTTTAATGGATGTGTTCTTGAGGTTTACATTTGCTGTCAAAAAGCACTGAACAAACAGTCCGCGAATAAGCATACGGACGAGCTGATGAACAAGCAGATGGACGAGCAAGAATTCAGCTAAGACCAAAGCTCAGACAATCAGCTCGCGTAGGAGCAAATCTGCACGCTTCAACGAGCTCATTGCAGCATTACAGGCTCACAAGCTGCTCAGACATCCTGCGCAACCAACCTGTTCGACTATACTGCGCGACCAGCTTACGCGATCTCTGCTCGAACAATCAGATCGCTGACACTGTCTGAGCACCAGTTCGCCCAGACCAGAGTCTGCTCGCTGGTGCAACATCTGAACGCTGAAGTAGTCTGCTCGCTGGTGCAACATCTGAACGCTGAAGTAGTCTGCTCGCTGGTGCAACATCTGAACGCTGAAGTAGTCTGCTCGCTGGTGCAACATCTGATCGCTGGAGTAAGCTGTTCAATGTGCTCGCTAGAGTTAACCAGTTGACCTTCTAGAAGGCAAATCAATTCAATTCAGGAAAGGAGTCAACTTACCTATTTTCATGCAAATCGAATCGCGACATTCTTGGCAATTGCTGCATATACGGTGGAGATAATCTTGGGAGATATTATATCAATTAATGTATATTATTTTTTGGCTTATCTGTAAGATTCCGAAACCTATTCAAATTGTAACATCTCCTCTATAAATAGAAGATCAAAATCAATGTAAAGGGGACTTCCTCTCGAGATCTCTCTCACACTGTAAAGGCAGAACAGATATAGTAATAGTGACTGCCGCCCCTAACCGGAGCCGGCACCGTGGACGTAGGCCATTCTTAAGGCCGAACCACGTAAATCTCGTGTGTTTCTCTTCTTCCTCTTTGCCTCTCTTTTTGTTTGTTTGTATTTTTCACAGATCTGCAGTCTTGGGCTTGAACGAACCAGCAAGTTGACTGAACCAGTTTCAGACGTCAACATCTTGGCGCTAGAGGAAGGGCCCAAACTGTAGCGTTTTTCTCAGTTTCCAGCAGTCATGGCAGGAGGAAGAACCAGGAGTCATAGCTTAGCGGTTGATCGGCCTGAAAGGCGAACAGAGCAGCAACACCGCGTATCTCATTCCCTTCCCGATGCAATCGCTGAAGGAGAAAATCTTTCAGCCCCTCGCCAGCCAGCGTCAGCAGTCCCTGTGGCTGGGGGGCTTCAGGAATGGAACCAGCGACAGGAGGCGCTGGGAAACATGATGCAGCAACTTGCAGAAACAGTCAGATTATTGGCTCAGGTCCAAACTCAGAACGTGCCCATACCTGAAGGTGCTGAGCCCAGAAATTCCCAGCAACCGCGAGAACAGATTTCAGCTCGGGAAAGGCCCGCCAGGAGAGCCTCGCGATCTGTTAACTCTCCCATTCTCCCGAACTCTCGTGTAAGAGCTGACAATCGTCGAGTTCGAGCAGAAGAAGTGGAAGATCAGCGACGAGCAGAGTGGCACCGAGCAAACAGCTCGCAGGGCCATGGAAGCATACCGAATCACCGTTCTCCGAGTCGTGAGCACTTAAGGGAGTTTAGGCCAGAAAATCCGATGGTAGAAGAGCTCTTCCAAAGGATCCGCCGGCTTGAGGCGCGACGGGAAGGTAACGAGCAGAGGGGTCAGCATAATGGAAGAACTCCTCTCGCCTTGGATATCGAGCTCGAGCCTCTGCCTCCCAGATTCAAAATCCCTAGCATTCCTCAATATGATGGGGACGCAGACCCGTATGACCATTTGGACGCGTTCAACATTCAGATGGATCTGCAGACCACCAGCTCGTTGGTCAAGTGTCGTGTCTTTCCAGCAACCTTCGGGAACATTCCTCGAGCTTGGTTCAAAAGTCTCCCAGATCGCAGCATAGGCAGCTGGGACGAGTTTCAAAGGAGATTCATCAACCAGTACAAGGCTCTGAAGAAGCAACTCGCACCTTCATGCCACCTCGCCACTGTCTTCCAACAAAAAGATGAATCGCTAAAGGACTATCTTGCCAGATTTAGAAGCGAGGTCAACAAGGTAGACAGTCCTTCAGATGAAACCATCCTGACAGCGATTTCAGCTGGTCTCCGCAAGGATGGAAAGCTGTATAAAGATATATATAAGTCCCCAGTCAGAGACTTAGGCGAGTTTTATGAGCGAGCTGCCAAGGAAGTCGGATGGGAAGAAACCTTTGGCTCAAGGAAGTCTGAACAGAAGGATAAAGCTAATGATTCGGATCAGTCCGAGAAAAGAGATCTTTCGAGTTTTCAGATTGCTAAGAGGGCCAGAAAAGAGTCCAGGCCTAAGCGACCTCATCATGACAGTTGCAGCCCCTTGTCGGATACTCAAGACAGGATTTATGCAGCTGAGAAGGACAGGGAAGACTTTGGGGATCCCAATCCCATGAGATCCTCAGTCCGTAGCAGAAACCAGAAGAAATTCTGTGAGTATCACAACGAGGTTGGTCACGACACCTCAGATTGCCGGGAGCTGAGAGACGCCATTGAAAATCTGATCAAGCAGGGTCGACTGACTGACTATGTGGTCCAGCGGACAAACTAGCGACCTCAGCAGCCAACATGACAGCAGTCTCAGCAAGCTCTCAATCCAGAACGTGAACCTATCGTAAGAAAAATCCCCACAGCTCCATGTTTGGTAACTTTCTGAGCTCATGCTCTTACATGTTAACATTTTCCGCTTTATGAATATGAATAAATTATGTTTGCTGTGCCGTGATTATTATTATCTTTATGATAAGTTGCCTTGGCCAAATAAACAAAGTGGGCTATGTTGCCGGGTGACGACCCCCTGGGCGTAGCTCGCAACCTATTACGCTGTTGTCGGGTGACGACCCTCTGGACAGCCTTAACCGCCCACGCTGTTGTCGGGTACGACCTCCTGGATGTAGCCTGCAAATAATTGCACTATGTTGTCGGGTACGACCTCCTGGACAGCTCGCGGGTAATTAAGCCATATTAATTCAGATTTCTATCCCCTAAAGCACAGCAGAGTTTCAGACCTCCTCAACTCTCGCTATGTCGCCGGGTTGCAACACCCCCTGGGCGTAGCTCGAGAGGTCAATTGTTACTAATGATTATCTTTGAGTCCACGGGAAACTCACGTGCTCAGATAGAAGCAACCAGCACAAATTGAAGTAAAGCTGATACATTTCAAACAAAGGCGCCCAGATCTGCTCGCCCAGAATCTACTCGCCCAGATCTGCTCGCTCAGAATCTGCTCACCTGCGCAGAACACTTTATTCAGCCCGAGTTTGCCTAATCTTAGTTCCTCTTCGTCTTCAAAGGAACTCAAGCCTGAAGTCTGATAAGGCCAGCATGATGCGGAAAATGTGCAGAAGGTAGTATACATACCAGCTTTTACCAGTCAGAGTAAAGCTCCTAGCCCGCAAGCTAACTAAGAGCTGGGGGGCTTGTGTTGTAAGTATTTTTGGGCTATCCCAAGTGGGCTGATAAAAGCCTAGAGGCCCAATAAGATAACCCGCTAAGACCGCCCCAATAGACAAAAGCTCGGGCTACTAGTCCAAAGAAATGGGCATAACTTTGTGCTCGGTTGTCAGAATGTCTATTATAATATGTTTTCGGAAAGGGATTTTCGTGCTCTATGGCGTGGCAACCAGGGGTTCCCCGGTTGATGCCGTTTACATCCTCAAAGTTGTTGTTTTAATGGATGTGTTCTTGAGGTTTACATTTGCTGTCAAAAAGCACTGAACAAACAGTCCGCGAATAAGCATACGGACGAGCTGATGAACAAGCAGATGGACGAGCAAGAATTCAGCTAAGACCAAAGCTCAGACAATCAGCTCGCGTAGGAGCAAATCTGCACGCTTCAACGAGCTCATTGCAGCATTACAGGCTCACAAGCTGCTCAGACATCCTGCGCAACCAACCTGTTCGACTATACTGCGCGACCAGCTTACGCGATCTCTGCTCGAACAATCAGATCGCTGACACTGTCTGAGCACCAGTTCGCCCAGACCAGAGTCTGCTCGCTGGTGCAACATCTGAACGCTGAAGTAGTCTGCTCGCTGGTGCAACATCTGAACGCTGAAGTAGTCTGCTCGCTGGTGCAACATCTGAACGCTGAAGTAGTCTGCTCGCTGGTGCAACATCTGAACGCTGAAGTAGTCTGCTCGCTGGTGCAACATCTGATCGCTGGAGTAAGCTGTTCAATGTGCTCGCTAGAGTTAACCAGTTGACCTTCTAGAAGGCAAATCAATTCAATTCAGGAAAGGAGTCAACTTACCTATTTTCATGCAAATCGAATCGCGACATTCTTGGCAATTGCTGCATATACGGTGGAGATAATCTTGGGAGATATTATATCAATTAATGTATATTATTTTTTGGCTTATCTGTAAGATTCCGAAACCTATTCAAATTGTAACATCTCCTCTATAAATAGAAGATCAAAATCAATGTAAAGGGGACTTCCTCTCGAGATCTCTCTCACACTGTAAAGGCAGAACAGATATAGTAATAGTGACTGCCGCCCCTAACCGGAGCCGGCACCGTGGACGTAGGCCATTCTTAAGGCCGAACCACGTAAATCTCGTGTGTTTCTCTTCTTCCTCTTTGCCTCTCTTTTTGTTTGTTTGTATTTTTCACAGATCTGCAGTCTTGGGCTTGAACGAACCAGCAAGTTGACTGAACCAGTTTCAGACGTCAACATCTTGGCGCTAGAGGAAGGGCCCAAACTGTAGCGTTTTTCTCAGTTTCCAGCAGTCATGGCAGGAGGAAGAACCAGGAGTCATAGCTTAGCGGTTGATCGGCCTGAAAGGCGAACAGAGCAGCAACACCGCGTATCTCATTCCCTTCCCGATGCAATCGCTGAAGGAGAAAATCTTTCAGCCCCTCGCCAGCCAGCGTCAGCAGTCCCTGTGGCTGGGGGGCTTCAGGAATGGAACCAGCGACAGGAGGCGCTGGGAAACATGATGCAGCAACTTGCAGAAACAGTCAGATTATTGGCTCAGGTCCAAACTCAGAACGTGCCCATACCTGAAGGTGCTGAGCCCAGAAATTCCCAGCAACCGCGAGAACAGATTTCAGCTCGGGAAAGGCCCGCCAGGAGAGCCTCGCGATCTGTTAACTCTCCCATTCTCCCGAACTCTCGTGTAAGAGCTGACAATCGTCGAGTTCGAGCAGAAGAAGTGGAAGATCAGCGACGAGCAGAGTGGCACCGAGCAAACAGCTCGCAGGGCCATGGAAGCATACCGAATCACCGTTCTCCGAGTCGTGAGCACTTAAGGGAGTTTAGGCCAGAAAATCCGATGGTAGAAGAGCTCTTCCAAAGGATCCGCCGGCTTGAGGCGCGACGGGAAGGTAACGAGCAGAGGGGTCAGCATAATGGAAGAACTCCTCTCGCCTTGGATATCGAGCTCGAGCCTCTGCCTCCCAGATTCAAAATCCCTAGCATTCCTCAATATGATGGGGACGCAGACCCGTATGACCATTTGGACGCGTTCAACATTCAGATGGATCTGCAGACCACCAGCTCGTTGGTCAAGTGTCGTGTCTTTCCAGCAACCTTCGGGAACATTCCTCGAGCTTGGTTCAAAAGTCTCCCAGATCGCAGCATAGGCAGCTGGGACGAGTTTCAAAGGAGATTCATCAACCAGTACAAGGCTCTGAAGAAGCAACTCGCACCTTCATGCCACCTCGCCACTGTCTTCCAACAAAAAGATGAATCGCTAAAGGACTATCTTGCCAGATTTAGAAGCGAGGTCAACAAGGTAGACAGTCCTTCAGATGAAACCATCCTGACAGCGATTTCAGCTGGTCTCCGCAAGGATGGAAAGCTGTATAAAGATATATATAAGTCCCCAGTCAGAGACTTAGGCGAGTTTTATGAGCGAGCTGCCAAGGAAGTCGGATGGGAAGAAACCTTTGGCTCAAGGAAGTCTGAACAGAAGGATAAAGCTAATGATTCGGATCAGTCCGAGAAAAGAGATCTTTCGAGTTTTCAGATTGCTAAGAGGGCCAGAAAAGAGTCCAGGCCTAAGCGACCTCATCATGACAGTTGCAGCCCCTTGTCGGATACTCAAGACAGGATTTATGCAGCTGAGAAGGACAGGGAAGACTTTGGGGATCCCAATCCCATGAGATCCTCAGTCCGTAGCAGAAACCAGAAGAAATTCTGTGAGTATCACAACGAGGTTGGTCACGACACCTCAGATTGCCGGGAGCTGAGAGACGCCATTGAAAATCTGATCAAGCAGGGTCGACTGACTGACTATGTGGTCCAGCGGACAAACTAGCGACCTCAGCAGCCAACATGACAGCAGTCTCAGCAAGCTCTCAATCCAGAACGTGAACCTATCGTAAGAAAAATCCCCACAGCTCCATGTTTGGTAACTTTCTGAGCTCATGCTCTTACATGTTAACATTTTCCGCTTTATGAATATGAATAAATTATGTTTGCTGTGCCGTGATTATTATTATCTTTATGATAAGTTGCCTTGGCCAAATAAACAAAGTGGGCTATGTTGCCGGGTGACGACCCCCTGGGCGTAGCTCGCAACCTATTACGCTGTTGTCGGGTGACGACCCTCTGGACAGCCTTAACCGCCCACGCTGTTGTCGGGTACGACCTCCTGGATGTAGCCTGCAAATAATTGCACTATGTTGTCGGGTACGACCTCCTGGACAGCTCGCGGGTAATTAAGCCATATTAATTCAGATTTCTATCCCCTAAAGCACAGCAGAGTTTCAGACCTCCTCAACTCTCGCTATGTCGCCGGGTTGCAACACCCCCTGGGCGTAGCTCGAGAGGTCAATTGTTACTAATGATTATCTTTGAGTCCACGGGAAACTCACGTGCTCAGATAGAAGCAACCAGCACAAATTGAAGTAAAGCTGATACATTTCAAACAAAGGCGCCCAGATCTGCTCGCCCAGAATCTACTCGCCCAGATCTGCTCGCTCAGAATCTGCTCACCTGCGCAGAACACTTTATTCAGCCCGAGTTTGCCTAATCTTAGTTCCTCTTCGTCTTCAAAGGAACTCAAGCCTGAAGTCTGATAAGGCCAGCATGATGCGGAAAATGTGCAGAAGGTAGTATACATACCAGCTTTTACCAGTCAGAGTAAAGCTCCTAGCCCGCAAGCTAACTAAGAGCTGGGGGGCTTGTGTTGTAAGTATTTTTGGGCTATCCCAAGTGGGCTGATAAAAGCCTAGAGGCCCAATAAGATAACCCGCTAAGACCGCCCCAATAGACAAAAGCTCGGGCTACTAGTCCAAAGAAATGGGCATAACTTTGTGCTCGGTTGTCAGAATGTCTATTATAATATGTTTTCGGAAAGGGATTTTCGTGCTCTATGGCGTGGCAACCAGGGGTTCCCCGGTTGATGCCGTTTACATCCTCAAAGTTGTTGTTTTAATGGATGTGTTCTTGAGGTTTACATTTGCTGTCAAAAAGCACTGAACAAACAGTCCGCGAATAAGCATACGGACGAGCTGATGAACAAGCAGATGGACGAGCAAGAATTCAGCTAAGACCAAAGCTCAGACAATCAGCTCGCGTAGGAGCAAATCTGCACGCTTCAACGAGCTCATTGCAGCATTACAGGCTCACAAGCTGCTCAGACATCCTGCGCAACCAACCTGTTCGACTATACTGCGCGACCAGCTTACGCGATCTCTGCTCGAACAATCAGATCGCTGACACTGTCTGAGCACCAGTTCGCCCAGACCAGAGTCTGCTCGCTGGTGCAACATCTGAACGCTGAAGTAGTCTGCTCGCTGGTGCAACATCTGAACGCTGAAGTAGTCTGCTCGCTGGTGCAACATCTGAACGCTGAAGTAGTCTGCTCGCTGGTGCAACATCTGAACGCTGAAGTAGTCTGCTCGCTGGTGCAACATCTGATCGCTGGAGTAAGCTGTTCAATGTGCTCGCTAGAGTTAACCAGTTGACCTTCTAGAAGGCAAATCAATTCAATTCAGGAAAGGAGTCAACTTACCTATTTTCATGCAAATCGAATCGCGACATTCTTGGCAATTGCTGCATATACGGTGGAGATAATCTTGGGAGATATTATATCAATTAATGTATATTATTTTTTGGCTTATCTGTAAGATTCCGAAACCTATTCAAATTGTAACATCTCCTCTATAAATAGAAGATCAAAATCAATGTAAAGGGGACTTCCTCTCGAGATCTCTCTCACACTGTAAAGGCAGAACAGATATAGTAATAGTGACTGCCGCCCCTAACCGGAGCCGGCACCGTGGACGTAGGCCATTCTTAAGGCCGAACCACGTAAATCTCGTGTGTTTCTCTTCTTCCTCTTTGCCTCTCTTTTTGTTTGTTTGTATTTTTCACAGATCTGCAGTCTTGGGCTTGAACGAACCAGCAAGTTGACTGAACCAGTTTCAGACGTCAACATCTTGGCGCTAGAGGAAGGGCCCAAACTGTAGCGTTTTTCTCAGTTTCCAGCAGTCATGGCAGGAGGAAGAACCAGGAGTCATAGCTTAGCGGTTGATCGGCCTGAAAGGCGAACAGAGCAGCAACACCGCGTATCTCATTCCCTTCCCGATGCAATCGCTGAAGGAGAAAATCTTTCAGCCCCTCGCCAGCCAGCGTCAGCAGTCCCTGTGGCTGGGGGGCTTCAGGAATGGAACCAGCGACAGGAGGCGCTGGGAAACATGATGCAGCAACTTGCAGAAACAGTCAGATTATTGGCTCAGGTCCAAACTCAGAACGTGCCCATACCTGAAGGTGCTGAGCCCAGAAATTCCCAGCAACCGCGAGAACAGATTTCAGCTCGGGAAAGGCCCGCCAGGAGAGCCTCGCGATCTGTTAACTCTCCCATTCTCCCGAACTCTCGTGTAAGAGCTGACAATCGTCGAGTTCGAGCAGAAGAAGTGGAAGATCAGCGACGAGCAGAGTGGCACCGAGCAAACAGCTCGCAGGGCCATGGAAGCATACCGAATCACCGTTCTCCGAGTCGTGAGCACTTAAGGGAGTTTAGGCCAGAAAATCCGATGGTAGAAGAGCTCTTCCAAAGGATCCGCCGGCTTGAGGCGCGACGGGAAGGTAACGAGCAGAGGGGTCAGCATAATGGAAGAACTCCTCTCGCCTTGGATATCGAGCTCGAGCCTCTGCCTCCCAGATTCAAAATCCCTAGCATTCCTCAATATGATGGGGACGCAGACCCGTATGACCATTTGGACGCGTTCAACATTCAGATGGATCTGCAGACCACCAGCTCGTTGGTCAAGTGTCGTGTCTTTCCAGCAACCTTCGGGAACATTCCTCGAGCTTGGTTCAAAAGTCTCCCAGATCGCAGCATAGGCAGCTGGGACGAGTTTCAAAGGAGATTCATCAACCAGTACAAGGCTCTGAAGAAGCAACTCGCACCTTCATGCCACCTCGCCACTGTCTTCCAACAAAAAGATGAATCGCTAAAGGACTATCTTGCCAGATTTAGAAGCGAGGTCAACAAGGTAGACAGTCCTTCAGATGAAACCATCCTGACAGCGATTTCAGCTGGTCTCCGCAAGGATGGAAAGCTGTATAAAGATATATATAAGTCCCCAGTCAGAGACTTAGGCGAGTTTTATGAGCGAGCTGCCAAGGAAGTCGGATGGGAAGAAACCTTTGGCTCAAGGAAGTCTGAACAGAAGGATAAAGCTAATGATTCGGATCAGTCCGAGAAAAGAGATCTTTCGAGTTTTCAGATTGCTAAGAGGGCCAGAAAAGAGTCCAGGCCTAAGCGACCTCATCATGACAGTTGCAGCCCCTTGTCGGATACTCAAGACAGGATTTATGCAGCTGAGAAGGACAGGGAAGACTTTGGGGATCCCAATCCCATGAGATCCTCAGTCCGTAGCAGAAACCAGAAGAAATTCTGTGAGTATCACAACGAGGTTGGTCACGACACCTCAGATTGCCGGGAGCTGAGAGACGCCATTGAAAATCTGATCAAGCAGGGTCGACTGACTGACTATGTGGTCCAGCGGACAAACTAGCGACCTCAGCAGCCAACATGACAGCAGTCTCAGCAAGCTCTCAATCCAGAACGTGAACCTATCGTAAGAAAAATCCCCACAGCTCCATGTTTGGTAACTTTCTGAGCTCATGCTCTTACATGTTAACATTTTCCGCTTTATGAATATGAATAAATTATGTTTGCTGTGCCGTGATTATTATTATCTTTATGATAAGTTGCCTTGGCCAAATAAACAAAGTGGGCTATGTTGCCGGGTGACGACCCCCTGGGCGTAGCTCGCAACCTATTACGCTGTTGTCGGGTGACGACCCTCTGGACAGCCTTAACCGCCCACGCTGTTGTCGGGTACGACCTCCTGGATGTAGCCTGCAAATAATTGCACTATGTTGTCGGGTACGACCTCCTGGACAGCTCGCGGGTAATTAAGCCATATTAATTCAGATTTCTATCCCCTAAAGCACAGCAGAGTTTCAGACCTCCTCAACTCTCGCTATGTCGCCGGGTTGCAACACCCCCTGGGCGTAGCTCGAGAGGTCAATTGTTACTAATGATTATCTTTGAGTCCACGGGAAACTCACGTGCTCAGATAGAAGCAACCAGCACAAATTGAAGTAAAGCTGATACATTTCAAACAAAGGCGCCCAGATCTGCTCGCCCAGAATCTACTCGCCCAGATCTGCTCGCTCAGAATCTGCTCACCTGCGCAGAACACTTTATTCAGCCCGAGTTTGCCTAATCTTAGTTCCTCTTCGTCTTCAAAGGAACTCAAGCCTGAAGTCTGATAAGGCCAGCATGATGCGGAAAATGTGCAGAAGGTAGTATACATACCAGCTTTTACCAGTCAGAGTAAAGCTCCTAGCCCGCAAGCTAACTAAGAGCTGGGGGGCTTGTGTTGTAAGTATTTTTGGGCTATCCCAAGTGGGCTGATAAAAGCCTAGAGGCCCAATAAGATAACCCGCTAAGACCGCCCCAATAGACAAAAGCTCGGGCTACTAGTCCAAAGAAATGGGCATAACTTTGTGCTCGGTTGTCAGAATGTCTATTATAATATGTTTTCGGAAAGGGATTTTCGTGCTCTATGGCGTGGCAACCAGGGGTTCCCCGGTTGATGCCGTTTACATCCTCAAAGTTGTTGTTTTAATGGATGTGTTCTTGAGGTTTACATTTGCTGTCAAAAAGCACTGAACAAACAGTCCGCGAATAAGCATACGGACGAGCTGATGAACAAGCAGATGGACGAGCAAGAATTCAGCTAAGACCAAAGCTCAGACAATCAGCTCGCGTAGGAGCAAATCTGCACGCTTCAACGAGCTCATTGCAGCATTACAGGCTCACAAGCTGCTCAGACATCCTGCGCAACCAACCTGTTCGACTATACTGCGCGACCAGCTTACGCGATCTCTGCTCGAACAATCAGATCGCTGACACTGTCTGAGCACCAGTTCGCCCAGACCAGAGTCTGCTCGCTGGTGCAACATCTGAACGCTGAAGTAGTCTGCTCGCTGGTGCAACATCTGAACGCTGAAGTAGTCTGCTCGCTGGTGCAACATCTGAACGCTGAAGTAGTCTGCTCGCTGGTGCAACATCTGAACGCTGAAGTAGTCTGCTCGCTGGTGCAACATCTGATCGCTGGAGTAAGCTGTTCAATGTGCTCGCTAGAGTTAACCAGTTGACCTTCTAGAAGGCAAATCAATTCAATTCAGGAAAGGAGTCAACTTACCTATTTTCATGCAAATCGAATCGCGACATTCTTGGCAATTGCTGCATATACGGTGGAGATAATCTTGGGAGATATTATATCAATTAATGTATATTATTTTTTGGCTTATCTGTAAGATTCCGAAACCTATTCAAATTGTAACATCTCCTCTATAAATAGAAGATCAAAATCAATGTAAAGGGGACTTCCTCTCGAGATCTCTCTCACACTGTAAAGGCAGAACAGATATAGTAATAGTGACTGCCGCCCCTAACCGGAGCCGGCACCGTGGACGTAGGCCATTCTTAAGGCCGAACCACGTAAATCTCGTGTGTTTCTCTTCTTCCTCTTTGCCTCTCTTTTTGTTTGTTTGTATTTTTCACAGATCTGCAGTCTTGGGCTTGAACGAACCAGCAAGTTGACTGAACCAGTTTCAGACGTCAACATCTTGGCGCTAGAGGAAGGGCCCAAACTGTAGCGTTTTTCTCAGTTTCCAGCAGTCATGGCAGGAGGAAGAACCAGGAGTCATAGCTTAGCGGTTGATCGGCCTGAAAGGCGAACAGAGCAGCAACACCGCGTATCTCATTCCCTTCCCGATGCAATCGCTGAAGGAGAAAATCTTTCAGCCCCTCGCCAGCCAGCGTCAGCAGTCCCTGTGGCTGGGGGGCTTCAGGAATGGAACCAGCGACAGGAGGCGCTGGGAAACATGATGCAGCAACTTGCAGAAACAGTCAGATTATTGGCTCAGGTCCAAACTCAGAACGTGCCCATACCTGAAGGTGCTGAGCCCAGAAATTCCCAGCAACCGCGAGAACAGATTTCAGCTCGGGAAAGGCCCGCCAGGAGAGCCTCGCGATCTGTTAACTCTCCCATTCTCCCGAACTCTCGTGTAAGAGCTGACAATCGTCGAGTTCGAGCAGAAGAAGTGGAAGATCAGCGACGAGCAGAGTGGCACCGAGCAAACAGCTCGCAGGGCCATGGAAGCATACCGAATCACCGTTCTCCGAGTCGTGAGCACTTAAGGGAGTTTAGGCCAGAAAATCCGATGGTAGAAGAGCTCTTCCAAAGGATCCGCCGGCTTGAGGCGCGACGGGAAGGTAACGAGCAGAGGGGTCAGCATAATGGAAGAACTCCTCTCGCCTTGGATATCGAGCTCGAGCCTCTGCCTCCCAGATTCAAAATCCCTAGCATTCCTCAATATGATGGGGACGCAGACCCGTATGACCATTTGGACGCGTTCAACATTCAGATGGATCTGCAGACCACCAGCTCGTTGGTCAAGTGTCGTGTCTTTCCAGCAACCTTCGGGAACATTCCTCGAGCTTGGTTCAAAAGTCTCCCAGATCGCAGCATAGGCAGCTGGGACGAGTTTCAAAGGAGATTCATCAACCAGTACAAGGCTCTGAAGAAGCAACTCGCACCTTCATGCCACCTCGCCACTGTCTTCCAACAAAAAGATGAATCGCTAAAGGACTATCTTGCCAGATTTAGAAGCGAGGTCAACAAGGTAGACAGTCCTTCAGATGAAACCATCCTGACAGCGATTTCAGCTGGTCTCCGCAAGGATGGAAAGCTGTATAAAGATATATATAAGTCCCCAGTCAGAGACTTAGGCGAGTTTTATGAGCGAGCTGCCAAGGAAGTCGGATGGGAAGAAACCTTTGGCTCAAGGAAGTCTGAACAGAAGGATAAAGCTAATGATTCGGATCAGTCCGAGAAAAGAGATCTTTCGAGTTTTCAGATTGCTAAGAGGGCCAGAAAAGAGTCCAGGCCTAAGCGACCTCATCATGACAGTTGCAGCCCCTTGTCGGATACTCAAGACAGGATTTATGCAGCTGAGAAGGACAGGGAAGACTTTGGGGATCCCAATCCCATGAGATCCTCAGTCCGTAGCAGAAACCAGAAGAAATTCTGTGAGTATCACAACGAGGTTGGTCACGACACCTCAGATTGCCGGGAGCTGAGAGACGCCATTGAAAATCTGATCAAGCAGGGTCGACTGACTGACTATGTGGTCCAGCGGACAAACTAGCGACCTCAGCAGCCAACATGACAGCAGTCTCAGCAAGCTCTCAATCCAGAACGTGAACCTATCGTAAGAAAAATCCCCACAGCTCCATGTTTGGTAACTTTCTGAGCTCATGCTCTTACATGTTAACATTTTCCGCTTTATGAATATGAATAAATTATGTTTGCTGTGCCGTGATTATTATTATCTTTATGATAAGTTGCCTTGGCCAAATAAACAAAGTGGGCTATGTTGCCGGGTGACGACCCCCTGGGCGTAGCTCGCAACCTATTACGCTGTTGTCGGGTGACGACCCTCTGGACAGCCTTAACCGCCCACGCTGTTGTCGGGTACGACCTCCTGGATGTAGCCTGCAAATAATTGCACTATGTTGTCGGGTACGACCTCCTGGACAGCTCGCGGGTAATTAAGCCATATTAATTCAGATTTCTATCCCCTAAAGCACAGCAGAGTTTCAGACCTCCTCAACTCTCGCTATGTCGCCGGGTTGCAACACCCCCTGGGCGTAGCTCGAGAGGTCAATTGTTACTAATGATTATCTTTGAGTCCACGGGAAACTCACGTGCTCAGATAGAAGCAACCAGCACAAATTGAAGTAAAGCTGATACATTTCAAACAAAGGCGCCCAGATCTGCTCGCCCAGAATCTACTCGCCCAGATCTGCTCGCTCAGAATCTGCTCACCTGCGCAGAACACTTTATTCAGCCCGAGTTTGCCTAATCTTAGTTCCTCTTCGTCTTCAAAGGAACTCAAGCCTGAAGTCTGATAAGGCCAGCATGATGCGGAAAATGTGCAGAAGGTAGTATACATACCAGCTTTTACCAGTCAGAGTAAAGCTCCTAGCCCGCAAGCTAACTAAGAGCTGGGGGGCTTGTGTTGTAAGTATTTTTGGGCTATCCCAAGTGGGCTGATAAAAGCCTAGAGGCCCAATAAGATAACCCGCTAAGACCGCCCCAATAGACAAAAGCTCGGGCTACTAGTCCAAAGAAATGGGCATAACTTTGTGCTCGGTTGTCAGAATGTCTATTATAATATGTTTTCGGAAAGGGATTTTCGTGCTCTATGGCGTGGCAACCAGGGGTTCCCCGGTTGATGCCGTTTACATCCTCAAAGTTGTTGTTTTAATGGATGTGTTCTTGAGGTTTACATTTGCTGTCAAAAAGCACTGAACAAACAGTCCGCGAATAAGCATACGGACGAGCTGATGAACAAGCAGATGGACGAGCAAGAATTCAGCTAAGACCAAAGCTCAGACAATCAGCTCGCGTAGGAGCAAATCTGCACGCTTCAACGAGCTCATTGCAGCATTACAGGCTCACAAGCTGCTCAGACATCCTGCGCAACCAACCTGTTCGACTATACTGCGCGACCAGCTTACGCGATCTCTGCTCGAACAATCAGATCGCTGACACTGTCTGAGCACCAGTTCGCCCAGACCAGAGTCTGCTCGCTGGTGCAACATCTGAACGCTGAAGTAGTCTGCTCGCTGGTGCAACATCTGAACGCTGAAGTAGTCTGCTCGCTGGTGCAACATCTGAACGCTGAAGTAGTCTGCTCGCTGGTGCAACATCTGAACGCTGAAGTAGTCTGCTCGCTGGTGCAACATCTGATCGCTGGAGTAAGCTGTTCAATGTGCTCGCTAGAGTTAACCAGTTGACCTTCTAGAAGGCAAATCAATTCAATTCAGGAAAGGAGTCAACTTACCTATTTTCATGCAAATCGAATCGCGACATTCTTGGCAATTGCTGCATATACGGTGGAGATAATCTTGGGAGATATTATATCAATTAATGTATATTATTTTTTGGCTTATCTGTAAGATTCCGAAACCTATTCAAATTGTAACATCTCCTCTATAAATAGAAGATCAAAATCAATGTAAAGGGGACTTCCTCTCGAGATCTCTCTCACACTGTAAAGGCAGAACAGATATAGTAATAGTGACTGCCGCCCCTAACCGGAGCCGGCACCGTGGACGTAGGCCATTCTTAAGGCCGAACCACGTAAATCTCGTGTGTTTCTCTTCTTCCTCTTTGCCTCTCTTTTTGTTTGTTTGTATTTTTCACAGATCTGCAGTCTTGGGCTTGAACGAACCAGCAAGTTGACTGAACCAGTTTCAGACGTCAACACAATGTAACTTCTAAACCAATAAAAAAAATAAAAAGCTAAAAAAATTATAAATTGAAAGTACTTTAAAATCTTGATTGAATACACATGTTAATTTATTTATAAAAAATTCTTGCTTATAATTTTAAGTGTTGAGTGAAAAAAAAAAAAAAACTGTAAATATATGACAACAAATATATGGTATGGTGTGAGATATAGCAAAATTAAGGTACTAACTATTAAATTTATTTTAAATCGCGTATACTAATTTGTTATGAAAATTAAAGAGCATTAATAAGTTTCATAGAAACGGAAATCGGAAAAGGAAATTTAATTTAAAATTTGTATATGTTCCACGTAATTTGATTAAAATTCTCTTGCCCAAATCCAGCCGTATTCGAACATTTTAACCTATGACAACAAGTTGGGCCCAAAAGGCCCAAACCAAGGCCCAATTGAGTATCGCATTTCAATCTCACCGAACTTTCTTTGTTGTCGTCTTCCCGACGCACGCTATCTAAACCCATTACTCTCTCTCTCTCTCTTTTTTATCTCGTTCTTCCTCTTGCTCCTTTCGTTAAACCCTATAAACACCTCCCAAAACGACACCGTTTTTATTATATCAGAGGGAGCCAGGCTCGCCATGACCAACCCTTCTTCTTCTCTTCTCTCCACTACCACCACCACCTCTCCCTGCCGCCCCTTCCTCAACCCCTCCTCTCCTCCTCTACGATTCTCCCCCCACTCACTCCCCAAACGACGCCGTTTCCGCGTCTCTTTCCCTCGGAACTCCGCCACCGCTCCTGCTTCCACGTCAGCACAACAGTCTCCAACCGGCTTCGATGTTTTCGGGCCTTCCAAGGAGCTGGACGGCATCCAGCCTCTCGTTGACATGCTCTCGCCACCACTCAGGCTCGCCACCTCCGCTATCGTAGTCGCCGGAGCCGCCTTCGCCGGCTTCCAACTAGGCTTCCGCTTCGGTGGCAGCCGAAATGTCGCCATCGGCGGCGCTGCTGTCTTCGGTGCTGCCGGTGGCGCCGTCGCTTATTCCTTGAACGCCTCCGTCCCCGAAGTCGCCGCTGTCCGGCTGCACGATTTCGTTGCCGCCTGCGACGATCCTGGCGCCGTCAAGAGAGAGGACATTGAAGCAATTGCAAAAAAGTTAGTTTTTTTTTTTTTTTTTTTTTTTAAATCAAACTTTTTTTTTTTCTATTTAATTGTTCTATTATTTATTTATTTATTTGTTTGTTTTAATTGTTTGATATTTAAGATACGGCGTGAGCAAACAAGACGAGGCCTTCAATGCAGAGCTTTGTGATATATACTGCAGGTGAGTCATTTTCGAAACTTTGTGTGTGTGTATATATATATATGTAAATTGCATTTGAATTAAACAAGAAAGAAATTTTTTCTAAGAGAATGAATGCCGTAAATGGCTGTGATTAGAATTAAAAGTTAGGACGCATCATAGAAGCTCTCTCTCTCTCTCTCTACATATATATATATTATAGTTTAATTAAGAGTTTCATGGTGCTGTTATCAGGTTACTTGTCTCTTTCGATATTAATCGTGTATGATTTTAGTAGTTAGATAGATATATATGTTTATGTACATTAGTACATGTTATAATTCTGTTTAATAAGAGTTTTGATAAATGTTACTATTATTAGGCTATTTGAGTCTTTTTTAGAACTTTCTAGTTATCAATCTCCGAATTTGTGGATAATTTTAAAGGTTATGTAGATATAAGAATGCATGTCTATATATTATGATTTCGTTTAAATAAGAGTTTTGATAAATGTTAGTATTATTAGGCTAGTTGAGTCTTTTTTGAAACTTTCTCATTATCAATCTTTGAATTTATGTGTAATTTTAAAGGTTATATAGATATATGAATACATGTGTATATGTTATGAATATGCTTAATTAAGAGTTTCGATTAATGTTACTGTTATTAGTTTAGTT
Source organism: Dimocarpus longan (assembly GCA_022984855.1). Taxonomy (NCBI): domain Eukaryota; kingdom Viridiplantae; phylum Streptophyta; class Magnoliopsida; order Sapindales; family Sapindaceae; genus Dimocarpus; species Dimocarpus longan. The sequence continues at coordinate 26,309,402 of CM041013.1, forward strand.
TAGTCTTTTTTGTAACTTTTCGATATCAATCTCTGAATTTATGTATAATTTTAATGGTTACATAGATGTAGATACATACAAGTGTATGTGTTATAATTTCATTTAATTAAGAGATTTGATGAATTTTTTACTATTACTAGGTTCGTGACTTCAGTTCTTCCACCGGGAAGTGAAGAACTTAAAGGTGATGAAGTTGAAAAAATCATCAAGTTTAAAAGCGCGTTGGGTATTGATGATCCAGATGCAGCCTCCATGCATATGGAGGTAAATTGTTATGCATTTTGAAAGTGTTGATATGTAAAAATCGCTCTGGTTTTGGTCGATTGTGATGCGATATTGCTTTTGTTGGATTTTAGATTGGCCGGCGGATTTTCAGGCAAAGGCTTGAAGTGGGAGATCGTGATGGTGACATAGAACAGCGTCGGGTAATTTGTTTTGTGGTTGTGCTGGTTTTGATAGTTATAGTTAATTGAGAGTGTGTAGGAGTTGTTAATGGAGAGATGGGGCTTGACCATTGTAAGTGAATCTCCAGTGCAGGCATTTCAGAAATTGATTTATGTTTCAACTCTTGTGTTTGGGGAAGCCTCGTCGTTTCTTTTACCTTGGAAGCGTGTTTTCAAGGTCACTGATTCCCAGGTAATTATTCATCAAGTATTATGCATTTTATGAGCTACCTAATTTAAGTTATGCCATCTAAGTCCACACAAATTTGAATCGATATTAATATATTTCCATACATGTCTTCTTCCAGGTTGAGATTGCCATCCGTGATAATGCCAAACGGTTATATGCTTCAAAGCTAAAATCCTTGGGCAGGGGTAAATGACTTGTTTTGCTTTGTTGCATCTGTAACAAGTTTCAAACTGATGATTTGGCACTTAAGTGATTGATCCTAAAATCCTAATTGTAAATTCTTTCTTTTGTAGGCTCGTTTACATATTTGTTTTACATAATTCTGTAGTTTCTTGTCCGATACATGCTCCGTGTTAACAGATTCTATATACTTGAATGCACATGGGAAGCTAACAAAATTTCAAATTATGTGTTTTTAGATATTGATCCATCGCAGCTTGTTAGCCTAAGAGAGTCACAGCTTTTGTATCGTCTTTCTGATGAGGTACTTTCTTAACACCTTGTCATCAAAGTCCTATACACAGCTGACTTGTCACTCAGGCCTTTTCGTGGCTGTCATATAACTGTTCATTTGTATGGTATATTTGGTTCTCTGCAGATTGCTGAAGACTTGTTCAGGGAGCACACACGAAAATTGACTGAGGAAATTATTTTGGCAGCTCTCAATATACTGAAGTCCAGAACAAGAGCAGCGTATGGCCACTGTTACCTGATTCTAGTTCTGCTTACGTAATTATTAAAATGTTGTAGAGCTTACTAGGACATCTGTTATATTTGGGATAATTCCTTTTACCTCCCCAATTTTATGGGTTAAGTCCAAGTGGGCTGCATTAAATTTAACCATGAGTGGGTAGAATTATGATGTGACACAATTTTAAAAGAATATTATTGATGTTTTAATCAGCATACAAGTTATATAATTAAACTGTCGTTCTTCTGTCTTTAATCACTTTTACGTCACAGCTACCTTCACTATTGTTCATGATGATAAAATCTCATAGTAGTATATTCTTCTACTTTATGTTTGCTTACTAAGAAAGGACAAAATTTAGAGTCTTTGTATAATGTTTTTCATAAATTTTGTTTTCTCTTTTCTTCAGCTTTCCATTAACCAACCAAATGTTACTTATGTGAGGTTCAACTGTTAACTTTGTGTTGCTCTGGAAACAGTGATTAAATTATGTTAATAGAATATCTTTTTCTGGTGTTCTTGCAATGTTCCATTTAGTGTTGTTTATAGGGTTTTCCTTCTTTGGATGTGTCATGTGTGGCTGCATGGTCCTGCACAGGAATAAGCATTATTTTTTGATAGGAGAATAAGCATTATGAATACATTATCCTTTCTCTTTTAGCTTTTCCTTCTGTAAGTGTGACTAATTTCAAGTGTGTGGTGCTAAACATGTGACAGCATTGTGAATAATTTATCCTTCATTTTTCGTGTTATAAGTACTGTTTTGCTTTGCCTGTAATAATTCATAGTCTTTCTTGATTGCTCTATATAATACTGAAATCTGATTTTCAGGAAGGGAGTCACACAGGTTGTGGAAGAGCTTGATAAGGTATTGGCGTTTAATAATTTGTTGATCTCTTTGAGAGAACATCCGGATGCAGATCGGTTTGCTCGTGGGGTTGGTCCAGTTTCTCTAGTAGGTAGATATGTTGTTGCATTTGATTCTGTTTCAAATATGACGTATCCACTACCTGCTATTGTTATAAATTTCCGTTGTAGGTGGACAGTTTGATGGTGACAGAAAGATTGATGACTTGAAGCTCCTTTATAGAGCATACGTGGCAGATGCTTTGTCTGGTGGTTGCATGACAGAAAATAAGGTGAATAAAAATTGTCATGACTCTCAGTATTTGATCAATTGCAAATGGCTTGCCCTATAACTAAAAGTCCAAGATTATTATGTATTATTTTGTGTCTGGTTTTTCTTGGACACTCACTGTTAAACCTTACATGTGTGGCATTATTTAAAATTATGTACTTGTATGGATCCCATAAATGCTGCATCTACCATATATTCATGATATATGGTGTTTGCCAATCACATAGGGAGCTTTCACTATCATTCGAGGTATCTATGTTGTGTTAGTCTACTGTGATGGCTACTATTAAGCTGTAGCAATTTTGTGCATGGTGGATAAGGTTATCAGAGTATGATCTGCATGTTTAATGAGCTGAGTAATAATTGCTTATATGCTTTTATCCTCAGTCCAACCTTTGTTGATTAAAGGGTGGATAGAAGGAGAAAAATGTTTAAGAAAGACAATTGAAGCTTTTGCTGTTCTTCATACATCTCTGACTTTGGAAATATCTCATATTACCTTACCATATATATATATATCTCTCTCTATATATATATATGTAAACTTCATTACTATTTAAAACTAAATTGTCTGTCTTTGTTTCTTTTTCAACTCGATGTTAAGATGCTCTTATCTGAATGAAAATGAACTAGTTGGTTTAGGCTATGTGAAACTTATTCCACTCTATCCAAAGCCATATTTGTGTAAGTTGTGCATCCATGCTTGTCTTCTACCAAGTTTCCTTTTGTATCCTTTATTGTCAAAGAAAAGAAGAAGAAAGGTGTACTAGTGTGCTTCTGATATTGTTTTGTTTGCATGTATTTATGCTAAAATAAGCATCTATAAAGATAGTTTTAAACTTCATCGGATGACCTTGCTTCAGGATGATTAATGATGTGTTTCTTGATATCAATACATGTTCCGGTTCTTCTGTGTTATTGCATAAGATGTGTTGATGTGCTGTTGGTGGATTGTGTTTGAATTTGGACACTGATTAGTTATAGTTCATATAACATTCTTCATTTCCCTCTGTGTTTCTGTAGATTACTGCATTGAATCAGTTGAGAAATATATTTGGTCTGGGAAAACGAGAGGTGGAAGCCATTACACTTGATGTTACCTCCAAGGTATATCGTAAACGACTTGCACAGGCTGTTTCTGGTGGTGATTTGGAGGCAGCAGATAGTAAAGCAGCTTTCCTTCAAAAACTTTGTGAAGAATTGCACTTTGATCCACAGAAGGCTAGTCAGATCCATGAAGGTAATCAATAATGTTGACAAGCTTACTAGTGGCCTTAAACTGTGAATGAGTGAAATCCTAGTTGGGATATCTTTTGTAAGGTGTGGAACACGAAATATATGATCAACGAATGAAGAAATTTGAATCTTGTTTTGAGATCATATTGTGCTGCGGAAGATTTCTGATGTCTAGTTTGTTTCCAGAAATTTACAGGCAAAAGCTGCAGTCATGTGTAGCTAAGGGAGAGCTGACTGAGGAGGATGTTGCTGCTTTGTTGAAATTGCGAGTCATGCTATGTATTCCTCAACAAATTGTTGAAGCAGCTCATGCAGACATCTGTGGCAATTTGTTTGAGAAGGTTACATGTTTTTCTTTTATATCTACTTGTTTAATAAGAACTCTAGTTGTTGGTGAAATATGATTTTGGAATGTCCCTTTTTTTCCGGTTTCTGTTATGTGTTGTATATTATGAGTGAAATTGGAACATGTGTTTGACTAGTTGGTAGTGCTTATCTGTCATATTCTGGTATATTCTATAGGGGTCCATGATCCAGTCGATAATTGGATCTTCTCATTGTGTCTTGACTCTTGATCAGCAAGTGCTGTGCACTTAAACCTACAATTTTTACCAGTGTGCTTTTTTAACATGGTTAGTTATTTGGCCGCCGCTTTTTACAGCAAATCAGCTAGATATCTATGTCTGCCTTTATATTTTAAATGGTAGAGTTGCCATATAAGGAAAAAGTTAAAGAGTTAATTCTCCATCTGGAAGTATTCGAGGCAATATGGAATGTATTTTGCTGCCTGTAATTGTGCACCATCTTTTTGTTCGTCTGTTAGAAACTTCTGTTATCTGTGTGGTTATACTTCATTCATAATTTTGGGTATATCAATTTCTATCAATACATGACTTGTCTTTGAAGATTTACATACGTAGCTGAGTTTGTATAAATTTATAGATTCGATTTGATAATTTAACATTGGGTTCTTGTTATTTAATTGCTGAGAGATTAAATCACATGCTTATTTATGTGGTTGCCTTTTCCAGGTTGTGAGAGATGCAATTGCTTCTGGTGTTGATGGTTATGATCCTGAGACAAGGAAAACTGTCAGAAAGGCTGCACATGGCTTGCGATTAACTAGGGAGGCTGCCATGTCTATTGCTAGTAAGGCTGTAAGTATACATTTCAGCTGCCCTATGGTGATTTTAGTACTGAATTTCCAGATTAATATGTTTCCATGTTTTTATATCTTTCACCTACTCCATGCAGGCCCGTAGGGTTTTCTTGAACTATGTGAAACGGGCTCGGACAGCTGGAAACCGAACAGAGGCAGCAAGAGAACTTAAGAAGTTGATAGCTTTCAACACCTTGGTTGTAACTGAATTGGTGGCCGATATTAAAGGAGAATCTTCTGATGCTCCACAAGAAGAAGAGCCTATCAAAGAGGAAGAAAAACAAATTGATGAGGAAGAGGAAGAATGGGAATCCCTTCAAACACTCAGGAAAATCAAACCTGACAAGGAACTTGCTGAGAAGATGGGGAAGCAGGGACAGACAGAAATAAACCTGAAAGATGACCTCCCCGAAAGAGATAGAACTGATCTTTACAAGATATACTTGCTTTACTGTCTAACTGGAGAAGTCAAGTCGATTCCTTTTGGTACTCAGATCACCACAAAGAGAGATGATTCAGAGTACCTCCTACTAAATCAGCTAGGAGGAATTTTGGGCATGACCCCTAAGGAGATTGTTGATGTTCATAGGAGCTTGGCCGAGCAGGCTTTCAGGAGACAAGCTGAGGTGATTTTAGCCGATGGACAGTTGACTAAGGCCAAGGTTGAGCAGCTCAATGAGGTGCAGAAGCAAGTTGGCCTGCCTTCTGAGTATGCACAGAAAATAATAAAAGGCATAACAACCACAAAAATGGCAGCTGCAATCGAAACAGCAGTTGGTCAGGGGAGATTAAACATAAAACAAATTAGAGAACTTAAGGAATCTGGTGTTGATTTGGACAACATGATCTCTCTGAGCTTACGGGAGAACCTCTTCAAGAAGACCGTGGATGAAATTTTCTCCTCAGGCACTGGAGAGTTTGATGCGGAGGAAGTCTATGAGAAAATCCCATCTGATCTCAACATTAACATTGAGAAGGCTAAACATGTAGTCCATGAGCTTGCTCGGAATAGGTTGTCGAACTCCCTTATTCAGGCCGTTTCACTGCTAAGACAGAAAAATCGAAAAGGAGTGGTATGGAACTTATCAATAAACTTGTTACTTCTACGTTTTCATGTTATTAATCAGAAAAGCTCATGATCACAGCATGCTACGCTGCCCAGAATCTGACTTGATTTTGCTTTTCAGGTTTCATCTTTAAATGACTTGCTGGCTTGTGACAAAGCTGTGCCTGCCGAGCCATTGTCCTGGGACGTGCCTAATGAGCTATCTGATCTATTTGCTATATATGCGAAGAGTGACCCGGCACCAGAAAAACTGTCGCGCTTGCAGTACCTTCTAGGCATAAGTGATTCAACAGCTGCTGCTCTCCGGGAGATGGGAGACACATTACTTTCCATTGGATCAGAGGAGGAAAATTTTGTGTTCTAATATATGAAGTAGGTGTGAGAAACCACACTGAGAAGGTAAATTAGTTTTCTGCTTGACTTATTCTTTTCTTAAGTCATCGTTTTTTCCATCAGAAATGAAGGGAAAAAAGGATTGTTGTATGATTGTTAGGGACAAAAATGCAATATGAGTGACGAAATTTTGAGTAAAAATTGATGTAGAGATTTTTACTTTTTTGGAATATTTGGCTGGTTTTTATGGAAATAATAATAGGTATTCATTTGCTTCTAGTTTACACATGTTTTCTTGAAAATTTGATTGTTTATTCTTTTAATCTATTATATATTTTGTCCAATCAAAGAAGCCACAAACTTGATAGAGTTTTATTTCTTGTTTACTTTAGATATTAGAAGAGAAAATTTAAAAATAAATAAAAATAAAAAAGAGAGAGAGTGTGAGAGCTCAGTAGCACTTCAATTGTTTTCTACGATTTGTATATTTTTTTTTCAGAGAAACAAAATATGTACAACTAATGCGAAATTAGTAAAGAAATTTAGATAATCTAAAATCTTTTTGTTTTAAATACACTGTTAAGGATTGTCTGAAAAAATAACTTTTTCTTCCAAGATATCAAATGAATTCTGGATTAAACTAAATTTAGCTTTGATTTGAAATTAACTTTGTTTCTTCCTAGATATCAAATGAAACATGGATTAAACTAAATTTAGCGTAGATTCATTGACTAGTTTAGCTGAATTACCATCCTTTCAATTAATATTTTTACCACTTAATTTTTTCACTTTTAAATTTTTTTTTTTAATATATAATCAGTAAATTACATATTAATATAATATTCTAAAATGCAATTATTTGGTTGTAAAATTGCGGTCTATCTTCTGAGCAAGCCTAACGTCATCATGGCCCTTTTAACCTGTTCAACTGTACACCTGGACTTTGTTGACATGGAATCACTTGGATTATTGCAAAAGCCTGTCGAAGTTGATTAAGACAAGCAGTAATGCTTATGAGTTGAAATCGTTACATTCGTAAATTCTACTGACATCATCGATAATGATGTTTTAATGGTTATTTATTTTTTAATTTAAAGATTGAATAATAAATAATAATATTAAAAAATAAAAATTAATAGTGATTGAAATTTGAAATTTGCAATTTGAATGTTATGATTGTTTTTTTTTTTAATCTGAATATATAATAATTTTATTAATTTTTAAATTTAAAATCATCTGAAAATTAGTAATTTGATATTTATATTTTGTTACTATTAGTTATGATATAACTTTATTTAATATAATACACAAAATTATAATAAATTATTTAATAATTACTAAAACACTTTTATGTATATATAAATAATATTTTTATTCACAGTTAAAATATAATTAATTAGTATAGTAAAATATGTATTTTGAAAATTATATATAAATAAATTATTGTAGTAAAATAAATTAAATTTATATATTTAAGTAAAAATTAAAAAATTAAAATACTATTACAACAAAAGTTGAAATTGTAAAGTAATATATATTTTAGTTATTGTAATATTTCATTAATTATATATAAAATAAATCTGTGTAATATAAAATTATTACAAATTTGGAAATATGTTATTTTAATAAGGATAGATTTAAAAAAAATATATTTAAAAAATCATTAAATGAGTTGACATCAAGTTAAAAGTCAGAAATTATAGTTTTATTTTATTTTTTTATTTTAAGTTGTTTAACCACTTAAATGAAAAATAAAAATGATTTAATAAATATAATTGAGATTTATTAAGTAAAAAATAATAAAAACAAATTATCCTTAGTGGTAATGCTCAAATACGGTACAATATTATCAAACAATTTTGTTTTTGATTTTTTGCCCAAAAGATACGTAATTATTTAGAAAAAGAATATGTGCACGTGGATATACAATATAATGGCTCTAACAATTTTATTTGCTTTCAAAGAGAACTGAAAAAAAAGAAAAACAAAAAAAACAAAATCTTGTGACGACATTGTTTGGGTATTAGAAGATTAAACACTATATATAGGGATTTGAATATCTACTCCCACCTTATATAAAAGATACCTTTTGTTGAGATCAAATACTACGTTTAGTATTCGGATATTAACTCCTGCATAATACAAACAGAACCTCTATTCAGCCTTAATAAATAATTAAATGTGTAATTAACAACGATGTTTTAAAACACTTTACTGATTTTAGTGGTAGTTGAGATAGTTAAGGATATATAATATTAATGTAAATTCATTTATGACAATATCCAAAGAGATAAATGTATACATGATCATTATATTAAAAATTTTCTCACTTCATGATCTCACCTAATCTCATCCATGTTAATTTACCTGTATAGATCAAGACTTATGTTACTTATTTCTCAATCATTATCAGATGCTCTATTTGTGCACATATTCTTGCTAGTAATTCATCAACATAAAAACTAAACCCTTAATTGATTGCTGTTGCATGCAGAACATTAGAAAGTTAGGAGAAGGCAGCCGTCAATCCCATTCATGCCCCCCAAATGACTTAGATAAATTGACATATATGCTAAATAATGTTCAACGTTGAGGAAGCACAAGTCTCCCACTTAGTCCGCAAGTGGGCATGCTTATCTATACATGTTTTACTTTGGACAAATGCCTAAATGTCAATATGGCATAGTCATAATTAGGAAGGAAAATTTTGAATTGATCACTCTTCAATTGGGTCCAAATTCCTTTCTATCTACATTAATATGAACCTTTTAGACTATTGGTGTATTACACAATTATTATGACCCCATTGAAAGTTTTGAAGTAAGTAGGAAAAATTTCAAAGTTTGGGGGATTTGCAAACGTGATTTGCAAACGTATTACATTCTGAACTAAGTTGAATGACAGGAAGGATTAAGAAAAGTAAAAACTTTGGTTTTGGCTTAATTCATAGATTCCTTTTGACAATTTTGTTCACACTTACTTACCAACCTGCAACTACCACCACCTTTAATATTGTTTAATGACAGCAGACATTCATGTTTCTATAATCTGTGTATTCGGTTTTCATCAGCATACATATTTGGAATATTAGATATATACATAGTGAATATAAAAAAAATTAATAATTTTAATTTATAACTATTTATAAATAATATTAAAATAATATTGGCATTACAAAATTGTTCAATGTTCCACTAAACTTTAATGGTGTGTTTACTTCATGGATTCGAAAATGAGAATGGGGAATGAGATTGATTAATAGTATTTATTTGCTTAAAATTTATTTCGTAATGGGAATGAAAATGTGAGTCCTTCATCAATTTGAAGTTGTGGAATGAGAATCTCATTCCCCCCAACCTATTTGAGAATCTCATTCCCATTCCCTTTGTCAAGACGAAAAGTCTCTTATATCTTTATTTAAAAAATAAAGAAAAACCAATTTTATTTGATATTAAAAAAAATTGCATATTACAATTAAAAACCATAAACTATTTGTTTTCATCACCAATTTCTTAATTATTATAGTGGACTATTAAAATAGTATGTAATTTTTTTTTTTTAATTGTAATGTACAATTTTTTATTTGATATATAAAAAAAAAAACTGTATATTATAATAAAAAACTGTACATAATTTGTTTTTCATCACTAATTGCTTAATTATCATAGTGAACTATTAAAATAATATGTAGTTTTTTTTTTTTTAATTGTAATGTATAGTTTTTTATTTGATATTAAAAAAAACTGCATATTATAATAAAAAACTACACACTATTATAATTAATCCATTTAATTAAGGTTATTTTTGTAATTTACAATTAATCCATTCCGATTTCAAAGTAAAGTAAACATTTCAATGAGAATACTATTGATTCCGATTTCGATTCCTGCAGTTGAAGTAAATAACTTATTCTAATTCCGATACTTTATTCCGATTCCAAGTAATTTCTATTTAAGATCATTCCGATTATCATTCTGATTCCTCTAAGTGGAGTAAACGCATCATAAATCATCATAATGGTCTACATATTAAACAAAATGATTTTAAAACCAAATCAAAGGAGAAATGATAAATTAAGGAAAAAATTTGGTATTTTCTTAAAATGAAAAATAATATCATTAAATCTTATTTTTGAAATATATAAAAAAAATGAGGCTTCACATTAATTTTATTTTCCGAAGATATTTTGATAATATCCCATAAATTAATAGGGTGAAATTCTACCAATTAAACGAGATACCTTTCACATTTATAATAATAAGAATGTAGGTTCAAGTCATATACTCCTCCAATAACTCTCAAAATATAATATTAAGAATAAAGTAACAGAAATTCATTGTGACATGTTATAAGCCAACTATTTGAAATGCTTCTATTTAAATCCTTTTTTAAACAGATAATTTTTTTTTTTTTTTTTAAATTAAACAGATAAAGTTAGGTCTTAGGGATTTGAGTTGCAACTGCCAAAAAGTGCTTTTACTAATTTCCTATTAAAAAAATAAAAATATTTGGCCAAGTTCCCAGTAACATGAAAAAGTGAAAATGTCAAAGTCCAACAAGTAGTACTTCCCATCTATATATAGAGAGCGAGGGAGAAGCATCATTCACATCGATCACATTTAATAAACACAAGCGCTTCTATCTTTAGTGTCTTCTAATTAGTTTTGATCATGGCATTTTACTCTCATCTTCATAGCTTCTGCTTCATCATGATGCTTTTGTCGTTTCAGTTGGCTGTTGCTCAATTATCTTCCGATTACTATTCCACAACTTGCCCAAAAGCACTTTCAACAATTAGAACTGCTGTGACTAAAGCTGTTTTCAAGGAGCACCGCATGGGAGCCTCCTTGCTTCGTCTCCATTTCCATGATTGCTTCGTTAATGCATGTTCTCTCTCTCTCTCTCTCTCTCTCTCTCTCTCTAATTTGATAGAATGATACAATTTTTTTTTTTTGGGCATACATTTAATGTGAAAACCTGCATGTACTCTTAACGGTCCAAAGCTTGCATGCATGTAAAGCATTACAGATTATTATTGTTATTAATATTTTTAGGATTACTATAACATATCCTATAAGATGTATATTAGAAGTTTAAAGATATATAATTGTACATAAGCCTAATATAATTAATGCATCTAATCTTGAAAATAATAAAATCTAAGTTTTTAATTAGAGTCTTACCTGTCTAATAGTTATAGGTCTTTCTTAATGTGATTGCACATTTCCATTATATCCCATCATTAATTATCGCAATTATTGTTACTATCAATGGACACTTTATTATCATTTATATCGGGTTATCATTATTATTGTTTTCATCATAGTTTATTATTATATGCTTGGGTGGAATTATATTAGTTTATATTTTGAACTAAATATAGTATATCTAATGTTGAATTTATCTGCGCTTTAATTTAAGAGTTGGGATGAAGGTACATCATCTTTAAAATTCAATAAATGAGATGATATGACAAGCGATGTTTTTCTTTTTTATAAAGGTATGATACGACAAACGATTCTAACTATTTAAATGATAAAGCGTCACAAGTGCTGCATTTAAGTTAATTTAAAGTTGCAGCATGATCATCATTATGTAAAATTATCTTTCAAATGAGATTTAATTTGTATGGTTTAAACAGGGTTGTGATGCATCGGTTCTTTTAGATGACACCTCAAGTTTCAAAGGAGAGAAGACAGCAAGTCCAAATGCAAATTCATTGAGAGGATTCGAGGTGATCGATACCGTCAAATCCCAAGTTGAAAGTATCTGCCCTGGCGTTGTTTCCTGTGCTGATATTCTCTCTGTTGCAGCTCGAGATTCTGTTGTTGTTGTAAGTGAAATTATGATCACCTTAACTTTTATATATATATATATATATATATATAAATAAAGTCATCTACATTTCATTTGGATATTGATACACCTAAAACCGATTACATTATAAAATTAATTATTATATTTTATTATATTTGAGTATTACTAAACATGACTAATTATAACTAGATATGATTAATCACATATAATAATATATAATCAAATATAATTAGTAATTTTAGAATACATGTAATCATTCATCAGGTATATTATTCATCTAATTAAGATGTTCTGTCATTAATTCTCTTTCGATTTTAAACGTTGCTTGTTGAATGCAATATTTAATAATTACAGAGGAAACATATCATTTTATTTTTAATAATTAAATTCAATGAAGAGAAATAGTACGCATTTTAAAACACACCAACAGTATTTATGTAATAGTTTTTATCTCAACATATATATATATACACATGATTGAGATTTGAGAACAGTGCAATTAAAAGAACATTAGTAACTTTGACTGACAGTAAAGAGGTCAAAATTGTTACTTAAGAATATTATCTTTACCAAGTCAGCTCATAATCATACAAATGACTTTGTAAATGAAGGATGCAATGGTATATTTATCTTATAAGGCCATTGTTTATAATACATAATGACAGTCTACAAGTTCTTGATGATAGATAACTATTTAAAAGTTTAAATTTTATGTTTTTTTTTTTTCTCTCTGTGTCTCTTTCCAGTTGGGAGGGCCGTCATGGGTGGTTCCATTGGGCAGAAGAGATTCAACCACTGCCAGTTACAACGCTGCAAATTCTGGAAATCTTCCATCCCCTTTAATGAATGTTAATGAGCTTATTTCTGCCTTTTCAGACAAAGGCTTCACTGCAAAAGAGATGGTTGCTCTCTCAGGTAAGTCGCCAGTGGTATTTAACAATATATATTAGAGAGTTTTGAGTTGTATTTAATTGTGTTCGAAACAATTTCATCCCGACTATTTTTTTTTTTTCTTGTTCCTATTTAAAGAATTTCTAAAAAAAAAAATTCTTTGATATATATCAAGCTATTGAAACCGTCTAATAGTAAACTAGATTAAATTCAATTCAATTAATATGGATAACTAATTAATTGTGTCAGATGAATCATTTTATTGGTCCATGTAATTATTCTAAATATATATCCTTAGCAAAAGATAATTTTCAAATGCACTAGGTAGATGCTTGTAATGTCCCCGATTCAATAATAGTATGTATACTGTTCGACATAAAAGGAATTATATGTGGTTTCATATCATATGATATAATTTAGTAGTCAAATGCATTACATTTGGGTATTGAAGATTTTCTTAATTTCTTATAGTGCACGTAATAATGTTTAAAAATATAAATATAAATTTCTTCAAGTCTTTCAAGATCCATATATTGATGTATTAAAAGAATAAATTTACATATTTTATTAAATTTTGAATATTTGATATAGTCAAACATCATGAGGACGGAGGACCCATAAAATAAATGAATCATACTATCACAGCATATTAGCATTAGCAGAATGCATGCCTGACCTATCTGGTAGATATGTTAAATAGTTAGAACATAATCTTTATCAACTTTTTTCCATCAACAGGAGCTCACTCGATAGGCCAAGCAAGGTGTTCAATGTTTCGAGATCGACTCTATAATGAAACAAACATTGATTCAGCATTTGCTACATCACTAAAGTCAAACTGTCCAAGCTCAGGCAGCGATGACAATCTTTCTTCACTTGATGCTACAAGTCCTGTTCTCTTTGACAATGCTTATTTCAGGAACTTGGTGGACAACAAGGGCCTACTTCATTCTGACCAGCAGCTCTTCAGCGGTGGCGCCACTGACGCCCAGGTCACCTCTTACAGCACCAACTTTTTAGGTTTCAATACGGATTTCGCCAATGCGATGGTGAAAATGGGGAACTTGAGTCCTCTTACAGGAACAGATGGCCAAATTCGTACCAACTGCCATAAAATCAACTGAACCAACTTGGCTCCTAATTGTTTAATATGAACGATGTTGTTAATTTGTGTCAATGTTGTTTTGTATTGTGAATGCAATTCAATAATTGCAATGGTGTTAGTTGACTTAGACAACTGTTTCAATAGGATTACTTTTGCTAATTAATTTATGTTCGAATATGTAATGTATATGCTAAAAGCATATGTTAAAGAAGTTTATGTGTACTGTTTGAATTAGTCAGTTTAAGTTCTGACTATTCTACAATATATGTTTGTAAACTTATTTTAAAGAAATATATAAAACATGCATGTAATTTTATTAGAGCAAATTATAAATTAACTACATGGTTTGAATCCACTAACAGACAGTGTAAAATTTGTAGGTTTATTACAATTTAGTTACCTATCGTTCGTTAAAGTTAACGGTTTGACAGTGATAAAGTGAAACAAAGACCATAATGCCTTCATGTTTAAAATAAATTAAATAAAAATGCATCAAATGCCTATCGCCTATCTTGACATGGTGGAGGTGACTTGAGAAAATAAAAGAAAAGTAAAAAGTATATAAAAAATTAACAAAGAAAAAAGCAGTAGATCTTCATCCTCCATCACATTGATGGACGGTGAAGATTAATTAAGAAAAAATAGGGAAAAAAAAGTCTAAAATGGAGATCCTGATTGGATCTCTACCCATCTCTATTCAATCTGTTGGATCGAAATTCTCACTAAAACAAAAATAAAACTTTTACACTCAAAACTTCACAATACAAAACTTTGTTTTGTTTCTCACACACTCACTAGAAGTTTTGCTTCTCTTCTTATGTTTTCTTCTTCTTTGTGATGATAAAACCTCATGCAAGAGGGACTATATATAGTGCTAGAAAATTAATCTAAACCATTCAAATTAACAAATACAAATAAATCCTAACCACACAATTTCACCAACCAAACAAATACTTTTAAATTGACTCACCTAACCTTACACCTAACCTTAGAAGGTTCTTCTTGATGGACTTGGACTTGGTAATGGGCTTGCTCAAAAACAAATTTATATTTTCAACACCCCCTCTTAAACTTGTTTTACCATGCCAAGCAAACTTCTTAATCTCGCAAAATCTTCAAACTTTAGTGGTTTGGTGAAAATATCTGCGATCTGATCCTTTGACCTTACGTATTCCATTTGCATATTTCCTTTTGCTATGCATTCTCGTATGAAGTGATAACGAGTATCGATATGTTTGCTTCTGTCATGGAACACCGGATTCTTTGCTAAGGCGATGGCTGACTTATTGTCTACACAAATCTCAGTTGGTTCTTCTTGTGGCAAGCTTAATTCCTTCAATAAATTTCTGAGCCAAATTGCATGACAAACACACGAAGTAGCAGCTACATATTCGGCTTCACATGTGGATAATGTGACAATCGGTTGCTTCCTTGACATCCATGTGAAAGCTGTGTTTCCCATGAAGAATGCAAACCCACTGGTGCTCTTTCTATCATCTGTATCTCCACCCCAATCGCTATCGCTATATCCAACAAGTTTGAAGTCATTTGAAATTGAATAGAACAAGCCAAAGTCAATTGTACCTTTGATATAGCGAAGGATTCTCTTAGCTGCCTTGAAATGGGTAGTTATTGGATTCTCCATATAACGACTCACCAGTCCAACAACATAAAGGATGTCAGGTCTTGTACAAGTCAAGTACCTCAAACTTCCAACCAAACTCTTAAAGAGTGTTGGATCCACCTTTTCTGCTTCATCATGCTTAGACAGTTTGACTCCACATTCCATCGGTGTGCTTATTGGATTGCAATCATCCAACTTGAATTTCTTAAGTATCTCCCTTGCATAGCTTTCTTGGGAGATAAAGATGCCATCTTCATTTTGCTTGACTTCGATACCAAGGTAGTATGCCATCAATCCGATGTCGGTCATCTCGAATTCCTTGGCCATTGCTTTCTTGAATTCTTCAAAAAAAAACTTGGATTATTACCGGTGAAGATTAAATCATCCACATACAAACATACAATCAAAACATCTCTATCTTTGAATTTGATGTAGAGAGCATGTTCATGAGGACATTTGGTGAAGCCATTCTCTTTGAAGTATTTGTCAATCCGATTGTTCCATGCCCTTGGTGCTTGCTTCAACCCGTAAAGAGCTTTCTTTAGTTTTAGAACTTTGTCTTCGTGGCCTTTGACTTCATAGCCTGATGGTTGCTGAATGTAGACTTCTTCTTCAAGGACTCCATTTAGGAAGGCAGATTTTACATCCATCTGATGAATCTTCCACTTATTCTGAGCTGCCAAAGAAATTATTAGTCTTATAGTTTCTAATCGAGCAACAGGAGCAAATACCTCATCATAGTCAATTCCAGCTTTTTGACTATAGCCTTTTGCAACAAGTCTTGCCTTGTGTTTTTCTATCTCTCCCTTAGGATTTCTCTTTATCTTGTACACCCATTTGACACCAATTGCTTTATGTCCTTTTGGAAGTATAACGAGCTTCCAAGTATCATTCTTTTCAATGGACTTGATTTCTTCATTCATTGCATCTTTCCACTTTTTGTTTTGTACAGCTTCTTCAAAGCTCACTGGTTCGGAATCAGCAAAGAGACAGAAAAGTGTGAGATTATCAGGTTGTTCAGTTACCTCATAAAAATCTTGCAGGCTTCTTGTACGCTCCACATCTCTTTCATTCAGAAATGATGGTGGTGAGTTTCCATTATCTGTTGAGGCTGGTGATGCTGGTGGTGTAGTGGGTTCTTGTTCTGCTTGCTCCATTCTTAGTTGCTCCTCCTTCTCTTCTTCAAAGTAGGGAAGGAAACTGTAATCTTCATCATGTGTTTTCCAATTCCATGTGCTTTCTTCATCAAATACAACATCACGGCTGATGATAGTCCTTCCATTGTTTGGATTATACATCTTGTAGCCTTTAGAATAATTATCGTACCCAATGAAGATGAACTTCTCACTTTTGTCATCAAACTTACTTCTTCTCTCGTCTGGTACATGTACATGAGCTATGCTTCCAAAGACTCTCAGGTGGGAAATACCTGGCTTCCTTCCATTCCATGCTTCTTGTGGTGTCTTTCCCAACACACTTCTTGTTGGAGATCGATTTGATAGGTATACTGCGCAAGCTACGGCTTCCGCCCAAAATTCCTTCGGTAATCTTTTGCTTTTCAACATACTTCGTGCCATATTGAGAATTGTTCTGTTCTTTCTTTCTGCAACACCGTTTTGCTGAGGGGATCTTGGAACGGTTAGAGGACGTCGGATTCCATTTGCTTCGCAGAACTCTCGGAACTCTTTTGAGGTGAACTCTCCTCCTCGATCAGATCTCATTGCTTTTATCTGGTAGCCACTTTCTTTCTCCACAGCAGTTTTAAATTTCTTGAATACTTTAAAGACTTCTGATTTCTGTTTCAAGAAATATACCCACGTTTTTCTTGAAAAATCATCAATGAAGAGAAGGAAATAATTACTATTATCGAGAGTGTAACACCCTTACCCCAAATTCCCGTCTGTACGAGGATCGAGGTGTGGGATGTTACTCTTTTTCTTATTTCAAAATTTCTTTTATAAAAAAATTATCATTTTCAAAAACTCTTATTATACGTTAACGAAATTGTGACAGGGTTTCCTCTGATTTTCTGAAAATCCAAATTTAAACCTGTAGGAAAATACACTTCTAAATCAATTCATTTTCTCAACTTCCGGTTTCGGACCTCTCGTCCGTTTCCAATTCACTCCAACACACAAACATTTAACAATAAATATTTCTTTTAACATTTAAACATTTTATAAAAATAATACCATATAAAATCTTTCTCAACGGATAATTTACAGAATTTATTACAAGTGATAAACGTTAAATCCACACAACATGATTGTGGCCAAAATAGGATATTCCTACAACACAACAATGATGATTACCAAAATGATGAGGGCAGATGTGACTTGAGGGAAACTGCAGCTATTTTGTCTTTGTCTTTGCTTCAAGCCCTACTCAACTACCTACGCGCGGTAAATCCAACGCGCTAAGTCTTTCGACTTAGTGGGTGTACTCATATAATATTGAAATCATAATTATTTTCAAAATACAAGCATATATTAAAACAATATGCACGATCATAATTTATTTATCAATAAAACACACGGTACCCAATTTCACAAAATAAATCATAATCCTGTAGCTTTCCAATACATTTTATTGCAAACGCAATCACAATCGAATTCTTACAAAATCAATTATCAAATAAATTCACAAGATTTTCTTTATTCAATTTATTAGAGCCCTTCGTAAAGTCTATCACGATACCATGGATCGGCAACGGGTCTCCTGGCATTGACCACTCGGTGGCTACCCGCCAGAATAAACAGTGACCCCGGCATCGGCCGCTCGGTGAATATCCACCGGGTCACATATCACAATCTGTTTTCGTTTCAGGACCGGATACTCGGTGCCTCTTAGGGTCCATCATACAACGTCTGTGATCAATCGCAACGGTGCAGTACTGCTAATAATTACTCTATTGGCTAGCCAACTACCAATCCCCACCTACCGGTGATTAGTTTTACTAGGGCCCTTTAAAGTTTTCAAAACTATAAAATATTTACATTTTTAACACAACTTTAATCGCATAAACTTTTTATTTCATATTTAAATATATTATTCCAAATTCTTCGGGGTACCATTTGTGATCATTTCAAATGACCATTTCACCCCTAATCTCGTTATCATATCTTAATAAAATTATTATCTCATTTCTCTTATTTTTGGGACGATCCCAAAATAAGATATTCTCAAAATTTTTCATTTCAAATATTAAATCCATCAAACATACCACCAATACATCACATAATTAACATCTCAAGGCAAACAAAATGATGAAAATACCCCTATAATAATTTATACATCAATTTCGACTATAGGGGATTTTAATTGCGAAAATTGTTTCGAAATCATTTTTCTTCAAATAATTTCATCAAATAACATATAATTAATACCCAAAACAATTTAATATCTCAAACAAACAATTAAATCAACTATCACAATAATAAATATATATTAAAATTCGGAATTAATAAGCAAAATTTTTAAAAATATGAGTACACCAACCTTTGGGCTTTCTACTAGCCTCTAACAGCTCTCAATTGATCCCTAAAATCTTTAATTGAAATTTCTGGGATCAGAATCGCGTATTTCTCTACCTGGGGTTTGAAAAATTAAAGAAAATCATGCTTGAGAGGTGATTAAGCTATCATATAATATTATTGATGCTTCCTAAATATTCTAGCATGCTTATACATGAATTTCTACACGATTTGAGCTCTCAATGGGATAAAAAATTAACTTACCCGAATTTCACTTCACTGACAATTTTTCAAGTCTAGATTTAGACACCCAATAGCTTGAATGAGGTTAGATCTAGGTGTTTTGGCTAAGAAATGGGTTAAAAAGGGTTATTAAAGTAAAAGAAATAAAGAAAATAGGAAATAAAATAAAAAAAAAACAAAAATCGTACCAGAGAACGCAGCCGGCCGAGGAGAGAAGAAAATGAATAATGCCGGTCACTATGCTTGTCTTTTTATATAATTTTTTTATGCCAAATTACAATTTAGTCCTTCAAAAATTTAAAATGTTAAATCGACCCCTAAACTTTTTAAAATTCTAATTTAAACCCCTCGAATAATAAATATTCCTAACTTGATATTTTCTTTCATTTCTTATTCCATCTTAACCCCAAAACTAACTACTTTATTACCGTTATGCCACTCATTGAATTTTATTTTAATCCCACTTGAAAATAAAATTCACTATACATTTTAAAAAAAATCTTAGAAAATTTTGGGACGTTACAGAGAGAGTTTGGCTTGATTGGACCGCACACATCAGTATGGATGAGCTCGAGTGGTTTCTTGGCTCTTGATTCTGACTGTTTTGGGAAACCTTTTCTGAATTGCTTCCCAAGTAGACACCCTTCACAAAGTTGGTCAGGATGATTAATATGAGGTAGTCTTCTCACCATTTCCTTCTTAGACAACATTTCCAATCCTCCAAAGTTGAGATGCCCAAATCGAAAATGCCATAACCATGATGCATCTTTGTAACAAGCTTTCAAACACTTTGCAACATCATTTTGAATGTTCAACGAAAACATTCTATTCTTTGACATTTTCACTTTAGCAATTAAATTTTCTATGTCATCTCTTATAAAAAGACTACAATTTTTCATGTGAATATCATAGCCTTTTTCTAAAAGTTGACCTAAACTCAAGATGTTGCTTGTCATGTTGGGCACATAATAAACATTTGCAATCAATTGGTGACTACCATCTTTAGCACGAATAAGAATGTTACATTTTCCTTTTACCGGAATTTTAGAACCATCTCCAAATGAGACATTGCCACTCACAGATTCGTTGAGCTCTATGAACATGTTTTTCCTTCCACACATGTGGTTGCTCGCACCAGTGTCGAGATACCAAGTATTCTCTTGGTCACCATCATTGCCTCTATGTGCTAATAACAGAATTTCTCTCTCCTCTGCTCTTGCTTCCACAAAATTAGTCTTTTCTTCAACCTTGTTATTTGGAGTTCTACATTCTGAAGCATAATGTCCAAACTTCTGACAATTATAACACTGAACTTGAGATTTTTCGTACCTCGTGTTCGAATTGGCTCTCCCACGACCTCTTGTTGAATTTTCTCCTCTCTCATAGCTATTGTTGGAATTGTTGTTGTTATAATTCCAACCTCGTCCACGACCACGACCTGTACCTCGTCCTCGGCTTCTTCCTTTGCCTCGACCACGTTGGTATCTCTCGTGGCTTTGAATTTCTTCCTTCTCTTTGAGTTGGGACTTGAGGAGTTGTTCATTGGTACCTTGCTTCCTTTTATGCTTTTCTTCGTAAGCTTGCAACAATCCTTGAAGTTGCTCAATTGTCATGGTTGTCAAATATTTAGTCTCTTCTATCGTCACAACGATATATTCAAATTTGGAATCCAACGAGCGGAGTATCTTCTCCATTATTCTGGTATCTTCCAGTGTCTCACCGTTTCTTTTTAATTGATTAGAAACGGTTAACACTCTTGTGAAGTAGTCAGAAATAGATTCAGATGCTTTTATATGTAATGATTCAAACTCACCTCTTAAAATCTGAAGACGAACTTTCTTCACTTGTTCAGATCCTTTGCAAGAGGTTTGTAGCTTATTCCACGCTTCTTTAGCGGAGTTTGCACTTGAAATTTTCTCAAAGCCATCATCATCTAATGCTTGATAGATGAGATAGAGAGCATTTTTATCTCTCTTCCTTGAGTCTTTTAAACTATCCTTTTGAGTTTAGGATAGTGTCGACTTATCTTCTGATTCGGTGTAGCCCTTTTCTACGACCTCCCAAACATCGTGTGCTCCAAGAAGTGCTTTCATTTTGATACTCCAATTATCATAGTTGTCGTTCTTGAGTATTGGAACTTGGAAAGATACCATACCATTAGCCATACCTTTTAGTATGTTTAGAATTTCGAAATTCTGATTGCACGAATGGATTCAAAACGTCGAGAAACTTCAACCGGAACTTGAACCAAAAAGTCAACTTTTGGTCAACGGTCAACTTGGTCAACGGTCAAAGTCAACGGGACCTGTTTGGCTTTTGTCAGCAGCGGCTCGGTCTGGCTCAGCTCGGCTCGGCTTGACTCGGCTCGGCTCGGTCTGTTAACCCGGTTCAACTCGTATGAGTTGATTCAGTTTTCTGCAGCGATTTTCCGGCGGCGCGTACGGGTGCGTGGGACCTCCGATTGGGATGATTTTTGCGGCGTTGTGCTCCACTCGTCGAGAGCTTCGATTTGGTATATTATAAGACACTTAGCCTTGCTCTGATACCACTTTGTTGGATCGAAATTCTCACTAAAACAAAAATAAAACTTTTACACTCAAAACTTCACAATACAAAGCTTTGCTTTGTTTCTCACACACTCACTAGAAGTTTTGCTTCTCTTCTTATGTTTTCTTCTTCTTTGTAATGATAAAACCTCATGCAAGAGGGACTATATATAGTGCTAGAAAATTAATCTAAACCATTCAAATTAACAATACAAATAAATCCTAACCACACAATTTCACCAACCAAACAAATACTTTTAAATTGACTCACCTAACCTTACACCTAACCTTATACCTAACCTTAGAAGGTTCTTCTTGATGGACTTGGGCTTGGTAATGAGCTTGCTCAAAAACAAATTTATATTTTCAACACAATCATCTTCTTCTTCCCCCTCTATCATTCATTCAATCATTAATCAACCAATCAACTAATTAATCAATAAAGTACTACTTTCACTACCAATCTAACCTAAATATAAATAAAAGAGAGAGAAGAGCGACAAAAAGAAAGAACTAGTTCTTGGTTTCCAATCGATGCAAAACCCATAAATCTAGGTTTTTAATTGTTGGAAACTTAGATTTTTAGATGTCTAAAAATTAGAAACTCAGTTGGGTCTCTACATCACGATGGAGACCTAGATTTTGGATCTCCATTAGTGATAATGGAGACCGAAGGAAGGTCTCCATCGATGATGGGGATCCTATCATTAGGATCTCCATCATGGATCCCCATCATCGATGGAGACCCCAAGATCCATCTCCATGGTGGATTGGATTTCCACCATCCATTAGTTTTTATTTTTTATTTTTTTATTTTGACTTTTTTAAGTGATCCCTATCATCCATTAGTGTGAGGGACGGTAGTATGATGTTATTTTTAGTTTTTATTTTTTTATTTAATCTATTTTAAAATTTATTTTTATTTTATAGAAAACATCCACCATCCATCTTAAAATGAATGGTAGGGATTTATTTTATTTTTTTAATTTCTTAATTTTTAAAATTTATTTCAAAATAAAACATAAAAAGGAAGGATGAAAAGACAAAAAGACCCCCTAAGGTGTTAAAGCTAATAGTGACTAATGACAGATAGTTAAATTGTAATTACTGCATAAAGTTTACTCTATCTTTCAATAATTTCAAATTGGTTAGCTAATTTATAGTTGTAAGTGGTCAAAAGACCTATTTAAGGAAAAATTACTGATGAAACAAAGAAAAGTACAAAGGAAATTAACAAAATCGGAATGTAGGCCTTATTCAATAACAACTTTAAAAAAAGTTAAAATTCTTGATTTTTAACTTAATTACAAATCACTTAACGATATAAAATATTCTATTGTAAGTCTATCATCCCTATAATAACATATTTTCAATTTTATCCTAATTTTATATAATAAATATTTTTTCCTAATACTTATATGAAATATTTTCTTTTAAAGGAAAAAGAAACTTTTTCATCCCAAAATTTTTTAAAATTGGACTAATGTAATTTACAATTTAAACATTTACTTTTTTCAATTGCCTTTTAAATATAATTCAATTCATAGATAATTTCATTATTTTTAGTTAAATATATAAATATAATTAATTCTATTATACTTTTTAATCATATTTTAATTATAATAAATATTATAAATATTTATTTATTTATTTATTTGTATTATATTAAATAATATTCATAACAACTAATAATAAAAAAACAAATATCAAATTACTAGTTTTTAGATACTTTAACTTTAAAAAATAAACAATTTTACAATATGTTCAAAGGTGAGAACAAAAAAAAAAAAATTGTTATTCAAATTTCAACTTTTAGTCATTATTTGGTTCTTAGTATGTTTCAGTACTGTTTGGTTTTTAGATAAAAAAATAAATGACCCCTAACTTTTTCTTTTTTTTTCCCGGTTGTTTTTGGATAATTTTTAGTGATTTAATTAAAAAAAAAAAAACTTAATAGGTGTAATTAAGTACTAATAAATTATAAGTGAAAAAAATAAATAGTTTCTAAGGTTCAAGTAAGGATTCTATATCAATATTAATATGATGTTAATTTTTTACGAGAATAGATTAAGTTTTAGTAATATAAGAGAGAAAAAAAATATAATAATCTTAATAATCCATTGTTTTTTTATACTGATGTATCAATAGATTATCAAAATTTCAGTAAAAGAAAATGATAAAAAATCTTTACTCATAAGATTCTCCCCTACTAGGAAAATCTGCAATAACATTAATTACCTTCTCGAAAGTGCACATTGATTATATGTTTTTTACAATCATATTCATATACCCTTGATGTTCCAGAAGAGAACATTCAATGAACGTATTTTATTTTAGAGAGCTTCTCTATTTTCCTATTGGATTTTCTCATCACTTGGCAGATTTTCGTAATTTAATACCCGTCCAATTTTCCCACTTGCCTGTAAATTTGAACTTTGTAATAATGACAAAAGAATTCATATAGTTGACTTTTGTTTTCATAATGTCAACAATGCTTTTAAATAGAAAAAATTGCTTTAATTTGTACAAAAACATTTAATACACTTGTAACAAAAATATAGTTGGAAAAAATGGCACAAATTACCCAAAAATTTGATGAATGATCAATTTGACATGTTGGCTATAATTATATAAAACCAGGTTTTAGAAATCCAACACAAACACCCCATGCAGTTTAAATCCTCACTATCAACGGTCAAAATTACAAAAAGATCAAAATATCCTTAATTTACAATGTTTAATTAAAAAGTCAAACATTTGGATTATTTCAATTTCGAAAAATTAGAAATTTTTTTAATTTCATTTCATTTAATTTAAACCAACTAAATATTTCCAAGTTGGAGGAGATCTGCCATCTTCAGATCTCCTCTAACCGGAAAAGATCATCCTACGGTCTTCTTTAGCTCTCCTCTAGCAGTAAATCAAAGCGTGACCTGAACTTGAGATGGAGGCATCTTAGATTTGGTTTTTGAGATAAAGGGAAAAAAGTGCTGAAATTTTTAGTTAAAAATTAGATTTGGGAGTTTTGGTTGCTGGGTTTGAATGATTAATTGCTTTCTGACTTTGAATGCGCTGGTTGCTTGCTTGAATTAACTTTCCTTAGAATTGCAATAATTATTAGGGGTGAAATCGGTGTGATTGAAAAAGTAGAAATTTCGTTTTTTGCATGAAGAATAGTTCATTTCCGTAATTAAGAACTGTTTAAAATTTGTTTTCAAAATTAATTTGGGTTCTGTATTTTGAATTTTGTATTTTTAATTATTTTGACGTATTTTCTTTTTTGTTTTTAGAGGATTACTTTCATCTCCCATGAAGGCGTAGAACCCTAGGAGATTTGGGTATTGTACATTTTAATTAAATTTTCAGTTCTAAGGAAAATAATACACATTAAAAATTTTAAAGACGATGTTACACCAAACTGTTAAATTAAAGAGTATTTGCATTGGATTTTTGAAATTTGAAGTAGATTCCAAGTAACTATGACCAAATGATTTATACTAGTGCAACTTCATCAAGTGTCAAGAGAATTGGCTTGTGCAGTTTCCCCTTGATTTATTTTATCCCCGCACCCTGCAATTGCCCAACAAATATTACCTTTTAGTTATTTATGAAGAAAAGTAAAAGAAAAGCCATATCATTTAAAATTTAAAGTAATACTGTGTCTTAATATTTGTCATACTGATTTTAATCTTCATTAAAACGGGATCAAAATATAAGGAAATTAAGTTCCATTGAAAATGAAATGGAAAGGAAATAGAATTATCTTATTTGTTTGAATGAAATGTTATAAAATTATTATTATTATTATTATTTTTGTATTTGTATTTGTTAACCTAAGGAATAAGAATGATAAAAAGATAATTATAAAATATCCTCATACATATGACATGTTGAATTATGTTTTACAATATAGAAAAATATATTTAAATTGCTAATAAAATTATAACCATAAAAATTAGCATCTTTGTATTGTACAAAAAAGTCCAAAAGGTAGTTGTAATTAGTATTTAATCATATACAAGTACTTGTAATTTAATATGAATTACATTTTTTTTTTTTGGGAAAGAACTCAATATGAATTATAGGAATCAAATAAAAAAAAAAAATTAGGGATTGATTTTAGGGATAATATGAAAAATCTCCCCAGATAGTAAACTAATGATGTTTAGCACTCATTTGTTTTTGTTTTTGTTTTGTTTTGTTTTTTTTTAATTTAGTCGAACCATGCCTTACCTTAACTTTTCATCCAAAATGTTAATATGTTGCATTTAAAATCATAA
Organism: Dimocarpus longan; assembly: GCA_022984855.1. NCBI lineage: Eukaryota > Viridiplantae > Streptophyta > Magnoliopsida > Sapindales > Sapindaceae > Dimocarpus > Dimocarpus longan. Next base: position 26,335,637 of record CM041013.1, read on the forward strand.
AATGACCAAAATATCCTTATCAAAATTCTATAAAAAAATCTCTGTCATATCCTTCAAACTTATATAATGACTAAAATAACTTTTAAGTTATTAATTAATAACCAAATTAAATAAAAAAAAATTAGAAAATTAAAAAATAATTAATCATCCTCCTTCCATCTTCTAAATCAAACTTGTTCTCGTCTCATTTCTTCTATCTCATATCCTCTCATCTCTTTTCTCATTTTTTGTTTTCTTGCTTGTTTGCTGAAATACCATTTCTAAGTTTCCAATAACTTGGAAACCCATAATTTGTTTCTAAGTTGTTGGAAACCTAAATTTTTCTAGGTTTCCAACAACTAGGTTTCCAAGAAACCCAATTGATTTCATTTTAAAAACCAAAATTAAAAATGAAATCAACCAAATCAGAACCCAAAATTAAAAACCAAATAAAAAACTATAAATATTTCCTGTAACACATTAAAATCAAATCAAAACCAGTAACACAACCCAAATCAAAAGTAATACATGAAAACTTAAAAACAAAGAAAATTAAAAACATCAAAACTTAAAAACTAAATTCCTGAATTAAAAATAGAGAGAAGATGAAGGGTTGCTTCATTTTCATCTAATCTGTTCCATCTCCATTTAAGATGAAATCAGTTGGCTCTATCACCAACCACTACCCTATCTATCAGGAAGGCTCGATGACAAATCACATTTCGGTCGATGATGACTTTATCGGCTCAAAAATTTGAACCTAAGGGCGGTCCACTAGTTGATGATTCGGGATTTGGGTGATCAAATGGTGGAGTGGAGGTAGGTTGATTAGGGATTTGGGGTGGTCAACTAGTGATGGAGGGTTTTTATATTTTTTGTTTTTCTAATTTTTGTTTTAATTTTGTTTTAGTTTAATTAAAATTTTTATTTTTGTTTTAATTTAATTAATAGAGTTATTAAAATAATTAAAATTACTCTTCTAATTACCATTATATCCTTCAAATTTAACACTAACCAAGTTTTTTAAACGGTAGGGGGTGAACAGTCTATTAAAAAAGAAATCGGGTGCCATTTGTCAAGGCAGTTTTTTCATAATATCCCTTGAGTTTATCCCCATCATAAAACTTAAAGATATCTCAAATAAATAATAATAATAATAATAAAGAAAAACCATATCATTAAAAGTTTAAAATATTACTATAATAACACTGATAGGAGTTAGATTTGTTTAAAAAGGAATTAGAGGCTGTTTTTTTTTTTTTTTTTCACTTATAACTTAATTATGCTGAATTACATCAATTAAATTATTTTAATTTATTTTGTTAAGTAATCAGACCACTTAAAACTACTTAAAAACAATTGAAAAAAAAAAGCTAGAATTATTGACTTTTAACTTAATTGTAAATTACTTAATAATATTTAAAATAATCTATTACAAGTCTATCCTCTCAAAATAACATATTTTTAATTTTATTCTAATTTTATATTATAAGTATTTTTTCCCTAATACTTATATGACCTAATCTTTTTTTCTTTAAGAAAAAAATTCTCTCATCCCAAATTTATAAATATCAAATTACTAATTTATAGATAATTTTAACTTTTAAAAACAAATAATTTGATAGCATATTTAAAGGTGGGGAAAAAAATATCATTTAAATTTTAAGTTTTAGTTACTATTCAGTTTTTAGTAAATTTTAATACTATTCAATCTTTAGATAAAGAAAAACAAATGACCCTGTAGTATCGGTCGAAGAGGGCAAAATATTTAAGATCCCAATTTGTTTATTTAAAAATGTTAGGAATTGGGCTCAATTAAATTAAACAAATTTTTGTTATTTAAGAGTTAGATTCAATAGTTTAAAACTAGCACAAATAATTAAAAAGCCCAATCATGGTTTAAGGAAGAAAATTATTAAATGAACCAACATTGGCTATTAAGTGAGCCCAAGTCTAGAAGTTAGATTGGCTCCAATCGCACCCCACTTGCTTTCTAAGTTAGGAAATAAAAAAAAAAAAAGGGAAATAAATTACAAGTTTCCAAGTGTCCATTCCACCATAATTTTTCAAGTTCAGTTCTTATTTCCATTTGGAAATTAAATTAGTTTATATAATTGATTTTGTAATTTTTCTTTAGAAATTGAGATTTGTGTTGCATGCGGAAAAATCTAACCTTGGATTATGGCATTAAAGGTGAATAAATAGCTTGGAAATGATTTGGGAACAAATGAATTGGTGTAAATTTATAGGTATGAAGTTGACATAGAGATTAGATATTGTGGATAAATTATAAGCATGATTTCCTATATTTGATATAAAGTTTGGCATAAGTTATTTATACGGTACTATTCACATTGAAATAGGGAAATTCGGCTAAGATGGTATATTTGTGTTTAATATAACATTTGAGATGGGTATAATTATTTAGATTGTTGGAATTATAGAATTATAATATGGGAAGAGATAAACGGTGATAAGGACAAATCAGAAATTATTATGGGTTGAATAATTGAGAATATTATTTTTCGGATTTATTTTAAATTTTTAAGTTTAATGTTTGTAGGAAATATAATCCCTTCAAAGCATATGGCAAAGGCCGCTACTATTGGATAGATCGGAGGAGACGAATAGGAAAATCCAAGTGCCATGTGAATCAAGGTAGGAGAAATTCTAATCTTTAGTGTATATATGAATGTAATTAAAATGGTTTGACTATGATTTTATTGACATATTTGATATATAATTGCACGGTTTTTTTTTTTTTTTTGGATCAATGGAAGAATAATCATGCTTGTATGATGAATTGATAATATTTTTTGAAACACCATGAAATATGTTATACATGAGAATGTTATAATTTTGTATGCTATGGTTGGAACATTGATTGTGAAATTGTATCATGGAAACATTGATGTTGTGCATGCGAAATTCATGATTATGTTTCCATGTGTTGTGCTTATGTAAAGATATATTCTATGAAATAAATAAAATTGTGGATTAATAATAAGTGAAAAAAGATAGTTATGGTTCCATTGTGATGATAGTGTTGTGGTTAGATTTTATCCTTGATATCCCTAGGAACGACCTCGAAAGAGGAAGTTGCAACACTCTTCATGCTAGAAAAGATAAGGTAGCTCTGTTGTACTATGATGTTTGTTTGTTAGTACCTTTATGTAGGGGTGGACACCAAAACATGGATCCGACCCGAACAACCCGATCCGAACCGAACCGATTCGTGGGTGTTCGGATCGGATTTCATGTTAAATTTGAAGGTGTTCGGGTCATCAAACCAGAAAACATGGTGTTTAACGGATCGGATCGGTTCGGTTCCATAGGGTCAAAACCGAACCGACCCGTGAATAGGGATACATGTGTAATTTCGCATGTCCCTATATAATGTCACACACAAACCCTAGCCCAAAAAAATCCCCTCGATCTCAGTTTTGTTCCTAGTTTCTGTCGTCGCGCTGCACCGTATCCCCATTCTTCCTCCCATCGCTCGCCGACCGTCACCTTTTGTAACTGTTGTCGTTGCCGTGGCCCCGTCGTCACCGTGAGTCATCTCCAACCGTTGCTGTTGATGCCATCTGTCACCTCTAAGGCTCTAACCGTTTTCAACGCCATCACCCATTTCTTACTGTGACCGTGGCCGAGCTTCTCCTCGTCGGCATCGTCGCGGTGAAGCCCCTCCCATCTCTCATCTCTCATTTCTCATCTCTATCGCCGCCGTGGAGTACTCCTTATCGTAGTCTTGGCTGTCAATCTCTTTTTCTCGTCGGCGTCATCGTGAAGCAAAAGTCCCCATCAACTCTTCTCGCAGTCGCCATCACCAGCTTGGTACTCATCAATCTTTTACATATTTCAGATCTGTTTCAGTTTAAATATTTCAGATCTGTTTCAATTTCATTATTTTAGTTTAAGTTTTTTTACAGTTTTACTCATCAATCTGTTCTGGACATTGAAGCAGAGCAGTAACTTACCACTTACCAGCTTGGTCTTACCACTTACCAGCTTGGTACTTCTGATTCCGACTTTGATCCTCAGCAGCCCCAGACACTAACAATCAACCTCGTGAGACACTTCAGTTCCCATGGAAACCAAAGCCCTCCTCCTATCCACAGCAGGTGACTTTCATTACATTGCTTTCTGGGCATATAAAGTTGGTTTTTTTTGTTATAATTATGGGTTCTTAGAGTGTTTTTTGGAGTTTGTAATGGCTGGTTTGATGTTGGATGATGTTGTATGTGTGTTGATTTGATCTGGGTTGATGCTTGTTTTCCCAGTTGGGGGTTTTTTTGGTTCTGTTTGTTTCTGAGGAAGGTAGTTTCAAAGGAAAATTTCTCTGGGAAGACTTCAAACAGTATTATTTTAAGCTTAAGTTATTTAATTATATATATTTATTTATTTTGGTGTCTTTTTGTTGCATAATTTTTCTGGTTGCAAACAAGATTTAATATTAAAATATTGATAATGATATATTGATGCTCAAAGAAGGAAACTTTTCCTGGAAAATGTTTTGATGTTGAGAAATTTTGGTGTGCTCTAAGGGATTCAAATTTTGGCCCAAATATGGAAACCGAACCGAACATTGGGTGTTTGGTTCGGGTCGATTCCTCTCCCTCATTGGACTATGTTTGGACCCAAAAGTGACGACCCGCGAATTTATTATGTTCGGGTCGGTTCCAATAGGAACCGAACCGAACATGGTAATGTCCACCCCTACTTTATGTTGTGATACTTGGTTATGAATGGATTCATAGTTTATTAAATTAAAGGATATTTGTCCACTCTTTGATATGAAAGTGAGTTGACTTGATCTTGAAAATACATGTGAAACATTAATGATGATTTTCATAGAAATCATTTCTGATTTATGATATGTCTTGCATTGGAAAAATTGATGTTTGTTACGTTTGATTTTCATATAATAAATATATGTGTATTAAATATGGTAGTATGGTACATGTAGACATGACCACGGTGCGGTTCGAACCGTCCGATTCTAACCGAACCGGGTCAATTGAACCGGAACTAGAACATAAGGTTTTGGTTCCGATTCAGAACTGAATCAGAACTGTTACTGTAGCGGTTTCGGTTCCAGTTTTGAACCTAAAGAAACAGGAATCAGAACCATCGATTCAAAGAACCGATGGAACTGGAACCACTTTGAACTGACGATTTCGATTCGGTTCCGAATTTTTTTTTTTTTTTTAAAAAAACAAAAACTGTGGAACTTGACACGTGAGACGTGACCATTGGTCACCTTTTTTTTTTTTTTTTTTACATTTTACCCCCTCTTTTAATTTCTCTTTTAACCCTTCTCTTTCCTCTATAAATACCTCTCCCATTCTTAATTTTTTCTCACATCTATCTCCCTCAATCTCAACTCTCTTTCTCTCCATTAATCTCAACTCTCTCTCAATTTCAAAATATTCTCTTAATTCTCAATCTTAATTTCCTTTAATTTTTTTTAATTATATCTATAAATTATAATTTTCAATTTATTGTTTGAAGTTTTAAATTCTTAATTTATTATTTTTAAATTTCAAAATCTTAAATTTCTTATTTCTTTTGTGTATAGATTTATTTTTTTAATATAAAAATATAGTTTAATATTAATTTTTAAATTTTATTTTTATTTAAAAAAAGGTTTCGAAACCGAAACCATTATAGAACCAGAACAGGAACTATTACAGAACCGACGATTCCAGAACCGAACTGGAACCGTTTTATCTCAGTTAAGGTTCTGGTTCTAGATTTTTTAAAACCGAAACCGTCGGTTTAGAACCGAAATCGGAGTCGAACGGAACCGAAACCGGAGCCGAACCGAACCGTGGTCATGTCTAGGTACATGTTGCATAGCTTATTTTATCCACGTTTATGTTTAAGATATTATAATTATTAAAGATGAAATATGAATAAAATATTGTTTTCTTGACTTTAAAAATACTCACTATCAGGCTTGTAAGCTCATTCCTTATTTCTCCTTCGGGTTGTGGTGGTAGGTTACATAGTTTGAGTTTGCAGGACTAGAGATTTTTATTTTATGGTTGTGAAGATGGATAGTTAATTTGTATATTCTGCCCATTTGATGTATACATGGAGGATTGTAATTGCAACTGTGTTTATTTAGATTAAAATGATTAATATTGTAAAGTTTGAAAGTGATACATGTGATGTCGTATTTAAGATAATTGACATATTTTTTAATTATTTTATGAAGAGACAGAGTCTCCAATTACAATGAATTCTATTTTTGAATTTAGATTTTGTAAATGCAGAAGAAATATATTTGTCAATATGTTAACCTCAAGTCTTAAATACTATAATTGAACTATTTTCAATTAGTTTAAGTTTTTGAGTCAGATGATAACTAATATGATATCAGAATTTGGAGGTACTTGGTTCAAACTTTTTCTCCTCCCTTTATATGAAATTTCTATATCTATTACATATGTTATATGATAAAATGTGTATAGTATATGTTTGACATCTGTCATTTATCCACGTTATACGTGAGGGGATGTGTCAATATATCAATTTCAAGTTTTATATATTATAGTTAAATATTTTCTTCTTAGTTTAAACTTTTGGATTTGATGGTAACTAACAATATTTTTGGAAAACTGTGAAAATAAGGGAAATTGCACTGAAATTTTATAAGAACAGATTTCATAAAAAATATGGCTTATGAAATGAAGACTACCCGATTTACCAGATTTTTCTATTAAATTTAACAGTTTATTCGCGTACTTGGAGTCTGGTGCATGACAATTACTTTGTGGCTTATTGTTTATCATAATAATTTTAACCTTTTGCTCAATCATTAATTCACAATGAAAATAACGAAAGAGATCATTAGAAAGGGCATAAATTCCATTCCAATATTTACTAACTTTCAAGAATACGAAGTGGAATCAAATTAATTCTTTTTATAGTTTTTATTAAACTAAATTCCATTCCAATATTTACTAACTTTCAAGAATACGAAGTGGAATCAAATTAATTCTTTTTCTAGTTTTTATTAAACTAAAGAACAGTTATTCAAAATTGATTAGAAAATATTCTCATGTAATAAGGATAAATTATTTTATATGATACGCTTGAATAAGGTAAATTTAATTACATATATGTACGCGTAACTTAATATGAATTACATGAGTTCAATATAAAAGGCTTTCTACATTTCTTTTGGGAAAAAAAAAAAAAAAACCTTTCTATTTTTTTATTCTATACACACATTTACATATATAGTATTTTTACCATCAGTACTTCTTAACTTTAAAAAGTTTGGATGAATCAATCAAATTCATTTATTGTATTTTCTCTTTTAAAATAAATTCTCTCTCCTATTTTATTCAAATGCAATAGATGAATTTGATTGATTCGTTTTAACTTTTTAAATTTAAAAGGTATTAATAGGAGAATTACTATACATACACACGTATACACATACATACAAGAAGAAAACAAAACCAAAGACGATAAAGACGAGGGCTAATAAATGTGTGGTGGTCTTTCCATTGATGTATACTTTGTAAATATTTAAAAACAAAAAATATAATAAAAAGGAAAAAATCCTAAAAAAATCCTCCGACGTGTGATAATATGTCATTTTGCCAACACGTGGTTTCATTTACATCTGAAAATCACTTGACATTAAAATAAACAGTCAAAATACTCCATTGAGACATATGAAAGGATGACAATGTCATTGACGATCATAGATTCTGTGAGATAGTTGGCCATTTAACTATATGAACAGAAGCGACAATGTAATAAAAAAATTAATTAAAATATAAAAAAATTAAAATTAGTAACATTAAATATAAAATTATAAAAAAGTAGATATTTTTATTTGAAAATGGAAAAAATATATATATATAAGAACAAAATTTGTTGACCTCTCAACTCCTCTCTCTCTCTATCGTGCTCACTTTTTCTCTCTCCTCTTTTCCTCTTCTCTCTCTATCTCCAACGGTTTGACGACAGCGGTCTGGTGGGAGAGTGAGAGGGGACTACTAGGGTTAGGTTTTTGATGTCTTTATATTCTTAATTTTGCAAACATGTCAAGCTTTCATTCACTCAATTATTGCTTTTTTTTTTTTTAAATTTGAAATTATCTAATTAAATTCAGTTAGAATTGATTTGACCATTTTATCATCTAAATTGATAGATCGTTAGTTCATTGATAGAATTACTATGCAATTTAATAATTGGACTATTTTAGATATTATTTTCAATATTTGTGGCGATTTGATATTATTTTCAATTCCAGGAGATAAAATAATAATAACCCATTATATATTTTAAACCTTTTAATTAATGTCTTAACATCATATCAAAAAGCAATCCACAGTGTTGAAGCCTTTAACGTTACTTTCTGATCTTCGGACTGTTCTATTTATTTGACTGGCTAGCTTTAGCAAACAAATAGGATCAACCAAGCAATACAAATCTTACAGGACAAGCACAAGCTTATTCTGACTCGATTCTTGATTTTATTGTTAGAAAATGGGCATAAAATACTCATTTTACGGATCCATTTTTTATTGGGTTAGCGACCTTGATTGAGGTGGATCAAGATGGATTAATGAAAATAAAAAAATGGTGCTTGGATGAATAAGAATTGAATTAGAGATTTAATTTTCAAAATATAACTACTAGATTAAATGTCATAAAAGCAGTTATTGAGTTTGGAAAAGTGCATGTAACTGCAAAATTAAATTGTAGATTTAAATTTGAAATTGTAATTGTATGTATTAATTGTAAAATTGAATTGTAGTTCAATTACCATGGATTGAAAAATTGAATATTCAAATTGTAACGGCTCATCTTTCACACTTTCTCTCTATAGTTTTTGTGTTCTACTCTAGTCTAGAATTCTGATGTGATAGACTTAGGTAAAATTTAATTTGCCAAATGGTTTTCAATTTAAATTATTGTATCCTGAGTGACAAACACTAACCTTAAAGGTGTGAGGCGAATTTGTTTTAAGGACACTGTGGTTCTACATAGGTCTAGATTTATTTATTTCTTTCTTTATCATTATCAGTGTTATTATTTTAATCTTGCATCTACCCTTTTATAATTTGTTTTTAATATCAACTGTGGTGGAAATAAGTGTGGTGGTATGGAAGTACATGTGTAGGAAAGATTCTAGCTAGAAAAGACTAATTATTTAACTGTATCCATTATAACTGACCTATTTTTTTTCTAGGAATTTACGTAGTATACTATCCATAAACTATATGCACTTTTCTAGTAGATAGTGTTGATTTCAAAGGTAATGGGGTTTTACCCAACAATCTTAAAATAGATTTGTTTTGATCTCACAAAAAGTTTTGCAACTTGGTTTTTGTATTTTTTAAAAGAAAAGGAAAAATAATTTGTTTTTGGTTTGTTTCAAACACTGAAATATTTGTTTTCGGGTTTGGTACACACAGTAAAATTAATAATTTGAGTTATTATTTACGTTTCGGGTTTGCTTCAAACACTAAAATTCGTTTTGGGTTTGTTACAAAGACTAAGTTATTTAATTTGGAATTTTAGATTTATTTTAAATACTAAATATTTCTATTTGAGATAGATACTAAATTTTACCGGTTTAATTCGAATTTGTTAAGAGTTTACCAGTAACATAAATTAGTGTTTCGACACTTGATTTATTTTGTAAAAATGACACAAATACCAGATTCTACTGCTGAGAACCATATTGTAATTGTGCCCGTGGCTTTAATGCCTGCACCTATGGTTCATTTGCCTAACCCAACTATATTAGTTTCAATTCTCATGAACCATTTAAGAGAAACTAGAGAAATTCAGTGGTTTGAATTTCAAGAGGTGGTAGCAAAAGATGTTGTTCTATTTGACCACTTTTAATCTTGCGAGTTTATAAATGGAGGAAGCTCTTAAATGGAAAGATTACAAGCAAGATGTGGAAGTCATCCATGAATTGACGAATGGAACCATTTTGATTATCTTTGCAGGAATTATATCATGAATGGATTAGTTGATTCTTTGTACAATGTATACACCTTAAAGAAAATAGTTAAGGAGCTTTGAGAGTCACTTAAGAAAAAATTTAAGAACGAAGATGCCACTAAAAAGAAATTTGTAATGGGTCGATTGTTGGAGTATAAAATGATGGACTCCAAGATAGTGGTTAATCAAGTGCAAGAAATTCAAGTAATTTTGCATAAGATTCATTATGAAGGAGTGACCTTAAATGAGACATTCCAAGTTGCTACTATAATTGAGAAGCTTTCTCTTGTTTAGAAGGACTTCAAAAATTATCTCAAGCACAAATGAAAAGAGATGAATGTCAAAGAACAAATTGCTAGGCTTTGTATTGAAGAATACAATAGAGGCTCTAAAAAGAAAGAGTCAAAGTCAATAGAGTTGAAGGCAATTGTGGTGGAGCATTGTTAAAACTCTAAAAAAAAAAATTAGTCCAAGTTGAGTCTAAATGGAGGAGTTTCAAAGAAGAAATTCACAGGGAAATGCTTTAATTATAACAAAGTGGGTCACGGGTTTTGTAAGTGCAGGTTACCAAAGCAGAAGACAAACAAAGAAGCACATATGGTGGAGGACATCTCCAAAGATGAGTCCGAGATTATTCTCTATATAGTGGTTTCTAAAATGAATCTGGTTAGGTCAAATCCCAAGGAGTGTTGGATTGATACTGGTGCTACTAGACATGTATGCTTAGATAAGGAGTTGTTTACTTCCTTCCAACCAATTGAAAATGAAGAGAAGGTATACATAGGTAATTCTGCTACATCAACGATTGAAGGTCAAGGCAAGGTAGACTTGAAGATGCCTTTAGGAAAGGAGCCGACTCTAAATGATATGCTATACGTGCCAGAAATTCAGAAGAAACTAGCGTCCTGGTCATTATAAGCAAGCATGGCTTCCGCATAATCTAATAGTCAGATAAAGTAGTTTTGTCAAAATTTAGAATGTATGTGGGTAGAGGTTACATATGTAATAGGTTATTCATACTGAATGTAACCATTGTTAACCATATTAATAAAAATGAAAAATCTTCTGCTTATATGCTTGAGTCTTCTAATTTATGGCACGGTAAACTAAAACATATTAATTATGATGCATTACAGATTAACTAACTTGGATCTTATATTTGAATTCAAAATTGATTCAAAATACAAGTGCAAAACTTGTGAAGATGCGAAACTTATGTAGAGGTGCAACTAACGAGGTCATCATTTCAATCAATTGAAGGAAATACAGAACCTCTTGATTTAATGCACAACGATATGTATGATTTAAGATTTGTATAAACAAGTAGTGGTAAAATTTTTTTTATTACTTTTGTTGATGATAACACGAAATACTACTATATATACTTGCTTAAAAGTAAATATAAGGCTATAGAAAAATTTGTTCTCTATTTGAGAATCAACTTAATAAAAAGATTAAGATGCTAAGAAGTAATCGTGGTGGTGAATTTGAGGCATCATTTGCAAAATTCTGTGTACAACCAGTAATTATCCATCAAACTGTAGCACCTTATTCATCTCAGCAAAATGGTATTAAGGAAATGATGAATGAAATGTTAATAAGTTTCGAGTTGCCTCAAAATATGTAGGGGGAGACTATTTTGAGTAGCAATTATCTTTTAAATAAGATTCCCTAAAAGGAGGAAGACAACCCCATATGAGTTGTGAAAATGAAGAAAACATTACTATAATACTTATGAATGTGGGGCTATCTTACTAAAGTAGATGTACCAACACCTAAAAATGTGAAAATAGGTCCAAAAACAATTGATTGCATCTTTATTGATTATCCTCAGAATAGCAATGCATATCAATTTCTTGTGTATAAATATGAAATTTCATATATACACGAGAATACAATAATGGAATTTAGGAATGCATTGCTTTTGGAACATGTATTTCTAAGTGGATCCATGGAAGAGTCAAGTTCGTCTAAAAGAACAAGTGAGACTCTAAAAAAAGAACAGTAATATGAGGATGAACCTCGATGCAATGAAAAAATTAATATTGAAAAGCTTTTTGGTCCTGATTTTTGACTTATTTACTAGAAAATGAGCCTCAAATCTTCAAAGAAGCTGTAACCTTTACTAAAGGACCTTTGTAGAAGGAGGTCATTCAAAGTGAAATTGATTCTGTCTTACAAAATCATACTTGAAAACTAGTGGATCTTTCTTCGAGATGTAAACCTTTAGGTTACAAGTGGACTTTTAAGAGAAAAATAAAAGCAGATGGATTAATTGATGAGTATAAGACTAAACTTGCAATTAAAGGTTACAAACAAGAAGGCCTAGATTACTTTGACACATATTCTCTTGTGACATGAATAACATCCATCAAAATGATTCTAGCGATTATTGCTTCAAGAAATCTTGAAGTTCACCAAATCAACGTGAAAATAGCTTTCTTAAATAGAGATTTAGATGAAGAAATCTATATGGAACAACCTAAGGGTTTTTCCACTTTAGAACAATAAAAGAAAGTATGTAAAATGGTAAAGAAGCTGAATGTCTACGCCACTTCTTAAAAGATATTTCAATGTGGTCAAAGCCTATGCCAGCAATTTGTATCTATTGTGTTAGTCAATCTACAATAGGAAGAGCACGGAGTAATATGTACAATGAATAATTCTAGACATATATGTTGTAGACATAATGCCGTGAACAACAACTTTCAACTGGGGTTATCTTTATTGACTATGTAAAGTCAAACAATAACATTACAGATCCACTAACGAAAGGGTTAAATAGAGAGTTAATTGAAAGATCATCAAAGAGAATGAGACTAAAGCCCATAAAAGAATAAGTCATTACGAAGGAAATCCAACCTAATGATTGGAGATTCTAAGATCTAGTTTTAATGGGCCTATCTACTTGTAAATACTTGGTTGTATTATTATAGAGGATATTTTTTTATTTGTTAAAGGTTGTCCTCTTGTCTATTCTTATGATAAAATAGTGATGCCCGTAGGAGTTAGGATAAGCTAAGCTTTTAATGATCCTTATGCGTCAGAAATCCGAGTGGAGTAATACGAATTACTCTAAATTAAGAGATCATCTATGTGAGAGAAAACTGGAGTCACTTTTAAAGAGAATTGTGAGGGCTCATTTTTTTAGTAACTCCAGTAGAAGCAAGCAAATATTCATGGTCAAAACGAACATAATAGTAAACACTGAATTGCATCAGAAAAATTTCTGTGTAAGGTACATAATCATTTACATCAACAGCAGAACAATTCAATGGCACAATGTCTACTGATCAGTTAGTAAAGAATATATTTTTACAAAGGAATGTTCAAAGGTCAAAACCTAACCTATGTAGATTTCAACCGTTGAAATCTATCAATGATGCCGTAAGCATTTCTTCTTAACCTTTTGTCTTATTCTCTGTCAATTTTATTCAAAAGGGGGATTGTTAGAAAAATGGGCATAAAATACCCATTTATGGACCCATTTTTTATTGGTTAGAGATCTTGATTGAGGTGGATCAAGATAGATTCATAAAAAAAAAAAAAATGGTGCTTAGATGAATGATAATTGAATTGAAGATTTAATTTTCAAAATATAATTGTTGGATTAAGTGTCATGAAAGCAGCTATTCAATTTGAAAAAGTGCAACTACAAAATTAAATTGCAAATTTGATTTTTGAAATTGCAACTCTAAGTATTAACTATAGAATTAAATTGTAGTTTTAATTGTCATGAATTAAAAAATTGAATATTTAAATTGTAATTGCTAGTGTTAATTGCAAATATGAATTTTCAAATCTTAAATGTTGATTCGATTTAATGACTAGTATTAAATCAGTTGTAACCACCCCTCCATGGAGACTATAAATTGGCTCCTAACTTAGAAGAGAAGACACAATCAAACTTGAAATCTCTTGATATCATCTTCATCTTTCACACTTTCTCTCTATACTTTGTGTTTTTCTACTTTAGTATAGAATTTTAAAGTGATAGATTCAGGTATGATTCAGTTCGTTAGATGGTTTTTGGTTTTAATTGTTGTATCCTGAGCAACAAACACTAACCTTGAAGGTGTGAGATGAATTTATTTTAAGGACGTTCTACTTAAGGCCCTCCTTTTTCTTAATCATTATTAGTGTTATTATTTTTAATCTGGCATTTGCTCTTTTATAAGTTGTTTTTAATATCAAGTTGCAATTTGTTGCTGGAAATAAGCGTGGTGGTATGGAAAATGTGTCTATATGACCGACTTCTCTTTCCTGAAAACTTATTTGATGTATTATTTACAGGCTATATGCATTATTCTAGTATGGAGTTTTGATTCCAAAGATGACAGGGTTTTGCCCAACAATTATTTTGGCTCAAAACCAAATTTTGTTGTAGATTTATGTATATAATGGGAATCGGTATGATAGTATCACCAAGTTGAGTATGTATTTAAACGTTAGCTGGACTATATCCTAAGCTACTTTTTCTATCTTCTACCAATAAGATAATTAAATCTGACCGGCATCAAATTACGAAATCTACTTTGATGTGACTTTTAAATTAGTAATTTAAGTGCAGAAAAATCAAATTTTGTTGCAGATTTATGTACATAATGGGAATCGATACGATAGTATATGTCACCAAGTTGAGTATGTATTCGAACGTTTGCTCGACTAGATCGATCCTAAGCTACTTTCTCTATCTTACCAATAAGATAATTAATTAATTAGGAATATGAATGGCATCAAATTATGGAGTCTACTTTAATTTGACTTTAAATTAGTAATTTAAGTGCAGAAAAATCATATACATTTATATATATAGTTGTGATAACTAACAGGTTATACCTACAACAATAACTAGTTATTTCAACATTACACTAAAGAGAAGTAACTTTCGAATTTCATAATAAGGGACAAGCAATTGTTTTCAAATTTATTGTGCATTAATTGAGACTACTGGATACTGATTAAAATTTCTAGTAAAGATAAAAGAAAACTATTTGCCTGAAACTTGGACAAATGGCATATTCAAATTGATGTTAAACTACAAAAATGAAGTTGGTGAACGTAATTGGATTAGTGTTCCAAAACTCGACTGGATCGATCGATTTTTCATCGGTGAATCAGTAACCAGCACTGCATCGATCCGATAACCCTCAGATCAGAGGTCCTGCTTGTTGGAGGTGAGTAACCGGCCGAAAATAACCCCAAACACCACCAAAAAAACATGGTTCCAATTGACTAAACATCCAAAAAACAACAAGAAGAAACAAATCGTAGAGACAGTGACAGAGGAGTGTGAGAGACGGGTCGGTGCGACATCGCCACTCAGGTAGATGAGGTCAGGTCAAGCTTGTCATCTTTGCCATTCATCACCATCACCCTCGCTACATACTTGAATGAAATAAAATGAGAAGAAGAAGAAGAAAAAGAAGAAGAAGCCCGACATTTGAGAGAAAGAGAAAGAGAAAGAGAGAGAGAGAGAGAGAGAGAGAGAGAGATGGAAGCTATTGAAACAGGTAGGGTTCGTATGAGTCTATATATATATATATAATAGAATAAATTACACAAATCTCTCTTAGGTTTAATAAAATTATGCCAATACCCAAGTTTTGGCCCTTAATGTTTAAAAAAAATACTAGTTTATGCCCTCAGATTTTAAAAAAACAATAATTTTCTCCTAAAACGCTACTTATCGATTAGTTGCTGATTACTCTTGAGTAACTGATAAAGAGCTAACTGTCATCTCGTCAGTTGATTAACAAATAATGATTTTTGGAACCATGAATTAGATATGTTTAATTTGGGGCATGTAATTATAAGGATACATTTAATTTTGTGCACATAATTGCATAGAAATATTTTTATGGGATTGGACTCGATAGGATTAAATTAGACTAGACTGAACTAAATTAATACAGTGATGGAGTGCAGTTGGAATTTGATAAAAATAATACAATTATTTTGGTGTAATATATATATATATATATATATATTACATTTTATAATATATTTGAGTATCGATACACTTGACAACTACAATTGAATGATTGCATCTAAAATTACTAATTATATTTTATTATGTATTAATTATATCTAATTACAATTAAATGAGTTAGATCATATTTATAATAATTGATTATGTTTAGTTGCAATTAGATATAATAAAATATAATAATTAATTTTAAAATGTAATCGGTTCAGGTATATCGATACCCAAGTATATTGTAGACGATATATACCTACAACCATAAGTTATTTCTACATTACACCGAAGAGAGGTCACTTTCGAATTTCGTAATGCAAAACTACCAATTGGATTGAAATATGTTTATGAAATTGGACTCAATAGGAATAAATTGGACTAGATTGAAATAAATTAATACATGCAGTTGGAATTTGATAAAGTAATACAATTGTCTTGGTCTAACTTGGGATTGAACAAAAAATGATTATATTTTATGTTTGATATTATGAGATTAATTACTATTAAATTATATAAATTAATATATACATAAAATAATTATATTACTTATTATAACAAAATTATTTACAATAACAAAATAATATTTATTTTTATTTAATAAATAAAAACATTTTATAAACTATATTTATAATAATACTTTTATGAAAAGTATTAATTATAAAATAAATTTTTAAGTAATATTATATTTTTATATTATATACAAAAATAATATAAATTCAAAATATTATTTTTAAATATTATAATAATATTATTTATATATATATATATATATAGTCTTGCATTTACAAGACTATTTAGTTTTTGTTTTATTCTATTCTATCAAGTGGCAAACCATGGATTGGGATTGGAGTCCCAATTTCTTTTCTGATGCATCGAATAGAGATCACAATTCCATCTGCAAACCCATAGATTTTCACTCAGAAAAGACAAGTGAAATTAATTAAATGGGTTCATGGATGGGCATGAATATTAAATTTCAAATCTAAAGTACTAGATTCGAGTCTGAGATAAAATCTATACCTGCACCTTGAACCCATAAAACTAAAAAAAAAGAAATTATTAATATATATATATATATATATATATGTGTGTGTGTGCGCGTTATATGCGGCTGCGTGCGCGCACGTGTTTATACACTCAAAATGATATATAAAATGAAAACCGAAACCAGAGGCTCTAGCTGACCGATAGTCATCACTCATCACTCTCTCACACTTCTTAGCCCAGCGAACCGACCGTCTCTCCTCTCTCATATCTACCCTTCATTAACTACCCAAGACCCGGTGTTCTGGCTCTCCTTTCTCCAATGTTCTATGGCAGCGTTAACCTTTCGACAGAAAAAATCGAGCAGCGATCTCCCCCGTTGGAAGAAGATCCACACGTTTGGAGATTCTATCTCTTCTCCCCCTCTTTCCCTCCTTCATAGATTTGGTGTTGGTATGGGGTGGTTCTTGGGCTGCTGTTTCACATCTGGGTCTCGTAGACCTTGTGGTATTTATATGTTGTGGGTCTGCGGGTGCAGGGTGTAAAATATGCTTGCGGGTTAAGGCAAACTCATGCTAACCCGACTTATTTCCGTTCTTAGCACCAAACACCAGAGAAACTTTTATTTCATTTTAAATATAAATCCGTTACCCGACTATATACTATTACATTCTTGTGCACCTTAACTTCAATAAAATACAAATCTTACAATTCTAATTGTTATTTTATTTTGTAATACTTATATTTTCAGTTATCAAATGTATGCATCTGCGTATCCTTTTTATTTATAACTTAATTATTAGTTCATTTTGCATGGAAAAAGTCTGATCCTAATTTTAAAAATCAAAATGATAAATAGTATACTAACTTAATAGGCATCTTTTGTAAATTAAGATTATAAAGAAATTAAAGTAAGATATTTAGATAAATACAGATAAACTAAAATATATAAAAGAATTTTTATAAATATTACTGCTCAGAGATAAGTATCATTGGGCCGTGGCCCAAGTAATTCCTACAAATATGAATAATGTGTATAAGAAATTATATCTAAAAGGTAAAGGGTAAGATTATATATATATATATATATATATATATATGATTCCTTTGGTGTATTTAAGGTCAAGGTTATAAATATGTGGTACGGTATTGTACGAGTACTTTATCCTGATATGGTATAATACATTCAGTATGCATTAGAGGAGTATATATATGCTAAGTGGTTAAAAAAAAAAAACTGGTTTTTAATAGTTGTTTTTTTAAAAATTATTTATTAACATTTATTAAATTTTTTCATATTTATTATATATTAAATAAATATTTACGTTTTATTTTAATTAATTTTTTTTTAATTTTTTAATGTTTTATTATATACATAAGTGCGTGTCTATGAGTGTGTTTGTTTGTTTGTTTTTTTCATTTCATAGCAGACAATGCATTAAATGAAATTGAATGTCCATGTAAGCAACCGACTATCTAAGCGGTTAAACCTCTCTCTCTCCTTTTTTCGTTTTTCTCCATCTTTAATCTTCCTCTCTCATCTTCTTCTTTATGGTGTTCGCCAACAAGCCATTCTATCTCTTTCTTCATTTTTTTTTCCGGTGGCACACATCATGTCTTCACATACACCAAAAAAAAAATAAAAAAAAAAATAAAAAAATTGAAGTCGAAAAAAAAAAGGGCAGATCTTCAATGTTTCCATGATAAATCAACTCTAAAATGTTAAACCATCACAACAGCATCAATCCAAACACACACAAAAACAAAAAAAAACCAACAAAATCAAACCAACAAAACCATCACCAGTCTCTCACAACAAAAATAAAATTAAAGATATTAAAAAGAAAAACCTATCAACAACCTTCAACAAAATCACACCTCTAAAAGTGTGTTTACTTCATGGATTGAGAAATAGGAATGAGGAATGAGATTGATTGATAGTGTTTACTTGCTTAAAATTTATTTTGTAATGAGAATAAAAATGTGAGTCGCGCATCAATTTAAGGATGTGGAATTCTCATTCCCATTACGTTTACCAAGACAAAAAATTTCTTATAACATTCTTTAAAAAATAAAGAAAAACCAATTATATTTGATATTAAAAAAAACTGCATATTATAATAAAAAATTGTACATAATTTGTTTTTCATCACCAATTTCTTAATTATCATAGTTAACTATTAAAATAATATGCAGTTTTTTTTTTTTTTAATTGAAATGTACAAATTTTTTATTTCATATTAAAAAAAATACATATTATAATAAAAAAATGTATATCATTTATTTTTCATCACCAATTTCTTAATTATCATAGTGGACTACTAAAATAATATGCAGTTTTTTTTTTTTTTAATTGTAATGTATAGTTTTTTATTTGATATTAAAAAAAAACTGCATATCATGATAAAAAATTACACATTATTATAATTAATCCATTTAATTAAAGTTATTTTTGTAATTTATAATTAATTCATTTCGATTCTAAAATAAAGTAAACAACTCAATGGGAATACTACTGATTCCGATTCTGATTCCTGCAGTTGAAGTAAACAACTTATTCTGATTCCGATACTTTATTCCGATTTCAAGTCATTTCGATTCCAGATCATTCCGATTCTTTTAAGTGAAGTAAACACGCCATAAATCACAACCTCTACTTCCATCACCAACACAGCCACCACCTTCTACTCTACCGTCCTCCACTTGTTTGAACTTGAAAAGGGAAAGACCAAAGACAATGAACAAAACAAAGGTGACAACGATGTCGAATTTAAACTTGAAAAAACGAAAAGGTAGCGGCTGGACTCTTTGAGGCTGGTCTCGATGCGGCGGTCAATCTTTCGAGGGAACAATGCGAGATTTGAACTTGAAAAAGGGAACGGTGTCGGATTTGAGGTTGGACAATTTTAGGCTGTTCACAACTAGTTTTGTAGGTAGAGACGGAGGTCTCCATTCTCCTCACTTAAATCTAGGTTTTTTCTTTTTGATTTTTTTACAACTTTTTATTTTTTTAGTTTGATTATTTTTTGTTTGATTTTTAAGTTTAATTCTTTCTTGTTAGACTTTTTAAGTTTGATTCTTTTTTGTTAGACTTTTTAAGTTTGATTTTTAATAACTGAAATCTCGATGTGGCGGTCGAACCAAACACAACAAATCAAATTTCATTAATGTTATTATTTTTTTTCCCCTTGAATGAACAAGTAGTTAACTTAAACTTCTTTAATAAAAGGATAAACTAAAAAATAGGATTACGTGAGGATCTTAACTCATCCACGAAATAGTCTCATCAAGTTAAATATGTATGTAAATGCTTATTTGACTTCATCTAAGGTATTCATCTTTCTACCAATAAGACAATATATTTTACATGTTTTTCAGAAATGAAGGAATCTGATGGGCATTAAATTAATGGAGGCGACTTTAGTCCAACTTTAAATTAGTGATTTAAATGCAAAAAGGCTTACCCTCAAACCATCTGTAGCTGTATAAATTAGAAGCATCGACGATGCTTAATTTAAAACCAGTTCACATAATTTGTAAAGCATCACCGCTCTGATCTCTTTTCTCTCACATGGCTAGTCACTACAACACTTCCTTCTCGATTGAGAAAAAAGAAGTTGTGCTAGTAAAACCCTCAAAACCAACACCACCTCCACATGCTCTGTCTCTCTCCACCTTAGACAATGATCACAATCTTCAGATTCTACATCATACCATTTATGTCTACAAATCAAACAATCATGCCATTAGTTCCATCAATGTCTCCTCCATGAATGGCCACTCTCATCATCTTGATCATGAACTAAAGCATGATAATAACCAAATAGAGCCGGCTAGCGTGATTGAAAAAGCTCTCTCAGATATTTTGGTTTTCTACTATCCACTGGCTGGAATGATGAAGAGGCAAAGTGATGGGAGGCTTCAAATAAACTGCAGTGCTATTGGGGTACCTTTTCTGGTGGCAAATGCTGATTGCCAACTCTCTTCTCTTCATTACTTAGATGGGATAGACATTGAAACAGCCCAAAAGTTTGTGTTTGATTTCCCATCTGACCCTAATGAAGGTGAACACCCACTGGTCTTACAAGTAACCAAATTCACTTGTGGAGGTTTCACAATTGGGTTAGGGCTGTCACACTCGGTCTGTGATGGGTCCGGTGCAGCTCAGTTCTATCGAGCCATGTCTGAGCTTGCGAGTGGGAGGAGTGAACCATCAACTAAACCTATTTGGAAGAGGGAGATATTGGTGGCCAGACCTGCTCCACAGCCTCTAGAATTCATTTCTGATCCAGCTTCTTTGGTAACTTCACCGTTTTTGCCAACTGATGACCTTTTGCATGAATGTTTTAATGTGAATGCAGAGAGCATCAAAAGTCTCAAAACGGCTTTGATCAAAGAATGTGAAGGAGATCATGATGATCATGAGACTGAAGGAAATCTATACTTCACCACCGTCGAAGTGCTCTCTGCCTATGTTTGGAGAGCAAGATTTAGGGCTTTGAAGCTGAAACCAGATGAGAAGACTATTCTATGTGTGGCCATGAACATAAGGCGACGTTTGAATCCACCCCTGCCTGACGGATACTATGGAAATGCATTCATCCCCGGAGAAGTGGTTCTAACAGGGAAGGATCTCAATCAAAAGCCACTTTCCGAAACAGTGAAGCTCATCAAAGAGAGCAAGAGATCTCAATCTACAAACGAATACATTTACAAAGCTCTTGAAATTTCGGAGAGACAAATAGAGATGAATGTCAAATCTGAAGCCACTGGAGCTAAAATGGTTTTGTCAGATTGGAGGCAACTTGGCTTGATTGAAGACACAGATTTTGGATGGGGAGGTCCAGTGAATCTGGTTTACTTGCCATGTAACATAGATGGTTATGTGGACTTGTGTCTCTTTTTGCCTCCAAATAATGTGAATCCTTCTATGAAAGGCGGGGTTAGAGTTCAAGTCTCACTTCCTAGAGCTGCCATGCCCAAATTCAAGGAAGAAATGGATGCTCTCAAGCTTGAAGCTGATAATGATAACGATTGTGCCTGAACCATCATGTTATTACTTTGGCTATTACATTTTTTTTATGTTTTCACTAGTGTGCCGAATCGCGTTATGTACGTGAATGTTTCTACAATATTATGGTTTTTTCCTCAATTAAAAGTACTTTTGTTCAAATTTAATCATTAAATAAAGGGTCATTTGTTTTATCACTTTTCACTTAATGAATTTATATTAAACATATTAAGTGATTTTTATTTATTTTTTAAATGGTCAAACCACTTAAAACTACTAAAAATTATCGAAAAAAAAAAATTACAAGTTCTTACTTTTAACTGAATGAAAAATCACTTAATGATTTGTTAAATATATTATTCTAATTAATCTATCATTCCCAAAATAATATATTTTCAAATTTATCTTAATTTTACATTATACAGATTTCTTTTAAATGTAATTAATAAAATATTACAATGACTAAAATATATATTATTTTACAATTTTAACTTTTGTTGCAATAGTAATTCAACTTAAGAAAATATTTAATTTATTTTTATTTAAGTATATAAATTTAATTTACTTTACTATAATAATTTATTTATGCATATATAATTTTTTTTAAAAAAAAATATTTTACTATAAAAATTAATCATATTTTAATTATGAATAAAAGTATTATTAATATATACATAAAAGTGTCTTAGTATTTGTTAAATAGTTTATTATAATTGTTTGCATTATATTAAATAAAGTTATATAACAACTAATAGTAAAAAGATATAAATATCAAATTACTAGTTTTCGAATAATTTTAATTTTTTTAAAAAAATAAAATTACTATACATTCAAAGATCAGTAAAAATAAATAAATAAATAAATATGTCATTCAGATTTCAGGTTTTAATCACTATTTATTCTTCGGACAAAAAAAATAAACAATCTCTAAAGCAATCCAATGGTACTATTTTAAGGATTCAATTTATTCAAATTTATGATAACCTTAGGAATCGGTAATGATGAAAATTTTCACTGCCATGAAAGTCTATGATTTTCACTTTGCAGATGATTTGTCGGTAAATCAATAATAAACTTAAAAGATTAAAAAAAAAAAAATAGTGCAAGCCGTTTCACAGATTTAGATTTAGAAGAGATAATATTGGATTTGGAATTCTATCAGTAGCGGGAGATAATTAACAGACGTTGTGTTGGATCGAAATTCTCACTAAAACAAAAATAAAACTTTTACAACACTCAAAACACCTCACAATACAAAGTTTTGCTTTGTTTCTCACACACTCACTAGAAGCTTTGCTTCTCTTATTTTTTCTTCTTCTTTGTGATGATTAAACCTCATGCAAGAGGGGCTATATATAGTGCTAGAAAATTAATCTAAACCATTCAAATTAACAAATACAAATAAATCCTAACCACACAATTTCACCAACCAAACAAATACTTTTAAATTGCATTATTGACTCACCTAACCTTACACCCAACCTTAGAAGGTTCTTCTTGATGGACTTGGGCTTGGTAATGGGCTTGCTCAAAACAAGTCTATAACAAGTTTATATTTTCAACACCCCCTCTTAAACTTGTTTTACCATGTCAAGCAAACTTCTTAATCTCGCAAAATCTTCAAACTTTAGTGGTTTGGTGAAAATATCTGCGATCTGATCCTTTAACCTTACGTATTCCATTTGCACATTTCTTTTTGAAGTGATAACGAGTATCGATATGTTTGCTTCTGTCATGGAACACCGGATTCTTTGCTAAGGCGATGGCTGACTTATTGTCTACACAAATCTCAGTTGGTTCTTCTTGTGGCAAGCTTAATTCCTTCAATAAATTTCTGAGCCAAATTGCATGACAAACACACGAAGTAGTAGCTTCGTATTCGGCTTCACAAGTGGATAGTGTGACAATCGGTTGCTTCCTTAACATCTATGTGAAAGCTGTGTTTCCCATGAAGAATGCAAACCCACTGGTGCTCTTTCTAACATCTGTATCTCCACCCCAATCGCTATCGTTATATCCAACAAGTTTGAAGTAATTTGAAATTGAATAGAACAAACCAAAGTCAATTGTACCTTTGATATAGCGAAGGATTCTCTTAGCTGCCTTGAAATGGGTAGTTATTGGATTCTCCATAGAACGACTCACAAGTCCAACTGCATAAAGGATGTCAGGTCTTGTACAAGTCAAGTACCTCAAACTTCCAACCAAACTCTTAAAGAGTGTTGGATCCACTTTTTCTGCTTCATCATGCTTAGACAGTTTGACTCCACATTCCACCGGTGTGCTTATTGGATTGCAATCATCCAACTTGAATTTCTTAAGTATCTCCCTTGCATAGTTTTCTTGGGAGATAAAGATGCCATCTTCATTTTGCTTCACTTCGATACCAAGGTAGTATGCCATCAATCCGATGTCGGTCATCTAGAATTCCTTGGCCATTGCTTTCTTGAATTCTTCAAAAAAACTTGAATTATTACCGGTGAAGATTAAATCATCCACATACAAACATACAATCAAAACATCTCCATCTTTAAATTTGATGTAGAGAGCATGTTCATGAGGACATTTGGTGAAACCATTCTCTTTGAAGTATTTGTCAATCTGATTATTCCATGCCCTTGGTGCTTGCTTCAACCCGTAAAGAGCTTTCTTTAGTTTTAGAACTTTGTCTTCGTGGCCTTTGACTTCATAGCTGTTATGGGTATTTTTGGATTCCCCACTTGGCCCAGTAAAGGCCCATCAAAATGGTGGCCCAGGTTACTAAGACCAAGTGTGAAGCGCTATTCCTCGGCCCAGTAGGTCGGGCCCGCTAGATCGCTTCAGTATTCGACTACCAGATCGAGCCTGTCAGGAAACCAGCGAAGATAGTGTCAGATCGTCCTCATAGCGACGTTGAGGTCGCGTGCCAGTTATTGTGATGTCGAGATCGCCGGACGGCTCGAAGTCAAGGTCGTCACGACGCAGCTTTAGTTCGTTTTCTACCCAGTTCGCCCAGTTTCAATGCAAGACAGTAAAATGGCGTGTCTTGCACGATAAGTAAGGGTTTTTCACCTAATGACAGCTTAATTTCGGGAAATCTCACCAAACCAGCATGGGTTAGCAGTCAGCCCACGTGAAGTCAGAGTTGACATGTCAGAAGTCAGAAGCATTTAAAGCTCTCCAGCAGCATTTATTACGACAAGATCAGCCATTTTTATCCGTTTGTTCTCTTTGTAGCCTCTTCTCCTCTATAAATAGACAGAGGCATTTATTGTTGAAGGGATCCAGAAATTGAGAGTTTTGGGAGGCTGTTACTCTGTAAAAACGTAGGGAGAGCAAACATTTTGTGAGAGATCAACAGTAATAACAGAACAAGTGGACGTAGGCCTTTCCAAATCAGGCCGAACCACTTCAAACCTCCTGTGTTCTTTGTTCTTTCCTCTTTCTTCTTCTCTTCTTCGCCATTATTCGGTCTGTTTGTTGCAGGTCTCCTTATCAGCGCGGCATTGGGCTCAAGAATCTGGTTGGCTGGTTTACCACGTCAACAATAGCCTGATGGTTGCTGAATGTAGACTTCTTCTTCAAGGACTCCATTTAGGAAGGCGGATTTTACATCCATCTGATGAATCTTCCACTTATTCTGAGCTGCCAAAGAAATTATTAGTCTTATAGTTTTTAATCGAGCAACAGGAGGAAATACCTCATCATAGTCAATTCCAGCTTTTTGACTATAGCCTTTTGCAACAAGTCTTGCCTTGTGTTTTTCTATCTCTCGCTTAGCATTT
The DNA here is from genome assembly GCA_022984855.1 of Dimocarpus longan. Classification (NCBI taxonomy): domain Eukaryota; kingdom Viridiplantae; phylum Streptophyta; class Magnoliopsida; order Sapindales; family Sapindaceae; genus Dimocarpus; species Dimocarpus longan. The sequence continues at coordinate 26,361,339 of CM041013.1, forward strand.
CTTTTTATCTTGTACACCCATTTGACACTAATTGCTTTGTATCCTTTTGGAAGTATAACAAGCTTCTAAGTATCATTCTTTTCAATGGACTTGATTTCTTCATTCATTGCATATTTTCACTTCTTATTTTGTACAGCTTCTTCAAAACTCATTGGTTCGGAATCAGCAAAGAGACAGAAAAGTGTGAGATTATCAGGTTGTTCAGTTACCTCATAAAGATCTTGCAGGTTTCTTGTACGCTCCACATCTCTTTTATTTAGAAATGATGGTGGTGAGTTTCCATTATCTGTTGAGGCTGGTGATGCTGGTGGTGTAGTGGGTTTTTGTTCTGCTTGCTCCATTCTTGGTTGCTCCTCCTTCTGTTCTTCAAAGTAGGGAAGGAAACTGTAATCTTCATCATGTGTTTTCCAATTCCATGTGCTTTCTTTATCGAATACAACATCACGGCTGATGCTAGTCTTTCTATTGTTTGGATTATACAGTTTATAGCCTTTAGAGTAATTATCGTACCCAATGAAGATGAACTTCTCACTTTTGTCATCAAGCTTACTTCTTCTCTCGTCTGATACATGTACATGAGCTATGCTTCCAAAGACTCTTAGGTGGGAAATACCTGGCTTCCTTCCATTCCATGTTTCTTGTGGTGTCTTTCCCAACACACTTCTTGTTGGAGATCGATTTGATAGGTATACTGCGCAAGCTACAGCTTCCGCCCAAAATTCCTTCGGTAATCTTTTGCTTTTCAGCATACTTCGTGCCATATTGAGAATTGTTTTGTTCTTTCTTTCTGCAACACCGTTTTGCTGAGGGGATCTCGGAACGGTTAGAGGACGTCGGATTCCATTTGCTTCGCAGAACTCTCGGAACTCTTTTAAGGTGAACTCTCCTCCTCGATCAGATCTCATTGCTTTTATCTGGTAGCCACTTTCTTTCTTCACAGCAGTTTTAAATTTCTTGAATACTTCAAAGACTTCTGATTTCTGTTTCAAGAAATATACCCACATTTTTCTTGAAAAATCATCAATGAAGAGAAGGAAATAATTACTGTTATCGAGAGAGCTTGGCTTGATTGGACCGCACACATCAGTATGGATGAGCTCGAGTGGTTTCTTGGCTCTTGATTCTGACTGTTTTGGGAAACCTTTTCTGAATTGCTTCCCAAGTAGACATCCTTCACAAAGTTGGTCAGGATGATTAATACGAGGTAGTCCTCTCACCATTTCCTTCTTAGACAACATTTCCAATCCTCTAAAGTTGAGATGCCCAAATCGAAGATGCCATAACCATGATGCATCTTTATAACAAGCTTTCAAACGCTTTGCAACATCATTTTGAATGTTCAACGAAAACATTCTATTCTTTGACATTTTCACCTTAGCAATTAAATTTCCTATGTTATCTCTTATAAAAAGACTACAATCTTTCATGTGAATATCATAGCATTTTTCTAAAAGTTGACCTAAACTCAAGATGTTGCTTGTCATGTTGGGCACATAATAAACATTTGAAATCAATTGGTGACTACCATCTTTGGCACGAATAAGAATGTTACCTTTTCCTTCCACCAAAATTTTAGAACTATCTCCAAATGAGACATTGTCACTCACAGATTCGTTGAGCTCTATGAACATGTTTTTCCTTCCACACATGTGGTTGCTCGCACCAGTGTCGAGATACCAAGTATTCTCTTGGTCACCATCATTGCCTCTATGTGCTAATAACAGAATTTCTCTCTCCTCTGCTCTTGCTTCCACAAAATTAGTCTTTTCTTCAACCTTGTTATTTGGAGTTCTACATTTTGAAGCATAATGTCCAAACTTCTGACAATTATAACACTGAATTTGAGTTTTTTCGTACCTCGTGTTCGAATTGGCTCTCCCACGATCTCTTGTTGAATTTTCTCCTCTCTCATAGCTATTGTTGGAATTGTTGTTATTATAATTCCAACCTCGTCCACGACCACGACCTGTACCTCGTCCTCGGCCTCTCGTGGCTTTGGATTTCTTCCTTCTCTTTGAGTTGGGACTTGAGGAGTTGTTCATTGATACCTTGCTTCTTTTTATGCTTTTCTTCGTAAGCTTGCAACGATCCTTGAAGTTGCTCAATTGTCATGGTTGTCAAATCTTTAATCTCTTCTATCGTCACAACGATATATTCAAATTTGGAATCCAACGAGCGGAGTATCTTCTCCATTATTCTGGTATCTTCCAGTGTCTCACCGTTTCTTTTTAATTGATTAGAAACGGTTAACACTCTTGTGAAGTAGTCAGAAATAGATTCAGATGCTTTCATATGTAATGATTCAAACTCACCTCTTAAAATCTGAAGACGAACTTTCTTCACTTGTTCAGATCCTTTGCAAAAGGTTTGTAGCTTATTCCACGCTTCTTTAGCGGACTTTGCACTTGAAATTTTCTCAAAGCCATCATCATCTAATGCTTGATAGATGAGATAGAGAGCCTTTTTGTCTCTCTTCCTTGAGTATTTTAAACTATCCTTTTGAGTTTGGGATAGTATCGACTCATCTTCTGATTCGGTGTAGCCTTTTTCTACGACCTCCCAGACATCGTGTGCTCCAAGAAGTGCTTTCATTTTGATACTTCAATTATCATAGTTGTCGTTCTTGAGTGTTGGAACTTGAAAAGATACCATACCATTAGCCATACATTTTAGTATGTTTAGAATTTCGAAATTCTGATTGCACGGATGGATTCAGAACGTCGAGAAACTTCAACCGGAACTTGAACCAAAAAATCAACTTTTGGTCAACGGTCAACTCGATCAACAGTCAAAGTCAACGGAACCTGTTTGGCTTTTGTCAGTAGCGGCTCGGCTCGGCTCGGGTTCGGCTTGGCTCGGCTCTGATTCGGCTTGGCTCTGCTCGGCTCGGCTCGGCTTGGCTTGGTCTGTTAACCCGGTTCAACTCGTTTGAGTTGACTCAGTTTTCTGCAGTGATATTCTAACGGCGCGTACGGGCGCGTGGGACCTCCGATTGGGGTGATTTTTGCGGCGTTATGCTTCTCTCGTCGAGAGCTTCGATTTGGTATATTATAAGACACTTAGCCTCGCTCTGATACCACTTTGTTGGATCGAAATTCTCACTAAAACAAAAATAAAACTTTTACAACACTCAAAACACCTCACAATACAAAGTTTTGCTTTGTTTCTCACACACTCACTAGAAACTTTGCTTCTCTTATGTTTTCTTCTTCTTTGTGATGATTAAACCTCATGCAAGAGGGGCTATATATAGTGCTAGAAAATTAATCTAAACCATTCAAATTAACAAATACAAATAAATCCTAACCACACAATTTCACCAACCAAACAAATACTTTTAAATTGCATTATTGACTCACCTAACCTTACACCTAACCTTAGAAGGTTCTTCTTGATGGACTTGGGCTTAGTAATGGGCTTGCTCAAAACAAGTCTATAACAAGTTTATATTTTCAACACGTTGTAGTTGGGATGGAGAAGACAATTGTGCTTGTAAGATATAGAGAGAAGATATCCAGATATCTTTTACGCAATATTGATTGAACCTTTAATTTTCAACATTTTGTTTTCAAAAAAAAAAAAAAAAAAAAAATTAAAGCTCTCACCATTCACCAACCCTTTCATCAAATATTTAATAACAGTAACATAGATTTTTATTTAAAACTATGTAAATATTGCTTTAATTAGCTGACGAACGAGAACATATTAAACAATTCTTACTTTGTCATGGAATTACATACTCTATAATATACCGTATGTATTTTTCATATAATTTGGTAACTCCAGTAATGGTAGATGTGTCTGACCTGAAATTAAATACTTTAGTTAGCTAATTACGCTTCAAGAAAAAGTATTTTTTTTTTTTTTTGTTTATAAGCTTTAAAAAATATTGTAAAACCCCAATTCACAACATAGACGAAAATGTCCTTATAAACGATTGATGACGCTAACATATAAGATTATTTTGTACCAATTAACCTAATATTTGTGATGAATTTTTGAGTAAATTATGTTAATTATTTGATGTTTTTATTTGTTTATTTAGGTGAGTCATGAAGCTGGTTGGTGAGTAATTTATGATATTTTTTAAGGCAAAACGATGGGATTAATCCATTACAAAAAATCATGTCATGACCATTGACTACACATGTGCATTTAGTTAATAAAAGAGAAAATTATTATTTAGCTACATAGTTTGAAAGTTTATTCAGATGGAGCAAAAATTTCAGTTTTATTACAATTAACCCCCTACTATTAGGGAATCTCTAATAGATTTAATTATAAACAGAATAATGCGGATAAAAGATAGAAATGCCCTTATAACTGTGTTGACCCATATCTATTTTTTTATATAAATAAACTATGTTGACCTTGACCAAATAAAAAAGGAAACTGCAAAATAAAAGATTTTTTGTTTAAAAATAAATTAAACACAAAAATAAAATTTTAAAACCAAAAAAGGTCCTCCCAATTCATCGTTATTTTCCACATCCTCCCTCATCGATTAATCTTCTAACATCATCAATCCAATTGACCATCATCAAAGCAACATCCATACTATCAAACCAACCAATTTCAATTTGAACCAACCAACATTAATTGCAAACTCAAATGCCTAGATTTCGTTTGGATTCGCGATTCTTCAATCCAGTTAACCAACATCAAAGCAGCATCTATAACATCAAACCAACCAATTTCAATTCGAACTAACCAACATCAATGACAAACCCAGATGCCCAGATTTCATTTAGGTTCATGACATCACTTGCAAACCCAAATGCCCAGATTTTATTTGGGTTCATCGCAAACCTAGATGAAATCTGGGTCGTTGCTAACCCAGAAATCTATATTATTGTAGAACTTAGATTTTTGGATCAGTGACAACCCATATTTCATCTGAGTTCGTTGCGAACTCAAACAAATTATGGGTCATCGTGGAACCCATATGAAATCTGGGTCGATGGACCTAGATTTCATTTGGGTTCCGCTACAACCTAATTTTAATCTAGGTTTACGAGGAGCCCAGATGAAATCTGGATTGTCGCTGACTTAGAAATCCAGGTTCGTTGAACCCAGATTTTATCTAGGTTCGATGAACCTATATAGGGGTTTGAGAAGAAGAAGAATAAGAGAATAAGAAGAAGAGAGGAAGAAGATAAGAAAAAGAAGAGAGGAAGAACAGAAGAAGAGTTTTTACGTGGGTGATGAAAGAGAGACCAATGGGTTGAGTATGATTTAAGAGGATTTTTAATTTTTATTTAACATAATTTTATTTAATTTTTTAATTTTTATTGTTATCATTTAATTTTATTTTGAAATTTTATTTAAAAAGATAAAAGATAATGTCAAAAGATGATTTTGTATCTTATTCAGTTAACTCTAATGAAGATCCATTAATGGTGGGTGGGTAAATTGTAATAAAATAAAAAAGTTTATTCTGTTTAAATAAAGTTTTAAATTGGATAGTTAAATTGTAATTTCTGTCTCAATAAAATTTTATGTACTGCATGTTGACGTGTCTTTGGATTATTAATATTCAAGTATTTGCAATTCATGCATTTCAAATCATTTGCATGTTCGTTTGCATTTGAACATTAAATTTCATTCATGTTTACATTTGATTCCGTGTAACTGCATGACATGTTGCCTTTGATTATTAAAATCCATGAAAGTGCAAGTTGACATTAATTCATGCAACTGTTTGTTTTGTTTGCCTGTTTGTTTTTTTGTTTTTTGTTTTTTTTTTGTTTTTTTGTTTTTTTTGTTTTTTTGTTTTTTTTGTTCTTTTTGTTTTTTTAAATTCGTGGAAAGGCATATTGTTTGTCTTATTCCAAAATCCAAGCAATTGTGTCTGTGGTTGCATTTAAATCATTCTTAAATCAAATGAACGTATATATATAATAAAAATGTAAGTGCAGGTTGCTCGTAAAGTGAAGCCGCAAGTCAAGGTTAGCGGAAATGACTAGCGGCCTGACAAAAAGGTCAACCTGTGAGTAGTGAGCCGCGGTCTCGGCATACCAAATTGGCAAGGCAGACCCGCGAGCCATGGTTCGCGGATATGGGGCGTGGGAAGGCCGCGGGCCTTGGGCCATGGTAGTGAGAGGCGGAGACACGCGTATCTGGGCTGGAAAAAATAGCACAAAGTTCGGAGAAAATATTTCAAGTGCATTCCAGTGAATATTCTACAACATATTCTCTCAGTCTCATCCTACAAATACCAAGCGTTTCAGACGAATTCAATAAGAACACGGAGACAGAGACAGCGAAAACACATACCGGAGATAGAGGTCTGAAGGTAGCTGGATGATTCTAGGGCATAAAATTATATTATTTTGGGAGCCTCTCAGCCACAGTTCTCAACGCCGTTTTCAGCAGAATTTCAGCAGCCCTTGGAGAAACCTTTGAAGCCGCACAGCAAGCCATCGTCATCACACAGTTTCAACAAATTATCAACATCGATTAATGAGAATTTCTTTTCCGTTTTATTTTATTCGTTTCAATGATGTTGTTTGATAATTAAATAGAGTGTTTAGATGTAGTATGATGATGCATTAGAACCTAGATCTAGGGTTACGATATAACCCGGAATGGATGAACTCACCTATAGTAATATTATTTTAATTGAATTTTCTTTATTTTGTGTTCTATTTTATTTTGTTCGTAATGCTTTTAAATTAATTGATTACTAGTTTAAGAGATTTGATAATCTTGAATGCACTTAAAAAATATATTCATGGTTTAGATCTAAATAAAATAGCGTAGATTGTATGTGATATATAGAAATATACCAACGTAGTTTGTATGGTCATAATGAGTAGTTGATACTCCATATGTCCTAGTTAACTGATCATCATAGGAATATAGTCGATTAAGTGATTTAGGTAATGTTACTCAACCATTCGAAAGAGGTTTGTGGATTTAGAGACACTCGATCAATTAGATGATGAGAATATATTAATATAACTAAGTTAAGTGAACTGGTAGGGTGAACCAGTAACTTTAATTTTATCCCCATGGGCTGAATTTAGTTTAATTAATTAATTATTTTATTTTCACCATTTATTATTTCAATAGATTGGATAAGGTCTAGTCTTTTAGTACCTAACATCTATAATTTAGACAATTCTGGTGGGAGTAATGCTTTACTCATTACTCTATTATTTATGAACTATGTATACTTGTACGGGTTATTAGTGTATATTTTATATAGTGTTTTGTTAAGTGTTTTGCACACTAGAATTTTGCCATCAAAGTTTTGGCGCTATTGCCATTGATTGTGCCAAGTTGTTGCTAAGATTGATATCGTGGAGACTTCCTTACTTCAAACATTTCGTTTTGTTAATTATTTAATTTTTGTTTTTGTTTCCATTTGTTTTTCAGGGAATGATCTACAGGAACTACAAGTGGTTTAATGTTAGTGAGATGTACACACTCCAAAGCCCATTCTTGAGTGGTAATGAATGAAGTGGTAGAGAATGGAGTTATAATCATTGAAGTAATCATGCATCGGACCATTATGAGTTTGACTTTAATGAGCATTACTATCACCCAAATTCGAACTTTTACAGTCCAAATTGGAATGATCAATCAAGATCCAGTCTCACATATGTGGCTATTATATCCACTAGATTTTCAAAAGCATTATTGGCAGCCCTATACTCTTCCTAAAGAGAAGCAACCAACACTAGAAGAGGTGTTATTATAGTCTATAGCAAGGATGGACGATTTGCTGTAGGAACAAAATTCGACATCCTTGCTGAAGAAGAGAAATCGTCATTAGAAGAGATGTTATTGTAGTTCATGAAGACTAATGATGGTCGAATGGAGAGGAATAAAGCTTAAATGCAAAACCTTTAGACTTGAATGCAGAATTAAAACCTTTAGAATTGAATGCAGAATTTAAACGTGCAACTGGGTCAGTTGGTTATGCAGTGGTTCATAGTCAAGAAGAGACACCTCTTAGTGATACGGAAGACAACCTGAATATGAAATGTGAGGAGCAGGGCCATGCAATCGCTTGGAGCAGTGGAGAAGATTTAGACGTAGCTGAAGGAAAGGTTAATTCAGCATTTAATGCTTTCATTGATGATAAGTGGGACAAAGATGAAAAGGAAGATGAATTTGAGAAAACTCTGAGTTAAGAAGAACTTGAGAAGCTGCCTCAAGTAAAGATTACATTGTTTGTTTTGCCATTGTTGTTATACAAGAGATTTGGTTTAAGGTATTCGAACCTACTTTTGTTACACAATAGTTGGTGGATGGAACTCTCAATCGACATCAGGAATTCATTGAGGAGGAAGTGGAAGCGTAACATGGTGAATTCACAGAGAGGTTTCGTGATAAAGGGGTGACTTTTAGAGGTACTCATGCCCAACAAAATGCCACAGGTAAAGTAGCATTGCACAAAGGTTGACACGAAAATCAATAAGGTTAAAGACATATGCACGAAGAAACTACCAGAGAACCATTATGAGCTCTTGAGAGAATGAAATACTTATGATTATATTCATATGAAGAGGGAGATGCTTTAAGAAGAGACTCAAATGTTGGAATGGGCACAAGTGTTTGGAAATTCATCCTGTATCATGCCAACAAGTGTGTATCTTCGTTACTCAATATAAAATATCATGGAGCAAGTTTAAGCATAGATGGAAAAGGTCATTCCTTTGCGTAAAGACTTACCCAATAAGAGTCATAGATAAAGTCAAGTTGATGATTATAAATCAAGCATTACTTGATAGGCAACCTAAGAGGTTTTAAATTTCTTTTTGTTTAGTGTGTTTATATTTAATTTTAGGGTTATTTTCATTTTACCGAATGAAAAATATTGTCAAATCACAACTGGTTTAAAAAATAATACCCAAAATACCTCTTAGTGGTTTAATATCAGATAGTGATTTGAGGTTTAAAATGACGATTCAGTTAGTGGTTAAGGGTATATAGGTAAATGTGTTAGGAGCTTTAAATACTCAAAATAATTCCACTTATTCTCTCTCTATTATCATCTCTCTCCTCATCCTTTTTAACTCTCTAACTTTCTCTCCTCTCAACTAGCCACGGTTGCAGCTCCGTCGGCATCGGTAGTAACAACTTTGTCATTAAGGCCCAACAAATAGTTAATAAAGGTGGAATCGAAGAAATCTCTGTTCAAAAGAGTGGCACCAAAATTTGAGGCCTCTAGTTTAGGCTGGAACAAAAAGAGACAAAGATGGCATGGCTTGGCTCTCCATCGCTTCATCAATTTTTTTAATTGAATTTTTTAACATTTTTGTTTATTGAAAAAAAAAAATCTTTTTTTTCCTAGGCCTTTTTGGTTTTGATGGGTTTGATTTTTGTTGTTGCTGGTGGTTGTTTTTGATTTTTGTAGTGGTTGACAGTTATGTTGTTTTTGGTTTGGTTGTTTTAGATGTTGGTGGTTGTTATGGTGATGATGTTGATGGTTGTATGGTCATTATTTGTTGTTTTTTGTTTTTGGTTTTCGATTGAGTTGGATGATCAGTGGTTGAGTTGTGAATGGATGCTGCTAGAATCAAATCAATGAAGAAGGTGAGGCAAAGGATGGCTACGACGATGCCAACCGTGGAGAGGCATTTTTGGGTGGAGAAGGAGGAAATGGGTTTTGATAGATGTCATCTAGTTTGTTGTAGTCGTTAAAGATGTTGATGGAATCAATGATCTTCAATTCTTGATTTTGCGATTTCGAATTGGACAAATGTTGAGGTCTGTCTTTGTATTATTTGTTGCTTTTGTTCATTTGGGTTACATTGAAGAGCCAATTAAGTTCGTCATCTGAGTAGGAACCCAACTCAGATATTAAAGAGCTGGGCTGATTTTTTTATGTTAAATGTATTATATTTGTTTGTTATGATTAATATTAATTAATATTATTTTAATTATTAGGATCTGGTTTGAATATAATAATAATTATTATTGTAGTTTATTTTAATGGTTTTTAATAATAATAATAATTATTATTTTAATTAATTGAAATTGTAATTTATTTATTTATTTTTATAGAAATTTAATTTTAAAATTTTAATTTTTTTTTAATCTTTTGCTTATTTTTTTCAACTCTCTTTATTTTAGTGATAAAAGGGTAGTATGGTAGTTGATTAATTATTTTTTATTTTTTAATAAGAGAATTTTTGTCTTTTAATGGTTTTGTAATAAAACCATTCAACTTCTGGATGAAACTGCTTTTGGACTTATGATGGGATTGTTTCGCTAATATTTTTAAAAGTTAGGGTGAACTGACAATATTTTATATTTCAGACCTTTTTTAGATTTTTTCCTTAATTTTATTTAATTTTATTTGTCTAGTTTGCTCTTTAACTTTTATGTTTTGTTTTGTTTTGTAGCGGTACCCGGAAGGCAAGAGAGCATTGGAAAGTCAAGATTATCAAATGACCAAGTCTAAGCTTGCGATGAGAGTCTCCAAACTTCACCCTTACTTTTCTTCATAAATTATGGGATATTTTCAGTTGAGAATTTGATGTTTGATTAATGAGGACAAGCATGTGAATTTCAGTGAACCGATTTTATTAAAATGCTTTGAAGATTTATGTTTTTTTGACATTGTAGTGAATAGGCTGCATGTTTGAGCAGTCTAAGATTTGTAGTGGAGATTTCCTGAGTGAGTTATTTGAGCATAGGCATTTATTCATGAGGGAAATTTTCCTTGTTATTCTTAAACACTCTTCTCATGTTCTTAAATTGATTAGATTGACCTCTTTAGTTTTTGTATTAGAACAAAATAACATGTTTTACATTCATAAACCATTTGCTTTTAATGAACAGTTTGACAACTTTTGAGAAGTGATACCAGACTTTATATGCTAAACCAGTAAAAAATCAAACACTCTTCCTTACTTATATGTGAGTGCGTCAATTGCCAATTTAAAGTCAAACATATAATTAGCCTAAATGTTGTTCTTAACCTATAAAAATCTATGTCCAAGCCAGAATTCAATTAGCTTTATTTTTTTAAAGCTTTGATTCACATATGAGACTTTGATTTAGGCAAAGGAAGGTGGGGATGAGAATATATATATATATATATATATATATATAAATTTTTTTAAAGCTTTGATTCACATATGAGACTTTGATTTAGGCAAAGGAAGGTGGGGATGAGAATATATATATATATATATATATATATGATGAAGTCAAGTGAGGTGAATGAGAAATGTTTTGTGTATGCTTACAAACATCATGACAAAAAAAAAAAAAAAAAAAATGAATGAGCAGCATAAGCATGAAAAAAAGAAAAAAAAGAAAGTGCAAAAGCAAAATTGATGAAAAATTGCAAAGAAAAGTAGTTAAAAAGGAGATAAAGGAGAGAAGAAGTTCAGGGGGACGAAATAATCAAAAGAGTTCAATACCAAAATAATTAAATTAAATTCTTAGATATTATATTGTGATCCTAAGTTCATTTGAACACGACTTATCCTTTTCTTTTATTTAACCATTCACCCTTTAACGCCATTACAACCCATGAAAAGACCTAATTGATCTATCAAGAAATTGAACTATTTTGTTGAAGTAAACAATGCTTGACATGTTATTAAATCCGATTCCTTCCATGAGATCTATTGATTATATATGAGTGTCTATCTACTATATGATCACAAGCATTATAAAAATATTGAAAATTTTCTTGTGTAAAACTTCCACCTCACATGTGTTAAAGGAGTTTTAAACCTAGGTTTTGAGTAAATTAAAAGAGAGCTATCATGCAAGGCTTAAAATCAAAGCAAACTTAATTCTGACACTTGAGTGTGTATTTCTTGAAGCCGCTTGTTTTGAGTGTTGGCATTCACAAGGCACGAGGGGCATGAATTAGATTTGAAGGATTGCACTCTACTTATTGATTGAGCATGTGAATTGTTGTTGTCTTGCATTCTAGTTCGATTCTCTTGAGTGTTCCATGATTTGTGAAAAGACGTTTATGAATATCGTAGTGGATAAACTCTTAAGAGATACAACTTCTTCTATTAGGAACACGTAGAGGTCTAAAAGCTTTTAATATATGTACTTTCAATGTCATCGTGTTTACCTATGAAAATGGATGTGTTTTTATTTTAATTTTGTTTTTTGGATTTGTTCGAGGAAGAACAAATATGAGGTTTGGGGGGATTTGATAATGCTAACATTTAACATTATTTTGTGTCCATTTACCTAATATTTGTGATGAATTTTTGAGTAAATTATGTTAATTATTTAATGTTTTGATTCATTTTATTTAGATGAGTCTTGAAAGTGGTTGATGAGTAATTTATGATGTTTTTTAGGGTAAAACCGTGGGATGAATCAATTAGAAGAAATCATTGACTACATGTGCATTTAGTTAATAAAATTTCATGGATTGCATGCTCACGTGTCTTTGGATTATTATCATTCATACATGTTTAGTTCATGCATTTTAGCTCCATGCATTTCAATTCATGAAGTTGCATGTTTGTTTGCATTTGAATATTAAATTCCATGCATGTTTGTATTTGATTCCATGCAACTACATGATATGTTGCCTTTGATTATTAAAATCCATGAAAGTGCATGTTGACCGTATTTAATGCAATTGTTTGTTTGTTTGTTTTTTGCTTGTGCCTTTCTTTTTTGTCCCCTTAATTCGTGAAAAGGCATATTGTTTGTTTTATTCCAAGCATTTGTGTTTGTGAATGCATTTAAATAATTCTTAAATCAAATGAACATGCATATAGTTGAAAGAGAAAAGTGAGTGCAGGTTGTTTGCAATGTGAAGCTGCGAGTCAAGGCTAGCAGAAATGACTAGCGGCCAAGCAAAAAGATGAACCAGCGGGTGGTGAGCCGCGGTCTTGGCTCGCCAAATTAGCAAGGTAGACCAGCGAGCCATGGCTTGCGGGGGAGCAGGAAGGCCGCTGGCCTTGGACCGTGGCAGTGACAAGCGGAGACAGGTGTATCTAGGTCGAAAAATATCGCGCAAAATTCGGAGAGAATATTTCAAGCGTATTCCAGTGAATATTCCACAGCATATTCTCTCAGCCGCACCCTGTAAATACTAGGTCTTCCAAACGAATTAAACAAGAACACAGAGACGATGACGGAGAAGAACACGGACCAGTGACAGAAGTCCGAAGGTGGGTTGAGGGGTTGATTCCAGAGCAGAAAATTATATTATTTTGAGAGCCCCTCAACTACATTTTGCAATTGCATGAATTAAAGTCAACATGCACTTTCATGGATTTTAAAAATCAAAGGCAACATATCATGGACTCGCATGGAATCAAATACAAACATGCATGAAATTTAATATTCAAATGCAGACAAATTAACATGCAATTTCATGAATTGAAATGCATGGAGGTAAAATGCATGAATTAAAAATGCTTGAATGATAATAATCCGTGGACACATGAACATGCAGTGCATGGAATTTTATTAACTAAATGCAGATGTAGTCAATGGTCAAGACATGATTTCTTTGTAATGGATTAATCACATGGTTTTACCTTAAAAAATATCAAAAATTATTCGGCAACCACTTTCAAGACTCATCTAAATAAAACGAATAAAAACATTAAATAAATTAACATAATTTACTTAAAAATTCATCACAAATATTAAGTAAATAGATACAAAATAATGGTATATTTTAGTGTTATCAAGGGTCAAGGACATAGTCAAGAAATCTTTATCAATGAATAAAATTTTTAAATGAATTTCGACGATATGAAAATATTTTATGAATTAAAAAGAAAAATATTGGTATACCTAGTTAAATGAGATATAACAAGTTTTACTTACCCCTTAAAATTTATATTATCAATAAATAAAAATGAAAGTAAAAAGAATGAACAAAATATGAAAAAAAAAATATGACATGTAAATAAAATCAAATATCAATCAAGTTGTAACCAAGGATATTTAAATGATCAAATTTATCAAATATGAATTATAGTAAAATAATGCTATAGCATCAATAATCGTTTTATAAATAAAGACAATCTACATTTTGACAATCATAATTCATAATTATTATCACACTTTAAATTAAAAAGTGTATTAGTAAAGACACCAAAGATATTAAATTTAAGTAATATATTTTACAAATAATATTATAATAAAAAACAAAATATGAACAATTTAATTAAAATTTTACATCTAATATATGAAATAAAATTATTACATATACAACATTTAAATAGAAATATAAATACGAACAAGAAAATACTGCAATAGGTTTGGAACAAAATAGGGATTTATTTTGATATAAAAATAAATAATAAATGAATATATATATAATTAAATAAATATAGTACCTGATCAATGATGATTTGATTGAGATGTTGTTTGTCAAAATAGAGAGAACAAGTAATATTTTATTAAAAATAAATGTAATATTTCATTTCAATTCCAAAATGGAAGAGCTTAGTGATTGTATGACACCTAGAGTTGAAGTGTTGAAGTGGTATGACACATTGTGCCCTGCTATGTGCACTTTGATCTCAGTTCAATTTGTTTTTCCAATGTCAGCCTACCTAGCCCATACGGTGCCCCGTCTCTGTCGTGGATGCAGTAAAACAATTGACATTTGTTAATACATTCCACTAAATATTGTAAAAATCATAATTATGGGAGCTAAAAAATATCGTTTATAAGTCTTCTTAAAATATATATATACAAACATAACACACCTCACCAAAACCCTCGCTGTCCGTTTTTGGTTGCTAGCGCTGTTGACCATATCTCTTTTTATAAGAGGCATGGGTTTGACACCCATTCCCAAAAATGTAAAAATATATATAATATAATAATACTTATAATAAATATACTAATATTAAGGTCTCCCACCATTATGTGTGACCTGATTTCCCACCTTCGTGTGGGTTTTTCTTCCATCTCCATGTGGATAGATCTCTCTCAATTGGGAGTTATTATCCGGATCGTATCACTAGTGTTCTATCTTAATTGGTCTCGGTAATTTTTTGGGCCCGTCCCAGTTACAGTTCATTTACTCAAAAAAAAAAAAAAAGAAACCCTCGTCGTCCAGCCCTCTATCTCTTTCTCTCAAAACTATGACATGTTCATCACCTCACCTCACACCTCCTCTCACGTACAGTCTCACACCTCCTTTCATAGTCTCACGTAGGACTCTAGCCTCCTCTCATGGCCTCACCTTCCTCTCTCACCTCACTTCACACTATAACAGTTATCGGAACCAGATCATCATCATCACAGTCATGCCGTCTCACCAGATAATCATCATCATTGCTGCACTAGCCCTCTCCCACTCATCTCCACCACTATATCTTTCTTCTCCTTGTTTTTTTTTTTTTTTTTTTTTTTTTTTTTTTTTTTGTTGTTGTAGTGGTTGATGGATAAAAATCATATATATATATATATATATATTATAGTGTTTGGGTTGATTTCCGGTTAGATATGGTAGGTGGGCTCGTTGGTTCTAGGCTAAGTTGGACCGTAAATCGCCAACTTGGTCGAGTACTCGCCTATGACTAGCAAGATCCTCGATCTGGGGGTTATCAAACCAGTAAGGTGCTAGTCAATGATTAATAGGTAAAAAATCACCACTAATTAGCGATTTTTGAAACAATGCATCAATGATATTTTTTTACGCAAATAGAAAAAATATTGTATAAGTCTTTTATTGGTGCAGCAAAAAAGTTACATATGTGCTTTTTTAGAGTAGCCAAAAAACATCGCATTAAATGAGTTTAAAACCAAACCAATGCTCCAAATGAAACTTTTCAATTTAAAAAACTATTCTAATTGAACCAAAACAAGCGGTTGTTTGATGAAATGCCTGAGAGAGATGGTCATATATTTCGAGAGATGGTAATCATGTGGGAAAATTCTATGGGTTGATTGTGTATGTGATGACAATCTTGTTGAAACAGCCCAATTAAAAGTTGTTATATTGCAACTATATTTTACTTTTTATCTAATTATATTTTATTTTTGGAGAAAAATCATTTTAGTCCCTAAGTTTTGGGAAAGAGTCAAATTTTTAACTATATTTTTCAAAAGAACAAAATGAACCTTAACTTTTCGAAAAAATATCAAATCAGTCTCTCCCAACAATTAACTAACGGTCAAATTTAATGAAAAATTTGAAAAGACTAATTTAACCTTAGATATAGTTAAAACAGATAAAGAGATTATTTTACCCTCGACTAAAGTTAAGTATTACAATAATATATATAATAATCAAAATATCTTTGTGAGCTTTTATGTAATTTTTATAAAATTACAGTTTTACCCTTAGATAATTTTTGTGTGCATATAGCTTTGTCTGACAATCCCAATGTATATTTATTCATTGTGAAATGACCATTTACCTTTACAAAAAATATTTTTCTTAAATCTTTATCAATTTTATTTATTAATGGGTGTATTTTTTTTAAGATTATTATTAATTTTTTTTTTATAAAGTTTCTGCTTCAGGCTTTAGCTTTAGCTTTTGTTTTTTGTTTTTTTTTTTTTTTTGTTTTTTGGTTTTTTGTAGTTTCTGCTGCAGCTTAATTTTTACTTCATCTATTTAATATTTTTACAATTTTTGCTCTTGCTCCATTTGTTTAAAACTTTTGCTGCATCAAAAAAGTTTCTTCCACCCATAATGTTATATATTTCAAATACACATATTGGATACATGATATTTTGATATTGAATTAAAACTTTTGCTGCATAAAAAACATACACCACCAGTGTAAAAAAAACATTGAAAAATAACCAGAAAAACCAAAAATGCTATTAAACAAGCTCTACAAACAACACCGCCTCAAAAACAAACAAAACCCAACCATACACCTATGTACAAAGACATGCAAAGACTAGCTCAAGCATGCAACATCACTGTTCACACCAACAAACACCAGTTAACAGTACCATGCAAAATCTCTCGCCAAGTTGAAGTTATTCCCAGCGCCATACAAGACTCACACAACAAACCATAAAAAAACACCCATTGTTTCGCATAAAAAATCTTACATTCCACGCAACAATTGAACATAATAGGTAAAATATAATTTTTGGTGAATAATAAGCACAAACTCACAAAAAAAAAATAAATAAATAAAAGAACAAAACCTGACAGACCCAAAGTTACAATCTGAAAATCCTAAAGGAACACCTGATTTGATGAAGACAATCACCGTCACTCTAGAGGTAGCCAAACGATGTCAGGGGTGTAGATTGACAGTGGGTGAATGGCGTACGAGTTGACAGCAAGTTAACCAGGGTCCGATTGATAGAGAGTGAACAAATGGGGCACGGTGTGGGTTCTTCAACAAGCTGGATGACTCCAAGTGGTCTGTGAGTAGCCGTCGAATGGTAACGATAGTGGTCGAGGGTCGGTGGTCTGTCGTGGGTGAACGGGATGGGGTGCGGGTTGACAACGAGTTAATGACGGTCTGATTGACAACGGGTGAACAAATAGGGCGCGATGTGGGTTCTTGAACAAGCCGGAAGACTACAAGTGGGTCTGTGGGTGGCCGTCGGAAGATGATGATAGTGGTCGAGGGTCACTAGTCCGTCGTGGGTGAACTGGGTGGAGTGCGAGTTGATGACAACGAGTTAATGACGATCTACTTGACGATGGGTGAACAAATGGGGTGCGATGTGGATTCTTGAACAAGTCGTCGGACGACTGCAAGTGGGTCTGTAGGTGGCCGTCGGACGATAACTATGGTGGTCGAGGGTCGGTGGTCTGTCGTGGGTGAATGAGGTGGGGTGCGGGTTGTTGAAACAGGTTGAACGGGTGTTGCGGTTGTCTGTTCGTCTGGTCACATGTGATTTTCTTTTTATTTTTCAATTTTTTTGAAGATTTTTTTTTCTCATTTTTTTTTTTTCATTTTATTTCCACTTTACATATTTCACCACCCTGTATTATGATTCAAAATGACAATTTTATCCTCATTCATTATGCTATCTGTTAAGTTTGACTGTTAATTGACTGCTGGAAGGGACTGATTTGATACTTTTTTGAAAAGTTAAGGTTCATTTTATTCTTTTGAAAAATACGGTTAAAAATTTGACCATTTCCTAAAACTTAGGGACTAAAATGATTTTTCCCCTTTATTTTTTCATAACACAATGTGCTTTAATCAAATGGACCCATAAATAATATGGTAGGACTGTCAGATAAAGATTTTCCCAAAATACAGCAATATACTACATTATAAAACAGTAAATATAAAATAAAAGCATAGTAGCAAGTGTCAGGAGGCAGTTTGTCATGGTTAGCAATGGAAAATTACAATGGCTAGTGGCCAGTCATCGTTAGCAATAATGTAGAATTTTGCATGGAGTTCGTTTTTGTTCATTAGCTTTGTGCTTGCTTGCCACCACTTCCACTATGTGATGGTTAATTGCAAAGTTAGACTCCTTAGTGAACAACCTAGCAAACAAATTTTTGAACATCACTTATATGTTTGAGATTAAATTTAACTTGCAATTCCTAATTTCAAATCGTCTTGCAGCTCATACTTTGCCTAGTTATAGAAAACTCATTTTCATGATGTAGGCAATTACTAGTATTGAATTAATTTATACTTTCATCTTACATTATTAATATTTTATAATTATAATGTCAACTAAATTGATTTCCAAATATACTTGAAATTTCTTTGAATGAAATAGTATGTCCAACCAAAAGAAAATGAAAGAAAAAAAGAAAAAGAAAAATGTAGAGTTTTTAAAATACATATAGAAACTATAAATATCTCAAGCATATACTCTGCAAACAGGCAAGAGATTATTTATTTTATATGTTTTCAGATTTTGTTTTGTTGATTTATCAATGTATTACAACTTTATCATACGCTGAATGCATGGACATTAGAACACTTTGGGAGCGACAAATGATGCCATTAACACTATTATTTGACACGATGAGAGTACTGAGATATGAGAGCTATATCTCCTTGTATTGAAGGTACGTACCCTCATCATTTTTTTTTTCTTCACTACATTGTAGCTTCAATTTTCAATTTGTTCTCTACTTGATCAGTACTTGTATTCTGAATGAATTTTGGTTTAAGTTTGGCTGCTTAATATAGTTAGAGAGAACTATTGGACTATAGTATATTTAGATGCAAATTCTTGTTGTGATTCTCCTCTTTGCTATTTTATAATTAGTATTGTCTTGGAATGTGAATGCCATGTACTTGATTTTTTGTTTGCTGTGATATACTGTTGTGCGCAGCGGAAATTAAACAAATACACAACTACTAATGCTAGCTATTAAATATAAATAACAAATACTAATAAAGCAGAAAAGCAGAAAAATAAATGCAAAGCGAAAAAAGAAAGAACACACCAGAATTTATGTGGTTCGGTATAAAACCTATGTCCACGGGCGCTGTTGAAAACTTCCACTAGCTCCAAAGCAAATTATTTCAAAATCTGGGTAAGATCCAAAAACCCAGAAACATATGGGGAGAAAACAAGAATAATACAAATGTATGGATCTTTTACAATTCTTGTTTATTTTTGGGGTACAAAATCAATTAGCTAAAGGACTTATTTATAGTCCACCAAACATCCCACCACATTCTATTCTTTAGATGTGGGATTCTTTTTATGGCTAATTTAGCCAAAAACCAACAAATCTCCACCTTGGCGTATTAGCCTTCAGCAATGCCTTCATATATGCCTTTTAGACTTTCAAAATATTGATCAAGTCCAAACAATGGTTGAACTTGATTGCTGTCACCACTTTGGTCATCATATCCGCAGGATTATCAGCAGTCCCAATTTTCTGTAAGAGAATCGACCCTTCACTCAAAATTTCCCGCACAAAGTGATATCGGACATCAATATGCTTGGTGCGAACATGGAATACCGGATTCTTTGCTAAATGAATGGCATTTTGACTATCCGAGTAAATAGCAATATTCTTCTGTCCCACTCCCAACTCTACCAGTAATCCTTGTAACCAAATTGCTTCCTTCACAGCCTCTGTCAATGCCATATACTCTGCTTCTGTCGTAGACAAAGCAACTGTTGACTGTAAAGTAGACTTCCAACTTACAGGAGCTCTCGCAAGAGTGAATACATATCCAGTAGTTGACCGTCGTTTATCCAAATCACCAGCATAATCTGAATCTACATATCCGATTGCAAACTGACCAAGTGAATCTTCCTTCTGAAATACCAAACCAAAATCTACGGTTTTTAACAAGTACCGTAGAATCCATTTCACAGTTTGCCAATGTCCTTTACCAGGATCATGCATATACCTGCTCACAACTCCAACCGCTTGCGAAATGTCAGGTCTTGTACACACCATAGCATACATCAGGCTACCAACTGCATTAGAATACGGAACACGAGACATGTACTCTCGTTCTTCATCAGTACTCGGAGATAATGATGCACTCAACTTGAAATGAGGAGCAAGTGGCGTACTTACAGGTTTTGACTGTTCAGATACACCAAAACGCTGTAATAACTTCATCAGATATTGCTTCTGAGTCAAACAAACCTTGCCTTTTCCTCTATCTCTGCTAATCTCCACACCGAGAATCTTCTTAGCTTCACCCAAATCCTTCATTTCAAACTCTGAACTCAACTGAGTCTTCAGCTTCTCAATCTCCACTTTGCTCTTAGAAACTATCAGCATATCATCAACATATAAGAGCAAGTAGATGAAGGAACCATCTTGTAGCCTTCGAAAGTATACGTAATTATCAAATTTGCTTCTGGTGTATTCTTGACCTATCACAAATTGATCAAATCGCTTGTACCATTGTCTCGGAGACTGTTTCAAACCATAAAGCGATTTATTCAATTTACAAGCCCAATTTTCTTTTCCAGCAATCTTGAATCCATCTGGCTGAGTCATATAGATTTCCTCTTCTAAATCACCATGTAAAAATGCAGTTTTTACATCCATTTGAACTAGTTCCAAATCCAATTGAGCTACAAGGGCCAATAAAATTCTAATGGAAGAGTGTTTCACAACTGGAGAAAATACCTCATTGTAGTCAATCCCTTCCTTCTGAGCGTAGCCTTTCCCCACCAACCTTGCCTTGTAGCGAACATCTTCTTTGTTTGGAAATCCCTCTTTCTTAGTAAATACCCATTTGCACCCAATTGCCTTCTTATTCTTCGGTAGTTGAGCTAGCTCCCAAGTTTCATTCTTCCGAAGAGACTGCATTTCTTCATCCATAGCTTTCTTCCACTTATCAACTTCAGAACATTGGACTGCTTCTCTGTAAGTGGAAGGAACATCATCATCTACAATTGGAAGTGCATAGGCCACCATATCAGCAAAACGAGCAGGTCTGCGAATCTCACGTCTTGGCCTATTTATTGCAATTGATTCTTGTTGCTGCGAAGGTTCTTGGGTAGGAACCTCTTCTTCTCATTCTTCTTCAGTAACCTCTTCGATCATAGGAGTGTCATCATCTGCATCAACAATTCTAACTGAATTATTTGTTGACTCTATCTGTTTCTGAAAAAACTCCACCTGCTTCCGAGTAGACTCCACCTGTTGCGGATTACCCTCAACAATATCTTCTATTTTCTTTTTCAGCATCGAAGACTCATCAAAAGTAACATCCCTGCTGAAGATTATCTTCTTCGAATTAGGATATAAAAGACGATACCCTTTCACCCCTGAAGACATCCCCACAAATATAGCTTTCTTTGCTCTCGGATCCAATTTAGATTCCTTTACATGATAATAAGCAGAACAACCAAAGACATGTAAAGAATCATAATCAGTAACAGGTTTTTCAGACCATACCTCCAATGGAATTCTACCACCGATCGCTGTTGACGGTAAGCGATTAATGAGATGACATGCATAAGTCACTGCCTCAGCCCAAAACTCCTTGCCCAACCCAACATTGGACAACATACACCGAACTTTCTCCAGCAACGTTCGGTTCATGCGTTCTGCCACCCCATTCTGTTGTGGTGTGTGTCTAACTGTAAAATGACGTACAATACCCGCATCTTGACAGATCTCTTGAAAAGATTTACTGCAATATTCACCTCCATTATCTGTTCTGAGGTACTTAATCTTTCTCCCAGTCTGAGTCTCAATCATCTTTTTCCAATTAAGGAAAATCCCAAGTACATCATCCTTATTCTTCATCGTGTATACCCAAACTCTCCTGAAAAAGTCATCAACAAATGTAACAAAATAGTGTTTACCACCCAAGGAGGCTGTCCTTGTGGGTCCCCACACATCAGAGTGAACATAATCCAAAATACCTTTAGTATCATGAACTGCAGTTGCAAACTTCACTCTCGTCTGCTTTCCCAGAACACAATGTTCACAAAAATCTAATTTGCAGGTTTTTATTCCTTTCAACAAGCCTTGATTCACCAAACTGCTTAAAGCTTTCTCACCTGCATGTCCCAGACGCATATGCCATAACCTGATCATATCTGAATCAACATCCTTATCTGATACTACTGCTGCTGATTCAGTAACTGTACTACCATTGTAGTAGTACAAGTTGTTCTTCCTTCTACCTTTCATTACCACCAAAGCCCCAGATACCACTCTCATAACTCCATCTTTGATAGATACCGTGTAGCCTTTAGATTCTAAGGCTCCCAATGATATGAGATTCTTCTTCAAATCTGGAACATACCGAACTTCTATCAAAACCCTGGTTGATCCATCGTGATTCTTCAATCGGATTGAACCTATCCCCTTAGTTTTGCATGAGTTATCATTACCCATGAGTACAATTCCACCATTTAGCTCTTCGAAGTTGAAGAACCATTCCTTATGTGGACACATGTGATAAGTACAACCCGAATCTAAAATCCACTCACCAGATCCAGATGTTGATGATAGACTAACCAACACAAAATCTTCTTCCTCATGTTCTGCTACATATACATCGGAAGTAGCTTTACCCTTGCCCTTATCTTTCTTCTGCAGCTTCGGACAATCTTTCTTCCAATGCCCTTTCTCATGACAAAAGGCACATTCATCTTTATCAGGTCTTTTCCTTGACTATGATCTGCCCCTTCTTTCCTGTTTTCGACTCTTACTTCTTCCCCTAACTGTAAGCGCCTCTGCTGATTCATCCCTATTCTCTTTCTGATCTTTCTTGCGAATTTCATAATTAAGCAAAACTGCACACACTTCTTCAAAGGACAATTTTTCTTTCCCATGAATAAGTGTAATGCACAAATGATCTAACTCATCAGGAAGAGATCCTATCAACAGCATGGCCTTCTGCTCATCTTTGAACGTTTCATCCAAATTCAACAAATCAGCTAACAAACGGTTGAAATTATCAATATGGTCATTGATATTCAAACCTGGTTTCAACTGAAGACGGTACAACCTCTTCAACAAATATAGCCGATTCTCATTGCTTTTCTTCATATATTTGTTCTCTAGCGCCTTCCACAATTTACTAGCAGAGGTTTCCTTCATGAACGGATACTTCTGCTCTCTACAGAGACATGAGCGAATTAAACCACATGCCTTCGCATTTTGCCTCTCCCAATCTCTCTCCTCAATATTCTCTGGTCTTGTTTCTTCCAGAACAATATCCAAATCTTGTTGATTCAAGACGTCCGTAACTTCGCTTTGCCATAGGCCAAAATTATTTCGACCATCAAATTTCTCTACTTCAATTTTTACATGTGAAGATGAAGACATTTCTGCTTTACACCAAAAGTTTTTATGCCAATAGCTTGTTGATCAAATAAATAGTACTCAAAATGTAAGCTCCCAGGAAAGGCTGGAGGGGTCACAAACGGTCCCACTTAAAATCCAGTCTCCTTAGACAATTATAGTCTTTTTGACAGAGCTTCCCTAAATTGTAACTATTCCAAAATAACACCGAAGTTTTACAAACAAATATTTAATAGCTAGCTAATGCCCTAGACAATTTCCTAGATCAATCGAAACCTAGGGCTCAGATACCACTTGTTGTGCGCAGCAGAAATTAAACAAATACACAATTACTAATGCTAGCTATTAAATATAAATAACAAATACTAATAAAGCAGAAAAGCAGAAAAATAAATGTAAAACAAAAAAAGAAAGAACACACCAGAATTTACGTGGTTCGGTATAAAACCTACGTCCACGGGCGCTGCTGAAAACTTCCACTAGCTCCAAAGCAAAATATTACAAAATCTGGGTAAGATCCAAAAACCCAGAAACATATGGGGAGAAAACAAGAATAATACAAATGTATGGATCTTTTACAATTCTTGTTTATTTTTGGGGTACAAAATCAATTAGCTAAAGGACTTATTTATAGTCCACCAAACATCCCACCATATTCTATTCTTTAGATGTGAGATTCTTTTTATGGCTAATTTAGCCAAAAACCAACATACACATGTACATATTTTGCTGTTAGCCGCTCTCAATTTGGGAGCAAAAAGAACGTCTAGGAGCTAATGGAATTGTAATCCAAGGTGTTACCTTACTCCACCCATCAAGACAAGGTGTTTTCATTTCAGTTATTCGATAAAGGCTCTCTGCTTTTATTACTCTTAATCGATTTACACTGGTTAGAACTCTTTCAGTAGCTTTTGTTGTCACTGTATCAAACTCCCAAATAGCAAAGCATGACAAGAAGAAGCCACGCGGTTGCACCCACAAGCGCATACAATACAATCGCAGATTCGTCACTTCAAGTGATTGTCTCCTTCCTCTTACTATCCATTTTTTTTTTAATGATTTCTATTAACTCAAGCAAATGATTGATTTATTACTTCTGTAGGTCTGAATTAATATAATAATGATGGTTTTAAAGCATAAACTTTTCATTTAATCAATTATATGCCTTTTTTGTTGATTAATGGTTTTCAACCAAAGAGAATAACATTTTCTAGTGGAGAAAAATGTGAATTGGAATTTATATAGTTGATTATTGTGGATGTTTAGTTGTCTGGTTATACTGATTATTGCAGCTGTTGATTAAGACTTCAAGCCAGCAACGTTTTTGTTATTATCTATGTCATAATTGTTTTCAATTTTTGCAACCTTCTCTAGGTGCCTATGCTCACTTTTTATATCCTTTATTTGAGTAGAACTATTATTTAAGCTTGTAGTCAAAGCTATAGCTTAAATGTAAAATAATTCTGCAAGCCTCCATCCTTGTGTTTGTCAAATGAATCAGTCAAATTTTCATTGAAATCTAATGGCAAGTCATAATCCTCATCATATGTTTCTGTCATCTATTCATCGTTAGCCACTGCCACCTAATTCTTGTTTTGACTTATGGTTGAGAAGTTTGATTTTAACAATGTAATCACTTATCTTCTTTTTTAAAGGCTACAATGAAAAACGATACATTTACATCTTTTTTATTCATTTCATGTGGTTTTATGGTTTTATTTTTTTAAGGTTATTTCTTTGTACTTTTCTAATTGTTTTGATAACTTCCTATGTAGGATCAGCGATAGTTAAATTGATGTTGTCATGGTGCATGTTAGTGGCCTTGTAGAAGTGAATGTCAGACACTTGATCATATTATCTTTTAATGGTTGTTTTGTGTTTATATTGTGTTTGACATCTCATAGTATTCTTTGGTAGGCAAGTTATTATATTGTTTAAACTGTTATCAAATTAATTCTCCGTACAATTTTTTTTTTTTCTTTTTGGTTTACATCTTTAAATATCTGAAGATAATGAATATTGTTTTTCTTAGTTTACTTACTATTTTTAAATTTTGTATAGAATAATGTTTTATCAGACAAAAAGGAGGAACACAATGCATGGTGATTAATCAACTATGGAATACCAAAATCCGAAGTTGGATGATAGGTTTTTTGGTATTCATGAATTGACAATGTCTAGTAATATGCCTTTTGTATTTCGCAAATTTCACATTTACTGAATGTTAGAACTGCTACACACACACACACTCTATTTTGTTACTTTTGTTTGGTTTGGTTATGGCAAATCAATATTTTGCTAAACTTGTTAATTAGTTTGATTTATTTTTAGTTTTATTGGTGATAATATTAACTAACAATTAAACTACAACAGGTAATTAAAAAAGGTGTAATAAAATGGATTAATATGAATAAATGGATTAATATTATTTTCAACGGTTTTCACATCATCGAAAAAAATATTTATATATTGAGATAATATCGACGACTATTTTTTTGTTATAAACTTAGTTTTTTTCGACGGTTTAAAGTGCTTGGACAACTTCTTTTCGACAACTAAAAATAATATTTTCAATTGTTTATCCCTCAGTGAAATATATATTTTCAACGACCAGATGTTATTGAAGATATTGTGGTCAAAATTTCAAAAGACATTTTTTGTTTTTCGATGAAGTTCAAAATATAATTGACGGCCTGTGAGTATCGCAAATGGTGTAATTTTCGACGGTTGGTTAATATTTAAATATTTCCAACAACGCTTTTTGTGGCAACGTTTGACAGTCATTTGCTATTGAAATAGGGTATTTTCAACGGCATTCTATTGTTACCAACGGCATTTGGCCCTCAGTAATGGACCTCTTTTTTGTAGTAGACTGGGGTTTGAGGGAAAATTTAAATGTAGAACTTCCTTCACGTTGGGAGGTGTGACTACCGTCCAACCGCACATGTAATGATATAATTACAAATTTGTTTGTGAAAAAAAAAATGAAGTTTTACATTGCAACTATATACATATACATACATATATATATATATAAGAAACACTATTCATGATAGTAAAATCTATAATTACTACCAGAAATTAATAATATATATCACGCAATATAATTCACCGTTTATGTCTTATTATATTTTTGTCATGTGGCACGATCGCAAATTAAATAAATGCATAAACATCTGGCTTCCAAGATTTATTCGTATTTGAAAAGATGCACCTAGCCTGGCAGTTGCAAAGAAAGTATATTTAATATTTATATTTTAAAAATATTTTGGACATTTTAAAATATTTTAATATGTATCTGATAGTTTTATAGATTTAATTTGTATTTTTTTAATCGAAATCAATATTTATTTTTAATAGAATTATAAAAGTTCGGTGCTGTGTATAGCAATGTTGTAGCTTGTCGTGTTTAAGTAATACGAGGTATGTGGCACGTACAGATTACTATATGTCATATTATTGATCGTGCAGCCCGCACTAATTATTTAAAACCAGTGGCTTTAATGTGAATTTTTTGCAGACAATATTCGACAACTAAGCACATAAACATCCAGTGGCAATTTTCAACTTAAGCTTTATTTAATATACATAAAGGGTCAGGATCGAGGGACACAAGTTTTGACTCGATTTGTAGACCATTGGATAAATATTCTCTCCCCTCTCTCTTCATTATTATACTATCTTTCTTCTCTTTAATTAATATTAAAAACTCATTTTTAAAAACAATGCTACAATGATTTTTTTTTTTTTTTAAAAAAAAACTTGCTCAATTAATTATTTAAAGGACAATTTATTTTTTAAAATAGTTTAAACCAATATATATATATATATATATGACTATGCCAGCATATGAGTGAAGTTGAAATCATATGATATTGGTACCATATTTTTACTTTTATTTAAAGGAGAGAAACATTGGGCAATATATTATATCATATGAGAATTCTCTACGAATATAAATAGCTCTTTAAAGATTTTGTTACAACTAACACATGGATTTGCGATTTTTATATTTGCAAAATCAAAAGTTACGATCAACAGAAAATCTTTTTTTTTTTTTTTTTTAACCTCTTAGTAGTAAACTTAGAAGAATAATAATACCCAACATAGCAACAAATCAATTGACCATATTTCTAAAATACCACAAAAATGCACAACTTGAACTTATCTCAAACCTCACAATTTGCATACCTTCTTGTTAGCCCAAAGAATCCCAAATTTTGGCAATTATTATTTTCTATAACACAGTCAATGGCTACCTCAGAAATTGCATCTTTCTTCCTTACTACTGCAGGCATACAAAGTACAAACACCATTTCTTGCTTAACAACCACCTAATTATGCTTAAAATATGCTTTGGTAAAAAGCTATTTGTCTTGTATATATAATCATAACTTAATTTGGTATTATCACCAACTGTGTTAGTTGATACAAGCTCATATCCTAGGTTTTCTTAGTCAGCCTACGTTTATAACAACTACTTTTAAGGCTCAAAGAGAAAATTTTCCCGGAAAATACTTTTTTATTGAAATATTTATACCATGATTAGTAACCACACTAAAGTTGAGTTCTCATTTCAGATCTTCTCTCCCCTAATAAAAAAGAAAAAGTTGCCTTGTAGAGGTGTGAGATTCCTACACTCATACATTATTGCAGTAAATTATAAACATTCATGGCAAAAGGTAACTCAAATTACTTTTAAAATATATCATGCATTTATATTGTAAAAACAGTCTTCACAAATCTTATATTTTCTTGTAAGGGTAGTTAAAACAACTTTGAATAAGTAACTAATAATTTAAAAAAAAAAATTATTTAAAGGAGTTTTTAATATATATAGACATATGATTTAAAAAAAAAAAAAATCATTGTAGCATTGTTTTTAACAATAAGTTTTTAATATTAATTAAAGAGAAGAGATATAGTATAATAATGAAGAGAGAGGGGAGAGAATATTTATATGGAGTGTAAAATGAAGATATATATAATAGTGTGAGTTGATCTAGACCATTGAAAACTTCTTTATCCAATGGTCTACAAATCGTGTCAAAACTTGTGTCCCTCGATCCTAACCCATATATATATATATATATACATATATATATATACATATATATATATATAAGGAGAGAGAGAGATGTGCCCATATTGCAATAGCTTGGTTAATTTAATAATATTGCCTACCTCATACTTCGGCTTGTTTAATCTGTCACCCCTAAACTTAAAATCATGTTTGCTTAGTTGAGAAAACCCAACCCTTATTGTAATCAAGTTAATTCACTATATGTGAGAATCATTTTTCCAGTTAGCAACCTCTTTATATCATCAATTATGTTAAATTTTCATAATGGTTGCATATGTATTGGCAGATAACCTTCAAATATATATATATATATATATATATATATGTATATATAGGGTTGTGACATGTAGATATTTATTTATATCACAACCCTCTATACATACATGTATATACATTTAAATACTTTTATCTTTACTTTATCTTTTAAATACAGGATTCGTCTTATTTTATTTGATTTCGTACCTAAACTGTTTGGTACTCTTAGTCACATGTAAGCCGAAGTTGGCGTCGAATTGCCATCCAAATATTTTTTCTTTCGGGTGGTTGTCGTTTAGCATAGCTTGGTCCGGGCTCACATAACATTTGTTGAAGGCTCTAATAATATATTAATTTTTATAGTTGTTGCTCATATATTGATGGATTGAATTATAACTAAAAAAACCAATTCATTGTGTTGTGACATTCATACATGCATACATACATACATACATACGTACATATATATATACCTTTATATTATTTTTTATATTTTCAATAAGGGTTTCATCCTCTCTTCTTTTGGCTTAACCGGTGGACTTCTTAATAAAGCAATTAAATTGGCTCTAATACCATAACTAAATTGTTGTTCTTATTGGAAAAATTATAAATTTAATTTAAGGATTAAAGACTGAGACAATCCTTATCATTTCATTAACCAATAAAATAGTGACTCTTGTTTCAAATTGTATCAAACTAGTCCCTCTAAATTGATCCTGTTTCTATTTCAATTCATTTTTATTTAGAAAGATAATTATAGCCCCATATATGACACTTTAAAATTACATTGATCGTGTGATTCATTGAAAATTGTTAAAAAAAAAAGAATACATTGGGATATTACCAGCGTTACAATAAAAAAAAAAAGTCTTAAAAAACACAAAAATTTCTTGAAATTATAAAACATTTTTTTGAATTACTACTAAAATATATCTAAAAACTATTTAGATATAAAAATACCAAAATACTCTTATTCACTAAGACAAAACTAAATACAAAAAGCCCTAGATCAAGGACTTCTAATCCAATTCAAAACAGTTTTTTTTTTTTTTTTCTTTGAATTCCTTATCAAATGAATCACTTCTTTCTTTTTATGCCAAAAAATGAATACAAACTGAATTACTAATTATTCGAATAACAGGATTGATGAAATTGTCCATGTAAATTATTTGCACGATTTTAAATATTTGGAACTAATTTGCGTCTTTGTGTTTTTAGATTCTCATCGTGCTTTATATTATATTTTTCAAATTTATAGTTGTTTCCGATGAGATTCTACGAGCATACCTTCCTCAGTATCTTACAAGTATGATGTCCAAATTCTGACCTTTTTTTTTGAACATTTCTAACACTAGGTCAGATAATTACTACCAAGATTTAGCTGATATAATTCTTTTAACGTACCATATGGAATGCTGTTCCCACAATCAAGAGAAATCAACCCACATTTAAGTGGAAAAATTGTTACATTTTATGGCTCTTTGAGCTTGAACTTTGCCCATCTTTATCATGAAACGAGGCAATTGGGGTTGGGCTACTGTGGTAACCCACAAAGTTTGTCCAAATTCTAATCTGGACAGCAAAATTAGTATAAGAAAGAAGTCAACAGAAATTAATTGCACCAATTGTTTCTGAGTGGACTTAGTCAATCTAAACACAGCTCAGAATGTTCTTTCCTCAAAAGTATGATTGGTTGATGGAGATATGCGCACCAACGATAGCGCACTTTTTAGTCCTATAAAAACCGGAGCATGTTACCCTGCAATTAACCATAGAACTCCTGAGTTGATCATATCGATCATGGCTCTTGTTCAAACTTTCTTAGTCTGTTTTGTGGCTCTTGCGGCTTCTTTGGTCCCTATATCTGCACAATTGAATGCCAATTTCTATTACAATGCCTGTCCTCAGGCATTGCCTACTATAAGATCTGTTATTCAAGAGGCCATCAAGAAGGAGCCTCGCATGGGAGCTTCATTGTTTCGCCTCCACTTTCATGACTGTTTTGTCAATGTAAGTGTTTGTAAATTTGTCCACTAGCAAGTGCTTGTAAATTTGTGAACTGTTAGTATATTTTTGTTCGAACCGTCATTAATTTTCACACTGCAAGTAAACCAGTAAGTAGATATTTCAAAGTAATTACGATTTTATTTTAATACGAACTATCAATTTAATTTTTTGAGTCTAGCAGTAATTAATGTAGTATCAGATAGATTTATCAGGATTCCTAGATGTGAATCCTTGCTCATGTGTGTGTATATATTTGAATTAGATCCACATATATGAGTTGCTGATTTCTTAATGCATACACTGTAAACATGTTAAGTATAATCTATAAAAATGTAGCTTAAATATGTCATGTATATGGTACTGGCAGGGTTGTGATGGGTCAGTTCTGCTAGATGACACGTCCAACTTCACCGGAGAAAAAACAGCTGTACCAAATTTGAATTCAGTTAGGGGATTTAACGTAGTTGATGACATCAAAAAAGCTGTTAATGATGCCTGCAACGGCAATGTGGTTTCGTGTGCAGACATATTAGCCGTCGCCGCTCGTGACTCCATTTCCATTGTGAGTATATGCATATACATATATCCAGTACTTCTGATCTATGCACCATTTTGTAAATCAGTTACATCATTAACTATGACTACATGTTCAGTCCTTGCTGCTGCCTCTGGTACGAGTATCAAAATGTTTTTTCGTTCATATAGATGTTAAATTTCAATCATTCGTTAGCGTCTAAAGACTACCAAGTTAACAATACGTAAGGAGACTATACCTTAGACAAAGAGTTCACAAAAAGATAAAAAGTGTAGTCTTTTAAAAAATTACCGAATACATAGATAAATCTAGTTGTTTATATAGGAAATTGATAAATAAATAAACCATCTTGGTAGATCCACTTATATTTAAATGATATATACTTAGATATGTATAAAATTTGAGAAATCCTAGGCTTTTTAAATTTCTGACTCAAATCTATGTCAAAGTAATTTGATATGTGAATTGTTAATATCTTATAAATTATGAGATGTTGCGATAATTAATATGACATTGATAACTCATTTATCATATAATTTGAGTATGAATTTGAATAAAAAAAATGGAAAGCCTAGTATTACTCATAAAATTTACACTTAGTCGTAATAATATATATATATATATATTTTTTCTTTTGTGATTATAGTTGGGGGGTCCCTACTACCAAGTACTATTAGGGAGAAGAGATGCAAGAACTGCAAGCTTGAGAGATGCCAACAATGATCTCCCTCCTCCAACTTTCAACTTCTCACAGCTTCTCTCAAACTTCAAATCTCATGGACTAGACCTGCAAGACCTAATCGCCCTCTCAGGTGGTCACACCATAGGACTCGCAAGGTGCACTACCTTCCGATCCAGAATTTACAATGAAACCAATATTGACACCGCATTCGCAGCCTCCAAACGGCAGAATTGTCCAGTGACCGGAGGAGGTAACAACACGGAACCGCTCGATTCGACAACAAGAAGCTTCGATAATCAGTACTTCAAGGACTTGTTGAAGTTTAAGGGTCTCCTCCATTCTGATCAGGAGCTTTTCAAGGGTGATGGAAGTGCTGGGGATAAGCTGGTACAGAAATACGGTAATGACTTGGATGCTTTTAGATCAGATTTTAAGGCTTCCATAATCAAGATGGGAAACCTGAAGCCACTCACTGGGAGGAAGGGAGAAATCAGGAGAAATTGCAGAAAAGTCAATTAGGATATTTTCTTCAAGATTGGCGTGAAACGTTTTCTCAATTTATTGCATTGTTTGTATTTTGCATGCATGTTCGTTTCAATTGTTTCCTAGTATTTTTTTCTCAAGGTATTGCATTCTATTTTTCACGCATGTTTGGCGCGAATCGAAATTCTATTGCTTAAATATATCATCATGATGATGATAAGTTGAAATAAAAATAAATATTACGTTGAGGCGACTCAAGATCCTCAAAAATTTAGATTTTGATCATTAAATTCAGTTAATTTTTAATTAGTGGACACTTTATTTTTTCAAACTTAACATTTACCACATATAGTGTTTTGTCTCTGGAAAACAATTATAAAAAAAAGAAAAGTTAATAGTAAGTCTTTTCACACAATAAAGAAAATGTTGGCTACAACTAGGGAAACAATAATTAGGATAAATTTAAAACTATCCAAATTTAAAAAGAAAATTTGTTTTTAGTCCATCCCAAAACTAAAAGCTCTGTCGTTGCCAATCACGACTCTTTGTATGTAAGTAATGGCAAATGGGTACATTTTCCTTTTAATGAAAAGTGAAACTAAAAGGGGCCACATTCTAAATGTGAAATCTGTTTTCAGCTCTAAATGAATTCAAAATCATTTTTATCGCGCAAACAAAACTATTTCATGTGGACGTCCCTAAATTATCGAGAACTCCTTTCAATTTAAAAACTTATATAAAATTGCCAAAATAACCCCTCTAGCCACATCTCATGAACCTATAGTGAACAGACTCCGTGCTTACATGACTCGTCTCACTAGCACAACTCCCACACCTCTCATCATCCTCACACCATCGCCACTCTGTGCCAGCAAAGAAGACTAGGGAGGTCATTATTTGCATAGTTTGACAAAGTCGGATTGACGCGATCATGCTCAAATCACGGCCTCCTTTGTCTTCTCCCATGGAAATGATAAGTCTCCAGTCCTTGAGAATTGATGAAGGTAGTGGTGACATAGATCGATCTAAGGTGGTTTTTGTTTTTTATTTTTAATTACTTTGGATCAATTTTCATAATTTAACATTTTTTAGGAACTTTTTATAATTATCCATTGTGGGATGTGGTATGTTGCCCATATCTGATGATCGTTTTGTTTGTGAGAGTGACCGGTATCTCACAATTTCATGAGATGCTGCCCACATCGCATGATGGATAATTACAAAAAGTCCCTCAAAAAATCAAAAATTATTTGCTTGTGAAATGTCCCAAGAAAGCAACTTGGGAGTGGTTTAGGTAATTTACGGACAAAGGTTGTAATTAGCTTTGTTTGATTTCAAATAAGTTTTGGATTAAAAATGAATTTTACATTTGAATTATGGATTCTCTTAAATTCACTTAATTATTTCCCTAATGAAAATAATAATTTATCTTTTAATAGATAAATGAGGTTTTTGCCACCTCCGCAAATCACAATGGCCCCTTTTCATAGATTTGTGAGAAGAGGTCATGGCCTTTATGAAAGGTAATTTTATTGCATTAAATCAAACATTATAAATTTATAATATTGAGGGGTAATAATTTATTTCATTCCAATATATCATCATCATAATGATATAGTACTTAAACAACAAATTTTGATTGGAAAGTAGACACACTATTTGAGACATACAGGCAAAATACAAAAAATGCGGCATATAAATGGGGAAACATTTAACCAATCGACCCTAATTGACTTCTCTACAATTTATCCTGATTTCTCCATTACTCCCAGTTAGTGGCTTCATGTTTCCCATCTTGATCATGGAAGCTTTAAAAGCAGATCCAAAAGCAACCGAGTCATTGCTGAACTTCTGCACCAATTGATCACTAGCACTTCCATCACCCTTGAAAAGCTCCTGATCAGAATGAAGCAGACCCTTAAACTTTAACAAGTCCTTGAAGTATTGACCATCA
This sequence comes from Dimocarpus longan, assembly GCA_022984855.1. Lineage (NCBI taxonomy): Eukaryota > Viridiplantae > Streptophyta > Magnoliopsida > Sapindales > Sapindaceae > Dimocarpus > Dimocarpus longan. The sequence goes on from CM041013.1 coordinate 26,395,949, forward strand.
AACCTTGCTGTCGTCGAATCGAGTGGTTCTGTGTTGTCATCACCTCCGGTCACTGGGCAATTCTGCTGTGTAGAGGCAGCGAAATTGGTGTCAATATTGGTGTCATTATAAATCCTGGTTCGGAAGGTTGTGCACCTAGCAAGTCCTATGGTGTGACCGCCTGAGAGGGCAATTAAGTCTTCGAGATTTAGTCCATTAGACTGGAAGCTTGAGAGAAGTTGTGACAAGTTGAAAAATGGAGCTGGAAGATTTGTGTTGGCATCGCTCCAACTTGCAGTTCTTGCATCTCTTCTCCCTAATAGTACTTGGTAGGAGGGACCTCCCAACTATAATTACAAAAGACACAAAGAATTATATGTAATTAACTAGTCTGATAGAAGTGTTAATTTTAGACATATCTAGGTATATATATTAATTAGAGGTCTTTTGATAAATTTCAAAACACCCTAGATTATTTCTTAAATGCAATTTGGGAAAAAAAAATCAAAATATTTTATCTTTTTGTATACTTCTTACATTGTGTAACCTTCAAACGAAATGATTTTATACACTTAATATTCTTTAGATGTAAGTTAATTAATGTTTGAAATTTAGAATCCAAATGAACCAAAAAAAATGTAGTTAATTCTATCAGAACAGCAGCGAGGACTATAAACATAAAGTTATGTTTCTCAATTGATCAAAGCATTGGATACATATAAATATACTCACGATAGCTATGGAATCACGTGCAGCTATGGCTAAAATGTCCGCGCATGACACGACATTGCTCTCGCAGGCATTGTTAACAGCTTTTTTGATGTCATCGATTACACCAAATCCCCTGACTGAATTCAAATTGGGAAAAGCTGTTTTCTCTCCGGTGAAGTTGGACGTATCGTCAAGCAGAATTGACCCATCACAACCCTGCCAGTGCAACCTCATATTAAGTATATCAGCTAACGTTTGTAGAATTTTATACCAAATATGTTTCATATACATGTGTTACATGAATCAGATGGATTCAAACCCATACCCTTAATAATTAAACTATTTGATATCATATTAATAATTAAGTTAAACCTAGAAACTTAAAACTTGGCATCCAGGAGTTGAGTTGCCGCGGCCCTAAAACCCTTGATTTAGGGGTTCTCGACTTGTTGAACTGTCGCCGAGCAGCTAGTCGGCGAGAACTTGGAGTTGGGTGCCAAGTTACATTTAAAACACAGGCTAAGGGTAAATTAATTCACCATACTACCAGTTGGCGTATAAAAGTAGTATTTGAGAACTTTAACATCAAATTTTTGAACAATAGTTCTTACAGTTGGCAATGCCTGAGGAGAACACCTGTCCCAACCCACCCCCTTTTGGCAACCCTAAGATGCCAAAGGTGGCAACTTCGGCTTTCCTCTGTAACAAATGAAGCTCCTATGTAAGTCTCTGATGCAACTGTAGCCGTGTTAGAAAGTTTGTTATTATTATTGTTTTATTTTTGCTTTACATTAATTATTAATTGTTAATTGTTTGTTATTTTCATTATATAACTTTTATATTAATTGTTTGTGTTAAAATTATTTTTAAGATTATATAAAATAAATTTTATGATGTTTTGTAGTCTTATAATTGTATTTTAATTCTATGAATATTTTTTTTTTCATTTTTTATATATTTTTTATAATTGGTCAAAGAAATAACCGTTGATTGACAGTCAAATCGACTAGTTGTAAAATGCTTACCGACTAACCGACTAGTCACTAGCCATTAGGAGGCCAACCGCCTAACGACTAGCATTTTCTTAAACACTAACGTTAGACCACATAAACTGTCAATAAAATATATTAGATTAAGTTTCAAAAAATATATATATATTAGATGTTGTTGAATTTACAAATACTTACATTGACAAAGCAATCATGGAAGTGGAGGCGAAGCAATGAAGCTCCCATGCGAGTCTCATTCTTGATAGCCTTTTGAACAATAGATCTTACAATTGGCAATGCCGGAGGACACACATTATCATAGAAATTTGCAGTCAGTTGTGCGGATATAGGGATCAAGAAAGCGGCAACTGCCAGAAAACAGACTAAGAAAGATGGAACAAGAGCCATGAAATTATATTAATACGAACAACTCAGGACTTCTACGTTTACTTGCAAGGAAACATGCATGGGTTTTTATAGGCCTGAAAGAGCACCATTTGGTGCACTTGTCTCTATCAACTAATCATATTTTTAAGGAGAGAACATTATGAGCTGTATTTAATTAAATAGACTTAGTCTACTCAGAAACAATTGGTGCAATCACTTTTGTTGACTTCTTACCAATATTTTATATGTATTTTGCCATCTAATAATCAGAACGCTAGCATAACATACTCAGAAATTAGAATATAAGTAGAAAGGCTATATACAAGTAGAATCTCTTAGTAAAACTACTAAGTGGGACATGTTCTATAAGTATCCAGAAAATGGATCGTGCAAATTAGCTTTAAGACGAATAATACTATATAATATAAATATATAATACATGGTATTAAAGCTAGTTCAAGTAATTGATGGTGCAGAAAGCTGGTAGGGAGACTGCGAAAAGAGATGGTAACATTTCAAGTCACCATTGAATACCTAACTTGATACTAAGTTCGGATTTTCTTAACTACGTATAAATGTTATAATTGGCCTAGCTATTGTAAATTTGTAATACATATACGCATACAGTATATAGATGAAAATTACTTGAAGTATATTGCTTGTTATTGACATACCAGAAATGATAAATTTAATTGGTAGTTAAAGACTCCGAACGTGCTCAAACGTGGAAATAATAAACAACAAATTAAAAGGAAGTCAAATATGTCGAATTTTTTGGGTGGGGGCGCTAATTTCGATGAATCTTGAAACTCAAGGCGTTCTTTGAATATTGTCCGCAATATGTGTACATTTTTTCAACAAGAGTAACTATCAAAATTCCACATCAATGACTGTTATTGGTTTTCTTAAAAAAAAAAAAAAATGTTATTGGTTTTCAATAAATAGTGCGCTGCACGATCGACAATATGATAGTATAATAGGCTCTATGAAATATGTAACTCGTACTATAGAATATAGATTTAGTTGAAAACGAATGTCGAGACATGGCACCTCGGGAGTGTTGAGCTACCTAGGTGCCCAACACATGATCTGGATGCTTTCCATACTTTCAAATCCAGTGAATCTTCTGTAATGTGGGATACACATCGTCTTCGTCACAATCGTGTGTCTCGTGATAAAACAGCAACAAAAAATTGTCAGATGCGTCTTTCTATATAGTATTTCTTACATACCTCCACATTCCTTTTTGTGTAATTTCTATATTTCTATTTTACTTAAATGTTAAAAACTAAATAATTATTAATGATTGTTTAGAAAATAAATTATTTTATCTAATTTATTTAAACTTACAACATAATTTAATCAGCTTTATTAAATGAAATGAAGACTTGCAACATTGCAATAAATTACTGATTCACATGACAATTTTCTTCGAGTTGAAAAATTAATGTAGGGACAAAATTATTTTTTTCAATTATGTGAAGCAAATTTATAAGCAAGTAAAGTAAATAAAAAAACAATAATAAGGATGATCATAGGGGTCTAAAATGTAAGACTTTTACAAAGAAATAGGAGGTAGAGAGCTTCGGTTGAGTTAAAATCGAGTTAGAAAAGTTATAGTGTAAAGAGTTGTTAATAGAGAAAAGTGTATTGGAAATGTTATTTTAAGTTTTGAATTATGTGATTAAGCAAGTAATGATAAGAAATTGACATGTAGGAGATGAGCAGGTGAGCGAGACACGAGAGACTCATTGAGACGATTGAGTTGCTATTACTCGGATTGAGGTAAGTATACTTTACTTACTTTATTTCAACTTCCAATTATATCGTAATGTATTTTCTTGTTTTCAAACGTTTAAAGTAAAGTTTGAGATGAAAACCATGTGTATACCGTAGCATTAGAGTTTTGGCACTACGTGGCAACGTAGAAAATTCTGCTCGTAGTTGTTGAGATTTATAGTTACTTGCAATAGGATACGATGTAGAAAATTTCGTACCTAATTGTGAGTGATAGTGAGAAGTTGTACTATAATACACGATGTAGAAAATTCCGTGTTGTAGATGCTCATAGTTGAGATCATTTTACCTTACGTCGCGACGTAGTAAATTCTGCACGTAGTGGTCGAGATGCTATAGTAACTTCACGTTAACGTTAGCAGAAAAATCGTTACGTGATGCTTAGAGTACCCCAAGTATACACATGGTCTTTTATAAGAAATGGTTTTAAAATTGAAACTTTCAACATCTATATAAGTAGAGCACCACTATATAATATTATTATTATATGACGAACTAACCTTTCATTTTTATTGTGTAGCTCGTTGTGTGGTTATAAATAACTTTGTGGCCTAAAGATCGCCATTTCAATTATAGGTGGGCGTTGCCTAAATATATCGTCGAAAGAACTAAATAATTATGTAAATGAATCATGAATATGGAAGCAATTATATATTTATGTTTTGGGATATATATGTAATGGAAACACTCACACACGATATATATATATATCTGTTATGCATATGTTAACACTTATGTGTTTTATGGAATTCATTTTGAAAATGCATATTGTGGCACGTGTATTGTGAAATTGAAAAGAAATATGTTGTGGAAATTACATGTTTGTGAAATACAAGAAGTTGGGAGGTGATCAAGGATAGTTCAAAGTGTATTTTTATGCAGGTTAAATTTTGGAAATGTTCAAATTACAGCCGTTGTGCTGTCAAAATTTTTATAAAAATTGCTTTGAGAAAACTCGAAAAATTTCCACCAATCCCAACTATTTTTAAAAAGTAAAAAAGTTTTAAAGTTAAAACGAGTAAACCGGTAAAGTATTCTAAGGGTTCGCTACTCGGATTTCCTAAATCAGACAAGTCAGGTTCGGAAAGTCCGTTGAAATGCCTGGCAGGATCCTCTAACAAGGGCTTAGAAAAGGTCTAGTTCGGGTCCTGTCACTAATAGGAAACACCTAAAATGTACAAGCTAGGGTTTACGTGGATGGAACCCTAAGTAGTGATTGAATCATGTTTAAAGCAAATTGAATTGTAGATTTTGTGTTTGATGAAATGCCTAAGAGAATGCACAAATAAAAGTGTTGAAAAACAAAAGAAGTAAGTGATGTGTGTAAGGGTGATTTTCAGCCATAGGGGAAATAGGTGATTTCATTGAGCTTTGATGCATGTAAGCTTGAATTCATGCATGTTAAATGTTAGAGAATCTTATAGAAGTGTTAGAATTGAAAAAGGAGAAGAGATAGTCTAATATGTTAGTTAGGATGAATGAAGGGCAATTATAGTCAATATGCAATGCCACTTCATCTGTACATTTTAGTATGATAAATGATCATAATCAAGCATATATAAGTCTAAGAATCATAGTAGAAAGTAAATTGAGTTTAGAATGTAAAAAAGGGTAGATTTTGACACGAAAAAGTGTCGAAAAATAAATTTCATAGGTTTCACCCCTCTATGGTTGGAATTTTTCAAAACCATTTTACGGGTGACCTAAATGAGAGATAAGGAGATGATTGGAGTGAAAACAGAATGAAAGGAAATCTAGGGATTTCTCCCTAGCATGCATTCGGCCTAAGGGGTCTAAAACAAGCTTTTTTCGGTTCGATCTTCAGAAAATTATTTTGAGTATATAGGGATGTTCCTAGGTGATATTAAGTGAGGTTTGTGAAAAGAAATTGGAATTTTAGAGCCTCGGTTAAGTTAGAACTTAAATGGAAAAGTTGTAGTCTAAAGGGTTTTCAATTGTGTTATTTGTATTGGAAACTCTATTTGTGGCTTTGAGTAGCTCCATTGAGCTTGTTTTGAACGAAAATGTGATGTGTAGAAGAAGAGCAAGCAAGTGGAGCAAGAGAGTCCATTGAAGTGCATTAACAAAGTGTGGAATCGAGGCGAGTGTACTAACTCACACTAAGTATGTTTTGTAGTAGATTGTAATTCTATTAATTGTTGAAAAGTTCATAAATGAATTGTTTTAAATAAATCATTTATTTGATCAATGAGATTACTACATGTGATTTTAAGAAATTTTGAAACAAAAGAGCATTTATACGAATTAAGCTTACCAAAGTTAGTTAAAGTTTCGAAAGATAAGTTTTGGTGCTTAGTGCACTCAGTAAGAAAAAGAGTTTTTAAAGGCCATTTGTATACCCTCAGAATTACAGATTTTCTAGCACTATGTAACGATGCAAAAAATTTCACTCGTAGTTGCTAAGAGTTATATATTATCTAGCGCTATACTTATGATGCAAAGAATTCCGTACATAGTCGCTAAGATATAGAGATTTTATAGCACTATGCTTGTGATGTAGAAATTCCGTACGTAGTTGCTCAGATTCATACATTATCTTGCACTACGATTTGTAATGCAAAGAATTTCGCACATAGTTGTCGAGGAGTCCCAGTAGCGTTATGGTTGGTATCAGTTGAAAATCGTCACATGACATAGCAATTAGGGGTATGAATGATGCTTTTAAAAAGAAAAGAATTTCGGCAAAAATTTACATGATTTCAAATAAGTTAATGATTGTTAGTTAACATTTATTACATTGCTTTAATTGCTGTAAGATTACATATTTTGTGTATATTGTATAAAACCTCCATAGGTGCCAACGCAGAGAATTAAACCACAGGAGTCCTTCATCAAATTAGGTGGGCACATCGACGATTGCATCACATCTATTGTATTGTATTTTGTTATAATTAAAAATCAAATACTTGCATGCACTAATCTCACACTTCTTGTGATAGTCACTTGAACACTTAAGATATTATATTTTGTGATGTAAATATTTGTAAAGTTCATTATGATAAGAAAGGCATTTGATCGTTATTTGAGGTTTTATGTGAATAATTGTATAATTGTGGAAAAGCATGTTTGTGGAATAAAAAGAAGTTGGGTTGTAATTAATATATTTTGGGAGTATATATTTCCTGTGCAGGAATTTGAAAATCTTATAAACACAGTCGTTATGTTGCCATATTTTTGTTAAAAGGACTTTCGATTTTGTAAATGAAATGGTTACTTTTATGATTTTAACGAAAATGAAAATATGAATTTAAATGAATCAACCCAACTAATTTCGAAACAACAATATTAAACTAGTTTTAGAGTAACGGTAAACGGGCAAGATTTCAGGATTCACTTTATTGATTTCCTTTAGCCGACCAATAGGGCTTAAGAGAGGTCCATTTGAGTTCCAACGAGGCTTACCAGATACTAGCCTAGAGGGGATTTGGCTTGGGTCGCGTCAAGTTGGTATCAGAGCCTGGTTTTGAGATAAAGTTTAGAAAGTGCTTTAAAGTTATCTTATGCATGAGGCTATTTCAGATTGCATGAGTTATACAGATTCCAGTTGAGCATTGCATGATTTTAGAGTTGTTTTCATGCATTGTTAGTATTCTAACTCGTGTATTTCATGACTTTCTATGAATGTTTGAAATAGAATAGAAAATATGCGGCATAGTGATCGCCCCAAGACTATGAGGGTAGTTGTAGAGGCACCTACAGAGGAGAAGCATGTTGATGAGTCAGTCGATGTGCCAACCAATTTCTCCCATCTAGAAACCCAGCAACCCTAGAGACTAGAACCTGCATAAGTAAATATAGAGTAGATGGCATAGGTTTTAGCAGCAGCGGTTCATTAGTCACAAGAGATAGGTGTGTCGATAGAGCGCACCCGTAAATTAGGCGCTAAGCCATTTGATGGAATAGGGGAACCTAAGCATGCACTATCTTGGATAGAAACAAATGAAGAGATATTCCAGGTAATGGGGTGCATAGACAAATAGATAGTTTCTTACTCCACCTTATTACTTAAAGTTCGTGCGAAAGATTGGTGGAAGACATATCAAAGAGCACACTCGGATGGAGTCTCCTAGGCCGATTTCAAGAAGGAATTTACAGATAAGTTCTTCCCTAAGAGCTACAAAGATGTGAAGATAGAAGAGTTTTTCAGACTTGAGCAGGGAATCCTTACAGTAACTGAGTACGAGAAGAGAGAGGTTTTCAGAATTAGTTCGCTTGGTTCCCTTTATTGTAAAGAATGGAGAACAAAAGATCAATAGATTCATAGCAGGCTTACATCTAAGGTAAGACTTATGTGACATCATCCGTATACACCAAATATGGGCAGTTGGTGAAGGCAGCCACCAAGGTCGAAAGAAGTGCCGAATCCACCCCTAAACCAAAGAAATTTGATTAGAAACACAGCTAGATGGGTAGCCAGCAAGGGGGATCAAGCAAAGTAGTTAAAAGCGAGTAGAAGCCCTCATGGTCTAAGAGCCGCAGATAGAGTCAGAGGGCCCAGACTAGTTAGAGCTCCGTTCAGTCACCTGGTGGATCCAGGAGTAGACAGAGTTAGAAGACTTAGCCTATTTGTAGCAAGTGTAGGAGAGCACATACTATAGAGTGTTTGAAAGGCAGGATTGGATGTTACCGATACGGTTAAGAGGGCCATTTCATGAAAGATTGCCCTAGTTTAGTCGCCTCAAGTCCATCCAAAGTTAGATCAGTAGTACAAGCATAGACTACTAGGAGTTGTGGATCTGATAGGGGAGGCCCCCAGACTAGAGGAGTTACGGGTGCAGGCCAGCCTAGCAGTGGATCGAGCAGGAGCATGCCACCTCGAGGACAGCCTAGTAGACCTCGTAGCCAGGCCAGAGTACACGCATTTAGACAGCTGGAGGCTGATACAGCCTCAGAGGTGGTAACAGGTACTGTTTCCTTATTTGACTCAGATGATTATGTTTTGGTAGACCTAGGAGCCTCCCATTCTATTATTTCTAAGGATTATTTGGGTAGAGTTAGAGTTGGGGTGAGCCTAATAGAGTGTAGTGTGGTAGTATCACTTCCCACAGGTAATTCACTTTTGGTAGATAAAGTTTATATGAGGAGTAAGGTGATCATAGCTGACCAAGAGTATGAGGCCAATCAGATAGTGTTAGATATCCACGATTTTGATGTCATCCTAAGCATGTATTGGCTATCCAAGTATCATGCCACAGTCGATTATTACAGAAAAGAAGTCAAGTTCAGCAGACCTAGGGAACCGGATGTGGTTTTCTATGGTGTAAGGAAGTTACTTTTCACGAGTTTGATAAGTGCAGTGAAAGCTAATAAGATGCTTAGAAAGGCTTGTCAGGGATACTTAGTCTATGTAGTGGAAGCTAGTAGTAGTGAGTTATAGTTGATAGAGATTCCTGTAGTTAATGAGTTCCCGGATGTCTTTCTAGAAGACCTTCCAGAGCTACCACCAGATAGAGAGATAGAATTTGAGACTGAATTGGCACCTAGTATAGAGCCTATCTCCATAGCCCTATACAGGATGACATAAGCAGAATTGAAGGAATTGAAGGTCCAAATGGAAAAATTAATGAGTAAAGGGTTCATTAGACCGAGTACATCACTATAGGGGGCTTCAGTGCTGTTTGTGAAAAAGAAAAATATGAGCCTCTGATTGTGTATAGGTTATAGGCAACTTAGCAGAGTCATCATCAGGAATCAATATCCACTATCGAGGATAGACGATCTGTTTGATTAGCTACAAAGAGCTCGAGTATTCTTTAAGATTGACTTAAGGTCAGGATACTATCAGTTGAAGGTTCGTAGGGAGGATGTTCCTAAGACGACCTTTAGGACTCATTATGGGCCTTACGAGTTCTTAGTAATGTCATTTAAACTTACTAATGCCTTAGCAGCTTTTATGGATCTCATGAATAGAGTCTTTAGGCCTTATTTGGACAAGTTCATGATTGTCTTCATAAACGATATTCTAGTGTATTCAGGCAGCCGAGAGGAGCATACTAAGCACTTGAGAGTTGTACTGCAAACATTGAGGGAACATCAGCTCTATGATAATTCAACAAGTGTTAGTTTTGGATAGATAGAGTAGCATTTCTAGGACATGTGATATCAACAGAGGGAATATCGGTAGACCCCCAGAAAATAGAAAAAGCTATAGTGAATTGGCATCCACTCACGAACGTGATGGAAGTTAGAAGCTTCTTGGGTTTAGTTGATTACTACAGAAAGTTCATGGAAGGGTTTTTGAAGATAGCTACTACTTTGACAAGATTAACCAAAAAAAAGGAAAAATATGAGTGGTCAGAGGCATGCCAGCATAGCTTTGATGAGTTAAAGAGGAGATTGACCTCAGCATTGGTTCTTACACTTCCATCAGGGCAAGATGGATTTGCGGTCTATTGTGATGCCTTCAGATAAGGGCTAGGTTATGTGTTAATGTAGAATGACAGAGTAATAGCTTATGCCTCGAGACAACTGAAGAAACAAAAGTTGAATTATCCAACACAAGACCTAGAGTTAGCAACGGTGGTATTTGCTTTGAGGATTTGGAGGCACTACCTGTATGGAGTACATTGCAGGATCTTTACTGACCATAAAAGTTTGTAGTACTTATTTTCTCATAAGGAGTTAAATATGAGACAGAGAATATAGGTTAAGCCCCTATTCTTACTATTTAAAATTCCTAACATTAGAAAGTAGATTAAGGGGCAAAATGGTCATTTTTCCGAATTAGAGTTATATATATACATAGAAAGGATTAGAATAAATTAGTAGTGGGAATTATGAAAAATTATAAAAGTTAGTAGGAAGCCATGAGATTTAAGCAAAGTTGGATGACATTTTGGTTAAAATTCAAGTAGTGGCATGGTATGTAATTAAGTGACAAACTTTAAGGGATATTATGTAAGTGAGGCCTATATATATATAAGTGTGTTAGTCATGACACTTAAAAAAATTTTTGAGAGCAAAAGAGAGAGGGAGAGACTAAGGGTCAGCCAAGGGAAATGAGGATAAAAGGGAACCAAAGCTACTTCCAAGCAATTCAGAGCTCCAAAACAAGAAATTAAGGTGATCTAAGCAAGAATATCAAGTTTTGAACAAGATTAAGGTGAGTTATGATCATTTTCTCTAAGTTTAAAGTTAGTTTGTGTTGTATGTAATGTGAATGATTGAGTTGGGTTTTGATGAGAAATTGATGGGGCTTTTAATATGAAGTAAGAATAAAGCTATAATAAACAAAAAAAGAGACTTGATCTAACAGGAAACACCTAAAATGTAAAAGCTAGGGTCTATATGGATGGAACCCTAAGTAGTGATTGAATCATGTTTAAAGCAAATTGAATTATAGATTTTGTGTTTGATGAAATACCTAAGAGAATGCACAAATAAAAATGTTGAAAAACAAAAGAAGTGATGTGTGCAAGGGTGATTTTCGACCATAGGGGAAATAGGTAATTTCATTGAGCTTTGATACATGTAAGCTTGAATTCATGCATGTTAAATGTTAGAGAATCTTATAGAAGTGTTAGAATTGAAAAAGGAGAAGAGATAGTCTAACATGTTAGTTAGGCTAGATGAAGGGCAATTCTATTCAATATGCAATGCCACTTCATCTTTATATTTTAGTGTGACAAATGATCATAATCAAGCATATATAAGTCTAAGAATCATAGTAGAAAGTAAATTGATTTTAGAATGAAAAAAGGGTAGATTTTGACACGAAAAGGTGTTAAAAAATAAAGGTATTTCATACATTTTACCCCTCTATAATTGAAATTTTTCGAAACCGTTTTACGGGTGACCTAAATGAGAGATAGGGAGATGATTGAAGCAAAACGAAGGAAAAGAAAAGCTAGGGATTTCTCTCTAGCATGCATTTGGCCTAAAGGGGTCTAAAACGAATTTTTTTTTTTTTTTTTTTCGTTTCGAGCTTCAGAAAATTATTTCGAGTGTATGGAGGTGTTTCTAAGTGATATTAAGTGAGGTTTGTGGAAAGAAATCGGAATTTTAAAGTCTCAATTAAGTTAAAAGTTAAATGGGAAAGTTGTAGTCTAAAGGGTTTTCAATTGTATTAGTTCCATTGGAAACTCTATTTATGGCTTTGAGTAGCTCCATTGAGCTTATTTTGAATGAAAATCTAATGTGTAGGTGAAAAGCAAGCAAGCGAAGCGAGGGAGGCCCATTGAAGTGCATCAACAAAGTGTGGAATCGAGGTGAGTGCATTAACTCACACTAAGTATGTTGTGTAGTAGATTGTAATCCTATTGATTATTGAAAAGTTTATAAATTAATTGTTTTAAATAAATCCTTTATTTGATCAATGAGATTACTACATATGATTCTAAGAAATTTTGAAACAAAAGAACATTTATACAAATTAAGCTTACCAAAGTTAGTTAAAGTTACGAAAGATAAGTTTTGGTGCTTAGTGCACTTAGTAAGAAAGAGAGTTTTCAAAAGCCATTCGTATACCCTTAGAATTATAGATTTTCTAGCACAACGTAGCGATGCAAAAAATTTTTTTCGTAGTTGCTAAGAGTTATATATTATCTAACGCTACACTTATGATGCAGAGAATTCCGTACGTAGTTGCTAAAATATATAGATTTTATAGCACTACACTTGTGATGCAGAAATTCCGTACGTAGTTGCTCAGATTCGTACATTATCTCGCACTATGATTTGTGATGTAGAGAATTCCACACGTAGTTGTCGAGGAGTCCCAGTAGCGTCGCGGTTGGTATCATTTGAAAATCACCATGTGACATAGCAGTTAGGGGTACGAATGATGCTTTTAGAAAATAAAGAATTTCGGCGGAAATTTACATAATTTCAAATAAGTTAATGATTGTTAGTTAACATTTATTTCATTGCTTTAATTGCTGTAAGATTACATATTTTGTGTATATTGTATAAAACCTCCATAGGTGCCAATGCGGAGAATTAAACCATAGGATTCCTTCGTCAAATTAGGTGGGCACATCGATGGTTGCTTCGCATATACTATATTGCATTTTGTTATAATTAAAAATCAAATACTTGCATGCACTAATCTCACACTTCTTGTGATTGTCACTTGAACACTTACGATATTATATTTTGTGATGTAAATATTTGTAAAACTCATTATGATAAGAAAGGCATTTGATTGTTATTTGAGGTTTTATATGAATAAGTGAATAATTATGGAAAAACATGTTTGTGGAATAAAAAGAAGTTGGGTTGTGATTGATATATTTTGGGAGTGTATATTTCATGTGCAGAAATTTAGAAACCTTATAAACGCAGCCGTTATGCTGCTGGAGTTTTGTTAAAAAGACTTTCAATTTTGTAAATGAAATGGTTACTTTTATGATTTTAATGCAAATGAAAATCTGAATTGAAATGAATCAACCCAACTAATTTCGAAACAACAATATGAAACTAGTTTTAGAGCAAAAGTAAACGGACAAGATTTTAGAATTCGCTCTACGGATTTCCTTTAGTCGACCAGTAGGGCTTAAGAGAGGTTCGTTGGAGTACCAGACGAGACCTACTAGATACTAGCCTAGAGGGGATCTAAATTGGGTCGCGTTAGATAGCTCTATAGGCAAGCTGGTTAATTAGTGGCTGAGACAATGAATGAGACCAAACAAGTTATAAAAAGGCAAAGTTGTGGTGTAAAGAGGCTGAAAGAATGCGAAGGTAGTCACGACAGAAGCTAGGAGTAGAAAGGAAAAGAATTTTCTAGAAAGAATTTGAATGTTATGGAGCAAGGGTAAGGTTGGAATTTCAAAGAAGATATTTTGCTAGAGTTTTATGAAAGAATAAGTGGTCGAGAAGGTGAGTAAGTGGAAGGAATTCTGGCCATGTGTAAGATGTATAAATATGTGGTAAAATTGTAAATAAAGGGAAAAGACAAGGACTTTGAGGAAAAATAGAGAGTTCTCTAGAATGGGTCAGATATGTGATTTTAAGGAACCTTGAGGGTAAAAGATGAGCTTGACCTATGCCCATAAATAGGCGTGTGTGGTGTGAGTTACCAAAAAAAAAAAAAAGGAGAGAATGAGGAGAGAAGAAAAATCTAGAGAGGAGAGAGAAGCTGTCGACAGAGCAAATGAGATGCAAGAATTGCTACTGATCGACCTAGTTTTTTGCCGCTTGTGAAAGAAATCACATTATTGGAAGGTAAAGAACAGATTTGGGAGTCAGATCTGGTAAGAACCAAACAGTGAGATTTGTTGTTTTGGTGAAAAATCTATTGAAGAACTATTTTTGTGTTATTTGACGTTGACGGGATTTTTGTATGTGAAGTTACAGATTTGAAGCAGTAAGCAAGCTGGAGAGCAAAGAAAAAGACCGAGGTGAGCTAGGTAAGTAAAGTAACTAAGAAAATAAGTTAATTTGAAGAAGCCATTTGTGAGTTAGAATGATTGAGTTCTATCGTGGAACCTGTTGAGATCACGACCTGGGTTGAGATACAAAACTGATGATATGTTAATTATATGTTGTGGAGTTAATAAGGTCAGTGATGTATTAATGCTTGTGTGTGTGAGCTAGGGTGGGAGCTCACGAGGTACGAGCTGGATGGATACCCGTAGCTCTTTTCAATGCTGGTCGAGTTGGTCTGAAGCACGAGCTCACAAGAAAAGAGCTGAATGGTGCCCAGCCCACCATAATGTCTGTCCGAGCTGGACTAAGGCAGTAGCTTGTAAGGGCTGAGTTGGGTAATATAGGAGCCCATATGAGATGAGCTGGGCAAACTGGGGTGTGAGCTCACAGCTCAAGCTGGACTGACAGTGCTGCAGTTCATAGCAGCTTAGGTGAAATTATATGTAAAACCCAAAACCTCGTTTGTCGGAGAGCGAAATATTTTTTCGATGGATCGCGTTCGATCGGAAAAATATAATTATCGAGTCCGAAAATATTCGAAATATTTATTTTAGAATAATAAAATAAATTCGAGTTCGTGGAGACAGATTCGAAATAATAAAATAATTTCGAAGGCAAAAGCAATTAAAAGTGGATTCCCGGATGGACTGACGGAAATGGATTCGATGTCGAAATCAAAACAAGAGAATGCATGGAAGAATTTAAATAAAATAAAGCTAGTGCATGAAAGTGACACATGTCACACATGCAAAGAGTGAGCAAGACAAGTGGCTTGATATTAAAGGCTTGCATGACAAGTGTCCAAGATGGTATGCAAATGTCATTCATGCATGGAATCAAGTTAACATTTGTCATCCAAGGAATAAACAATATATATTAAAAATTGAAAAGCAAGGATTAAAGGCAATAAACTTCATTCGGTCATCACTCACCATCAAGAGACAAAACCAAAAACAAAAATGAGAGAGTGAAGTAAAAACTTAAGCAAAAGGTATTCGGTCTTCAGTCATTCATCATCCTTACCCGTGAGCGAGAAAGAGAGAGGGAGAGAACTCACCATTTGGCCTCCATTCTTCAAGCAAAATAGAGAGTTGCATGTCACCATCCCTTAAACTCCAAGAGCCGAGAAAGATAGAGAGACCGAGAGTGTGAAGGAAGAGGCAGATCTGTTCGTGATAAAGAGAACGAGAGAGAGAGATTGAGAGGAGGGAGATCCACTCGGTTAAGAAGCAAGCTGAGAGAAGGAAGAGAGATCTGTGCGTGCTGCTCCTGAAAGAGAGAACCGAGAGCTGGTCCGAGCAAGAACCTCCATCCTTCTCCTTCCCATTCTGTCTTCAGCTAGATCTGGAAGTGAACCCTTAAGTGCAATAGCTGCATGTATTGTCTAAGCGAATTTGATCATGCATGCAAGCTAGAAGGAGTACTGCCATGAGCTGAAGAGTGGCTGACGTGTCCTACTGCCGTGAAGCTACTGCTGCTGCCGTGAGGAGTTATTGGTGAGAGGAGCTACTGTCGCTGCCGTTAAGAGCTGTCGTCGCTGCTGAGAGGTGCTGTTGCCATTATGAACTACTGTCGTGAGCTACTGTCACAATTGTGAGCAGTTGCCGTTGTGTGAGCTACTGCCGAGCAGCTGCTGTCAGGTCAGGTCATGAGCTAAAGTGCTGCCGTGAAGAGCTACTATTGTGAACTGAAGTTACTACCTGTGACCTGCTGTTGCTGCCGAAGGTGATGTCCAAGCTGCCCGTGACCTGCAGCAAGAAGAAAGTGAGTTGGTGAGTGAGTTGAGTGCTGTCAGGTGAGGTTTTGAGTGCCATCGAAATAATTTCAACTTGATTGTGTATTGTTTGCTACCGTGAGCTTAAGTAAGAGTCATCTCTCCGTCAAAAGCGTGCATGTGAATAAGAATTGAGATATGGATTAAATTGATATTGTTATGATTGGGTTTTAGGATTGAGAATCTCGTTGGTGCGGAGGTTCACTCGATATTGTTTGGTTGTGTTTTTGGAATGATATTGTCATCGATTGTGTTCGTTGCATTTTGTTTATGGGCTGTTATAGGAAAAGTTAGGGGCTATTATGTTATGCTTTTAGTTTCGAGTTTGTTGTCGTGGAAAATGGTTAGTATTGGTATGTTTTAAAGTATCGGATAGTCATTCGGATATTGAGAAATTGTTTCCGAGCGATTCGGAAGAGTTTCCCGCGAATGCGAATGTTTTTAATTTATGATTTTCGTTGTCAAATGTGAAAGTGTTGATGATGTTATCAAGCTGCCTCGAGACGTAATTAAACCCGTTAAAGTGTTAAAGTTTAATGTTAGGATAGTTTAAGTTATAATAAAGTTAATCGGATGGTTTTCAATTTGCGCAAAATCGTTAAATTGTCAAAATTCGAAATTGAATCAAAAAATGAATATTGGTTAAGATTGCTACCATATTTTTCATGTTTGTGCTTTAAAGTGTTTGAATATTCGTTTGCCATGTTTTAATTAAAGTCACGAAATAAGTTTAATTGGAAACGAAGGAATCGCGTGAAACGCTAAAAGCGATAATTCGTGATAAATAGTTGAAATCGCATAAGTTTTATGTTATTCATTGGCTTCGAATCTTCTTTTTATTGAATCCATTAGATTGTGATGTCGGTGATGTTACTTTAAGTTTCGAATGGCATAGTTGTCGGTTTTGTAACCGTAGAGTTTCGAGTAGTTTATGTCCCGATAACGAATTGGTTTGAGATAGTCTCCACGTGCAAATATTAGTTTTCTGTATTGTTATCGTATGAGGATAATCGCTTGAATTGTCGTGATTAGAAATCCTCGTGTGGCTTAAGTTTAGTTTGCGCACAAGTTGTGTTTTAACGAAATCTCGATCGAAACCAATTGTAGGTGAATCGGAAAGCGAACGAGATCCATAACGGGAAGTGGTGATCAAGTATTTGGAAGCAAGTAGTGAGTATGGATTTTATAAAGTTTTCATACACTTTATTATTATGAATGCAAATCATTTTTAGCAAGTGAATTGTTTCAATATTGAATAAGCTTTTATGATTATCATTACCTTCCTACAAATGCATGTATGTGTTATGAATGTATACATATATATATTCTTTGAATAAAGTAAACTAGTAAATTGAGATATACATGCATAGAGATATTATTTGTGAAAGTTATATTGTGATATTATAGCATATTGCTGAGATTTCATTATTTATATGTCTTTGGTTTACCCTAGCCCCTAGTTTACACCCGGCTGAAGTATTCCATACGTGTACGGTAAGTTGGGGGGAGTTACTAACTTTGGGGGGATCGAGTCTGTCAGTCACCCTCTACTCATATGAGATAGTGTAGATCTGTCTGATGTTGGAGGGAATCGCGATCCCAGAGTTGTTTCCACATCTGCGACTACACATGGTGAGAGTTCCTCTAATCCTAGTAGCGTGTCTTCGCATCGTCATGAAGGATAAGTTTCCCTGATTTGCCAAATAGGCTAGTAAGAAAATAAGAAAAGTTTGATAAGTACCTTTCGCATTTTTAAAATGAGATTTGCAGTTTTCAGCAAAGTAAAGTAAGTAAGTAATAGTTTTTCCAACCTATTTTGGGAGGAATATTATTTTGAGCAAAAGCATAGTTTACGTTAAATTTACCCACTCACTGAGTTATTCTCACCATCGTTTTTTCTATTTTATTAAAATCCTCCCCACGTGTAGGTGCGTGCAGAGCGGCGGAAGCTTTTCCATCGGACGTACAGGCCAGCTAGACACGCGACCACGCTGCACTAGTTTCTAGACATATTATCATGTATTGTATTTATTATCTTTTTCAAATTTCTCCAATTTTGTAAATATTTTTTTGGATTAAGGATATTATGTAAATATCATGCATGACATTCTAAGATTTTAATCAAGTCGCTTTCTATATGATTGAAGGATTGTGAATTTGAAAAAGGGTTTGAGGCCCATTAGTTGATAAAAGATATTGAATGAGTTTATACAGGTTTATGAAGTTCTTTTACAGGGTGGAAATTTTAGAAAAACAGTCGTTGTGCTACCGGATTTTCGTAAAACTCTATTTTTATAAAGTTATTTTCAACGAACAAAATTTCTGCCCATTTTCAGAATTAAAAGGATTTCAAGTAATTTCAAAAAAAAAAGAGGCTTAGCTCTATAGAAATTTTTCAGCCGGAGCAGATCTCGACTGGGAAGCCACTGTGGGGTGCCGGGCAGGTCGTCTAGCTAGTATAGTTAGAAAAGGGGCCTATCATTATAAGTATAGAGACAATAGAAATGACTTGAAATTGAAATATCCTGCGATCTAAGTGGAGATTTCAATTGTGATTAAGTGTAGGGAGGAGGCGATTTAAGGAGGCCGTTGAAGCTAAAAATTCAAGTAAATTTGAGAAACAAACTGTGAGTGTGTAAATATTTTTATTAAATTTTTTTTAGCCTATTGTGCAAATATTTTATAACCTTTCAATTCTTATTCTAGTTTATAAATATCTTTATATTTTTATCTTGAGAATAAATAATTTATTTATAGATGGCATTAAAAATATATATACATGATTTCTTTTTATAGCATGAAAGAGAATTGTAATACCCTGTCCTGAGGTTATTACTATGCATATGTACGAAAGGATGTAATATATTAATATATCTCTTTGGAGAAATAATAAAAAGGATTTTTATGTGTTTAATAGTAAAAAATTTAATATTTGTGGAATTTTAGATGGTATTAAAAAATTATTTATATATAAATAATTTATTTATAGATGGTATTAAAAATGTATATACATGATTTCTTTTTATAGCATGAAAGAGAAATTGTAATACCCTCTCCTGAGGTTATTACTATGCATATGTGCGAAAGGATGTAATATATTAATATATCCCTTTGGAGAAATAATAAAAAGGATTTTTAAGTAAAAAATTTAATATTTGCGAAATTTTGTAAGAATTTGAAAATAAATATAAATTATAAAAGTTTAGGGATATAAAAAAAAAATGCTAGATATTTATTAAGAATGACAAAATGGTAAATAAGTGGAAAAGACAAGAAAATTATGGAAATAAGGAGTTCTCTAGAAACGTGGCAGAATTGTAATTTTAAGAAACTTAAAGGGTTGAAGGCGAGCTTGACCCATGCCTATAAATAGACTTGTGGAATGAGTCAGTGTAAGAAAGAGACAGAGAGAGTGAAGAGAGGAGAAATCTGGAAAGGAGAAAAAGGAAGAGGGGGAGAGAGAGAGAGAGCTCTCGGTAGAAGAATGGGCAAGCTGTTGTCGTCGATTTGGGCGATTTCCACAGTGGTGAAGGGCGAGTTGGCTGTTGGAAGGTGAAGAGTAGATTGGAAACCAAATCTGGTAAGAAATAGTTATTTTTGGTGTTATTCTGAGTGAAGGATCTATTGAGATCAGTTTATGTTTTATTGAAGTTGACGAGAGTTTTGTGTAGATTCGGTAATGTTGAAGTTGTGAGCGAGCTAGAGGGCAAGGCAAAAGATGGAGGAAAGCTTGGCAAGTAATGCAGTTAAGAAAACGAGTTAAATTGAAATTGTTTGTGAGTTAATGTTTAAGTGTAGTTATGGGACCTATTAAGGTTACGACCTGGGTAAGAAGGAGAATGAGAGAACTGTTGATTATGTGTTAAAGAGTTATTATGGTTGCAGTAATGTTAATGTTTGAATATATGAGCTAGAGAAGGAGCTCGCAAGGTGAGAGCTAGGTGAATATACGTAGCCTTCTTCAACGCTGGTCGTGTTGACCTGAAGCGAGAGCTCGCAAGGAGAGAGCTGAGTAGTGCTGTTCCAACCCACCATACTTCCTGTCTGAGCTGGACCAAGGTAGTAGCTCATAAGGACGAGCTAGTTAAAGGTAGAAAGTGCAAGCTGGACAGTGTTGGGGAGTTGAGCTGAGTTAAAAGGTATCAGCTTGTTGAAGACGATGAGTCGAGTGAGCTCGCGAAGAGAGGAAGTGCCTTCTATCCAAGCTAAGCTAAGGGAAGAAAGAGCTTGCATAGGGCGAGTTGAGTGAAGTAAAGGCTCGCATGGATTAAGCTGAATGCAAGCTGGAGCTTGCATGGGTAGGTAAATGTGAGCTAGAGCTCACAGCTAGAGCTGAGAGAGAGAGACAGTACAGCTCGCTACAGCTAGAGTAAAGTAGAGCTGGTAGAGTTGATAGAGCTTATTTGAAATAACTCGTGAGCTAAGTAAGATTTCTTTTGTATGATCAAGTGTAAGTGGCATAGCAAGCTAAGAAGAGATCGTTAAGCATAAGTGAAGTGAATTGGGAAACAAATTGTGAGTGTGAAAATATTTTGATTACTTTTAATTTATTCAGCAAATATTTTATTTTCATAAATTGTGCTTTTATAAATGTCTTATATTTTAGCATGAAGATAAATGATCTTCTCGTATATGGTATGCATTATATATGTATTATTTATTTTATAGCATGATAAAGAAATAGTTTTAAATTATAGAAAAAGAGGAAAGGTTTTCAAACCTAGTGGACGTCTCGAGTATTTATAGCGCGACTTTCTAACCTAGTGGACGTCTACTTGTCTATTCAAGTAGACAACATTGCTTCTCTTCCATAATTCTCACAAACCCTCGTCACTTATTTTACGCAAGAAAATGAACCAACCATAATAATTGCGGTATGGAAGAGTTTGGAGCAAAGGATTAAAGATATGTGGACAATACTGTCTCTCTACTTGTCTATTCAAGTAGACAATATTGCGTCTTTTCCATGTTTATGGCATGGAATATTGAACAGGAATTTTCCAGCGCAAAATTTCAATCAAAATCAAGTTATATAATTAAATTTGGTTGTGTCTATCCTCATATGTTAGACTACATGCAGTCAGCAGTCTTACAAGAGAGAAGTATTATTGTTCTAATGTTAGACTACCTGTTAATCATATAACCAAACGATTATGTGTTGGGTTGTGACATCCATTAGTATACATATAGGTTTTGGGTTTTCTATGTAGAATTCATTCTAACTTCGTTTGCTTCATACATGCAACTCTAGAATAATTTTAGTGGTTGTTATCCAAAAATTACAAATAGTAATAAAAATTTCTCTATGAACACAAATTTTAGAAGAAAATTAAAAGCAAACTTCTTTCATATTATGAAGGTCTAGGATACAAGCGTCAACAAAATGAGCATAAACACTTACTTTAAGGACTAATTTTTATTGGGTTAGAAATCTTGATTGAGATGGATGAAGATGAATTTATATTCATGAGAGAAAAAAAAAGGGAATTAAATTGAAGATTTAATTTTCAAAATATAATAGCTAAATTAAATACCATGAATGCAACTATTGAATTTGGAAAATTATAATTGCGAAATAGAATTGTCGATTTAATTTCTAAAATGTAACTGTTGAATTTAAGTGCCAAGAATTGCAGCTATTAAATTTGGGAAACTGAAACTATCAAATTGAATTGCAGATTTAATTTTCAAAATTGTAACTACTTAGATTTAATATGGTTTAATGATTGATTTTAAATCAGTCTTGTAACCAATCCGCATGTAGATTATAAATTGGCTCCTATTCTTGAAGAGAAACTTACTTGACACTTGAGAATTCTTGAAAATCAACTTGAGATTTCTCTTTTTCTCTCTATTATATTGTCATTCTTCTACTCTAGATTAAGAGTTTATGAGTGATAGATTCAAGTGTACTTGAATTCGCCAAATGATTTCTAGTTCAAATTGTTATATCCTAGGAGATAGACACTGACTTTAACTATGTGAGACGAATTGGTTTATCGTACCACATAGGCTTAGATTTGTTGACTTTTCTATTCTCTTTTAATTGAGATTATTATTGTTATTTTTTTAATCTAGCTTCTATTCTTTTTATAATTTTTTCTTAATATCAAGTTGCAAATTTTTGCTGAAAACAAGTGTGGTAATGTGGACATGCATTTTTAATAAAGGTTCTAATTAGAAAGACTTTGTATTTGAGTGTGTCCATTTGTGATTGATCTTTCTTTTCTAGTAACTTGCTTAGTATATTATTCAAGAACTACATGCAGTATTCTAGTTTATGATGATTAAGTCAAAGACAACGAGGTTTTGCCTAAAAATCTTAAAACAAATTTGTTTTGATCTCACTACCAGTTTTGTTGCTTGGTTTCAGACTCATTATATTGAACATAATTTGAATAGACTTTAGCAAGATTAATTGGGCGAGTTGTTTTTAAAGGAAATAGAAAAAAGGGCTATTTGTTTTTAGGTTTGTTTCAAACATTGAAATATTTGCTTTTGGGTTTGATACACACTGAAATTAATCTTTTGGATTATTGTTTAGGTTTCTGGTTTCTTTCAAACACTAAAATTTGTTTTGGGTTTGAGATAACCACTGAATTATTTAATTTGGAATTTTTGTTTTATTTCAAATAATAAATATTTATGTTTGAGATAGATATTAAAATTTACTGGTTTAATTTTAAATTTGCTAAAATTGTACTAGTGACATAAATTAGTATTTTGACACTTGATTTATTTTGCCGAAATGGCGCAAATACTAGACTCTAATGCTAAGAAACAAACTATAAATGTGCTTGTGGCTCTTATTCCAACACCTATGGTTCATTTATCTAACCCAATTGTACTGATTTCAATTCTCATGAACTATTTGGAAAAATTGGAGAAATTCAGTAGTTTAAATTCCGAAAGGCGGCAGCAAAAGATATTGTTCTATTTGAACACATCGAATCTTGCGAAATTTTAAATGGAGGAAGCTCCTAAATGAAAAGATGACGAGCAAGATATGCAAGTGATCCATGTAATTGATGCATGGAATCGTTCCGATAGACCTTTGTAGGAATTACATCATGAATGGATTGGCTAATTCTTTATATAATATATACAAGACTTGATATATATAACACAATTAGTAAATTGATTAGGTATACGAGTAATCTAGGACTTGATCACCGAAAAAGAATAGTTAGAGTACTAAGGTACTTATAGTTTACTCATAATTATGGGTTGCATTATACTAGATATTTTGCTGTTTTAGAAAAATACAGTGGTGCAAACTAGAGATCTGATATGAAAGATTTAAAATCCACTAGTGGATATGTGTTCACACTAAGAAGTGGCGCTCCATCATGGAAATCTTCAAAATGGATATGTGTTCACACTAAGAAGTGGGGCTATATCATAAAAATCTTCAAAACAAAAATGTATAGCCAAATTGACAAGGAAAAATAAATTTATTGCTTAGGATAAGTGTGGTAAAGAAGCTGGGTGGCTACGCCACTTCTTAGAAGATATTCCAATGTGGTCAAAGCCTATGCTAGCAATTTGCATCCACTATAATAGTCATCTACAATAGGAGGGGCATAGAGTAATATGTACAATGGTAAGTCTATGTAAAGTCAAAGGATAATATTATAGATTTACTAACCAAATGGTCAAATAAGGAGTTAGTTCAAAAATCATTAAGGGGAATGAAACTAAAGCCCATAAAAGAATACATTATTACAAAGGAAACCTACCTTAAGTGATCGAAGATTCAAAGATCTAGGTTTAATGGGAAAACCTAACTATAAAGACTTAGTTGTATCATTATAGATGATATCTTTCTGTCTATTAGAGATTATCCTCCTATCTATTTCTAAAAAAAAAAATAGTAAAGCCTGTACAAGTTAGGATAAGTTATGCTTTTACTGATCCTTACGTGTTGGGAATCCAAGCAGAGTAATATAGGTTACTCTAAATTAAGAGATCACCTATGTTAGAGAGAAGTGGAACTGATTCTAAAAAAAATTGTGGGAGCTCGATTCTTTAGAAACTCTCATAGAGCTAAACATATATGTTCATGGCCAAAACGATCATAATAGTGAGAATTGAATTGTACCAAGAAAGATATCTATATGAAACAGATAATCGTTTACATAAACGATAGAGTAATTCAATGACATTGTGTCTACTGATCAGCTAGTAAAGAAAGTGTATTTTCATAAGGGAAGCTTCAAAGGCCAAAAACCTACCGATCATATACAAATTTCGACCGTTGATTTGACTATTGAAATCTATCACAATGTCATAAGTATTTATTCTTAACCTTTTGTCTCATCTGTGAATTTCATTTATGTGGGGACTGTTAGAAAAATGGACATACACACTCATTTTTTTATTGAGTTAGAGATTTTGATTGAGATGGATCAAGATGGATTTGTATTCATGGAAAAAAAAATGGTGCTTGGATAAATGAGAATTGAATCTAAGATTTAACTTTCAGAATGTAATAGCTGGATTAAATGCAATGAATGCAGTTATTGGATTTGAAAAATTGTAATTACAAAATTGAATTACAAATTTAATTTCCAAAATGTAACTATTAAATTTAAGTACCATGAATTGCAACTATTAATTTAGGAATTAAAATCGTAGAATTATATTGAAAATTTAATTTTTAAAATTGTATATGCTTAAATTTAATATGGTTTAATGGCTAATTTTAAATCAGATCGCCCTACATGGACACTATAAATTGGCTCTTATTCTTGAAGAGAAACGTACTTGACACTTGACAACTCTTGAAATTTAATTTTCAAAATTGAATATGCTCAGATTTAATATGGTTTAATGGCTAATTTTAAATCATATCGCCCCACATGGACACTTGAAGTTTCTCTTTTTCTCTCTATTATATTGTCATTCTTCTACTCTAGATTAAGAGTTCCTGAGTGATAGATTCAAGTATAGTTTAATTTGCCTAACAATTTTTGGTTTTAATTATTGTATTATATGGAAGATAGATACTGACCCTAACCGTGTGAGATGAATATGTTTTAAGGAAACAATGGTTCCACATAGGCCTCAATTTGTTGATTTTTCTATTCTCTTTGTATTGAGATTATTATTGTTATTTTTTGTAGTCTTTCTTCTATTCTTTTCATAATTTAATCTTAATATAAAGTTGCAATTTGTTGCTAGAAATAAATGTTGTAGTATGGAAGTGCATATCTAGAAAAGGTTTTGGCTAGGAAAGACTTAGTATTGAAATGTGTCAATTATAACTGACCTCTGATTCCTGAAATCTTATTTGATATACTACTCATGAACTATGTGCACTACTCTAGAGTACATTGATTAGGTAAAAGATAACGAGGTTTTGCCCAACAACAAGAAATACTTCAATAAAATGGGCATTATCATGTCTTTCATGTATAGATATATATATAAATACTTCAATAATATATAGATATATATTTCTTCATCAAAAAAAGAAAAATTTTCTATAATCTGCTATATTTGTAGGAACATTTTTGTTTTATAAATGGTGGAACAACTTGAATTTAAATTATTATAAGGGTGTATGATTATTCTCTACCACTAAATCACATTGACGATAGGAGTATACATCTTTTTGCAAAAAGAAAAATTATCAGTTTATAAGATATTTTTAAATAACTTATTATGTAAGTCATATTAAACTCTTTCTGCCAATAACTATAACCAACAGTATATATGGTTTTGAAAATAGAAAAAGACAAGTCAACTATATTTTAGGGACATGAAGCTTCAAAGCAATTAATGTAATCCTTGGTACTTCAGCTATAGTGATTTACGAATTTTAGAACGAATAAAATCTTATATATATTGAAAAATCTACCAACAGAAATTTTATACATTCCAAAATCAACACAACTTAACATTAGTAAGGACATTAATATTATTTCGAATTTTTTAAGGAAATAATGAGAACGATGAAACATATTCATGAAGAATATTTGAAAAGTTTTTTACCACATAAAATAACGATATCATGTTTCACCCCTTTTTCAAAAGCTTTGTATTTAAAAAGTCAGAAAAAATAGTTTAGTGCATGGAAAATTTCATTTTTTTTTTAACAAGTATACTTCATAATTTTAATCAAATATTGAAACAATCTCACTAAAATTCATTAATGCATATTCACCTGTATGGTAAAACCCTAATACGAGAGTTATAATGTCCAAATAATCCACTTTTTCCATGAAATCTAATGAATTTTGATAAGATTTTGTATGAATGTTAAGAAAAATGAGATATGTTTTAGGGAAAAAATTAATGGTGTGTTTACTTGATGGATAAGTGAATGAGAATGAGAAATGAAAATGATTGATGATGTTTACTTACTCTAAAATTATTCTGTAATGAAAATAAAATTATGACTCCCACATGAATTTGGGGTTCTGGAACATAAATCCGATTCTACCCACACACCTAGGAATCCCATTCTTATTCTTTTTTATAAGGTAAAAAGCCTTTTATACCCTTATTTAAAAAATATATATAGATACACAATATATAATAAATCACTACTTTTTATATATATATAAAATATATAATGGTTATAATAATATTGTTAAGAAAGTTTTTTAATAATATTATTGTAAACATATGTTTAGGTAGCATTTTACATTAAAAAAAAATCATGACTTGATATAAAATATAGAACATACTATATTCTTTCATAAAAAAAAAAAAAAAATTAGATATGCAATATGCTACAATAATATTGTTCAAAAAGTTTTTTTAGCCTATTATGATGAGTTATACAATAAAAATATGACACTATATCTTAAATACAATTTTGTATATTGTAATTAATCCATAATTTTAATCAAATACATTTTTATAACTTGTAATTAATCTATTATAATTCCAAAGCAAAGTAAATAATTTAATAAGAATACCGTTGATTTCGATTCTGATTCCTACAGTTGAAGTAAACAACTTATTCTGATTCTAATATGTCATTCTGATTTCAAGCCATTCCAATTGTAGATCATTTCAATTCTCATTCTGATTTATACAATTAAAGTAAATGCTCCTAAAACTTTTCGAACAAAATAAACATTTTTTTTGTTTTCTCATCTGAAAGTTTCTTTATTCTCTTGTTTGTTTAATTGTTTACCTCAAGAAATTAATAAAAATAATTCCAAACTCGAAAAAGTTTTTTTTTATAATTATATTTCATGTTTTTCTTAACATTCATATAAAAACCACATATGAAAATGCAGATGATGTGAATATAAGAAGGTTTGCATTAGAATATATATACATACATATATATATTTTTATATTTACACGCATGCACCGATCTTTTGTTTAGAATAGTTGATTCTCCGAAGAAAATTAAATTCTCACAATTTCAATCATAAAATGACAAACTTCAATACCAACAACAAATGATTTTGGTTTTTTTCCCCAGTTGTGTGTATGTGAAGGAGAAGAGATTCAAGAGAAATCAAGAATAGTGATTCTGGGCTAATTTCATTAATTGCTTTGGTTACAAGAAAAGATATTTATATACCAAGCTTATGTAAGCTAGGCAGGCATTGATCAAATCTTGATCATCAAACTATTGATGGGTAGTTCGGTATTACATTTTATTACACAAAAACTCATGCAATTATATATGATCTCTATATAATATAGTGGCAAATCAATATCAATCCCGCAAAGATGGTTCAAACTAGAACTAAATATTGAAATTGATTTATGTAACGTTATTAAAAAAATCGATTAATAAAATTTGAATTAAAAAGTAAAATTGTAAAAATCCAATTAACAACAAAACTTAATGAAATTATGACAAACACTTGAATAAAGGTCTAGGAAAATTCAACTTCATTTAATACTTCACTATTCTTGTGCCATTTTCCATCAATGACACATAATTTCGTATTATAATTGATCAGGTAAATAATTATATCCGTGAACCTCTTTTGAGTTCACTAAAGGTACATTCACATTAAAAACCAAGCTATATTTCTATGCTAAATGGGTAATACAAACTCATTACACATAATTACCCACACAAGATCACACTTAAAAACTAGTTATATTTCTATTCTAATTCTCAAATGCCATTTTTCCAAGTTCTAATTATCAATATTTTTTTCTTACTAATATTAATAATACAAAATCATTCTATTGACTCGGCCTAAAATCAATTAAAAGAATTAGGAAATGTTAAAATAGAATAAAACTTATGAAACCATTCCTTATAAACATAACATATCATTCACAAGAATAGATCCATATCAAACTACATTGAATCCTTTCGAAACAAGTTTAGTTATCTATAGATCCACACAAAATCAAGCCAAAACAAGAAGAATAATTGAACAACATAATAAATGAGACAAAAGCAGAAGTAAACATTACGAAATAACCACTGCTCTAATAACCACTACTCTTACTTTGAAATCACCCTAAATCACTCTTATGTTGCTATTGAATGACTCCAATAAGTTGTTGCATGAACCTTGAATGTAACCTAGGCTTGAAACTATGAAAACATAGGCTAAAATGAAAGAAAACTACTTTGAAAATGTTCTAAAGTTTGTTGCTGGTCTTCTGGAACCAAAAAAAAAATGATGAATTTATAGGTGAAATCATGTAGGTTGAAGAGTTTCCTACATGCACATTTGACGCCAAAATCATGACTTACCATCACGACTTGCAACTCAAGATTGCATTTTGCAAAAATTCCTAAAAGGCTATAACGATTGGCGTTTGGTGAACTGCATTTAGTGAGAATCTCTAACAAAATTTTGTGACTTGCAATTAGTGAACATTCTTCACGAAAACCTCCCAACTCTCTTTAAAAATTTCTTTTTGAATCATTTTCTCATAAATAAACCCTATAAATGAAGGCACTAGAAAAATACATTAAAATAGCAAAATTTACTCAAGTATTCCTTAAAAAAGCCAGGGTTAAAAGATACAAAATCATGTCTAAAATCAACATGATCAACTTTTAATCAATGGTAGAGAATCAAATATTTCTAACTACCTAGGATCCGTGCTAGATCAATTGAAAAAGGACAAACAAGCAGTTAGTTAATTAACTAACTAGCTGTGTTAACCTCCTTTACTTTCCATGACGGGCCCCTTTACCTTAAGTAACTAGGTAACCTGCCCGACAACCCATGGTGTCCTTCTAGGCTGGATCTACTCCGAATGAAAAGTTCTTGTGAAGTTAAACATTTTTCTTTACTGAAAAACATTTTAAAACTTATTAGAAAATATTTTAGTTACGAAAATGGGTAGAAATATTTCTTTTTAACTTGACATTTGCAAAATAGATTTTTTGAAAATCCGGCTGCGGAACAACTGTTTTTCAAAAATTTTCACCCTGTAAAATTTAAAAAAAAAACCAGTATGCTTCAAAATCATTTAAGTCTCAGCTACTGGACCTTAGGCCACCTTTCACTTTCCAACAATCCCAAATAAAGGTTCAATTCAAATTTATAATTATGAAATATTTCGTTTTAACTAGAGCATCATACACACCTATAACTTCAAAAACATAATTGTATGTAATGTTCAAAACAATATTTACAACTAATATCATTTTTAAAAACCATATAAGAAACTAAAAATCTGTGGATATACATGATAATTCCGAAAACAAACTAGTGCAGTTGCATCATGTCTTTAACTCAACTGTGCATCCGACGGAGAAGCTTCCGTTGGTTTGCTCATACCTACACCTGGGGAGAATTTTTATAAAATAAGAGAAAAGTATGGTGAGTAATAACTTAATGAGTGGGTAAGCTTTTATATTTGGAGAGTCGTTTTTGAAAAAAATTATATATATTCTTCCCAAATAGTTTTGAAAACTAATAATAATGTTATACTGTTAATTGAAAACTGTAAATCTAGCATAAAGCTTTAGAATTTCACATGCTTGAAATTTCATAATAATTTCATAAAATATACTTTTCTTCTTTTCTAAATCTTACGTCAAATGACGTGCTTTTTATCTCTTTATTTTGCCTCAACTGGTAATCTAGGGAAACTTATCATTTCGTGATAGTATCTATACATAATAATAACAAAACTCGCACACATCACTAGTATTAGGGAAATGCTCTCTATGTAATCGTCGATGAGGGACTCAGGGATCGCAATACCCACCCTAACATCAGATAGATCAGTACTATTGTATATGTGTAGAGAGCGACAAACTGATTTAAACCCCCCAAAGTTAGTGACTCTCCCAACCACTCTTGCCATATATGCATACGATACGTCAGCCGATAACTTTGGGGATTAGGATAAATCATGGGCATTAAAAATTCTTTCAGCATACCTGCAACTTTCTTTTCATTCGCTTGAAACATAAAGTTTTCATTATCAAATATTCTTTTCTAGTATGAAAATTTATAATCGAAAGACTTATGAAACAACTTTATCAAATCATTTCTGTGAATGTATATATATCATAAACTTACTACTTTACATTACTTTTGAATGAACATGCTCCAACATAACTTTAAGAATTATACATGCATGATAAAAATATAATGGTATGCTAGAAATTTAATTAAACTTAATAACTTGAAATAATAAAAATAAACATTACATTAAAGTAACTCGAATACCAAAATGTACGTTTGCAAATATGATAATCAACTTATAAATTCATAAAAGTTTTGAAAATAAACCACATTCACAACTTACTTCCAAACAATATAAAAACTACTCCTTTTTATACTTCTCTTTTGTTCACCCATTCACCTACATTTTATTACGATCGAATTTCCTTTACAACTAACGTTAGCATTAACATTTAAACTTTTAACTACGCGAGGGCATCAAATTATTCTTTTTAAATTCGTAATGACTTCGATTATTAGCACACAATAATCATTTCGATAAAAGCATAATTTCATACTTATCATATCAACAGAAATTTATAATCATCATAATTACTTCGACCGAAGTTAAACCAACATTTATACCATCCATCTCAGTCAATTATTTTCATTGCAATCACACTTAAACATATTCAATATGGTGCAATTTCTAATCGAAACCATAAAACGCAATATTTTCACGATTACAAAAAGTATTGCCACGGATTATCTTTTTTAACAATTAATGCATTTTCTTTCACTTTCCAATCAATTTTAACATCATTACAACTTATAATTTCATGCAAACCATATAAAAATAAAAGTCTAACACTTCAATATTCATGATATCAACTCATGGCAGCTTAGTAACCGTATATTCATTTTTCATTTCGACTTCGAAATTCAACGATTAAATTCATTCACACGCATAAAAATTATCCACATAACATAAACTTAACTTAAACCATCCTAAAATCATGGTTTAACATTTTCAACATACAAATACCACACCATGATAGCTTGCTCATCAATAATTCTACTTCTCATTTCATCCAAATAATCCATAAATCATTTTAACCACCCGAAAATAATTTTCTATTATCAAGACAGCACTTCGATACTTTCAAACACATCGAAATTCATCATTTTCCATGGAAACACAATCGAAAATAAAAATGGGACCAAAATAGCCCTTACATGGCAGATTTTGGCAATCTTTCTAACATCAATTATCACACCAAAAATTCATCCATTATCACACCAAAAATCACATGCAATCGAACCTCCACACTAATGAGGTTCCAATCCTAAATCCCAAGCATATTTTTTCCAAAATCAATCCATATCAAAACCCAAACATTTCCTAACAATAATTAACTATGGAAACTTAAACTTACCTTTTGAAAATCAACTTAAAAACTCCTCCAATTGCACATACAAGCTACTACCTATATACTTTCTCTTTGGCCGAGCTTCCTTTAATCCAAAAGGAGACATGCATGCTTAAAATCTTTTAAAATCAGTTTAGAAGAATTAATAAGATAGCAACTTACCTTTGCATGTGTTGGTTTTGCTCAAAAACAACCTCTAATCTTGCCAAAAACAGTAGCTATCACCTTGTCATCCTCTTGACTTGCTCTCTTGCTCTCAATTTTGCTCTCTTTCTCTCAAAACCGAGCAGCTCTCTTCTTTCTCAAGTTCATCTCTCAGTTTGATTTGCTTTGGCCGAGCACCCCTTTGATTTTTGATGTTTTCTTTGCTTGAATCTCTCGGGTTTGATTAAAAAACCGAACATTCTCCCTATCTAAATTGCTCTCAGGTTTGTCTTTATTGACTGAATGGGAGCTCTCTCTCCCTCTCTTAAGCTCTCGATTTTGGGTGTTTGATGATGACTGAATGAAATGAGTTTTGTTTGCTTCCTTCTTCTTTCAATTCTTATATATATATGATTCTTAAAAATTCGACACTTGGCATGCATGCAAAATGACTTGGTGCCACTTGTTTAGCTTCCTTTTCGCATGCATGACACGAGTCCCTTTAAGATATCCATTCATGTCATGAGTTATTCCAAGCATCCTCCCATTTCGATTCCTCATTCGAATTCGTTTTCGGTCTGTTCGGAAATCCTATTTTAATTTATCCCATATTCGGAACCTATACTTGAATTCGATTTCACCTCCGAGCACTCCATCATTTTATTTCTCTAAAAATATTTTATTCAATCCTAAATTCGAAAGAATATTTTCATCCGATAAATTTTAGGATCACTCGAAACCTATCTAAATGAATTCATTTTCGATCTGTTTCACTTTTCTTCAACTCTAATATTAATTTCAAAACCTTTTATTCACTAAGTCTACTTTTTTAAAAAAAATTACTATTCTCACAGATACTTTCCGTTCAGAAATATGATCCACCGAAAAATAATTTATTTTTCATTGGATGAAGTTTTGGGTTTTACATTCCAGGTTTCCAATAATGCATTTTTTTGTTGTTGTTGAGTATTGAGCTTAGCGTTAAGCTACTCTTCCTTGGTATTCCCCCTCAAATTAATATCAAATTTATCATTTATTAATTTGCATTTGAGCTTGTCAAACCTTGTAGTGGGCAAAGGTTTGGTAAAGATGTCTACAACTAGTTCCCTCAAGGGAACATATTTGACATCTAATACATGTGTAGTGGTATGATCACGAATAAAGTGAGCATCCAGCTCAACATGTTTGGTTCGTGAATGAAATAAGGGACTGTGAGCAAGAGAGACAGCTCTTGTATTGTTACAATAGATAATAGGTATGTTGGATGAGAAAATTTGTAATTTTGATTTAAAAAAAAAAAAAGTTCAAAAAACCTCACTTGTAGCTTAAGTAAGAACTTGGTACTCAACTTCAGTGCTTGAGCAAGCTATAACTTTTTGCTTTTGTGCACTCTAAGTAATGAGATTATCATCAAAAAACAAGCACAGACTAGTAGTTGATTTTCTATCATCAAGACAATTGCCCCAATCTACATAAGTAAAACAATGAAGTTGAAGCTAATTAGATGTTTGAAGAATACTCCATAAGTAAGAGTACCCTTGATATATTGAGAATTCATTTGCAAGCTAGTTAGTGTATGGTGGTTGGTGCTTATTGACAACATAAGACATATTACGTCTGGAAATGGTGAGATATTGCAAGGCTTCGATTGTACTTTGATATATGGAGAGATCAAAAAATGCTTCACTTGTTTCCTCAAATAGCTTGCTACCATTTACCATTTGTGTTGGACTAGCCTTAGAATGAAGCATGATTGTTTTCTTCAATAGGTCTATTGCATACTTGACTTGAGAGAGGTATAGACCAAAGGATGTTCTAATAACCTCAAATCCAAGAAAGTTGTTCAAGTTGCCAAATGTTTTGAGGGCAAATATGGATAGTAATTGATCAATAACTTGAGTAATAAGAGCAACACATGATCTTGTAACCAGGATATCATTAACATATACCTATACCAATACCATTCCATACTTGTTTTGTTTAATGAACATAGAGCTATCAACCTTTGAATTCATAAAACCCTTTTGAACTAATACTGATTTTAACTTCTCATACCATGCAAGATGGGCTTGTTTTAGTCCGTACAAGGACTTGTTTCTAGACATGTTGTGGATATTGAGAATAAACAAAGCCCCTTCTGGTTGAACTATAAAAACAGTTTCTTGCAGGTCTTCATTTAAGAAAGCATTATTAATGTTAAGCTACTTAATCTTCCACTTCAAGGTGATTACCAAGCTAATAATAATTCTGATTGTAGAGGCTTTAACCATAGTGCTAATTGTCTCAAAGTAATCAAGACTTTCAATTTCATGAAACCCTTTTGCAATAAGTCTAGCCTTGTGCCTTTGAACGCTGCCATCTATATTGTATTTGACCCGAAATAACCATTTGTTCCCTATGACATTGATAGTAGGTTGAAAAGGAACTAGAAACCAAATGTTGTCTTGTACAAGAGCCCTATATTCATCTTCCATTACAGCCTTCCATTTACTATGATCAAAAGCCTCTTTCACTAACTTAGGCTCAAGAGCAAGATCACTATTTGTATTCTCATTAGTAAAGACACTTAATTGTTTAGTTTTGCTTCTATTCAGTACATGATGCACTGATGAATGATCAACTTTTGAGGTTGGAAGATGGATAGAGAAAGGAACAGCTGGGTTTACTATACTTATGTAACAGTGCTTTTGAATATGAAATTGATCTTTATAGGAAGCAATAGTATGAATGTGACTCTTTGTGCATGACTTTGGACTACTAGTCGTATTGACTTTAGCTACCAATGGTGTGTATAGTATAGACACGAAGACTTGAAGTTGCAGTTTGTGTAGGATTGGATTTGGATGAAAATATAGTGATGAATAAGGAAATTCATTTTCATGAAATGTAACATCTCTTGACACATACACTTTCCTTAAAGGATGAAGACACTTGGAGCCCTTTTGTTGGAGACAATAACCTATGAATATACATTTGGTAGAATGGAAGTTGAATTTATAGGGTCTTAATAGTGGAAAACATGAGCAACCAAACACTTTTAGATCACTGATAATGCTAACACATATCATATTTTTATAATAGACTTCCTAGGTTTTGTAATAAATTCTTAAGTAAATCATGTTAATTATTTAATATTTTTATTTGTTTTCATTCAGTGAGTCATATGAGAGTAAAAATATAAAAGTTTGGGGCTAAAATGGTAAATTACCAATCAAATTTTTCAAAGTGCAAGTAATGAATCTCATCAAATGTAGAAAAATTCAAATTTAATTTAAGTTTCTTTGAGTGCAAGAAAATTATTTATTCGGATTAGGAAACAAATTAGGAAGCAAATAGGTAGAGAATTAGTGGACTTTATGTGAATTGTGCAACAAGAAAGTAATTTAGGCAATTTCTGAATTCAGAATTAGAAAGGCATGCAAAACAAGGAATTTCATGAGAATCGGTAACTATGTGAAGGCTATGACATAAAGTCGCAACCCAAGTTGCAAGTATTGGTCACTAGAATGAAAGTCGCAACACAATAAATAAGCCTGTCATAAGGAGTTGGGAGCTGTAGGTTGCAACATGTGATATCTCTGGAATTTAGAAGCTTTCGTGCACGCATTAAATGCTACAATAAATTCTCTATCAATTGTTGACTCAATAATCTTCTTTCAACTGGACTTCACACATTATAAATAGAGGGCTATTGTGAGTATGAGAAGACATCCAAAAAAGACGACATAACCAAAAGGAGAGAGAGAGAGAGAGAGAGAGCTTCAACATAGATTGAGGGTTTTGCCCTCAACCATAATTTTTCAGCAGCTTAAGAAGGAATTGTTGCATGATTCATCATCTACAAGTGGAACATAAGGGTCGCAACATATTAGGAGTCAAGTTGGAGAGGGCCTTAGGAATGAGAGGATCGCATCTATTTAATGAGATTTTCTTTGCTCTTTATTTTTATATATTTAAAATTGTTTTTTGATTCTTGTTTGAGTTATTTAGTTTATGAATTTATAATGAACTAGATTAAGATCTAGGGTTACAATGTAGCCCTAAATCCATGAACTCACCTATATAATATAGTTTTCAATTAAATTCTCATTATTATGTTATGTCCTACTTTGTTCTTAATGATTCTAAATTAATTTATCATTAGTTTAGATAATTTGATAATTGTGAGTGCATTTGACAAAGGTATTCATGTGTTAGATCTAAAATAGGATGACATAAATTCTATAGGATAGATATGTATCTACGTGGTTTGTGTGGTCATTGTGAGTGATTAAATGCTTAATATGCTTAGGTTGGTTAATTGTCATAGACATGCAATTGATTAATTAATTTAAATAAGTCCACTCATTCGTACAAAAAAGGTTTTGTGGACAATTTAGTGCTCGATCAAGTATATGGTGAGAATAAATTAGTAACGATAGAAATATAGATTGAGTGGATTGGTATGATGAAATTGTATCTCTAGAATCTATTATACATTGGTTGAAAATTAAATTAGTAGTTAGTTTTATTAATGAATTAATTTATTTACATTGCTTAAGTATTTTCTCAAATTCCTTTGTTTAGGTAGTTTGGATAAAGTTTAGTCTTGATCAGTTTAGTAGTTAACAAAAATAATTTGGACAATCCTTATGGAAACGATACTCTACTTATTATTATATTAATTATGGACTATGTGTACATGCACATGTTTCTAATGTATATTTTATCAATTAGAAAAATATTTCATAATTTAATTTAGTTCACAAAACACACTAAAAATTTAGTCATCAATCATGATAATGAGGTTTATGGTGATGTACAACCTCAAAAGGAGATTTATCTTTCAGAATAGATGTTGAAAGTCTATTTATTAAGTGGACAATAGTAGTAAAAGCCTCCCACCAAAACTAAAGGGGCACATTAGCTTAAAATAGCACGGTTAGATCTATCTCTACTATATGCTTGTGTTTTTTTCAAGGCCATTTTGTTGATCAGAATAGGCATAAGAATACATAAACTAAAGGCCTGTTCTATCAATGAGTATTTTAAACTCTCCTTGAAGATCATTGATTGGCTAATTTCTAATGCGTAAAACACACACTAGAAATATGTACAAGTATACACATTCCACAAATAATATAGTGAAGAGTAAAGTATCGTTTTTATAGATATTGTGTCTAAGTTATGTTAAATACTAAAATTATTCTCGACTATCCTTATCTGAACTATTGAAACAATGAATTTTAAGAATCTAAAAGTAAAACACAATTAATGAAAACTAAAATAAAACCAAGTCTCAGCAAATGGAAATAATGGTCTAGAGCTACAATTTCTCCCTACCCTATATTTCTACCATTATGTATTTATTCTCACATCATGAGCTTAATCGGGTAATTC
The DNA here is from genome assembly GCA_022984855.1 of Dimocarpus longan. Taxonomy (NCBI): domain Eukaryota; kingdom Viridiplantae; phylum Streptophyta; class Magnoliopsida; order Sapindales; family Sapindaceae; genus Dimocarpus; species Dimocarpus longan. The sequence continues at coordinate 26,433,270 of CM041013.1, forward strand.
TATTGTATTTGTTAGCCTTTTTCGAACTGTCAAGGAAATATGTTCAAATTAAATACTTGATTATATTTTTATGCTAGATGGTTAATACAAATTTATTATGAATAAATCACCCACACATGATCACCTAACAGATAGGTATATTTCTATCCTATATATTATATACCATTCTGTTCTGGTCTAGACACAAGAATACCTTTTTTGTAGTGCACTCAAGGTTAACAAATCGCTTAAACTAGTGGTTAGTTAATTCAAGGACATTAGGTGCAAAATAGAAAAAAAATAAATAAATAATGAAAAATCGATTAACAACAATATCTATAAGGTGATTTTCATGGTTAAGGGTTGATGATGATGTATTTTGTGGCTCCTCTCCAAAGGCTGCTAACTCTTACTATTGAGGGATGACGTTGCACTTATTTTGTAGTTTGAAACTAGCCCTCAGACTCCACCTTCAAGACCTATAAAAATTGGGTTAATGTAGGACAAGAAACTACTGCAGTATTGGTGCCAAATTAGATTGATAGGCTGCTGCAAAACTCTATGGATTGTGTGTTTTTTGTTCTCTAAATATAGCCCTCCACACTTATGTACAAACCCTTTTTAAAGGCCATTAATTAAAAGCTAGTCAAGAGCTTCCACAAATTTGGTTTTAAGGGTTGTTAGATATCTATAGAATTCTGCAGCCTATTGTGCCTCTAATTCTCCTTTAGAACCACCTTGAGAATCCTCCCAAACTCTCTCTTTTTTGTTGTGTTTTTAGGTTCGACCAAGGCTGCCTCATACATCATTTAATCATGTATTTATAGTTTAAAGTGGTGCATGCTCAAGTCCACTACTTTTTCTCGAATTCTTTCCCACTCATGAATAACCTGTTATTGCTACTTGCATCTTGTGATTATGAGCCGTAATAATATCAAGTGGAATTGTGCTACATGCGATCGCTAGTTACGTCTCATAATTGTAAGTCACTAAATCAACCATGCAATCGTAGTTTGACCTACAAGCACCGAATCAACCATAACTTTCTCTAGAAAAGTCTTATTTATAACCCATTAGTGGCTATGGAATCTAGATATCTAGAGCTTTAATTTGATTGGTTATGGCTCATATAACTCAAATTGTGCACTTTGTATGATCTCACATAAGACAAAGTCACTTTAAGTCCAAAAGAAATATGCATTTCAACTACTTTGTTCTCGTAACTTAAAGTAGCAAGACCATCAGGCCTTTTATCTTGAATGTGCCTTGAAAATACTTCAATTTGCTTGTCATAACCTTCCATGACTCACCTATAGTAAACACTAAGAAAACATCACATAATAACTGTAGATCACTTGAGAAATCATAACAAAAACTAGGAAAATTAGTATGCAATCACTATATATTTTAGTGTGATCAAATACTCTCAAACCCAACATTTGCTCGTTCTCGAGCAAATCTAGAAAATGAGATAAAACTAAAAGCATAAATAGACTACCTATATTTTATTAAGCCACTTCTATAGGCCTTCACGATAGCATCTAGCATATGCCTCAAGACTTTAAACTCCTAGGTGTTGCTAGTGGAGGGGTTATAGTCTCTTGAGGGTTTACCAACTACGATACCCATAAACATCTTTTACAAATCATGGAATACAAAAGAGAATCAAACTAGAATGTAAAACAACAACAATTCACATGCTTCATCAATAAGTAACATGTTATTATGCAAATCCAATTCATGCCTCTCGAGTCTTGTGAATGCCAACACTCAAAACACCACAACTTCAAAAAATACACATTTAAGTATCAAGATTCCGTTTGCTTCGATTCCAAGCCTCACAGGATATCTTTCAATAAATTCACTCAGAACCTAGGCAATAACATTGTTACAACACATGCGAGACGAAAGTTATGCATAAGAAAATCACAAATTTTTACATCATACGTGGATAAGTAATAGAAAGATTGCTCGTATGAATTCAAATGACCTTATAGAAGGAATTAGATATCAGCAACATATCAAGCATTGTTTGTATCAACAAAATAGTTTAACTTCTCAAGAGATCAACTAGATCTTTTTATTAAGTTGTAATGCAGCCTATGGGTGAATGGTTAAAATATATATATATATATAAGGTTGTTTTCAAATGAACTTAGGATCTCAATATAAGCCCTAAGAAATTTAATTGTTCAGACATTGAACTCTTGCAATGGGTATACTTTTCTAAGCTTTTTATTCTTTTGTCTCATTTTTCAGCTACTTTTCAATTCACTTTTGCTTTTTGATTTTGTACTTTTTTTTCTCATTCATTTTATTCATTTTCATATATACATATATATATATATTTTAATGTTTGTGCTTACATATTCAAAATTTTCAATCATAACATTTGGAAGCATGCACAAGACAATTTACATTCACCACACTTCAATTTATCAATTGTATTTTTGTATCACACCCACCTTCTTTCTCCTAAATCTAAAATCTTGAATGTGAATCCAATCTCTAAAAGATAATACTAAATTAACTCAGCCTTGGAAATGGATTTTATACATTAAGAACAAAAATACTTAGGCTTATTTATGTGTTTGACTTTAAAATGGCTATTGGAGCACACATATAGGTAGGGAGAATTATTTTGGCCTTTTACTAGTTTAAGCACACAAAGCTTAGTGTCACTTTACAAGAGTCGTTGAATTTTCATTAAAAGCAAATAGTTATTTTAGATGCAAGACACGTTATTTCCTTTCAATACAAAATCAATAAAGGTCAATCTATACAATTGAAAAACATACGAAGAATATTTAAGAGTAGCAAAATAAATTTCCCTTAGAAGGAAACATGAATGGCTCAAATAATTCATAAGGGAAATCTCCACGATAGATCCTGGACTATGTAAACATACATCCTATCAATTATAATTTCAAGAATGTGGTCATGAATATGCATATGCAAGAATGCATAAATCTTTAAAACATTTAAACAAAATCAATTTATTGAAATTTGCATGCTTATCATCATCAATCGAATAGGCCATCATTTACGAAGCAAACTAAACTAACCTAAAAAATACAAACTAATAGCCTAAAATAAAATAAATAGAGCACTCCTAAACCTAAGTTTTGCAATATTATCAATGTAAAGCACAATAAACTAAAGTTTAGAAACTCCTTTAGCACTCTTAGGTTTGGTAAACTAATGATCATAAAATTATGTTTCTTTCCTTTCCTGAATACCCTTACAAAACACAAACAAAATACAAAAATAATATCAAAAGCCACAAATATAACAAAATAAAAACACACAAAGTAAAAAGAAAAATTAAAATTGCTTAAGTTGCTTCCTAAGAAGTGTTTGATTTCTAGTCATCAGCTTGACTTCTTCATCACTCCCTCGACACTGTTTTGATAAATAAGTCTTTATGCACATGAATGACCTTAATCCTCAATGCTTATATTTGTTCTAGGAGATTTTATCTCCGACATTTTCAATGTGCCCTAGTTGGCTTGATGTAGGATGATCTTCCAAAAGCTTATGCCTATTTCACCCTTTGAATCTTGACATGTCTTCCTTTCTCATATGGTTAAAAAAGGAACTTTATTTTTTTCTTTCCAACAAAGAGCTCATACAAAATTGGTAGTAGTTATCCATTTAACTTCTACCTCATTGTTCTCCATGTTAACCTTTACATGCTCCTCTTATTTTTTTGGCAATATGCAAGGTTTGAGCTCTTTTAAAGTTAGCTCTTTAACATGAACCATATTTGTGATTTCACCATATTGCTTATCCAATTTATCTTTAATAAATTCCCTTGGTTAAGATTCATGTTCACCAATTGTTGAGTAACATCAGTGGGCTTAAACACCCCCAAACCAAATCTCTTAGTTATGGATTATGGTGAAACATATGGTGTAAATTCAGCTTTAGGTGGCTCAATGAGTTCTTTTTCTTAACTTAGGGTCTTATTAGTATCATCTTTCTCTTTTTCTTCATCCACCCTATTGATCATAGAAGCCCTAAAAATTGAAATAATCTCTTCATCGCTCATCTTTAACTCTTCACCACTACTATGATGATCTCTGGATGCTGTTCTTCCCTCTCCATCTCTGGATTGATATTTGACTCATAAAGAAGTGCTTCCTATTAACTACTAGTAACTGCACTGACAATCTGACTTAATTAAACCTTTAAATTCCATAATAAAGCCTTCTAATTATGTAACTAAGCCACATGGTTCTATAACTAAGAATTAATTTTTTCCATGAACTACATCAACTACTCCTCTTCCTTCTCAAAATGTGTTTCTTGTTGGCTACTATAGCATGCACTTAAGAACTAATCTATTTGAACTTTTATAGTCTATTGGCATTGCATTGAAGCTTGTTATTCCTACCACATATTGTCCATCCACTACTTGTGATCATCCTCTCATTCCTTATGCTCATCCATCCTCTCCTTAAGTGTTTGTGTAAGTATCTCTTCTGTAAATGATTTCTCTTCGTGAGAAGGAATGTAAAACTACTAACTGTAGTCTTGAAAATCTAGAGGATTATAATATTGCTGAAATTAGTCTTGAAAATCTGGCGGATACGATGGATATATATACAAGACTTGATTTAGATCTTTGCCCCATACAAACTAGGTTGACCACTCCACCCATAGTTGTAAAAGTTTGAATTAGAATGAAAGTATTGGTTATTGAAGTTAGGCATATTATAGTTCAACACATGATTGCTTTAACAACTATCACTCCATTCACTAGCACTCCAATTATTGCATCTCCTAACTAGTCTTTGGCATGCATTCACTAGACTTTTATCCATCACTATTGCTTTTACACTCTTGTCCAATGTCGATATCTACTCAACTATTGCTTAGATAGCATCTAGCTTGTGCACTTCTACTACTATTCTCCTGGGCATAGGACTTTTGTTTGACCACCTGTAGACCATTCTCTGAAAGATAAAAGAAAACAAAAACAAAAGCAAAATTAAATAAACAACAAAATAGAAACGTATGAAGTAAGAAAGTCTTAATTGATATTAATATTAACACATCTTGGCACAATTCTCGTCAACGGTACAAAACACTTGATGACATAATTTCTAATGCATAAAAACACATACTAGATATACATACAAGTATACACAGTCAATAAATAATACAGCAAAGAGTAGAGTATTGTTCTTATAGATATTATCCAATTTATGATAAGTACTAAAAATGATCTTAACTACCTTTATCCAAACTATTGAAACAATAAATTTTAAGAGTAAAATTGAAACACAATTAACAAAAACTAAAATTAAACAAAGTCTCAACCAATGGAGATAATGATCGAGAGCTATAATTTCACCCTATAAATTACCGGACCTATATTTCTACTATTAATTGTTTATTCTTATTATTGACTTAATCACATAATTCTATTATATTTGCTAGCCTCTTTTGACCGGTCAAGTAAGTGTGTTTGGATTAAACACCCAATTGTTTTTCTATGCCAAATGGTTAACACAAACTCATTACAAATAAATCACTCACACACAATCGTATATAATGTATAGATACATTTTTATCCTATATATTATATGTTCTACTATTTAGGTCTCAACACAAGAATACCTTTTTCAAGTGAATTCAAGATTACCAAATCTCTTAAACTAGTGATCAGTTAATTTAAGAGCATTAAGTACAAAATAGAACAAAACACAAGTAATGAAAAATCAATTAACAATAGTATCCATAAGGTGAGTTTCATGGTTTAGGGTTACGAGACAAATATTCTAGTTTAACATCAACATTGTATAAATTAAATCACTTAAACAATAATCAATGATCATCATTTAACAAACATAATAAAAGAAAAAGGAAAAATCTTATTGAATTCATGTTCCTCTTGCTACTTAAAAAGTGGTGGATAATGTTTCCATTGATCAGGCTTTAAAAGAGTTGTTGATGATATATTTCATAACTCCAACATCTCCTTTCTAAAGGCTGCTAACTCTTGCTATTAAGGGATAATTTTATGCTGATTTTGTGACCTGAAAACAACCCTTAAACTCCACGTGCAACACCTATAAAAATTGGGTTAACATATGACAAGAAACTACTATAAATTAGCACCGGATCGGCTTGATGGGCTACAACAAAACTCTATAGATTGTGTGGTTTTTTATCTCCAAATATAGCCCTCCACACTCACATATAAACCCTTTCTAAAGATCATTAAAAGTCGACCAAGAGCTACCACAAATTTGCTTCTAAGGGTTGCTAGATATCTATAGAATTTACAGCCTATTATGCCTCCAAATCTCCATTAGAATGACTTGGAGAATCCTCCTAAACTCTCCCCTTTTTGCTTATTTTTAGGTTTGCCAAAGGCTACTGCATATGTCCTTTAATCATTTATTTATAAGGTACAAAAATAGGTTTAAAGTGGTGACATTCGAGTCTCATACTTCTTCATGAACACTTTCCCATATCATGAATCCCGACCTACTATCACTACTTGTGTCTTGCGATTATGACTCATGATATTCTCTAGTGGAATCTCACAACAAGCGATAATGAGTTGTGTCTCGTGATTGTTAGTCATGATAGACAGACCTTTAGACACTATATCAACCATAACTTTCTTTAGAAAACTTTGATTCACAAATCATCAGTGGCTATGGAAACTAGACATCTAGGGCTTTAATTTGGTAGGTTATGTCTCACATAAATTGTTAAAAGGTAAAGGCATTAACATAAATGGAGGCATATAGGGAGGTGTGTATCATTATTGACTTAGTGGAGTAAATAATGAGGAATCTAAATTATTGATTTGATGGACCAAATAATGTGGTGGCTTTCACTAATTTTATATTTAAAAATTAAAGGAAGCAAATTGTACCTCTATATCTTTGCCTATAAATAGGTAATTGTAATGCATCTCTCAAACATTCTATTTCCAAACTCTCAAGTTCATTTGAGAATTTTTTCTCCTAAGTTATCTCCGAAATTTTAGAGAGAGGTTGTATTATAGTTATTAGTTTAATAAGTTTCTTCTACTCTTGGTCCATAGATATTTCCCTCATTAATGGTTTTATCACATAAATCTTGTATCCACTATTTTTATTTTATTACTTCCATGTTCTCTCAATATTATTCTTGACTTAGGTTTACGTTGGAATTAAAATAGTATTGGATCATCATAACAGGGTATCAGAGCCATAGATTCTTTAGAAAATTCTGATGTTATGTGGTTATAGCATTATATCTTTCACATCAAAAAAGAATTTTCCATAGATACCGAAAATAAGTATGGTGGTATGGAAATGCATGCCTAGGAAAAGTTTTGGTTAGGAAAGACTTGATATTTAAGTGTGTTTATTGTGACCCACCTTTATTTTTCAAGAACTAACGTGAGGCACTATTCACAAACATCTGCATTATTTCAATATACAAGTACTATTGATGATATCATTCATTGAATATCTTGTGAGTATTTTACAAAAGTGGCCGTAAAATTTGAAATTGAGAGGTTTAATGAAAGTAATTTTTCATTGTGAAAAATGAAAATGAAGGCAATTGTAAGGAAAGATAATTGCTTACAAGTAATAGTAGAAAGGCCAATCGAAATCATTGATAACGTCAAGTGGAAAGAGATAGATGATAATGTAATTGCCAATCTCCATCTGGCCTTAGCAGATGGTGTATTATAAAGTGTGACAGAAAAAAAGACGACTAAAGAGGTATGAGACACTCTGACTGTTAGATACATTTTTTATCCTTATACAGAATATTGTAAGCTCTTATTTATGGAATAATAAAATAATTTAAAGTGCCTAGGTGTAAAAATTAAATTTCTAATATGATTCCCTGGCAATCTGAAAGTAAATAATAAAATTATTGAAAAATTCTAAAATGATAAATTGGGTTATAATATAATTCTTGGATAGTGCAGAGATGAATAATAAAATTTTTGGGTAGACCACAAATGGCTTCGAATATGAAATTTGATTCTAGTATAATTTTTGAGTAGAACGAAAATTATTAATAGAGTTTTTGGATAGTCCAGATATGTAAATTGAGTTCCGATAGAATTCTTGGATAGTCAGGATGTGTAACCAAACTTTAGTAGAATTTTTGGATGTACTAATTGAATTCTAGTATAATTTTTAGATAGACTGAAAATGATTTCGAATACGGAATTGGAACGAGAGAATGCATGAAAAGTGATAAGTGGAAAGCATGTATGCATGTGTGACAAGTGTCATGCATTGAAGTAAAAATGGGACACATGGCACAAAGACACCATGCATAAGTGACATGTGTCGTTAAAATGGAAAATATATATATAATGAAATCAAAAGAGATTAAATGGAAACAAGAGAACACAACATTCATTTGGTCAAACATAATAAGCGAGAAAAACAAATTCATTTGGATTGAAGGAAGCTCTCGGCCAAGAAAAAAAAATCAAAGATGGAAGCTTGTTGCACATGGACAATAGAGGCCATTTTTGAGTGATTTTCAACGCACACTAAGGGTTTGTTCGGTCAATTAAGAGGATAAGCATTCTGCTGAGAAGAACAAGGAGAATAGCATCTGTTTTAGTGGTTTTGGAAGCCATTTTTGAAGGTTTTTTACACATGCAAGAGGTATACATAAGTCTAGGAGTGAAGCCCATCAATTTTAAATTGATTTTCAATAGGTAAACTTTAATTTTTCATGAGTTTGTTGTGAAAATAGATGGATTATTGTGATATTATATTAGGGATTTAGGGTTTGAAATCTCAATAATGTGGAGGTTGAGTTGTATGTGGTCTTGATGAATTGGTTATGAATTTTGGTGTGAAATTTCAAGGAAAAATTGGTTGGATTTTACATGTAAGTCATAGCCAAATGGGTTTTAGTGATTTAAATTGAACTTGATTGTTTTGCCATGAATTTGGTGTGATTTTGATATGAATCCAAATGTAAAATCTTGAAGAAATGTTAGAAATGTGGTTGTATGTAATTCGACCAAGATGGGTTTCAAAAGACCAAATTTTCGTTTGATTGTTTTGAATGGTTTTCATGCTTGAAAATGTGTTGAAATGTTGAAATTTGGTATTGAAATTAGAAGCAAAATCTAGTATACTAAGCTGCCATGAATGCATTAAAGTAATGAATAATTGTTTTTGGATGCGTTTGATGACATTATAGGTTGTGTTAATGATGAAAATAGCGTGGGCATTTAAAGAAATTCATTGTAATGTTAAATGACTACTTTACGGCAAAATTTTGTTTTGTTATATAAATGTGATGTTCTATGAATTGGACTTGCATTTACACTTCTATACATATGTTTAAGTGTGATTACAAAGAGAAAAATAAAATGAGATCGATGGTGTAAGAATGGGTGTATATTCAGCCAACATATGCCAATAGGATTCAAAAATGTGTTTGATGCATTGATATGAAATTGCACTTAAATTAAGGTGTTTTGCATGCTTATATGTTAAGAAAATTGATTGGAAAGTATATACAAATAATTAGTGTTGGTACGGCTCTGAAAAGGGTATTTCGATACCCTTGAGTAGTTAGAAACTTATATGTATTGATGCATGCCAATAGAAGTGTTTATGTGAATTTGGTTGTGATGTTGTCTAAGAATCGAACATGAAAATATATAGGTAACGTAGAGGTGAAGGAGTTTTAAATCACGAGTTGTCCAGAGCTGGGACAATTGTGAATGTAAAGTATTTTATAAATATTAAAAGCATTTTTATTCTTTCTAGTATGCTTTTAAAACACTTTATGAATGTTCAAATATTTTAATATTGAAATGAACTTATATTAAGATGTTAGTTTATAAATGCTTTTACATATGCATCTAAAGAAATGTTTATCGCATGAAATTATTGACAAAATGTGATTTTACGCTTTTAACATCAAATCAAAGAAATACGCTTTTATGATTTATTACTTTTAGCATACGAATTAAATTTTTTAAATATAGTTAAAGAAAGTTTTTCAAGACCGATGGTTACTCTAATCCGCATAACTGAAATGCGACCAAATTACCTATTACATGTATGGCATGTTAGTGGAAGTAAGTCCACTAACTATAGAGGGATCGAGTCTGTCATAACACTCTCTACGCATTTTTTTTAAGGAAATACTATGACTGATGCTCTATGCAAGATAAGGTAACATTCTGCAACATAGTGACTTATGACTGAGATTGACCGTCTTCACTACCGGTGTCCTAGAACCAGATGGTAAATTATGATTTCCCTAAGTTCTATTGGATGCATGTTTTATGAACAATACCATTTCTTTACATACCTATTATGATGTTATGAATAGATTTTGGAGAAAGTATATTATAGAAATGAATTTTAATGATGCATGTATTTATGTTTTCAAGGATATTTATATAAATGTTAACACAAAACTGCAAAAGTTATGATTTGGATAGATCTTTAAGAAACTTAGATTTCTAAATGATTTTAGGGAGGATATTTTTGAAAGAAAAGTTTAAATAGAAATACATAACACTAATTGAGCTCCTTTAACTCAGTATTTCTTGTTTATTTTATGAATAAAAACCTCCCTAGGTGTACAGACAGATGCTTAGAGCAGGCGATTTTTGATGAAAAGTTAGGCAGGCATCTTTCCGACGATTGCTACTACGAAATTAATATAAATATTTTGATGTTTAGTAGACATGCATATTTTAAATATTATCGATTTTTATGGATATACTTGATATTTCATGCATGATAATGTGTTTTAAAATTTGAAATGGTTTTTTATTGAAATATTTTAAATTGTGGTTAAACCTTGATTTTGAGATGGACCTAAGGTCCATATTAGAAGTAGAGGAGAATGTATGAAATATTAAAGTGTTTATAAATTGTTTACAGGTGGTTTGAAAAGAATTGGAAATGGTCGAAAAACAATGTCATCAAAATTTTTATAAAAAAAAAAAAAAATTACGACTATGATTTATAGGTAATTACGAAATGGAAATGTATCACAACTTTGCTCTACAAAGTCTTTAGAATCAATCACCAGTATAAAGACTATAAGGACTTCTGTTAGAGTGCTAAGAGGGCTCCACTTAGTTCTTTAAAGGAGAGATTCGGAACGAGTCCCTTCACTAACAAAATTGTACAAGTCTAAATCACTATACATAAAGATTTTCTTAAAAAAGAAGCGGTGATTTTCGAATAGCGGAATCTACAATAGTAACCGACCACATCAATACCTTAAATACTCTATTTTCCCAAGTTTCAGTGTTGAATTATGTAATAGAGGCAAATGAAAGTACGAAAATTCAACTTAAAAGTCTACCTGATTCATATGATCAACTTATCATCAACCTAACAAATAATATTTATTTAGACAATCTAGTTTTTGATGAGCTTACAACTGTTGTCTTAGAAGAACAAAGCAAGCAGAAGAATAATGAAAACAGTTTGGCAAATAGTACAAAAGCGAAGGCTTTATCAATGACAAGATAGAGATCAATGGAACGTGGCTCCAGTGGGAGTCTCAATCATGGTAGATCAAAATCAAGAAGTAAAAAGAATGTTAGATGTTATAACTATAATAAGAAAGGGCATTTCAAAAGTGAGTGTTGGCACAATAAGAAGAATAAAGCTTCTAAGTCATCAAACTCATGAGGATGTGTAGAAGTACCTTAGACGATGATGACGTCTTATTTAGTGAAGCAACCACTATTACGAAAAGCATATTATAGTTTGTTGATGTCTAGATTCTAGAATTAGGTACCACTTATCCTATGACCTCTTATAGAGAATGGTTCCACACATATGAATCTATCTCAGTAGGATATGTATTTATATGTGATGATCATGCTTTAAAAATTGCGAGTATCGGCATAATCATGATATAGATGTATGATGCTATACACAATTAAAGAGGCATGAAATGTAAGGGGTGTGAAGAAGAATCTATTGTCTTTAGGACAATTGGATGAAAATAGAGTCTTGAAAATTATCTAAAGTGCACTTGTTGTCATGAAAAGAGAAAATATTGCCATTTTAAAAGAAAATTCAAATACTACAATTGTAAAAGTGGAATATAATTCATAACATAAAAATTTAAGTTCTTCTGAAGCAAAACCAAAACATGAAGTATAAGAACCAGTAGAGATCAACTAAAAGAGGAGACTACTAGTATAGCACTTGGAATATGTTATGGAGAGCAATGTTGCACACTATTTTCTAACAATGGATGGAAAGCCTTTAATTTTCCATGAAGGTATAAACAGCCTAGATGTACTTTTATGGATGACAGTAATGCAAAAGGAAATTGAAGCTCTACATAATAACGAGACATAAGAACTTGTACCTCTACCATGAGGTTGGAAAGTCGTTGGAAATAAATGGGTCTTTAAGATCAAACGACATGGTAATGACCAAGTGGAGTGGTATTGTGTAAGATTAGTGGTGAAAAGATATGCTCAAAAGAAAGTATTGATTTTAATAAGATATTTTCCCTGGTGGTTCGACTTATAACAATATGGGTGGTACTAACAATGTATGCTACATTTGATCTATACTTAGAATAGTTAGATGTGATAACTATATTTCTTCATGGAGGACTTGAAAAAGAAATTTTAATGCTCTATCCATAAGGTTTTTTTGAATAAGGCAAAGGGAACTTAGTTTTTAGTTTGAAGAAATCTTTGTACGGTTTAAAATAGGCACTGAGATATTGGTACAAGAGATTTGATTCCTTCATTATAAGTCTTAGATACAACAGACTTAGTTCAAACCATTATACATAGTACATGAAGTTTAGAGATAGTGATGATTTCATTGTCTTGCTATTTTATGTGGATGATAAGTTGGTAGCAAAACCCAACAAAGATCGAGTCTAAGAATTAAAGGCACAGCTGGCTAAGGAGTTTGATATGAAGGATCTGGGACTAGTAAACAAGATTTTAAGGATGTAAATTCTTTAAGGTAGAAAAGATAGGAAGATTTAGCTCTCTCAGGAAAACTACCTAAGAAAAATCTTATACTGCTTTAACATGTAAAATTGTAAGCCAATTTCAACCCTCTTCTTGTGAATTACAAATTATCTTTAAGTATGAGCCCTAGCAATAAAGCAAAGAAGATAGAAATGTCTTAAGTATCGTGTGCATAAGTAGTGGAAAATTTAATGTTCGTTTTGATACATATAAGACTGAACATTGCACAAGCAGTAGGTGTTATTAGCTGATATATTGTGAATCCCGATAGAGAGCATTGGAATGTTGTGAAGAGGATTTTGAGATACATCAAAATTTTTTCAGATATTGCATTATGTTATAGAGGATCAGAGTTTATTGTCAGAGGTTATGTGGATTAAGATTTTGTAGGGGATCTCAATAAAAGAATATCCACTGCAGGCCATGTGTTTACAATTGCAAAAGGAGCTATGAGCTAGGTATCAAAGTTACAAATAGTTGTGGCTTTGTTTGGAACAAAAGTAAAATACATGGCAGCTACACAAGCTTATAGTGAGGCAATTTGGATTAAAAGATTATTGGAGGAGTATGGACATAAACAATAGAAAATCTCTTTATTTTGTAATAGTCAAAGCACCTTGTATATTATAAGAAATCCAGTCTTTCATTCCCAAACAAAGCATATAGGAGTCCATTATCATTTTATTTGTGAAGTAGTGGAAGAAGGTAGTATAAACATATAAAAGATATACACCAAAAAGAACCTAGTAGATGTAATGACCAAGCCTATCAATACTAATAAATTCATTTGGTATAGACTTCATATGGTTCTATAGAAACATATGTAGAAGGAGTTTGATCAAAGATTAGAAGGATAAACTAGATCATCTAAAATGGCTTCAAGTGGGAGACTATTAAAGGTGAAGCCATTAACATAAATAGAGGCACATGCAGAACTGTCTGTCGTTATTGACTTAGTGGGGCAAATAATATGGAATCTAAATTATTGGCTTGGTGAAACAAATAATGTGTGGCTATCACTAACTTTGTATTTAAAAATTAAATAAAGCAAGTTACACCTCTACATCTTTGCCTATAAATATGCAATTGTATTGCATCTCTCAAACATCCCATTTCCAAACTCTTAAGTTCAATTGAGAAGTTCTCCTAAGTTCTCTCCTAAATTTTAGAGAGAGATTGTTTTATAGTTGTTAGTTTAATAAATTTCTTCTGATTTTAGTTTATGAATGTTTTCCTCACATTGAGGGTTTCACCATGTAAATTTTATGTCCACTATTTTTATTTTATTACTTCCATTTGCTTTCAATGTTATTCTCAATTTAGGTTTACGTTGGAATTAAAATAGTATCGAGATGTCATAACAAAAATCAAACTGTGAACTTTGTATGAGCTCACACAAGATAATGTAACTTTCATCCCAAGAGAAATCTGCATTTCAACTACTTTCTTTTTGCAACTTGAACTAGCAAGACCTTTAGCTCTTTTATCTTGAATTTGCCTTGAAAATACTTCAATTTGCTTATCATAAACTTCCATAACTCACCTACACTAAATACTAAGAAAGCATCACATGATAATTATGGTTCACTCAAGAAATCATCACAAATGTTAGGAAAACTAGTATGAAATCATGATATATTTAGCATGATCAATCACTTTGAAGGCATTTTACTTTAGTACAAAACAGAAGTTCAACAGTGTTTTTGAACAAAGGGAAGACTTCTTTCACTTGTGACTCTATTTTAAGTGAAAATATCCAAGTGTATCCAATGAAGTGATCCATAAAATGAACATAGTACCTAAAATCATAGAAGGACCCTACAGGGGTTGGTCCCTATAGATCTACACGCACTAACTCAAGAGGTTGGTCCCTATAGATCTACTCACCCTAACTCAAATGGTTTAAAAATTTTTGTTGTTAAAGTAGTGTATTATGGTTGATTTGCTTTACCAAATTGGCAAGCATTGCAAAATTGCCATATTGTGAGGGAATTCGAATCATTAGTGACTTTAGAACTTGACTCATGACTCTAAGAGAAAGATGTCCCAAGTTGAGGTGCCAAAAATGTACTTTGTTAGCTTTTAAGGATAGGTTGTTTGAATTAGGTAGATTAACATTGCTATGCAATTATTAGCAGAAACAGAAATAGAACCAGTGCTAGAATGAAAAATTTTATTCGATTGCAAGTCATGTGTTGAGTTAATGTTATTAACATATGTACAATCATTTGAAGTATTGTTTGTATAAGAAGAATTTAAATGCACTAACTCATTATAGCAACTAGACTTAACATATTGTTGATCTAAAATGGACTTTAAGGCAATTAATTAGTATCATTACAACACTTGAAATCAAAAAAGCAGACTTGAGTTTGACCACCTACATATAAGCCACGAAGTAGGTTTGGATTGGATGAAGGCAATTTAAGATGGCACGATCCATTTCTCTACTCTCTTGAAGAATGACCTTCTTTCTTTGTCCAATCCTTGATCATGCAACAATGAGTGTTAAATTCAACTATTACATTATTATCCTTAGTGAATGGTGAGATACTTAGCAAATTTTTATTATGTTTGGCACATGTAAAATGTTTTCGAGATATATTGAACTAGATGGTTATGTGTGTGTGGAAAAAGTAGAAAAATCGATATAAGAGATGGGTAATTAGTTACCATTTCTAACTGTCAACTTCTTAGAACCTTTATACTCATTCCCGATGCTTAGATTGGCAAGTTTTGATGTGCAATAGTTGGTAGCTCCATCATCTAAACACCAAGAAGCTCTAGTCCTTGTGAATGATGATATGCTTGCACAAGTGCAAAGAGAGGTTGAAAGGTTGATATTGATTAGCTTGAAAGGTTGCTTGATGTCCTTGTTGTGCTCCTGAACCATGCATCCCATTTGATCCATTTTGAAAGAATGGTCTGTTGCCCTAAAAATTATGATCAAACATGTAGAAATAGATGGATACATAATGGTCCAACTTTCCACGTAGCTGACATATTGGTCTCGAATTAGTTCTTCCACCAAACTTGCCTCTTCTCCTTACTCTTTTACCTTTATTATATTGCTAAACTCCTTCTCGTTGAGCAAACCTATTACTATAGGAGTAATTAGCAATGGCATTTCTAGTGATTAAAGAGGAAAATGATGCAACTTGTTTCTCTAGTCTTGTTTTATAACTTATCAAGAGGAATTGTGCATCCTACAAAGAAATCTCTCTAAAATGTTCACCTACGAAATCAAATTTACCACTACAACATTATATTCATAGCCTAAACCTTCCAAAATATACATGATAAGATCCCCCTATCTCAGACTGGTTGTCCAGCTACTCTTAGTATATCTCCTAATGTCTTTATCTTTGATATATATTTTGAAATGGACAAAGGTCCTTTCTTCATGGATTAAAGCTGCAAATGACCTTGCATAACCTTGTCATGAGACTATTATGAATAAAGCTTTTCCAATGTTTTCCATACTTCACATAAAGTAATATAATGTATGACCTGACTTAAGATCGATGGAGTGAGAGTAGAAAGTGGCCAACACACAAGTAATTGGTCTACTTTCTTCTATTAAGCAAAGTCAAGATTCATGGTTCTTGAAGACATACCAGAATCATCATCATTGCTATCTTCTAAATATTTTCTTGCACATTTCTTTTGCCCTGAAACAAATTCCTCTAGATCATAGGCTCTAATAGCTAGCAACAATTGTGATTTCTAGGGCACATAGTTGTTTTGACCTAGTTTTAATGGAAGATTAAAGTTTATGTGTGTTGGAAATCAATGTTGAATAGTTGTTTGCATTAACTACATTGATCGAACTTATGTTTTATCTCATGGTAGCCATTGTTGAGCAACCTAAGCTCAGATATCATGTGAAGGAGAAGAGATCCAAGAGAAATCAAGAATAGTGATTCAGGACTAATTTCATTAATTGCTTTGGTTGTGAGAAAAGCTATTTATATATAGAGCTTATGTAAGCTATGCAAGCATT
Source organism: Dimocarpus longan (assembly GCA_022984855.1). Classification (NCBI taxonomy): domain Eukaryota; kingdom Viridiplantae; phylum Streptophyta; class Magnoliopsida; order Sapindales; family Sapindaceae; genus Dimocarpus; species Dimocarpus longan. The sequence continues at coordinate 26,450,228 of CM041013.1, forward strand.
GATCAAATCTTGATCATTAAGCTATTAATCATCAATGGTAAAGAATCAAATATTTCTAACTACCTAGGAGTTGGATAGACAAATAAGTAGTTAGTTAATTAACTAACTTTAATAACTTTCTTTGCTTTCTAGTGTATGGCATTGAGTTAAGTGTTAAGCTCTTCTTCCTTAATAGTTTACGTGTTACTAATCAATAATAGCAGTATTTGTTAAAGTTGAAGCCATTGGCTTAAATTAATGGAGGCATATGTAGAGGTGTGGTTATTCCATAAATGGAGGCATATATAGAGATGTGTGTCATTAATTATTTTAGTGGAGCAAATAATATGATGTGATGGCTATCACCAAATAATGTGATGGCTATCACTACTTTGTATTTAAAAATTAGTTGCACCTTCACATCTTTGCCTATAAATAGGTAATTGTAATTCACTTCTCATCGTCCCATTTCCAAACTTTCAAGTTTATTTAAGAAATTCTTCTCTTAAGTTCTTTCCAAAATTCTAGAGAGAGGTTGTATTGTTGTGGGTGGTCTAATAATATTCTTTTAGTCTTGGTCTATGGATGTTTCTCTCACATTAAGGGTTTTATCATATAAATCTTATGTCAACTATTCTTATTTTATTTTATTATTTCTATTTTCTTTCAATATTATTCTATATTTCAGGTTTACGTTAGTTTAGAATAGTATCGGGTCATCACAACAATGTTATCAGAGTCATATGTTCTTCAGAAAATTTTGAGTAGCTTTATGGTTACAGTATTGTCTGATATTTTACATCAGAAAAGAATTATTCCTGGTTACTGAAAATAAGTGTGATGGTATGGAAGCACATGCCTAGGAAAAATTCTGACTAAGAAAGATTTGGTATTTAAGTGTGTCTATTGTAGACCTACATTTTTTTTTGGGAACTTAACTAGAGCACTATTCACGAATACGTTCATTACTTCAAAATACAAGTACTATTGATGATATTGTTCACTGAATGTTTTGTGAATATTTCACAAAGATGGCAATGAAATTTGAAATTGAGAGTTTTAATAGAACTCATTATTCATTGTGGAAAATGAAGATTAAGGCTATCTTAAGGAAAGATAACTGCATACAAGCAATAGAAGAAAGGCTAGCCGGGATCATTGATGATGCCAAGTGGAACAAGATGGATGGCAATGTAATTACCAATCTCAATTTGGCCTTAGTAAATAGTGTTTATCAAGTGTCGCGAAGAAGAAGACGACTAAGGAGGTATGAGACAATCTGATAAAATTATACAAGTTCAAGTCACTACACATAAAGGTTTTCTTAAAAATGAAGCTTGGTAATCTTCAAATGACGGATTCTATAACAGTAACCGACTATATCAACACCTTAAATACTCTATTTTCTTAACTTTCAATGTTGGATCATATAATAGAGGCAAATGAACGTGTAGAAATTCTACTTCAAAGTCTATCCGATTCGTATAATTAACTTGACAAGTAATATCCTCATAGAAAATCTTGTTTTTGACGATATTACGGCTGCTATCCTAGAAGAAGAAAGTAGGTAAAAGAACAAGGAAGATAGATTGGCAAGTATTATACAAGCAAAGGCTTTGTTAATGATAAGAGGGAGATCAACAAAACGTAGCCCCAATAGGAATCAATTGTGGTAGATCAAAATAAAAAAGAAAGAAGAATGTTAAATACTATAACTACGGTAAGAAAGGGCACATTAAAAGTGAATGTTAGCACAATAAGAATAATAAAGCTCCTTAGTCATCAAAGTTGTGAGGATATGTAGCAAGTACCTTAGATGATGGTGATGTTTTATAGAAGGAAGTGACCACCATTGCAGAAAGCATATTATGATTTACTGATGTCTAAATTCTAGATTCAGTAGCCACATGACATATGACCTCTCGTAGAGAATAGTTTCACATATATGAACCTATCCTAAAAGGATCTATGTTTGTAGGTGATGATTATGCTTTAAAGATCACTAGAATCGACACAATCAAGATAAAGATATATGATGGTACAATTCATACTATTTAGGAGATATAACATGTTAAGGATTTGAAGAAGAATCTATTGTCTATATGACGATTGGATGAACTTTGACATAATACCCAGGTAGAAAATGAGATCTTGAAAATTGTTAGAAATACGTTTGTTGTCATGAAAGGAGAAAAGATTACTTCAAATCTATACATGTTTAAAGGAAAAACAATACTGAAAGCTTATTCATATATTACATTAACCAACCATGGGGAAGAGTCAATGATAATGTGACATTATAAATCAGGCCACATATATGAATGAGGTTTTATTTTTTTTTTTTTGAACGCAGATTCCCTCATGGGCTTAAAATGGTAAATCTACCCTTTTGTAAGCATTGTGTGATAAGTAAGCAATATAGATTGAAGTTCAGCAATTCTATTGCTAGGAGCAAATGCATTATAGACTTGATTTATTCTGATGTTTGGGAATCACAGGATATATGCCTAGAAAGAGCAAAATATTTTGTATTATTCATTGATAATTACTCTAGGAGAAGTAAGGTGTATCGTATCAAGAGAAAGTCAGTTGTATTTCCAATTTTCAAGGCATTCAAAGCGTAGGTAGAACTTGAATCTAAGGAAAAGATCAAGTACTTAAGGATAGATAATGAAAGAGAATATACTACGGGAAGTTTCTCATTTTTTTCAAGTAAGAAGGAATTACAGTGCTATTCACAGTTACATACACTCCTTAACAAAATATGATGTAAAGTGGATGAATAGAACTCTTGCAAAAAGAAAAAGAACTATGTTGAAAACTATAAGTTTACCCAAGTCATTTTGGGTAGAAGCAATAAAAACCGCCTATTATATGATAAATCGATGTCCATCCACAACAATTGAGTTGAAAACACCAAGATGTGGACCTATTTACCCACTGATTATTCCATTTTACATTTGTTTGGATATCCTATTTACGTAATATATAATGCCTAGAAAGAATAAAGCTTGATCCAAAATCAAGGAAGTGTATATTTTTGGGGTATGCTAATAGAGTAAAAGGGTATCGCCTATGAGATCTCATTGCCTATAAGATTGTCATCAATAGAGATGTTATCTTTATGAAAGATCAACTTAAAAGAATTGGAAATGATAGCACTTTAAAAGAAAATTTAGAGACTACAATTATATTAGTGGAAAATAATTTAGAATATGAAAATTTAGGTTATACTGAAATAGAACTAGAGCACAAAGTATAAGGACCAGTTGAGACTAAGGCTCCAAAAATTTGAGGGTTGACTCGAGAGAGAAGACCACCGGTATAGCACTCGAGTATGTTACAGAGAGCAATGTTGTATACTATTTTATAATAGAGGATTGAGAGCCTTCAACTTTCTATGAAACTATAAGCAGCCCAGATACAACGCTGTGGATGATAGTAATGCAAAAAGAAATTGAAGCTCTACATAAAAACTAGACATGAGAAATAAGATATTTTCCCCTAATGTTTTAACTTATAACAATAAGATGTATGGTACAATGTATCTATATTTAAAGCAGTTAGACATGAAAACTGTATTTTTTTATGGAGAACTTGAAGAAGAAATTTATATGCTCAAACTAAAAGGTTTTGCTGAAAAAGACAATAAGAGCTTAGTTTGTAGATTAAAGAGATCACTGTGCAGTTTAAAATAGGTGTCAAGTTGTTGGGACAAAAGATTTTATTCCTTCATTATAAGCTTTAGACACAACAAACTTAGTTTATACCATTGTATATAGTATAAGAGGTTTAGAGATATTGATGATTTCATTGTCTTGCTATTGTATGTGGATGACATGTTTGTAGTAGGCCCCAACAAAGATCGAGTCTATGAATTAAAGGCACAGTTGGGTAAGGAGTTTTATATAAAGGATATGGGATCAACAATCAAGATTCTAGGGATGTAAATTCACTATGACAGAAAAAATAGGAAGATTTGGCTCTCTCAAAAAAACTACTTAAGAAAAATCTTGTGCTACTTCAACATGCAAAATTGTAAGCTAATTTCTACCCCTCTTCTTATGAGTTACTAATTATCATTAAGTATAAGCCTTAGCAGAGTAGAAAAGATGGAAATGTCTCGAGTGTTGTTGGGAAGTTTAATGTTTGTTGTGATATGTACAAGACCAGACATTACACAAGTAGTGAGAGTAGTTAGTCAATATATATGGTGAATCCTATTAAAGAGCATTGAAATACTAGAAAGAGGATTCAGATATACATCATAGGATTCTTAGATGCTGCATTATGTTATCGAGGATCAGAGCTTATAATCTGAGGTTCAGTGGATTCAGATTTTTTAGGGGATCTCGATAAAAGAAAATCCACTACAGGCTATATGTTTACAATTGCAAGAGAAGCTATGAGCTAGGTATCTAAGTTACAAACAATTATAACTTTATCTATAACAAAAGCAAAATACATGACAGCTACACAAACTTGTAAGAAAGCAATTTGAATTAAAAGATTATTGGAGGAGCTTGGGCACAAACAACATAAACTTTTTTCGTTTTGTGACAGTCAAAACACCTTACATATTACAAGAAATCCGGCCTTTCATTCTTGAACAAAGCACATAAGAGTTCAATATCATTTCATTCTTAAAGTAGTAGAAGAAGGTAGTGTGGACTTGCAAAAGATACATACCAAGGAGAACCTAGTAGATTCAATGATCAAACCTATCAATACTAATAAATTCATTTGGTATAGATCTTCATAAGGTCTTACGGAAACATAAGCAGCAGGACCTTAATCAAAGATTAGAAAGATAAACTAGATCATAAAAAATAGCTTCAAATGAGAGAATGTTAAAGTTGAAACCATTGGATTAAATTAATGTAGGCACATATGGAAGTGTGGCCATTCTATAAATAGAGGCACATGTAAAGGTGTGTGTCATTAGTTGTCTTAATAAAGCAAATAATATGATGTGGTGGTTATCCCTAACTTTGTATTTAAAAATTAGTTGCACCTCCATATCTTTGCCTATAAATAGGCAATTGTAATCAACTTCTCATCATCCCATTTCGAAGCTCTCAAGTTCATTTGAGAAGTTCTTCTTCTAAGTTCTCTCCTAAATTCTAGAGAGAAGTTGTATTGTTATGGTTGGTATAATAATATTCTTCTAGTTTTGATCCGTGAATGTTTCCTTCACATTAAGTAGTTTACCACATAAATCTCTTATCCACTATTTCTATTTTATTTTATTACTTTCATTTTCTTTTAATATTTTTTTTATTTTAGGTTTATGTTAGTTTAAAATAGCATCAGGTCGTCATAACATTATTCTATCTATTTATATAGCTGACTAGGCCATTTTTATTGAATTTTTTGTTTTGTTAAATAAAACTTCTATTCTTTCATTTATTTTATAAATTTTAATTAGAGCAAATTACAATTTAACTATATAGTTAAAACCCTAATTCAAGTAAAGGAACATGCTCACCTTTATAGCAATTTATCCCCTTGTCATTAGTAAGATTCTACTACATTTGATATGGATAGTGTCAAAATGGCTAAAAGACAAAAATGCCTTTAATATTTATGCAGACTCAATTGGTCGAATAAAAAAATGAAAAAGCAAAATAAAAAAATTATTTAGAAACAAATGAAAAATTAATTAATTAGATCTCTAATTAATTTGAGAAAAAAAATAAAAATTAAACAAAAAAGATAAACCATCTTTATTCATCCCCAAAATAAACCATCATCCCTACTAGAACTCTCATCACCTCTCTTTACTATTCTCATCGCCTCTACCTTCCTTTCTCTACCATGCTCATCTCTTCTCTCTCTTCTCTCTGTTGCTACTCTCCTCTCTTAGTCGATGCTTTATTCGGATGAATAGTGCTTCAAAATGAATAGTAGTTTTTGAATAAATAGTGATGAATGAATAGTGATTTTTGATAATTGAATTTCGAAAACCATTGAAAGTGAAATTTTTGATTAATAGTATTTTCGAATAAATAGTATTTTTCAGATAGAAAGTGTCCGTGTAAATAGTAATTTATAGAACTTAAACGGATAAAAAACGGGTCAGTTTGAGGTAAATCAGAGTAGTTTCCAAATCCGATCAAAAATTCGAAAATTTTTTTGAAAAATTCAAAAATTTATAGAAGTGTCAAAATGAGTATAAAAATGCTCAATAAGTATTTTAGAAACTCAAATGACACTACTGAAGGAGATTTGGATCGAATCGGAGTCAATTCGAAAATCGTCAAGGGTGATTTAGTGAAAAATAGAGAGCCGAAAAGAGGTATAAAATGACTTTTAAAGGTGACCCAAGTTATTAGAACTATGTAGAAAGTTCGAATATAGGTCCCGATAAATTTTGAAAGGATTTCGAAAAAATCCTGAAAAAATCGAAATCGAGTGTTCTGTAAAAATCAAATTAAAAAATTAAGAAGAGATAAGCATGTAGGGTGATCAAGCAATGGATGAGCGACACATGGCAGTGTGGATAAGGATGAGGACACTTGTCAAGCTTTTATGGATGGCATTTTGGTGGTTTTGGGTAAGATTTAAGGGCAAATTAGTCATTTGGATGAAATATATATAAAGTAAGTGATGAAATGAAATGAGAGTTGTGGGGGAGTCGGTGATCAGAAGCAAAAGACTAGAAATGAAGTGCAAAAATCGTGAGAAAGATGGAGAGGGAAAGTGAGGCTGGGAAGAGAAGAAAACATGAAGAGAAAAAGAAAAGTGAAATTGGTGACAACTCTAGAGCATTCGGGGCAAACAAAACCGTGAGGGAGGAAAAGAGATCAAGGTTGGTGTACAACAACTTCCATATCAAATTGCAAGTTCTTTTTGATCATTTTTGAAGACCAAAATCAAGAGAAAATCATCAAAAGAGATTAGGCTAGAGGATTGCAAGAAAATACAAGGAAAAAAGGTGAGTTTTAGTAGTTTTGATGAAGTTTTTGGATAATGTTGTGAGCCGGAGGTGTGCTGCTAGTGTTATGATGTTTTGAGGAAATTTTATGTTAAATCTTTGGCTTTTTATCTTAGAAAGGGAAAGGAAATTGAAGAGAAGAAATTGATGATAAAAAACTAGGTGGGTTGTGATATGTTTTGATGAGATTTTGATGAATTCTTTGAATTTTATGTGAGCTGCTAGAATGATGATGTTTTTGAGTTAAATTGATGTTAATTTCTTGGTTTTTCATCTTAGAATTAGAAAAGAAATTGAAAGAAAGAAAGTCATGGTAAACTAGTATGCTTTAGTATAGAGATTGATGTGATTTTTGGTGAGAAAATAGTTGAATTTTGGTGTTGGAAAGTTTATGTATCTCGACTATTTATGGGTTGACATGTTTCCAATGTTATTTTCATTTTCGTTGCCATGGGAAATGATGATTTTTGATGTATTTGAAAGTTTCGAAGTATTGTTTTGATAATCGAAAATTGTTGTCGGGAGGTTCGGATGAGTTATGGATTAATTGAATGGTAAAATGGAAAATTAAATTAAAATGGTGTATGGGCTACCATGATTTTAGTTTGGGATGTTAAAGAGGTTTAAATCACGCTTTTTGGATGGTTTAAGCTAGGTTGAAGTGATTAGGATAATTTTCGCAACATGCGAACATGTTTAATTGTTAAATTCCGAAGTAAAAATGAAAATTGAATTTATAATGACTAAGCTGCCGTGTAGTGTTAATGTGAATATTGGCATGTGAGATTTTTATTTTTTATGTTTTGCATCGAATTATAGATAGTATTGACATTAAAATTGATTGGAAAGCTAAAGGAAATGCTACAATTGTTAAAAGGGATAAGTCGCAATGAAACTTTTCATGATAGCGGAAGTTGGCGTTTTATGGTTTCAATTAGATATTTCACTATATTGGATCCGTTTAAGTATATTTGAGATGAAATAATTGTTTGAATGGATGACATTAATATCGGTTTAAATGTGGTCAAAAAAGCTAGAGATATCGCCCAAAAGGGTTATGGTACACTTTCTTTAAAAATCGAATTTTATTAGTAACGTTTAGTAGTTACGAGTTTTTAAAATAATATGAATTTGATTAAATTGATGTAATACTTACATATGAATATTGATTTTATGTAATTGAATATGTTTTGAATGATGTTGGAGTGGAACTTAAGTTGAAAACGAAATTTTAAAAGAAAAGGGGTATTTGACCGAAAATGTGCAAGAAAAAGGAAAATAATGGATTTTGCTACATTTGATGTAAATACATGATTAAATACTTACACGATTTAAAATTTTGTTTGATTTTAAAATACGTGAAATTTTTCAGAGAAATTGTAATAAAAGGTGTTTCAATATGAATATGATTTTAACGAATTTCGAATGTCAACGAAAAAGAAACGAAACGAAACAGAAAGAAACGAACAAGTTTAGTGTCTTAACCGAGTGTATATTGAAAGAAAGACACGAACGTTGTGGGAAAAGATTTGATGAATTAATTAAGTGAAAAATATAGCTTTACGATGTTCATATTGATAATGTGATTATATGGGAAAAAATGTGACTGAAATTGTGTTTATCGCTTTCCAAATGAAATTTTTAGTTAAAGATAAAAGTTATCAAAAATATGAAGTTTTTGATAAATAATAAAATTTAAAAAGACCCAAGTAAACTTGAATATTGGTAGGTAAGGATTGGTAGTTGACATGCCAATAGGGTGATATTAACAATACTGCACCATTACATTGATACACAGTTTTCGACGGATGGATTATGAGAGGTATCGGGTGTCCGTTCCTGAAGTCGAAACTGATTATGATATGTGATTATAATATACGACACGGCGGGTAGCTACCGAGTGGTCGATGCCGAGGACGCCGATTATTCTAGTGGGTAGCTATCGAGTAGCCGATGCCAGGAGACCCGAATCTAGTCCATGGTATCGTGTTAGAATTTACGAAGGGCACTGAAAAATATAAAAAAAAAAAAACCATGTTAAAAATGATCAAAAACGAAAATTGTTGTGTTTTAAAATATGCATCAATTTGAAATTTGAGTCCTTTGTAGTTTAATTGTAAAAGTTTGACAATTTGTGAAATCTTAATTTATGACTTGAGTTTTGAAAAATGTTAAAATATGATGAAAATCCTGTGGTTATAGATGAAAAGAAATGACGTTACGTATTGTATACGTGTAATTGTTAGTAAAATGAGTAATTAGAAGTTTTGATATAAAGTTTAAGAATGATTGTCAAAAATTGATTTTCTTAAGTTGCACTAATTATTCAATTTTTGTTATGTTATATTCTAAATTTAGGAAAAATATTGAAAGTGTGAATTTTTTGTTTGATGCAATAAAATCTTGTAGCTTTAAAATAAAGAGTATACCCACTAAATAGAAATACTTAGCACGTTAGATTTTTCATGCGTAGGTGGAAAATTGGGCAGTGTAGATAGAGATAGACAAGAAAATAGTTATCGCACATCCTACAAGTCACATCTCTCCGTTTTTTTGATAGTTGATTGTGTGCGTGTAATTTTGTAAAATAATAATGTATATAAATAGTGTAAAAGATCTTGGTATTATAAAGTGATTTTATAAATAAATTTATTAATATGATGGTTATCAAATATTGTGTTAATAATTGTTTGTGTGGAAGTGCAAGTTAAGACAAACGAAAAGTCTGAAACGGGAGTTGAGAAAATGAATGTAATTTTTGAAGTGTATTTGATTTCCTTGTAGGATATGTAAGTTTTGGATTTTCTGAAAAACAGACGAAACTCTACCGGTTTTTCATTAAATTAAACTGAATGTTTTAACAAATTTTTTATAACGAAAATTTTGGAAAAGAATAAATATTTTAAACGAATTCTAATAAATGAATAAATCGATTCAGATAACATTTTTCGACTCGGTTTCTATTTGAATGGGAATCAGGTGGAGGGTGTTACAAGGTGTGTGTGGTGAGAGTTGTCGTGAGAAAAAGAAATAGAGAGTGAAGAGAGAAAAATCTAGAGGAAGAGAGAGAGAGAGTGAGGGAGAAAACTATCGACAGAGCAAGGGAGGCAGATTAGCAGCTGCATTAAGCAATTTCTACCGTCAGTGAAAGGCGATTAGGCTGTCGAAAGGTGAAGAATAGATTTGGGAACTAGATCTAGTAAGAATCAAATGATAAAAGCAAATTTTCATGGTTTTATTTTAGTGAGAAATCTATTAAACAGTTTATGAACTACATCTGAAATTTTTGAGATTTTATGCATAGATCTAGAGTTGAAGTAACGAGCTGGTGAGAAAGTAAGGCAAGAGGTCAAGGAGAAGTCGGTAAGTAAAGTAGCTAAGAATGGTGGTTGTTTAGAATGATTAAGTTCCGTCGCAAGACCTATGGTGAGTGCGACCTGAGTGTAGGTGACGAACTGATGACATGTTGTTAAATATATATTGTGAATTTAAGTGAGGTTGGGGATGTGCAAGTACTGGTGTATGTGTGTGTGTGTGTATGTGTAAAATCATGAAGAAAGAAGTGTTAAGGGTAACTATGCATGATCTAGGGAAGGAGCTCGTGAGGTGCAAGCTGGAGGATGTTGTAGCTCATTTTCAACATTGGTCAAGTTGGCCTGAAGCATGAGCTCATAGAAAGCGAGCTAAGTAATGCACTAGCCTATCATAATACCTATCCGAGCTGGGCTAAGGCTTGTAAGGGCGAGTTTAGTGAGTAGGCGGTGCCTATAGTTGGGTTGAGTTGAACAAAGGCAGTAGAATGCCAAAGGTGTGTTGAGCGATCTCGCTGAGATGTTTTATGCCCATAATTCGGCCTAAGCTGAGTGATGCAAGAGCTTGCATAGGATGAGCTAGGCGAGCCGGGGTTTGAGCTCATAGCTCGAGTTGGACTAATAGTATTACAGTCCGCAGCAGCTTAGGTGAAAATTATAAGTTATAGAAACAATAGAAATGGCTTAGAATTAGATGCTTTAGGAGCTAAGTAGAGATTTCAATTGTGATTAAGTGTAGGTGAAGAGGCAAGCTAAAGAGATCGTTGAAGCTGAAATTGAGTAGATTGGGAAGCAAGCAGATAGTGTAAAAATATTTTAAATACTTTTAGTTTATTTAACAAATTTTTACTTTCATTATTTGTTCTTTTAGCTTATAAATTATTTATGTTTTAGTATGAAAAAAAAAAAATTATTTATACATTGGTATACAATGTTTAGCACACTTTATACTTATAGAATGAAAAGGAAATTTATTTGAATTATAAAAAGAGAGAAAAAAGTTTTCAAAGCTAGTGCACGGCCCTAGCTTTTATAGATAAACCTTCTAGCATTAGACCCGACCAATATACCCCACAATGTATGACAAACGTTAGGAAGACATGTCCTACTAACATTAGGGGGATCAAGTCTGTCGTGTGGATCAAGTCTATCGTGTGTCAAGTCACCCTCTACATTTATAGGGTATTATCTCGTTACACAATAGACGATGGTAGTTTCGCCACGTAGTATGAGATTTCTTTGTAGCTTTGTCACGATGAGCGATGCTAGCTTTTATATCACGTGACCCCCAACACTGAGCGAAGCTGGTCTGACCACTCATGTGGTTGTAGCTTCTCTTGGGTCCTTGTCAGAGCATTTTGTAGGAAAAAAAAAATACCATTAAAAGTAGATTTTAGAAAGAAAATGTTTTTGAAACACAAACCATTTTAACCTTTCATGAATTAGAACAAGCTTTTAAAATTTTGTAGAAATTTTATAAAATACAAGTTTTTAGAAATAAAATTATTTCTAAAGAAAAACGTTTTAAAAATGTTTTCGAAAGATAATTTTATAAAGATCATTTTAAACGTATAAACACATCCACACTCACTGAGATTTTGTAGCTCATAATGTTTTTGGTTTTATATTCGAAAACCTCCCCAGGTGCAAGAACAAGTGATCCAGGTACTAGTGCGCTTTGTTCAAATTAGATGAGCCATACAACCGATGACGCCGCACAACTGCTTGTATTAAAATTGTGATTTAAATTTTAATAATATAATTTGTATATTTTCAGATTGTGAACAAATATTGTAGAACTTTTTATGTTAATATAATATATGCATGTTTTAGATACTTACATATTGATAATAATACTTTTAAACTATATGTTTAGAATTTGATAAATAGTTAAGGATTCGCTCTACGGTATCCTTTTGAGTCTTGTTAATTAAACTTCAGGAGGGTTTCGTGAGAGGCTCGACAGGATTGCTGGATTCGTCAGAGGGAATCCGAGTCGAGTCCTGTCAAGATGAAACTTCATACTTCATCTGGGTTCAAATCAACAAATACAGATAAACCTTTATCTAGGTTCGTCGATAATTTTGAGGTCGATTTATTTATTTATTTTTAAGTTTGATTGACCATTTTGATTTAGTGATGATGTTAGGTTTAATGGTTTGGCGAGAGATTAATTATATTGGGTTCAATTGATGATGTTTCGGGCCATTTTTTGGTTTTCAAGAACGGATTGATGATGTTGGGTGGTCGATTGATGATGGTTGATTATATTTGGGGGGGCAACTCGAAGCCCAATCTAGTGAGAATAAAGAGGGGAGAGAAAGAAAGGGGGAGAAGAGAAAGAAATGGGGAGAAACTATAGAGAAGAGAATGTGGAAGAATATTGATGATTTTGAACTGAAAGAAGATTGATGTCGAAGATGATTGATGATTTTGAATTGTAAAAAGATTGATGTTTGAGAAAATTGATGATTGAATATTTAATTTTTATTTATTTTATTTTATTTTTATATATACTTTTAAATTAATCTCCACAGTCCATCTTTAAGATGGACAACAGAGATTTGGTTATAATTTTTTTATTTAATTTATTTTAAAGAAAGTTAAAAATAATGTCAAAAACAATTTTATTACTCAATCAGTTAATTCTAATTGGATCCACTAACGATAGGGGAGTAAATTGCAATAAAAGTGAAAATATTGCTCCGCTTGAATTAAGGTTTCAACTGAGTAGCTAAATTATAATATGCTCCTTTAATTTAGCAAAATGGGAGACTGGTTGATGTTTCATATATAGGAGAGAGGATGAAAAAAGCAATAAAGATAATAATTGTGTGCATAGGTTAATTCTTGTCAAATGTGTATTTTAATTCTTAACCGTTCAAACTAGGGGTAGGATCAGCAATCACAGTAAAAGCTATCAATTGGTGTATAAAATATATTTTTCATAGCTATTTTTTATTTGTCTTAATATTCACCCAAAAATCTCATCATAAAGTGCAGATAATATAGATATAAAAAATGTTTACGCTTGAGAATTAAGATATACATAAGTATAATGCGTGGGATTTCACACCTAAACATTATATATATAATGATTTATTATGTGTTTTATAACTTTAAAAAATTAGGACGAATCAATCAAATTTATTTATTATATTTGAATTAAATAGAATAGAAAATTTGTTGTAAGAGAGAGAATGTAATGAATGAATATTTGATTTGTTTATCCTAATATTTTAAAGTTAAGAGATATTAATGATAAAAAAAAGACTATATATATATATATATGCATGTATGTCTACGAAATTTTCATAAAAAATAAAATATTCCATTGTCTATAAAAGAATAAATTTTAGTCCAACAATTAATAAAGAGACACTAACTTCAAACACTTGCGCCCTATGTGAGGGCACAAGTCTTGAGTGTTGTCTGCAGCAATGCGGACACTTTGCACTAGACCCCTCCTCTGTCAGTGGATAAATTGTAGAGAAGTATCTTCAGGATGGTAAGGATAATTTTTCCCTTGAATAAGAGTCTGTGATTCAAATTATATCATAATGTTCATCATAATGATTCTGACCTTAATAAATATAATTAACTTAAAATAAATAAATAAATAAAGAGACTAAGTCAATCTTTCAATTTCCTTTCATTATTATCTACTATTTCCTCGGCCACACACGTCAAAATCAAAGATTGATGAGGAGCCATACGAGAGTCCCACATTACTTTGTTTGATAGTAACATTATTTTTATTTTATTTTCATTTTAATGTCAATCACAAGTAAGAAATTATTATATATATATATATATATATATATTTATCTTAGAAACGTATATATTGTCACTGATTGAATATCAAGTGTCGGTCAAAATAGATAATTCGCTTGGTTTTATGTAAACAATTTTTACAAAAACTACAAATAAAAACGAATAGTTTACATAAATTCAAAACTTTCTTTTTCTGCTTAAACTCGTCATGTAAAAACTCAATATCAGTATAATAATGAACATAAGGTATAGGTAGTTTTGCTAAATTTCATCCCTCTCCCCTATTATAAAAATAAAAAATAAAAAACCAAAGTATTAAGCTAAATTTATGAAGAAAATCATTCAAGCTAATCTAAAGGTGAATCATATGCATAGAATTCACTTTCAGATTATATATATATACACATACACACTAAGGTGATCAAATAAATCATATTAAATATTCACTACTAAATTTTAGTGGGGTCAAAAGAAAATTTTAAGTTTTAGTTTAGTAAAAATCAAATGTGATAACATATCAAAATTAAGTTATTAAACCCAAATTTAAATATCTACTAAGAACATACGAAAAACTTTTTCATTTTAAAGAAAAAAAGGTTATGTAAAGTATTATATTATAAGTTTTTACAAGAATATTAATATTTATAATTTCAAAAAAAAAGAATGTTAATATTTATAATTATCATAAATAAACATTTTAAAGTATATAAAAGTAAACATAAATTTAAGATTAAATAGACATCAATGAGATATGAATAGTGTGCTATAACATATACGGATTAAATGTTATATAACATATGTCTCTATAAAAGTTACTATGATGTAGTGGATAAGCATCAGTTGTACTCATAAGAGGTGGATTCGACATTCATTGGTAGCATCTCCTACTTTCTCCCTTCTATATGAAGACGGTCCTTCCACTTATGTGTGGGTCGCTCTCTCTCATATGAGAGTTATTTTTTTGGCCGTACCATCAGTGTTCAATCTTATTTGGTCTCGATTGCTTCATGGATCTGTTTCAGTAATATAATGTAATAATAATAATAATAATAATAAGTCAAATATGTTTATATAATTAAATTATTAAAAAAAGAAAGTGTGAAATTTTCTTGGATAAACGATCTACTGTTTGACCCGTTCATTTAACGTTAGCGTGCTTTTGGGTTCATTTTCTATATCACAATTATCTCCATCAAAAATAAATCAATCAAAATTATATTTTATGTGCTTCACATATATTTGTTCCAAAAAAAAAAAAAAAAAGAACACCTGTTTCTCTCTCTCTCACACATATATAAAATATATATGTTAATAGTTTAAATTGTATTAACAGCTAAACTAAATTTTGAATAAAATATCCTTGCATTTTCTTGTAAGATTTATTAATTTTTTCGTACTTTTCTCTCATTTTTTTTTTCAAAATTTTAAATTGTCTTTCATTTTCGGTTTAATTTTTTTTTTTTAACTTAAAATTTTAACTTAAACAATCTTACAAATTCAAACATAAAATTAATTAAAAAAATCACTTTTAAAAACATTTATGAGTTCAAACAACAAAAAAAAAAAAGAGAAAATAGTTTTTTCATTCAATTAAGGCATTTTCTCAATGCACTTGCCTTAGCCTTAATAAAACTTAAACTATTAAATAGGTGTTGGAGACAATAAATAAATGAATAAATAAAAGATGTCACCTCGTATCATTTTCACATAACTGTGTTATTAATTCCATATCTAGACTATTCTTGAAGACTAAGTCAACCGCCCTTGCTATTTTTTGTCCTATATATAACCCAAATAGTTAACCCGATATCTCATGTCCATAACACACTCCCCATCTTCACCAGAAGCAAAAGAGAAAAGAAAAACCTTAAAAGGTTTCTAACCGTAGATAAAGGGGTTTTTCTGATTTTTTCAATAAATGGCTTCTTCTTGTTTGTCACTCTCAGCTTCGGTTAATGTTGGACTAGTGTTTATCTTTGTGTTGTTTACGGGGGGTTGTTCTCCTTATTGCCTCTCGACTAATTTTTATTCGAAAAGTTGTCCAAAGATTTTTAGTACAGTGAAGCCTATTGTTCAATCGGCTGTGGCTAAAGAGCGTGTCATGGGTGCTTCTCTCCTTCGTTTACACTTCCATGACTGTTTTGTTCATGTAATTCATCTATGTCTCTCTACAGTAACGAGTAATTGTTACATAGTAGCTCTTTAAAATGGATTTTACCTACAAAAAACAAAATCATACTAAGTAGAATTCGAATATATATATATATATATATATATAGCTAGTTACTATTTGATGCACATATCTACATTTTAATTTCATTTCATTCTCAAATCTTAGTTGTCAATAGTAAATGTGTAATTTTTTTTGGTAAATTCTTATGTCAAAGAGTCATTTATAATCATTACTAATTTCACTAAAATATACTTTTCAAAAAAAATTAACCAAAAGATAAAAATATGCATGGTAAGAAAACATAGACCTATGCAAAAATGTTCTTCATTTCTTTGTAAGGAAAGAAATTTTTTCAGACTTCTTAATTACTTTTAGAACTTTTCTACAAATGCGAAATAAGAATCATACAATTACTGCTTAGATTAGTTATTCAACTTACTTTAGAACCACCTCAATTCAACAATTTGAACATAAAATGTTGTCAAACTAAATAAATATTTTTACCATAAAACCATATTAGATGTTATCAACCTAATGTTAATGACCAAGTTTTCATAGGATGGATTACGGGCAGTCGCAATCTTATTTCATTACTAAATCAACCGCACCATAGATAAAAAAAGGCCCTCGTTTCCTAAATAAATTATTTGTATTGTTAGTATTATTATAAATTTATAATGCCACCACTTATGAGTAGATCAATCACAATTAAATTATATATATAAATATATATATCTTTTACGGTCAATGCATCATAAATTTAATTTAGCAGGACCAAACATTTCAGTTATTTATTATATTATCTCTTATAAAAAAAAATTTTACTCTCATTCCATATATAGACGTAATGAATGGCTTGATCTTAATAATTTAAAAATTCGAATGATTGATAGTAGGAATTATATATATATATATATATATATATGTATATATAGCATTTCTTCTTTTTTTTTTTTTAAAAAAAAAAAAAGATGTGGAAAGTATTATTATTTAAAGATTGTTATACTAAATTGATTGAACGATTTGTGTTTGTTACAGGGTTGTGATGCATCAATACTCCTGGATGACACATTTTCTTTCAAAGGAGAGAAGACTGCTGTTCCAAATAACAATTCGGTGAGAGGGTATGACGTTATTGATGAAATCAAATCCAAGGTTGAACAAGTCTGTCCTGGAGTTGTTTCCTGTGCTGATATTGTAGCAATTGCTGCTCGTGACTCTACTGTAATTGTATGTTTCTTTTTATTGTCTTCATTTGGAAGTGATTTAATATCTTTGAAAAAAGAAAGAAAGAAAAAACTATATGTAAAACGCTTTCTTCGGGAGTATATTTTATCTCAAAACATTATTTTTTTGTAAAAGTGGAAAACAAAATCAACCTATAGTTACTGTTTTTTATAAAAATATAATATCCATGTAGAACATGTGTTTGAAGCTGTTTTATTATTTTTTTAAACATATCACTTTTTCAATTTTTAAAAGCCTTTTTAATTTTGAAATTTGAGATATATTATAATAATATTTAAAATCCTGATCAAGAATGATTAAAATTGATAACAGTTGATGTGACTCAATATTAAATTCCTCACATCCATATGCCGTGAGTCTAATTTAATTTTTTGTATCTGCCTCTTCTAATTTATACTTTAAAGAAATTATTTAAATTAATTCTATGATTCTAAACATATTTAAAAACATATCCATCGTTAATTAAATGATCAATTTTTTGTTATCCAGAATAGCACCCTTTTAATTAGATCTTCATCCAAATATTACAAAATATGTTGAATAACAATTTTAAATATTTTATCTAAAATAAAACAATTTAAATACTTAAAAGCAATTTTGATGATACGAAAATTAATCACTGTGACGCATTATAACAATCAAATGAGATAACTTAACAAATAAAAATAAATATGGGTCCAAACCAGAAAAGTGAAGAGGGACAAAGTCCTCTAATGTATAATTGCATTTTTTCAATCATTTAAAAGAAATAATTACAATAAATACATGTCAAAACCCTTCATCTCCTAAAGTAATCTGGACTTGAACTTAAGTACAACAAAATAACTTATCAATTAAATTCATTAATAATATCCAATTTTTTAATTGATTGATCGCTGTATTAATTTCTTTTAAAATAGTGTTCAAATTAAACAAACGGAATTATTTTTATAAATATTTAACGTGATTCATGATCAGCTTGGAGGGCCAAGTTGGGATGTTAAGCTCGGGCGAAGGGATGCAAAAACAACTAGCTTTGCAGCTGCAAATAATAGCGGTGACCTTCCTACTGCAACTTCTACACTCCGCGGTCTAATCAACACATTCAAAGCTAAAGGCTTCTCTGTCAAGGAGATGGTTGCATTATCTGGTACATTAAATACGGCTCTCCCTTATAAATTTAGTTGTCTTTTATGTTGTTTCTGGAATTGGTTTTAGTATATTCTCGAAATTGCTTCAATATATGTTTTGTAATAGTTTACTCATAATAAAAATTAAAGTACTTTTTGACATCAAAAAGCAATTCTGGAGAACACATCTCCTAAAAAACAAAAAATTATATACTTTTAGAAAGTATAACTCGATCAAAAAAACACCTGATTGATTGATTTTTTTTTTTTTTTTTAATTTCTTTAAGAGGTTTTAAGAGCTTTTGTAGAATTTTTTTGGTCAAAATAGTACTTTTTACAGAAATTATGTTAATATAAAAACTAGAGTTTGAAAAAATAAAATATTATTTTTAATTAGTTATATATCATTGAGAGGATAAATACAAAATAACCATAAAAAATAATCTTTTTTAGGTGGAGTAAATATATTATAATTAAGATCCAAGGAGAACAATTATAAATATTATATGGTAATAAAATTTGTCTCACATTCCAATCATTACAAATTATTTTTGTCACGGATTCTCTGCTGCAAATGATAATTTAAAATTTTTAATATTTATCAGAAATTTGTATTTGTTGTAAAAAAGGTTTCAGGCTAATAGTAGTTTATTTTTTAATATATATATATATATATATATATATATTGAATTCTCTAGGATCACATACTATTGGACAAGCAAGGTGCACAAATTTCAGACTCAGAATATACAATGACACCAACATTAAGAGTTCATTTGCCAAGAAAAGAAAATTAAGCTGTCCATGGAATTCGGGAGACAACAATTTGGCCCCATTAGATGTTCAAACACCACTTGCTTTTGATAACAAATACTACAAGAACCTATTGAAAAAAAAGGGTCTCCTCCACTCTGATCAAGTGCTCTTCAGTGGTGATTCCACTGACTCTTTGGTTACGCATTATAGCAAGAACCGGAAGAGCTTCTATTCCGATTTCGCTGCGGCCATGATCAAGATGGGGGATATCAGTCCTCTCACTGGATCCAGTGGTGAGATCAGGAAGAATTGTAGGAAGCCAAATTGATTGATAGATATGGTACTACTTTATGGTTAAAATTGGAAAGCAAAATTATATGTTTTGCTTTTGGCCGACAAAAGGATGGCTTCAAAATAGAAGCATTTAAATAGAGTTGAATGTAAGAAACAGAGCAAATACGTGAAGGAATGACACTAAAAATGAGGGAATGCTTTTTTTGATATCATTCATCTTTTAATGGTGATATTTATACACAAAGCTAAATCAATCTAAGCCGTCCATTCTTAATAAATTTACATCAATGGACAGGAAAAAAAAGAATATGCTAGAAGTTAATAATATTCTGGAGTCAGCTAACAAATTCTGATTCTAGAAGAGTAATAGTGTCAGCAAAACTGTTTCTAACAGACTGAGAATTTATCTTGTACAAGTTGCTTCACCGTAATGAAATGAAGATGAGTGAATTTGGGTTGATTCTAAAGAAAGCTCAGGCTTATGTTTTGAGGCTTGAAATCATTTTTTCCTCTAACATGGCTTGCTAGGTAGTTTATGTTTGGGGGCCGATATAGGTATTAAAAGGTTTTAAATGTCGAAAGTGTTTTTTACTTTTTATATATATAAGTGTGGTATGAGTGTTTGCAACAAATAAAAGGACTAAAATCCTCTCTTATCCATAATGTAAAACAATTAATGATAGTGCATTTCACTTAAGACTAAATAAATAAATTCAAATAATTTGTTACAAATGTCATTAGATTTAGCATGGTTCTATTGCCACCTAAACAAGTTCTTGACAAACTCACATTTTAACAAAAAATTTATTACTAAAATAATCATAGATACGATTACTTAGAAAGGACATAACCATACAATTAACAAGCTAATTAAACATATTTTTTTTTAAATCTACACCCAATTCATTATAAACCCTAATGATTTATACAAAATTAAAATTAATATCACAACAAAGGAATTTAATTTTCACTTGTAATTAATGAATGAATAAAAATTGACAAGATAAATTTTAAATGCATATAAATATTTTTGTTCTAACTTTTATCGTTGTTTTCTTATTGAACAAATATTAAATGTGTAAAAACAAAAAGTAGTTAATTTTTTTTTTTTTTAAAAAAAAAAAGTGTAATACTATAATTTGGACAATAAATGTTTCTTAGATTAAAAAAAAAAAAATCAATTTTAATTTGGGCTTTGCTTCATAAATTGCTTTTGTTGTGTTTCATATAACAGAGCTTTCTTTGAAACATTTCATCAAACATTTTCTTGATATTCATTATAAAAACAATTCTTATTAAGTTTAAAATTTTTTAATATGATAGATTTATTAAGAAATAGAATAGATACGAGCCTCTAAATTAGAAAAAAAAAAATTTTAAAAAATAAACACAAATTGAATTCTTGGACAGTGAAAATTGAAAAAACCGATATAATCTAAAGATTTTTCCTTTTTCCTTCTATGTATGTTTGTTTGTTTGTTTTTGTTTTTTTTTAAGTTGCTAACATGTAACGATAGTTTCGGTATTTTCATATTGTAGAAAGCAAAAAATTAATTTTATATTTTTTAATATAAGTGAAAAAATAACTAGCTATGGCAAGAACTATTTTTAGCTTTGTTTTATTTCAAATACATTTTGGGTTTGTTGACACTGTTTTGTAGTCAACTCGATTCTTAAAATTCAATACCTGCGAAACAGTAAGTAGCAAACAGAACAGTAATGATTAGAATCAAAACAAGCAAGACATCATGATTTTTATGTGGTTCAACAAAGTAATGGCCTACGTCCACAACTGTCACTCTTATTCTCTTAGAGTAACAGTATATATTTTTTACCCCGTCCTTTACAATGAATTTCATCCCCTATTTATAGTGGAGATGTTACAATTTGAATAGGTTTAAGAATCTTATAAATAAGACAAAAAATAATATATATTAATTGAGATAATATCTCCCAAGATTATTTCTACCGTATTTACAACAATTGCCAAGAATGTCGTGATTCGATTTGCATGAAAATAGATAAGTTGACTCATTTTTTGAATTGAATTGATTTGGCCTTCTAGAAGGTCAACTGGTCAAATTCAATGAACACCTTGAGCAAACAAACTACTCAAGCGATTAGATATAGCACCCAGCGAACAGATTGACTAAGGAATCTGCCCCTATGATCGACGATTAGATAAGAAGACCTTCTGATTGTTCTAATAGCCTTTGAGGAATACTATCGAACAGTTCTCAAAACACAATCACATTGTCTTAGCGTTCTAACACACGATCAGACGTTCTCGCGACCAAACATGCGCTCCAACAATTCAATCAATTACACAGTAATTAAAACGATCAGTCATACAATCAGATGTGCTCGGGTACACAGGCTAAGAGACAACCATATATTCCCTTATTTGATTATTGACTAATTTGACCAGCCTCTTAGACTTTCTCTCATAAAACAACATGCTGGGCTTCATCTTTGGGCTTTTTCCAACCTTTTTCTATAATTGCCAAAATGCCCATAACATTAGCCCCCTTGCTTTCAATATATTCCTTGTACTGGAGGCAATGTGCTCATCCTTGAAGCGATTTTGGCGGGATCTGTATCGTCGCTTTTTCAAATATTGACTTGTCCCGTGACATGTGGCACCTCATTAGGCGTCAGTTTACTATACATCCCACATCATACGCTATTTAATGTGCTTTTAATGCACATCCCTTCACTGGCTACGCAATACGACAAAACCGTAGGTTTCGCATTGCACCGCTAGATTAATGATGGTTACACAGTTGTCTTTGATCTGACGACTAGGACTTCAAGATGACAGTTATATATAAACCTTCAGTCGTTTCATTTTCTACTTTCACTAGTCATTGCTTGTTCTGTATCAACTTCTTTTTCGTCGAAATCCTCTATACTCAAGTTAAAGCCCTATGATTTTTCTTATCCTTTTCAGTTACGCTTTGTATTTACATTTGTTGGATTGTGTATATGAGTCTGTCATTTTGCTTGTTATGAATATTCCTATTTTGCATCTCCGGCATGATAAAACCCTAATAAACACTTACTTGATTGTTTAAGTCACATATATGAGAGCCATTTCCTGTTTACAACGACCTGACACCCCAACTCTGGTCGAATTGGGAGTTTGTTAATTGTTTGATAATTTCTATAGTTCATTAGGCTTGTAAATAGGGCTCCCCTACACAAGCGACTTGATATTTAGAAAAGTAGAAATAGCCTTAAACACTGAATTCTAGTCTGCTATTCGCGACTTGACCCCTTCATTACTTTTGTAGATGTCCGGTCATAGTCGTCCCGGTCATAAAGTAAGGGCAACTAACGTCGATTCTAATAAGGAGCTCTATTGATAACGCAACCTCTCAAAGCAGTGAAACCACTTTTAATCCTTCAAGACACCATAATCCCCCTACTCGCACTCCCTTTTTTAAACATGACTCTTCTATTAGTCCCAGAGAACTCGAATTCATCGCTAAGGATTTCTTCTTACCTTCTGGGTGTCATGTAATAGTGCCGAAAACCCATGACCATGCAGCCTTCCCTCTTAAGGGATTCTTTTCTATTAGTCGTTTGCACATAGAAGCTGGCTTTAGTTTTCTAGTTCATCATTACTTGGTCGACCTTTTAAACGACCTTAACCTTATCCCGTTTCAGCTTACTCCTAATTCCTATGTTCACCTTACTGCCCTTACTTCAATTTTTCTAAAAAATGGTCTTCTTCCACCCACTCCCGCAATGATTCAACACCTTTTTCTTTTTAAAAGCATCACAGGCCCCAAATCAGAGAAAAAAGATGGTTTTTACTATACATCAACCCGAAATTCTCCTTATAAAGTAAACCTTCTAAAGAGGGTTGGCAAAAGTAACATAGACGACTACAAGACGTGCTGGTTTTATACGTCCTGTCTATCTTTGTCCAACCTCAAAAATTTTTCCTTTTGTTCTTCTCCTAGTAAGTATGTCTTTATGTTATTGATTTACACACATACTGCTCGTTATTAATATTTACTTTCGTGCAGACGTTACTAAGAGTGAGATCGAGCTGACAAGCAAAGAGTTAGCTTTGCTGTAAAAATTTTCAAAGGTGAAAACTCTTTTGGACGACCAACTGCCATCTGATCACCTCCTTCAAATATATGGTCTTGCTCCTCCAACTAGCCAAAAACTGCTCAACAAGTGCTTTGACATGAGGGCTTGCAAAGACAAAGAGATTTCCTTCGCCTTTGAGGCCTTTGGGAAGGAAATACTGAGCCTACAAGAAAGCCAATCTTTAACAATGGTACGGTTTCACTTTGAGCAATCTCTTCCTGGCAAGGCTCATTCTTTAAAGAAAACTGACCTAACTGCCGAGGGTTCTGATTCCCAAACGACCACAAAAACCCCTATAGGGTTAGCTATTCAAAAGGACTCTACCATACCCTCTGCTCGTTGTATGAGACATAAATCGGTAGGGAGGAAACCTTCGAACAAAGATGCTCTCAAGGAGCTTGTTTCACAATCAGCTCTTGCTGGTAGTAGCTTGTCCATTTCGCGCCCCCAGAGCATTGATAAAGGCAAGGGGGTTGCAGAACCCCCCTCAAAGTGTCAAAAAACACTAGGGAAAGAGCCCGTTGTCGAAGAGTAGACTCAGGACTTCGATGTGGGAATATATTACAATGATCTCCTGAATCACGCACCACAATTTCTTGGTATGAAGAAACTTGCCCTTTACAATGAAGAAATGAAGGGTGAGAGGCTGATCAACTATCTAAGTTTTCATAATCTACTCGTAAGTTTCCGCACTTATTACTGTCACTTTTATTTTCTTTTTTGTCCTTCATTGCCTTACTAACACCTCGTTTTAGGCATCCATGGCCTACATGAAGCTTCTCAGAGAAATTTTTGATTGGCCTGAGGAGAAAGCTACCATGGAGGTGGTCATAAACTCTTTGGAGGTCAAGAATAATAAAATCCAGGATGAAGTGGACTTTTTCAAACAAAAGGTTGAAGAATCCAGAAAGACTGCTTATGTCCTAGAGGAGAAATTTGAAAAGTCCAACAATCTAAGGGAAAGTCTGAGGGAGGCCGTGAAATGTCGGGATGTTTCTATTAACTCGTTGAAAGAAGAAGACGAAAATCTGAAGAAGAAACTCCATATGGCTGAAAACTTAGATAAGAAGTAAAAAGAAAAGATCAAGAGATTGAAGGAGGAGCTAGCCTTGTGCGAGCACAAAGCTGATGAGTCTAGGAGGACTATTGAATTGATGTGGCATGAGGTAATATCAGCCAAAGAAGAACTAGCCCGGGAACAGAGCCATACTAAAGCTTTAATTAGAGAAGTAGAAGAAAGAACGAGAAGTCTGTTTTTATATAACTTATGGCTTAAACGACCATATGTGGACGTCTCGTTCTTTGGCCCGGAAGCCGTGGAAGAAGTGAAAATGTATACAGTGAGGGCTGCACAAGAGGCTTAGTTAGAAGCCAGTCTTCCAGCTTCCAATCAAGTTCAGACCATTCTGCTTCAAAGGTGCTCCCAATTTAGCCCGGGAGCCTTACTCAACATCTAGTTTCTTTTTCTGAAAGTGCTCCTCCAGCTTCTATAGGACCTTTGTTGAGCTCTTCTCATCCAATTGTTATTGAAGATGAAGGCAAAACCCCAACAGAAGCCACAAGTGAGTAGGATATTTCCCCTAATGCTACTTAGGAATTTTTGTTTTTTTTTTTATTTGATTGTAGTAAATACAAATTTATTTTGCGAACAATATTATTCAGTTTGTAAGCTTTTAGTACAACATTATTACTTTACTTTTCTTCATTCTCTTTCTGCCGTTAATGAGCTTTTCCTGGTCTTTTATCAAATCATATAGGCCGAACTAATAGTCTGTTCTATCCTTTGGCTGAGCAGAGTAGGTGTGGGGACAGCTAGCGCACTAAAATTACCATTTTCAAGACCCTTTATCTCTGCTTGGTTACTGTAAAATATCTAGATAGATCGTTCATATAAAACAAATATTGATTAAGTTGTAATATTGACGCCCACAGGTCGCATGATAATAATTTGAACCTTTCAAGGTTTATAAGAATTCATAAGCAATAGACACACCTTTCTTGCTCACAGGTAGTGCTAATTCCTCTCAGCATATAAATCCACAGATCAAATGTTCCTTCCAAAGTTTACTCGCTCACAGACTACATAGATCTTTCAGGATTATTTTATAAGTCCACAGGCCATAAGCATTCCTTCCAGAGCTTGCTCGCTCACAGGTTATGCTGGGACCTTCCCAGACATTTCTTAGCTCACAGATAATGATTACACCTTTTAGAGTCCGGCTACTTACAAGTAGTAATCATATCTTCCAGAGCATTTGCTTACAGGTATCAATTGCACCTTCCAGAGTCTACTCTCTCATAAGTAGCAATTGAACCTTCCAAAGCATAAGTAAAAATAAAAATATTTAGATGTTGATCAATGATGTATGTGATCATAATTGCTGTGCTAGAAAAATATTTATTGATAGAATAGCTGCATTCATACCAGTCAGACAAAATAAATAAATCAAACAAAAGATGAGCTAAATAATTCAAACATAATATGGCTGAAGATTTTCGGCGTTCCATGCTCAGGAACTTCTGCCCTATTTAAGTTAGCTAGATGATAAGCTTTGTTTTTCAGACTACCCTTTACAACATAAGGGTCTTCCCAGTTTGGGCTAAGAGTTCCATTACTAGCTTTTTCAAGTAGCTGGTAGAATGAGACACAAGACTATATCACTAGGCTTGAAGCTTCGAACTCAGACTTTCCTGTTATAAAATCTGGCGACCCTCTGTTGGTAAACAACAACTTTCATTTGAGCTTTATCTCTTGCTTCCTCGAGCAAATCCAGATTAGTCGTGAGTAGTTGGTCATTATCCTCCTGTCTGAATGTTGCTCTGTGCTGATTGACAACCTTATATCTGCTGGAATCATTGTTTTTGGTCTATACACCAATGAGAAAGGAGTTTCTCTTGTGGTGTTGTGAGCAGTTGTTTTGTAAGCCCATAACACCTTCTATAACTCATCCACCCAAGCTTCTTTCCTTGCTTCTAGCTTGGTCTTCAAGTTTTGCTTGATAATCTTATTGACCGCTTCTACCTGCCCATTCGCTTGGGGGTGATCCACAGCTAGCTCTTCTTAATCCCAAGGTTTTCGTAAAACTTTTGGAACTGCTCGCTGCTGAATTGGGTCCTATTATCCGTCACGATCTACTAAGGAACTCCAAACCTGTAAATAATATTTTCCCAGAAAAACTTCTCGACTTTGATAGTAGATATTTCGACAAGCTCTTTAGCTTCTGCCTACTTGGTAAAGTAATCCACTGTCGTAATGGCATGCTTGCATCTTCCTCGAGCTGTCGGGAATGGTTCGATTAGATCCATACCCCAAATAGCGAAAGGCCATGGACTGACCGTCTATTGCAAGAAAGCTGATGGAGCTCGCGGTATCTTGGCGAACCTCTGGCACTTATCACACTTCTTGACTATCTCAATTGCATCCTGCTTCATTGTTGGCCAATAAAACCCCTACTGAAGAGCCTTCTAAGCCAACGATAGCCCCCCAACATGATTGTCATAATGTCCCGCATGTATGTCGTCCAGAACGGTTTGATAGTCTGAGCCATCAATGCACCTGAGTAGTAGAGCCGAGAATCCTCTTTTGTAGAGTCTGTCATCGTAAATACAGTATCGGGTTGCCCATACTCGAAGACGACGAGACTCTAACTTGTCCTCAGACAATTTTCCATTCTGTAAATATTCCACAAAAGGATTCATCCAGGAATCTTGCGCCATCATTATTGCCATCATCTCATCTCGTGGCTCTGTGCTTGGGATTGGCAAAACCTCAACTGGTATAGCTCTCATGAAATCTGCGTCTTTTACTGTGGCCAAGCGAGCTAATGCGTCCTCATGAGAATCCTGTGACCGCGGAACATGGTGTACCTCATATCTCTTAAATACTGCCAAGAGCTCCCGGACCTTTTGTAGATAAATAGCTATCTTGGATCCCTTGGCTTGATACTCCTTTCGTACTTGACACACGACGAGCTGGAAGTCACTATATGTCCTTATTCGTTTTACTTGTACTTCCTTTGCCAACCTCATCCCTGCTAACAGTGCTTTGTACTCAGTTTCATTATTGGTGGCCTTAAATTCGAACCTCAAGTAGCATAAAATTCTATGGCCCTCCGGGCTTATCAACATCACTTCTGCCCCAGCCTTTTACTCACTTGAATATCCATCCACATACAACTCCCAAAACGCGCCTTCAGAGGATTCAACCTCCACATTCCTTGGCCTTGTAAATTCAGCCATAAAATCTGTTAGCACCTACCCCTTGATTGCTATCTGGAGCTTGAATTCTATTTCAAACTGGGCAAGCTCGATTGCTCATTTGAGTAAGCGACTAGATATGTTAGGCTTCTAAAAGACTTGCTTCAATGGGTACCTGGTCGGGACTTCAATGGTATGAGCCTGGAAGTAAGGACGAAGCTTCCTTGATGCTACTACCAGATAGTATGCAAGTTTCTCCATGGGAGTGTATCTTGTCACTACATCGAGCAACCTTTTGCTAATATAACATACAGAAAGTTACGTCCTGTTCTCCTCGCAAACTAAAGTCGCACTAAGGGCATGCTGAGTAACCCCTAAATAAACGATCAGTTTCTCCCCTTCAACTGGCTTAGAAAGCAATAATGCTCGACCCATGTATTCTTTTAGTTATTGAAAAGCCCCTCTACATTCTTCGATCCATTGAAAGTTCTTTGCTTTCTTTAACACATTAAAGAAGGGGATGCATCTGTCTATCGATTTGGATATAAACCTATTAAGAGCGGCGACTTGGCCATTCAAGCTCTGTACCTTTTTTATCCTGGTGGATGATTTCATGTAATCAGGGCTTTAATTTTCTTGGGGTTTGCTTCAATTCCCCTACTGTTGACCATGAAACCTAAGAATTTACCCGAGGCCACTCCAAATGCACACTTCAAAGGATTCATCTTCATTTGGAATTTCCTCAAGATCTGGAACATATCTCCCAGGTCACGCACGTGCTCACATACTTGCTTGGACTTCACCAACATATCGTCTACATAAACCTCCATTGTTCTGCCAATAAGACCTTCAAACATTATGTTTACTAGTCGTTGGTAGGTTGCTCCAACATTCTTCAACCCGAACCGCATCACTTTATAGTAATAAAGTTCACGGTCAGTAACGAATGAAGTATGCTCCTCATTATCAAGGTTCATTGGGATCTGGTTATACCCTGAGTAAGCATCCATGAAACTGAGGAGTTGATGACCAATAGTACCATTAACGAGCTGATCAATCCTTGGTAAAGAAAAACTATCATTCGGACACGCTTTATTCAAATCGACGAAGTCAATACAAGTCCTCCACTTCCTATTCATTTTCTTTACCAAAACGGGGTTTACTACCCAGATCGGGTAATGAACTTCCCTTATAAATTTGTTCGCCAGGAGTCTTTCTACCTCTTCCCTGAGCGCTTTATAATGCTCCTCCGTCATTGGTCTCCTCTTCTAACAAACTGGTCGATAGTGAGGATTGATGTTTAATCTATGTGACATCACGTCCAAGCTGATCCTTACCATGTTTTCATGATTCCAGGCGAAGACGTCTAGGTTCATTTTTAGAAAATCAGTGAGTTGTGCCTTAACATCCGAGGGTAAATCCTTCCCACCTTCAAGCACCGTCAGCATCCTGCTCACCGACTTGCATGTTTTGCTTTTCCACAGGGTCTGTTGCTCGATCTACATCTATTTCCCTTAGATCTAGGTCATGGCTCACCCTTGTTGTACTACCTGATCGCGGTTTTTCTCCGGCCACCATGTTGACCTTCTTCCCTTTGAGCCCCGCCTTTACTGCATTTTTGTAACATCTCCTCACTAATTCTTGCTCTCCTCACACACATCCTACTCCATTTGGCATGGGAAACTTAACTGTGAGGGTCTTGGTCGATATTGCCATGTCTAGATCATTCATGGTTGGTCTTCCGAGGATAACATTGTATGCTGATGGGCAGTCAATGATAAGAAAATTTGTCATCGTTATAGCTTGCTGATCTGAATCTCCAACAGCGAGGGGGAGTCTGATTTGTCCCAACGGCACAATTACATCTCTAGTGAATCCGAAAAAAGGCATAGGAGATGGTATTGTTTGATCAGGCCTCAAACCCATATGCTCAAAGTAATTTCTGTACATCACATTTACTGAGCTGCTTGTATTTATCATAATCCTCCTTACTTCGGCATTTCTAATCCTTGCCCTGATGATCAGCGTATCATTATGGGGCCAATGTACACCTTTGGCATCTTCTTCATTGAACACGATGTCACCTGAAGTCATTTTGGCTCTTTTGGCTGGCCTCTCCACTTTACTATGCCCTGTCAGTAAGATATGACAGGCCTCTCGCACATAGCATTCTTACGAACTGTTTGATATCCCTACTATGTGCGGCCCATTATAAATAGTAAAAATGGTTCTTACAATGGGCATATGGTCTTGATCGACTATCTGTTTAGGCTATTGTTGGGCAGGTTATTGAGCTAGATCAGGACATTCCTGCGCTGATGGATATCTTTGATGGGGACGCTGATTCTCTGGTCGCACCACATACTCCCTTAAGTGACCTCTTCTGATCAGTTCCTCTATCGTGTCCTTGAGCTCTTTGCATTGGGAAGTGTAGTGACCACTATCCTTATGATAAACACAATACTTCCTTGAATCTTGAAACTTTCTCGAGATGTTTATGGGACTAGACTTCCCAAAATTCTCTCGCTTTTTCTCTGCTTTAAATATTCTATCCTACCTTTCCGTCAGGACGTTGTAATTTTGGTAGTGATCTGGAAGCGCCTCTCTTCTTAACTCCTTCCTTGCCCACTTCACTACCTGATTGCTGGAGCGATTTCTGTTATTGCCATCTTTGTTCCCACCTTGACTCCTCTTCTTTCCTTGGTGAGAACTACTTGCTCCGTTCTTCTGATCGCCGGATCTTTTTTGCCCAAAAGTGTCTTCCCAGCGAATTTCTTTTGCTGTTCGATCATAAAACTTGCCAAGATTTTTTACAGGGGACATATAAATGCTCTCGTAGAGCTTCCCATCTTTCCTAAGTCTGACTGAAATTGCAGTCAAAATATTTTCATCTGAGAGGTTTTTCACATTATTCACCTCACTTCTGAACCTAGCGATATAGTCCTTCAATGTCTCATCTCGCTTCTGAAAGACCATCGCTAGGTGGCAAGTTGGTGCGAGCTTTTTTCTCAATGCCTTGTACTGATTGGTGAACTTCCTTTGGCATTCATCCCAACTATTGATACTGCGAGCTGGAAGACTCCTCAACTATGCCTTTAGCACGTTCCCTAATGTAGCTGGGAACACTCGGCACTTGACCAGAGGGTTGGATGTCTACAGGTCTATCTGGACATTAAAAGCATCTAGATGGTCATATGGATCACTATCCCTATTGTACAGTGGGACACTTGGAATCTTGAATCTCGACGGTAGTGGCTCTATCTCGACTTCCCTTGTAAAAGGGCTTCTATCTTTTCATACCTTTGCTTGACCGTGGAGCCCAAGTCTTGCCTCCAATTATTGGACCATTTGCATTAGTTCTTCTACCATTAGGTCCTGCTATTCAACTCTTTTTGTAGGGGACCGTCGACTCATTCTGCTTTCCCTATCTCCAGAAAATTGATTTCGTGACATCTCTCGGTCAACAGACATTATTTCACGTGACCTGCTTCTTCTATGAGAGCTCTCTGCACAGTGCAACTCTCTTCTGTGCACAAGCTCCTCATTGCGTCCACGAACTCGCTCATTCCCACAGTCAGCCTCCACGCGGCGGCTACTATTCTGGCTCACCCTTATCCTCAGACTGGGTGGGCGAAGTGCTATTTCTTCTTCATGAGCCTGACATCCGCCTCCTCTTAAGCGTAAATTTAAGAAATGGACGGAAACTGCTGGCTGTAGCCTTGCTCCAACGGCCTCTTCTCTTCTAGCAGGTATGACATCCATTGGTTAACGTTGGGGGTCTGCATTCCTGGGGACCATCTGAGCCTGGGCTTGTGTGAAAGCTCTGATGGTCTCCGTCAATTATGCCACTATGTTCTCTAACGCTTCCTGGCGTTGCTGCCAAATTGGTATAGCCTCTCCGCTAGCGGCAGCTTGGTGCAGAAGAAGTGGAGGTAAAGCCGCACTGAAAGTTCCTGCAGCGTGACCTTGGCCCTGGTGACCTTTTAATTGGTCAGCTTCTGATGTAACAATCTTGGTTGTTTTGATCCTAGCCATATTAGTAAATCACAACTAAAACAAAAGAGAAGTATTGAAAAGATTATAAAATCGCAGTTTAAGCCCTTCCTATAACGCCAAAAGATGTTAACATTGTTTTATGGTCAACCCCGTTCTTAAAGCTCAATACTTGCGAAACAGTAACTAACAAATAGAGCAGTAATGACTGAAATCAAAACAAGCAAGACATTATGATTTTTACGTGGTACGACAAAGTAATAGCCTACGTCTACGACTGTCACCCTTATTCTCTTAGAGTAACAATATATATTTCTTACCCTGTCCTTTACAATGAATTTCATCCCCTATTTATAATGGAGATGTTACAATTTGAATAGTTTAAGAATCTTACAGATAAGACAAAAAATAATAAACATTAATTGAGATAATATCTCCCAGGATTATCTCTGCTGTATTTGCAACAATTGCCAAGACTGTCGTGATTCGATTTGTATGAAAATAGGTAAGTTGACTCATTTCCTAAATTGAATTGATTTGACCTTCTAGAAAGTCAACTGGTCAAATTCAACGAACACTTGAGCGAACAAACTACTCAAGTGATCAGATATAGCACCTAGCAAGCAGATTGACTAAAGGATCTATCCCTATAACCGACGATTAGATAAGAAGACCTCCTGATTGTTTTAATAGCCTTTGAGGAATACTATTGAGCAATTCTCAAAACACAACTAGATTGTCTTAGCATTCTAACACAACCAAACATGCGCTCAAACAATTCGGTCAATTACTCGGTAATTAAAACGATCAGCCATACAATCAGATGTACTCGGGTACACAGGCTAAGAGACAATCATATATTCCCTCCTTTGACTATTGACTGATTTGACCAGCCTTTTGGATTTGCTCTCATAAAACAACACACTGGGCTTCATCTTTGGGCTTTTTCCAGCCTTTTTCTATAATCGCCAAAATGCCCATAATAGGGTTAAAAATGAATTTTACATTTGAATTTTGGTTTCTCTTAATTCTTTCCCAAATGAAAATAATAATTTATCTTTTAATAGATAAACGAGGTTTTTGCCACCTCCGCAAATCGCAATGGCCCTTTCTTCACAGATTTGTGAGAAGAGGTCATGGCCTTTATGAATTTACAAATACTTACATTGACAAAGCAATCATGGAAGTGGAGGCGAAACAATGAAGCTCCCATGCGAGACTCAATCATGATAGCCCTTTGAACAATAGTTATTACAGTTGGCAATGCCTGAGGACACACATTGTCATAGAAATTTGCAGTCAGTTTAGTTGTGTGGATCTAGGGATCAAGAAAGCGGCAACCGCCAAAAAGAAGACAAAGAAAGATGGAACAAGAGCCATGATCGATTATATCTAGCAATCATGGACTTCTATGTTTAATTGCAGGAAACATGCATGGGTTTTCATAGGCCTGAAAGAGCACCGTTTGGTGCACTTGTCTTTATCAACTAATCATATTTTTAAGGAGAAAACAATATGAGTTGTATTTAATTACATAGACTTAGTCTACTCAGAAACAATTGGTGCAATCACTTCTGTTGACTTCTTACCAATATTTTATATGTAATTTGCCATCTAGTAATCAGAACGCTCGTATAACATACTCAAAAATCAGAATATACGTAGAAAGGTTATATGCAAGTAGAATCTCTTAGTAAACTACTAAGTGGGACATGTTCAATAAGTATCCAAAAAATAAATCGTGCAAATTAGCTTTAAAACAAATAATAATATATAGGGTAAAAATCATTTTGGTCCCTAAGTTTTAAGAAAGGGTATGTCAAATTTTTAACTATGTTTTGAAAAATAATCAAACCATCCCTAATATTTCGAAAAAGTGTCAAATTAGTCTCTCTCATAAGCTAATTGATGGTCAAACCTAACGAAAAATATGAAAATACTTATTTACTCTTAGACTTTGTTAAAATGGATAAACATATCATTATACCCTTATAATTACAATAATATTTCGAAGTGTTACTTAAACACTCATAAAATTAAACACAAAAAATTAAAAAATAAATTAAAATTAAATTAAACCAAAAAAAAAAAATCAATAATATCCACTGAATTTTCTTTTAGAAAATTTATAATTGTTAATATATATATATATATATGTATGTATATATATGTTCATAGATAACAAAATAACCCCAGATGTAGATATATAAAAGTTATTATATATATAATGGATGTGACATCAAAATTTGATGTCCTAATAGTGTTGAAAATTTTGCATGTTATTTCTTATATGTATTTAATCAATTATTAATTTAAAAATATATCGTATCATTAAAGACTTAAAATATGTATATATTATGCATTTAGCGAGGTTATAAATGTAGTATATTGAGCTAAGTTGGAACCAGAAAATCTCAGTATTTAAACGAAATTATAAATTTATTAAACATTCATTTATCAAGCTTTTATTGTGCTCAGTAACTATGCATGATAGTATATATTATTAGATTTCAATCTGATAATTTAAGTAAATTGCTAATTCTCATTTGAAATAATTTAATTAATTAATAATTGTAATATTCAAAAATTTAAAATTTTCAAATATGTAATTAACTCTATATAAACTACCATGTATATACATATTAATTATAGATCATGTATAACCAAAACATTAAATTATACAATTTGGCCCAGAAATTGATTATCGCATATATCGTTAATGCATTGACTCAAAAGTTGATTCATACTCCGCAGTTGGCTAATGCTGAACATGTTTTCCTGGGAATTGTCTGGACGAATTATGAGGTAATCTGATGGAAGTGGTGACCTGTTGAAGAAATCAGAACCTTCCAATCCAACAGCATAAGTTGCTTCAGGCGTGCTTACTGTTAGACAACTTATAAGACATCCTGTTAGCTGAAGTGGTGAAGATTTAAAATTGAAGACTACAAGCTCTGAGCTTTTACAACTTTCATAGAGACTCACTACGTTTTTTTATTTCAACCATGTCTTCTGTGTCTCTACTGATCAGTTCAACCTGCATTGCATATGTTGTAACATTAGCTTTTCTGGATTTAAAGAGTAATGTTATCGTTATCAAGAAAAAAAATGAAGAGGAAGTCATATACCGACTCTAATAGTCGACAATGATGTACAACTAAATTCTACTTATTTATATAATAATGTTAGTAGTTGGTCGATATTATTAATAGAGCGGTGTTTGATTAGGACAATTGAGTTGATGGAAATTGAGATAGATAATGAGAAAATGAAAGGTTTTGGTACCAAATTACCTTTTAACTTTTAGTATTTTACTTAATCAATACTTTGAGTTTTATACAACACCTAAATTAGAGAAACTCTTTATTTTACTTTTAATGAATGGAACAAAACACTTCTTCCATCTCTTTTTTTTTTTTTTTTTTTTTTTTTTAAATGTGCTTTGCATCACTATTCTTCCTTCCCTTTTTCCTCTCTCTCTATATATTTTTTTAAAACTCTACGTAGAGTGAAAATCTTTACAAACTTGCAAACCATCTTCTGTTTAGGCTTTTGGACACTGTTTCTGTCTAAAATTTACAAGTGACAGCTTGTGTCTTATAACATCTCCAAAGTTGGTTTGTAGGCTCTCAATCTTATGACTTTACAACTAATGTTTTGTGGAGGGAAACCAAAACAACAAAGTATGTTTGCAACAGATAAGCGGGTCCCACGTGCACTCCCACGTCCCGAGTGCACACTCGGGACGTCCTGACTTCACTCGGGATGTTCGAGTCGCGAGTACCATGCCAAGACTAGTGGGGTGTTGGATGAAGATGAACATGGACGTCTGTTCCTGCTCATGATCTTCCTCTTTCAACCCTAGTTGGTCATGTCATGGTTCCATGATATCAAGAAGTACTTTATATGATGTGTTTGCCAAGTTTGTTGAAGTACATCTTGACTGTTCCCCAATTGGTGCTCTCTTCAACCTCCCTCAAACATACAAACGAGTCTTGATCTGTGTAAGATGCCATATCATTTACAACTGGGGCCTCTTATGTTTGAAACCACACTTGAAAAGATGCTATGACGACTGATTCACTTGCAAGATTTTAAGTTAGAGAATTCATTAATGTTGAAAACGCCATCTCTCTCTCTCTCTTCCAAAAGATTTAGAGTGCACTCGTTTATTCATTATATATAAAGGTGTGACCAAAATCTAAAATAACTGTTATATAAACTCAATGCATTAATTGTTGGCAAGATAATCTTATCCAATCAATAAGTTAGTCAAACCCTAATCAAGTTATAGCATTTTGAAGATATATTAAGGAGATTGTAAGTTTGAAAAGTGCCAACAACTCTCAAAATAAATCTTAGGGAAAAAAATAAAACAACTAAAGCTACATATTTACTATCAATGCTATTCATATATATAGAGGTTTTGCTCTTGCAAAGGCTCGTGCTTCATGCATACTGTTAGCACTGCCGTTTCTGGGAACTTATTTGGGATTGAAAAACCTAAAAACAAAAGAGTGAGGTTGTTTTAAGATTAATTTACACTGACGTGGGAAGGATGACATAATTAGAATTACAAACAAATCAATTATCATTGGCTTTGGTTTTGGCAAGAGAGACAAAACTTTTCACTGGTTGGGGTGGGTACAAACCAAAACTAAACTATAGCTTAATGTCAAATTAGTCACTACAACTTTAGAAACACACAAAACCCTCTTGATACTTGTAGCAGTTAGTTTTCTATTAATTAGCATTGCTAGCAATATTTGTTAAAATGGTAAATCATAAATCCGTAAATATCTATTTTACATCAATTTATTGTTAATTTGTTATTGATCAAAAATAAGTTTTGACTATTTATTTTGTACTTTTTTACCTTTAAAGCTTACAAAAAATTTTAAAAACAAAGTTATTTGGACACACCAGCAACGATAATTTTAGCCTATGTACTTTATACCATTCTTTTCATTAAAAATATCTCCTTACAGATTTTGTTTCTATAAAACGAAATTGCTTTATAAATTAATTTTTTCCATTAAGGTATCAATTACCAAAAAAATAAAAGCCTATTTAACACAATGTTTAATTATAGATATGATTTAAGCCACTTTTCTTTAAAAAAAAAAAAAAAAAATCTTTTAAGATATTGTTTTTATTAAAAAGAAAAAAATTGCTTTACAAATAATTTTTTTTTTTTTTTTCATAGAAAGAAACTCTCTAATTGCCTATTTATCAAAAAACCTATTGGTAAAAACGAATTAAAATCTCATTTTTCATCAATTAAAACACTTTAAGGATAACATAGGCATTTATTAGACTAAGATTTGCCACATGAACAAATATCATACCAACCTCAAGTCTACTATCGTTGAGTAGTTTCTTATTAACTTAAGCTTTTTAATTTGATAATTACTAATATAGAATCAAAGCTTGGAGATCTATAGTTCAAACCCTCTCTCCCATATTTTATCTGAAAATCTTCTCCTTACACATATTATATGGTAGAAATCGTTTAGTATTGTAAAACCCAAAATTTTAGGAATAATAAATTTCAGATGAATAGTGATTTTTGGGAGACGGATCCCGACAATTGTTAAAAGTGATTATTTTGATGAATAGTATTTTAAGGTGAATAGTATTTTTAGACAAAAAGTATTCGCATGAATAGTATTTTTCGGAAAACAAACCTCAACAATCAAGAGTTTCAAATTTTGTATTAGAATTAAGAAAAAAATAAAACAGATAGAAAATGAGTCCATTCGGATAGATTTTTAGTGATTTGAAATTTATCAGATGAAAATATCTTTTCTGAATTTAGGACCTTAAAATGTATTTAGGAGTAATAAAATAATTGTAAAGTGCCCAGGTATGGAAATTTAATTTCTAGCATGATTCCCAGGTAGTCCGGAAGTAATTAATAAAATTTTTGAAAAGTTAAAAAATAACAAAATGGGTTATAATATAATTCTCTAATAGTCTGGAGACAAATAATAAAATTCCTGAGTAGACCAGAGAAGGTTTCGAATATGAAATTGAATTCCAGCACAATTTTCAAGTAAAACGAAAATGATTAATAGAGTTTCTGGATAATCCGAACGGAAACGATTAATAAAATTTCGATAGAATTTTTGGATCGGTTCGGGGATGATTTTTATTTGCAAGGTAATAAAATAATTTAAAGTGGCCGGATTTGACATGAAATCAAATTCAAGTAGAATTTTCGAATCTGAAATTGAGTTATAATAGGATTTTCGAATGGATCGAAAATGATTTCGAATTCGAAATCGAAAAATGTGAATGAATGCATGAAAGTACGGAAGAATGCATGCATTGATGACAAGTGGCATGAAATAAGAGATAAGGATGATATATGCTTGACAAGTGGCATGAATGGATGCATGAGAGGGGACAACTGTCATGGAATGATGTAAAAGAGATAACAAATGGCAATATTGCATGGTGAATGAAAGATAAGTGTCATGCAATTTGGAACCATATATATATATATATATATATATATATAGCAAACTTGAAAAAAGAAAGAAGAAAGAAGAGAGGAGAAGTCATTCTCGGTCTAGTGAAGCAAAAACAATCAAAGAGAAATCGAGAGAAGCTCTTGATCAACAAAGCAAAACTGAGAGCTAAACAAGAAGCAAAACCAAGAGAGGAACAAGAAGAGAAGTTTGGTAATTAGAAGCAAGCAAAGACAGTAGCTCCCTGTTGGTGTATTAAAGTGATTTTGAGAGAATTCCATGCCATTGAAGGATTTGCATACAAGATTGAGAGGTAAGAATCAATGTTTCCATGAGTTGTTTGCGAGTTTGGATGTTGTTTAAGTGTAAAACTAAGTGAGAAATTGATGAAATCTTTCTGTTATCTTAGCGGTGTCACGGCCATGGAAAGAAAATAAAGAACAGTTATTGCTCTTGGTGGATTTGAAGTGATTTTTAATGTTTTAAACAACATGCAAAAGGTGTGAATAAGGCTAGGAGCAAGGTTTAACCATTACATGTTATTTTGAAGAGGTAACTATAATTTTGCATGGTTTTCTTGTGTGAAAATGATGGATTATTTTATGTTGAATGGGCTGGTGTG
This sequence comes from Dimocarpus longan, assembly GCA_022984855.1. NCBI lineage: Eukaryota > Viridiplantae > Streptophyta > Magnoliopsida > Sapindales > Sapindaceae > Dimocarpus > Dimocarpus longan. Next base: position 26,489,198 of record CM041013.1, read on the forward strand.
ATATTATGTTTGGGTTTGTGACTATTGAAGGATTTGGTTGTGATTATATGTTTGGAATTTATGATTTGAAATCCCATTAGTGTGGAGGTTTAATTGTATATGATTTTGGTGTGAAAATGGATAAAAATTATTGTTGGATAACTTATGGAATTCAAACATGTAGGGGCTATTATGGTCTAAAATTTATTTTGGGATGTATTACCATGATATTGATATAATTTTGATGTGTATGAAAGTATGAATGTAAAGGAAATATTGGTGAATGCATGCATGTGATTTTCGATCAAGATAGGTTTCAAATTGAGTTGGTTGTTTTGCTATGAAATGTGGTGTGATTTGATGTGTATTTAAGTGTGAAAACTTGATCAAATGTTGGTATAGTGTTGCATATAGGATTCGGCCAAGAGGGGATGTCCATGATCCAAATTGAGTTTAAATTATTTGAATAATTTTCATGCATATGGATGTGCCTAAATGTTGAGTTGCGATGTTAAAATTAGAAACCAAAGTTTGGTATACAAGCTACCATGAATTGGTTATTAGTGTATTAAAGTGTTCTGCAATTATTTTTGAATGATTTGAATGAGTTTATAAGTTATTTGGATGACAAAATTGACATGGAAATCGAAAGGAAATTTATTGGATGTTAATTGGTCACTCCGCGACCAAACTTTGTATATTTGTAGAAATGTGGTGTTTTATGGATTTAATTATAATTTTCACCATAGTAAATATGTATAAGTGTTTATGATGTGAATAATTGAATAAGATGGATAGTGTAAACATTGGTATGAAAATTAATGCATATTTGGCCAACATAAGCCAAGTTGATGCAAAAATGCTTTTAATGCATTAGAATGAAATTTAGATTTGAATTGATGTATTTTGCATATTTAGGCGTTAGAAAATTCAAATGGAAATTGTGTGTGAATGATTAAAGTCGTTTTGACTAAAGGGTATTTCGATACATTCGAGTAGTTAAAAGTTAACGTTGACACACGTGTAAGTGTTAAATGGGAATCGTGCTTGTATTAACATATAGGTAAAGCGATGAGTAAAAGGAAAGCACGAAAGAATGGTTAACATTTAATTGGGAAGCAAGTTGTGAGTATGGATTTTATTAAAGTTTTTATGCATATTTTATTCATTGAATTTTATAAATGCAATATTATATTGGTATCCGAATTATTATGTTTATTCGAGCAAGTTTCCTAGTATGTTATTGTTTTGTTATAATGTATGTATAGTTTGTAAAGTTATATTATAAATGTATTTATCGTTGAAGCAAGTAAAATAAAATGTTTAAATAAAATACATGCATAGAAAATACGTGCGAAAATTATTTCGAAAGTTTTAGACTTTTACCTTAGAAAGGAAGTATTTCGGTTATAAATCACACACTAGATAACAAAATATTTACAAGCTAAGTTAAAGAGAAAAAGTCCCAAGCATATTGAAGGATTTTAGATGCCTTTGATTTACCCTATTCCCCAATATTACCCAGCTGAGTTACCTTGTGTGTGTATGGCAAGTGATAAGGGCAATCGTAATCTCAAGTTTCCGTTTGGCCTAATATTCAAGGGAAATCGTAATCCTAAGTTCCCATATGGCCTAATATTCGAGACGAATCGTAATCTCAAGTTCCTGTATGGCCTGATGTTCGGGGTGAATTGTAATCCTAAGTTCCCGTGTTACCTGATATTCGAGAGCAATCGTAATCCCTAGTTCTCATATGGCTTGATATTTGGGGGGAATTGTAATCCCAAGTTCCCACATTGCCTAATGTTTGGAGGAAATCGTAATCCCAAGTTCCTGCATCTGCCAACACGCAAGTAGTATTCCCTAATCCTAGTACTATTACATATAGACATATAGTCACAGATGATAAGTTTCCTTGGGTTACCTTATAAGACAAGCTAAAGAAAGAAAAAAAAATACATCATTCGACGTGAGGTTTAGAAAACGACAAAAATTTATGAATTATGAGATTATTATAAAACTTCAAGCTTAAATATTTCTATACTACACACGAGAATTGCAGTTTTTATCAATTTGAAATGAATTATTAGTTTTCCAAACTATTTTGGAAGGAGATATATTTTTAAAGGCAATTATCGTAGTTTATAATGATTAACCGCTCATTGAGTTATAAGACTCACCATGCTCTTTTTCGTGTTTTGATAAAAATCCTCCTTAGGTACAAGTACGAGTAATCAAACAGAAGAAACTCCATCAAACGTGCAAGTAAGCTGAAGACGTGACGCTACTGTACTAATTATTTTGGAAATCATGTATATGAACTTTTAAGTATCGATGCATGTTTTGTAAACATTGTTTTGGAGATTATGTACAATCATGTTTTTGTATAATGTTTTTATTTAAGGTGCAATGATTTTCAAATTTCTATTTGAATTAAAATCTTGTTGTGTTTGTTTGTGAAAAGTGAAAGAGGGTTTGAGGTCCAGAAGTTGAGATTGAATAATTTTGAAGTGCACAGGTCTTTATAAATTTTTGCATGGTGGAAATCTTAGAAAAACAGTCGTTGTACTATCGAAATTTCCAAAAAACTATATTTTACAAATGTTACATAAAAAGAAAAATTTTCACTCATTTCCTTATTAAAAGAAATTCTAAAGAGTTTTAAAAAGTTTCAAGTAAAATAAAAAGGCTTGGCTTAACTTCATGATAATTTTCTGATCGGAGCAGATCCCGACTGGAAGGCCACCGTGAGGTGCTAGACACGCTACCTAGTTTTATAAGGAAGAATGACATGTCAATTCTAGTATCAGAGCAAGTTTTTAAGTGCATTACATATTTCAGAGTATATTTCCTAGCATTTTTCTAAACATCATGCATTATATAACACTTAGCATGTTTCGAGTGCAGTTAGCCATGCATCGTGTCGACCGTCCTCGCACGCGGAGAGCCGTAATTGATGCTCCACATCTTGCACCAAAGGTAGAAGAACAAGTACATAAGTCCATTAATTATTTGCAACCAAAAGTTCCGGTTAAGCCATCAGCAATAGCGCCCAAGTTGAATCCGATAGAGGGATTAGCTCATGTTATTCAAGGATTGAGGCTGGGCACACTAGGCATTAATGTTGAAAGTGCACAGAAACTAGGTATCGATGTGTATGACGGATCGGATGGACTAGAGGTTGGAATAGAGTGGTTAGACAACACTGAGAGGGTGTTGGAGCAGATGGAGTGCATCGATCCCTAGAAAGTATCCATTGCTTTATTCTTACTAAAGGCTTTAGTTGGGGATTGATGGGACTCTATGAAAAGGAGTGCAGTAGTTCCAATCGTATGGAAGAAGTTCAAAGAAGATTTTAATAAGAAATTCTACCCAAAGGCATATAAGGACACCAAAATAAAAGAGTTCTACAACTTGGTGTTGGGTAACATGACAGTGGAGGAATATGAGAAGAAGTTCACTGAGCTATCTCGAGTGGCACCATTCATAGTTGGTGATGAGGTGAATAGGTGCCATAAGTTTGTACAATGCTTGAATCCGAAAATCAAGGCATATGTAGTAGCCACAGAGCACAGAGAGTATGGGCTGCTAGTAGAGGCAGCCTTACGAGTAGAGAGAACTGTACAGGGTGACAGAGATCAAGTACCTAGGCCAAAGTGTAATCAAGGTTCAGATTGGTACTCAAGGAGTTCTAGTAAGTCTCCCAAGTCTACAAACAAATCCAAATGGTCTGGTAGTAATCAACAGAGTCATGGAGCAATGCCGAGTCACGATTCTGCAAGACCACCCTAAGGATCCCAGGGTAGAAGTGGTAGCTAGAGGAGAATAGGGATATATAAGAAATGTGGTAAAGTCCACTGAGGAGAGTGTTATGTGAGTACCATAAAGTTGCTATCGTTATGGTTATGAGGGACATTACATGAAGAAATGCCCGTATAGAGCTGGGATTAGTAATTGGTCAAGACTAATGACTCAAGGATAACCCAGCGAAGGTCAGAGTCAGGACAAGACAAGACTTGGGACTTCGGTTCAATTTGGCAAAGGTGTTGGTAGAGGCGTCCCACTCAGAGGACAGTCAGAGAGACCACGTGCTAGCTATTGTGTTTACAATGACTTAGTAGGAGGCTAAGACTACACCAAACATAGTGATAGGTATATGATGTCAGTTTTTAACATTGATTTTGTAACTATTGAATATGCTTAGATATTATAGATGATGGATAAGGCTTTTGAACATTTATGACTTGAAGTTATAGATGATTGAGATTTTGGAATATAGAATATAGTTCGTAGTGATTCTATAGATATGAGGAAAATTATGTAATTATGTTGTGGTGTTAATATTCTGGTCAAGAAATTTTATGGTTACAAGATTTGTAATTGAGTTATGAGGTAGTAGACTTGATTTAGAGGTATTGAATGAGATATATATAAAAAAGGTATCGTATTGGTGTCATAGGTTATGATTTTGAATCATTTATAAGAATGAAATGAAAACCATCCCATAGTAGACTATTGGAATGAACAGAGTATCAAGTAAAAACAATACACAAATTTCGAAGAAAATTTTTTATAAGGAGGTGTGAATTGTAAAACCCAAAGATTTTGGAATAGTGAATTTCAGATTAATAGTGATTTTTAGGAGACGGATCCTAAAAATTGTTAAAAATGATTATTTTGATAAATAGTATTTTCAGATAGAAAGTGTTTGTTTGTATAGTATTTTTCAGAAAGCAAACCTCGACAATCAAGAGTTTCTAATTTGTATTAGAATTAAGAAAAATTTAAACGGATTGAAAATGAGTCTATTCGGATAGATTTTAAGTGATTTGAAACTTATCGAACAAAAATATCTATTCCTAATTTAAGACCTTATAAAGTATTTAGGAGTAATAAAATAATTTTAATGTGCCCAGGTATGGAAACTTAATTTCTAGTATGATTCCTAGGCAGTCCGAAAGTAATTAATGAAATTTTTGGAACGTTCAAAAATGATAAAATGAGTTATAATATAATTCATTGATAATCCGAAGACGAATAATAAAATTCTCGAGTAGATCGAAGAAAGTTTCAGATGTAAAATTGAATTTCAGCATAATTTTCAAACAGAACAAAAACAATTAATAGAATTTTTGGATAGTCCGAACGGAAATGACTAATGCTATTTCGATAGAATTTTTGGATAGGTCTGGGGATGATTTTTATTTGCAGGGTAATAAACTAATTTAAAGTGGTCAAATCCGGATGTGAAATCAAATTCAGGTAGAATTTTCAAATGTAGAATTGAGTTATAATAGGATTTCCAAATGAATCGGAAACGATTTCAAATTCAAAATCTGTTGTATATATTTTAATGACTTGGGAAAATGGGCTGTTAAGGTCCAGTGCTTCAGCCTAGTGGATAAAAGCCCAACAAGCCCGGTAATCTGATTGCTGTATGAAAGCCCGGTAATCTAATCGCTATAAAGAGCTCGTTGTAAGAGTGCATTGTTTCTTTCGTCAGATAATGCATCAGCTCATGCTTTGAGATTCTCTACCTACTCAACGAGTGATGTATCAGCTGATACATGGACTACTAGTCAATTTGCTCGTACATTAGCTCGCCAAAATATCTTTTTAGTTCATGAGTTCGTGATGATTGGTCCAATTGACCTTCTAGAAGACCTGAAACAGCTCAATTTGAGAAGAAGTCAATATTCTTATTTTTAAACAAATCAAATCTCGAGATTCTCGGAGTTCGTTGCTTATTTATTAGAGAGGATTTTAGCATCATAATTATCAGAATTAATGTAAATTATTTGTTGTTTTATCTAGATATAATTTAGAGCAAATTACAATTTAGCTACCCAGTTTAAACGCTTTCACGGCCGGAGCAAATGTTTTCATGTTATTACAATTTAACCCCCTACCGTTAATGAATTCAGTTACATTTAACTGAACGAGGGGTAAAATTATCTTTTCGTATTAATTTTTTTTTTAATTTTAAATTTTATCCCAAACATCATCAACGAGAACATCATCAACTATCAACCATCATCAACTGTCAAATGATTCCAGACATCATCAATCAACTAGCCAAAAAATAACCTCAAACATATCCATCAAACACAACATTATCAATCTCCCATAAAACCATCAAACCCAACATCATTTAAAATCAAAACCATCAAACTGGAAAAAATATATCAAACTGGAAAAATCAAAACCATCACTGATGAACCCAGAATCTGGGTTCATTCAGTGAACCCAGAATGAACCCAGATTTTGGGTTCATCAGTGAACCCAGATTCTGGGTTCACTGAGGAACCCAGATTCTAGGTTCATCAGCATCAGTGAACCCAGTCTGGGTTCACGAACGAACCCAGTCTGGGTTCACGAACAAACCCAGCTGGGTTCACTGATGAACCCAGGCCCTGGGTTAGCTGACGAACCCATCAGGAACCCAGATCTGGGTTCCTGGGTTTGTCAGCGAACCCAGCTGGGTTCTCAGGAACCCAGATCTAGGTTCTTGAGAACCCAGATCTGGTTCTTGAGAACCCGATCTGGGTTCGTCAGCGAACCCGATCTGGGTTCTCAGAAGAACCCACAGCGAACCCAGATCGGGTTCTCAGGAACCCAGATCTGGGTTCCTGAGAACCCGATCTGGGTTCGTCAGCGAACCCAGATCTGGGTTCGTGATGAACCCAGTTGGGTTCGGCACCGAACCCAGATCGGAGCTCCGAGGAAGAAGAATAACAGAAGAAGAAGAAGGAAAGAAGAAGAAGAAGCGGACGAAGAGGAGAAACGGAAGAAGAAGAAGAAGCGGACGAAGAGGAGAAGCGGAAGAAGAATAATGAGAGGAAGAGAGAGAACAGCTGAATGAGTGAGTGAGCAGTTGACCAGAACATATATTTAGTCAACTGGTCAACTTTAGTCAAAGGATAATTTGGTCTTTTTACCGTTTTGATATCGTTTGCCGTCAAATGTAACGATTTTTACTAACGATTGGGGGTTAAATTGCAATAACATGGAAACATTTGCTCCGCCTGTGAAAGTGTTTAAACTGGGTAGCTAAATTGTAATTTGCTCTATAATTTAAATAGATTGAAATTGTATCACTCCTCGCTATAAATAAGGATTAAATTCATTGTAAAAGACAAGAGAGAAATATTAAACTATTACTCTATCAAAATAGAGAGTGACAGTCGTAGACATTGGCCTGATTTCAGCTGAACCACGTAAAAACTTGTATGTGTTGTTTTTCTTTCTTGCCTCTATCTTTGCTTTTGTTGTATTTGTTGTTCAATAGCAGGTATTGGGCTTGAAGAACCGGGTTGACTAGAAAACGACATCAATATTTTGGCTCTAGAAGGAGAGCCCAAACTGTGAATCTACGCCTTTTTTAAATTCTGCAATTTCGATTTATCGTTATGGCTAGCATAAGAACAACCAGGAGTACAGAAGTGGCAGCTAACCAATCTGAAGCTCATCCTGAGTAACAGAACTTCCAGTCGATTAAAGGTAACATAGCGGGAACTACTTCCTCTACTATTTTGCCTCTGTTCCCTCCATATCAACCACATACTATCAGCATTGGAGGAGACGCCGTGTAGATTTGGTAGTAACGCCAAGAGGCTTTGGAGAATACTATGATGCAATTAGAACTTTGATATAGGTGCAAGCCCAGATAGCCTTAAGGAATGTAGAAATCTGAGATCAGCCAGTTGGTAAGGCATCGGTTCAAAGAGAGGGGGCTGTCAGAGAGAGGGTGTTGCTAGAAGGTTCAGTCCGCTCCTCAAATTTACACTCAAAGGGAGGCGAATGACAAGCTCATGAAGAAGAAGTGATACCTCATTCAGCAGGCTTAAGCATAAGGTTAAGCCATGATGGGAGCCACCACGTGAAGGCCAACCGTGAATATGAGCAAGCTCCTGAGCACAATGAGGAGTATATGCCATGAAGAGCTTTGCAGCAGACAGAGAGCTCGCATAGGAAGCACAGGTCATAAGATCAATTATCAGGTGATCGAGAGAATAGGAGGAGCAGACGGTCCCCTTTGAGGAAAATTGAACCACAAGACCTAATGGTTGAAGAGTTATTACAGAGGGTCCAATAGTTGGATATACAACTTAAGCCCCAGGGTAAGAGAGAATGGTAAAAGGAAAGGACCCTATTTATAGGGGAGATTAAGATGGAACTATTGTCGCCTAGGTTCAAACTCCTTGGTGTCCCGCTCTATGATAGTGATAGTGACCCTTACAACCATCTTAATGCATTCAATGTCCAAATGGATCTGCAGATATTTAACCCCTTGGTGAAGTATTATGTTTTTCCAACCACGTTAGGGAATATTTTCAGGGCTTGAATGAGGAGTCTTCCAGCTTGCAGTATTAACAACTAGGAAGAATGTCAGAAAAAGTTCATTGGCCAGTATAAGGCATTGAGAAAGCAGCTCATGCCACCATACCAAATCACGACGATTTTCCAACAGCAAAATCAATCGTTGAAGGACTATATTTCCATATTCAGAAATGAGGTGAACAATGTGAAGAATCCTTCGGATGAGAGTATCCTCAAGGTAATCTTGATAGCGCTCAGAAAAGATGGAAAGCTTTACGAGAGTATTTACAAGTCTCATGTAAAGGATTTGGGTGAGTTTTATGAACGAGTTGTTAAGAAGATCAGATGAGAAGAAGCTTTCGGGCCAAAGAAGCCTAGTGATCAGAAGAATAAAGCAGATAGTTCCCACCAAAGGAAGAAGAGAAATCATGGTGGGAGTGAAGATCGTGGTCAGAAGAATCACTCCAGCAATCAGGTAGCAAAACGGGCTAGGAATGAGCTCATGAGAGATCGACCTTATCGTCCTTGGGGTCGCTATGAGAGTTACAACGTCTTATCAGACAAACAGGATAGGATTTTTGAAACAGAGAGGAAAAAGGAAAATTTCGGGAGTCCAAACCCCACAAACATCCCCAACAAATTTTGGGACCCGAGGAAGTACTATGTCTATCACAATGAAACTAGACACTTTACTTCACAATGTAGATAGCTCAAAGACACCACTGAGAAGTTGGTTAGAAGAGGTCGCTTGAGGGAGTATGTAGTGCGACCTATAAACTAGCGACTCCAGCAGCAGCACCCCCAACCAACGTAACAGTGTCCTCACCAGCCTAGTAGCCTGCACAATAACTGCCCCAACAAATCAACGAGCATGATCATATGCCTATAGTAAGGATCATATTCAAAATACACGGTGCGCCTCATATTGTAGGGACATCGCATAGGTTGCACGAGCGTTATGTGCACGAGACCAGTCATGTCTTACTTACAGGCCACGGCGGGATAGAAGGACCCACGAAAAGAGCTAGAGTGGCCTTAAACGGGATCGTGTATACAGAGGAAGATGCTAGAAGAGTTCACTAACCTCACACTAATGCATTGGTCATCTGTGCAAGAATAGGCAATGCTAAAGTGCAAAGGATTATGGTGGATACCGACAGATTGATAAATGTTATGTACAAGAACTGTTTTGAGCAAATGAGCTTGGGACTCGAATATTTTAAGTCATCCCTCGAGCCTCTCTATGGATTCACTAGAGATGCGATTGCACCAATGGGGTAAGTCAGGCTCCCCTTTACTATTGGAGATTCAGGTCGTCAGTCAACGACATTGGCAGATTTTTTTATTATTGATTGCCCTTCCATCTAAAATGTCATTCTAGGTAGACCAAGCATGAATGACTTGGACATGGTAGACTAGACCAAAACCCTCACGATCAAGTTTTCGACGCCTAGTGGAGTGGGATGTATGTGAGAAGAGCAGCACTTAGCACAACGTTGTTATGAAGATGCTGTAAAAATAGGGGTTAAGGGAAAGAAGATTAATGTGGTAGTTAGGGGAGAATCGTGACTTGTGAGTGAAAAAGGAACGAGCCAGGATTTAGATCCAAGAGAGGTAAAGGCAGACAGGGCAACAGGTCCTATAGAAGGATTCAAAGACGTGTAGGTTAGTGAGACAGATGCTAAGAGGTGCCTTAAACTGGAAAAAAATCTACCTCCATAGATTAAAACCCAACTCGCTGATTTCCTAAGGGCTAATGTGGACGTCTTTGCTTGGAACCATAAAGATATGGTGGGAATTAACCTGCAAGTGATGTTGCATAGATTGAATATTGATCCACACCACAAGCCAGTTTATAGAAGAGGAGGCCAATGATGGAGGAACGTTATGTCGCTCATAAAGAATAAGTAAATAGACTTTTGGCAAAAAAGTTTATAAGGGTGGCTCATTACTCAGTTTGGGTATCAAATCATATTTTAGTCAAGAAAAAGAAAGGGAAATAGAGAATCTACATTGATTTCACCGACCTCGATAAAGCATGCCCAAAAGATAGTTTTCCTTTGCCCAAAATCGACCAGCTCGTAGACGGAACGACTGGTCATCAACTTCTCAATTTTATGAATGCCTACTCGAGATATAACCAGATCCCAATGAACCCTGAGAATGAGGAGCACACCACTTTCATGACAGATAGCGAGCTCTACTGTTACAAGGTCATGCCTTTTATGTTGAAGAATGTAGGGATGACCTACCAATGATTAGTCAATATGATATTTGAGGGTGTCATTGGCAAGACGATGGAAATCTATGTGGATAACATGCTGGTGAAGTCCAGATAGATGTCCGAGTATATGCACGACCTAGAGGAGATGTTTAAGATCTTGAGGAAGTACCAGATGAAGTTTAATCAATTGAAGTGTGCATTCGGGGTAGTTTCAGGAAAGTTTCTGGGCTTCATAGCAATTAACAGGGGGATCGAGGCGAATCCCAAGAAGATTAAAGTTTTGATTGATATGAGATCGCCTAACAGGATCAAGGATATGTAGAGATTAAATGGCCAAGTTATGGCATTTAGCAGATTCACTCAGCACGCGCTCAGCGTAGCTCTGGTTCAAGAAAAGAACATGACTCAATTTTCTGTTTATTACATAAGTAAGAGGTTGCTCAATGCGGAGACCAGATATACTCCTGTGGAGAAGCTCACCTATTATCTAGTAATAACATCAAGAAAGTTGCATCCCTATTTCCAGGCTCATACAATTGAAGTACCGACCAGATACTCGTTGAAGCAAATTCTTCAAAAGCTAGACACTTCAAGTCATCTGTTTAAGTGGGGCATCGAGCTTGCCCAATTTGAAATTGAGTTTAAGCCTCAAACAGCAATAAAAGAGCATGTTCTAACAGATTTCATACCTAAATTCATAAAGCTGACAAGTGAATAAGCTAAATCCTTAGAAGAGCCATTTTAGGAGCTTTAAGTTGATGGATCCTCAAGTGAGCAGAAGGCTAGAGCTGGAGTGATGTTGATAAGCCTGGAAGGTCACAGGATTTTATGTGCTTTGAGGTTCGGTTTCCAAGCCACTGACAATAAAGCAAAGTATGAAGCGTTGTTGGCAAGATTGAGATTGGCCAAAGAAGTGCGAGCTAAGCGAATAAGAATATATAGTGATTCCCAGCTCGTGGTGTGCCACATTCATGAAGAATACAAGGCCAGAGGTTTCAAGATGGTTATCTATTTCCAGAAAATGTGAGAGTTGCTTGAAACTTTGAAAGGTATGAAGTGCATCATGTTCCACGAACTCAAAATTCACATATTGATGCCTTAGCTCACCTTACCACGGCGAAAGATGCAGATTTGTAGGAACCATACCTATGGAGTTCTTGTCAGTCCCGAACACAGAGCCACGAGATAAAATGATGGTGATTGTCGTAGCATAAGATTCGTGGATAAGTCCCATTCTTGATTACTTACAAGAGGGAAGACTGTCAAAAAACAAGTTTGAAGCTCGTCGCCTTTGAGTTCGAGCAGCCAGGTACTGTATTTATGATGACATGCTCTACAAAAAAGGATTTTCAACTCTACTACTCAGGTGCATAGATGGGTCGGACTGTCAGACTATTCTGGAGTAGATATATGTTGGTGATTATAGCAATTACGCTGGTGAGCTATCTTTAGCTCAGAAGGCACTCCAGTAAAGGTTTTACTGGCCAATGATGAAACGAGATGCGATCGAGATGGTCAGGAAATGTGATCAGTGTCAGAGGTTTGCTAAGGTTCCTCGAGCTCCACCAGTTTTCCTGCAATAGATGGCTAGCTCATGGTTTTTACTATTTAGGGCATGGATCTAATAAGACCTCTCCCAACAGCTCGTGAAAAATGCAAGCATACTATCGTTACAGTGGACTATTACACTTTATGGGTAAAGGCAAAAGAGCTCACTGAGATATTCATTATAAAGATCGAGAAATTCATTTGAGAGAATATAATATACAAGTTTGGAGTTTCAAAGCATATCGTGACTGACAATAGGGCCCAGTTCAATAGCGAGCAGTTTAAAAAATTCTTTAGGTTCTTGGAATCACAAAGAGTTTTTCAGCCGTGGACTACCCTCAGACTAATTGGCAGGTCGAAGCTGTCAATAAGATCATCAAGGAGACCTTGAAGACTAAATTGGAAGTAAGGAAAGGAGCTTGGGCAGATGAATTACAAAAGGTGTTGTGGGCTTATAGAACAATTGCTCGTAACACCACGGAGGAAACTCCCTTCTCGATGGTGTATGGATCAGAGGCTATGATTCCAGTAGAGTTAGAGGTCATCAGTTAGCATAGAGCAATGTTTAGACCAAAAAACAATAACTGACTGCTAGCTGTCAATTTAGATCTGCTCGAGGAATCAAGAGAAGAAGGTCGTGTGAGAGTTGCAGTTTATCAGCAATGGATTGCCAGGTATTACAACAGAAAAGTTCGAACTCGAAGCTTTAAAGCTAGCGATTTAGTTTTGCACCTCATCCTACCTGCAGCTCACAAAGCCAACGATGGGACTCTCAGTCTGAATTGGGAAGGTCCCTACATCGTCAAAAAAAATTTTGAGAATGAAGCTTATCGCTTAACCAACATGAATGGATCTGAGGTCCAACAAGCTTGGAATGCAAAATATCTCCGATTGTATTTCATTTAACCAGTTAGCTCGCTTACCATTCTTGTAACATTCAACAGTTACCAATGAATTACTTGTTTTGAACTTATAATTGCTTTTTATGTGAGCTGTTAATTAGCTATTATTATTGTTATTTATACGATCTATTATTGGTTTGCTAGCTGTAAAGTCTTTCCATGATGATATTATGGTTGATGCGTATTTTTCATCACAGCAACCTTAGTTGAGCTTTGAAAGGTTCAATTGTTACCTGTGAGCACTTAAGATTCTGGAAGGTGTGATTGATACTGTGAGCTCATGGTCTAAAGCTTTACAAGGTATAGTTGCTGCTTGTGAGCGCTTAAGCTTTGAAAGGTGCAACTGTTACTTGTAAGCTAATGCTGATAGGCTTTAGAAGATATAGTTGCTACCTATAAGCACCTGAGCTCTGGAAGGTGCGATTGTTATCTATAAGCCAAAACCGGTAAGTCCTGGAAGATGCTAGTTCTACTTGCGAGCATATAAGCTCTAGAAGGCGCATTCGCGATATGTGGACTCTTATCTAAATGTTCTGGAAGGCACTAGTACTGCCTATGAGCGTGCAAGCTCTGAAAGGCATGCTTTTGATTGTAAACTTTTATCTTAATACTCTGGAAGGTATTTGAGCGACCTGTGAGCCAACGAGCTCTAGAAGAATGTCATATTGCTTGCGAGCACATGTTTAAAAGCCTTGGAAGGCGCATCCGAGCTAATCATTTTGCGACCTGTAGACACTTGTAATTACATTACAACTAAGCTAGCTTGTTTGGTTAGTTTTCATGATTTGATTCACTATTGATAATTATGTCAAATCTATTTTGCTACTTGGCTATGCATAATTATAGTTTAATCAGTTATGCAATGAAAATTATTGCTCGATAATGCATGTAGAATTTAGAAAAATAAAACAAACCAACTGAAAAACAAAGCAACGAAAAAGAAATCGCATATAATTATGACCTCATCCAATGAGGAACAAATGCATTGCAAAATCATTATTACTAATGTTCATAAAAAAGGTCTAAGTGCTTGAAGGGTTTTTCGAGGACCTATGGTCCTTGGGGGTTTCTAGTCGAGCTACGCCTTGTTGCCTTGAAACTATTTGCTGTGATGAGCTCGAAGAAAGTCCTCGTTGAGATAAAGGAATGATGCTCAATGTAGAGGCCGAGGAAGCAATACTCGGAGGAGCTGTGCCTTGAGTAGTTGCTATTGCTGGGCTCTTGGAAATAGCTGGAGAAGCACCAGAGGTCAAAGGAATCGAGCTCTTTTGAGGAGCCGGGGGACTAAGCCCTTGTTCAACAGTTTTAGCCGTTTGAGCCTGGACAACCTTGGTAGTACAAGTCGTATACTTTTTCACCTCTTTAACCGCATTCTTCCCGAAAAACGAGAAGTCCATTTCTAGATGGTTCTTCCATAGTATATATAGAAATGAACTCCTCATCTTTGAGATGGCATCCTTGTAACCCTGTTTAATACGAGCTTCGGAGTGGTTGATTGTTTCCTGGGCCTGAGTGAGCTTTTCCTTCATTGTATCTACATCTCATAGTATCAGTTCGAACTTTTACTTAGCAGTATAAGCCTACTTTTACTACGAGATCATTTCTTGCTTTTACTTTTTGATTTCCTCAGTGGCCTTGTCAAACAAGGAAACCGTATTCTCTCGAAACTTAATCTCATGAGTTAAGGCTTCCTCTACCTTAACGTTTTGCTCTTGGGCCTTATTGAATTTCTATTCAAAGTCATGAGTGACCTTCTTCGCCCTTTCGGATTCCTTCTTAAAGAACTCTGATTCGTTCTTGATCTTCTTGTTATCGCCCTCAAGTGTCTTTATCCTTGCCTCAAGTGAAGCTTTCTCCTCTAAGAGATCGAGGATGTCTTTAAACAATTTTATTGCACCTATGGCACCCTGAGATAAAAAAGTTTTACTGCTAAATAAAAAGAGAAAGAAGAATTTTTGCGACCAAGATCGAGGCTCACTAGTAGACAATAACAACCAATGTAGCTAATTAGTTGGTCACCGTGCATGTGACTCTTATAAAAGGCCGGCTTCTAACACTGAAATACTCCCCAGCATCAAACTTTTGAACCTGCTCCTCGTTACTCCCCCCAGTTGCGGGCTTTTTTTCCTTGGTTTTTTGGTGTTTAGGTGGAGGCTTCGCAATTCCTTTACCTTTATCTACCGCCCAGGTTGCCAAACTGATGAACTGCTTGGGGCTGGGACTGCTTGACTAAGGGGCTTTCCCTGTGGGGGAGCATCTTTGCTCGAAGGTTTCCTCCCCACAGTCTTATACCTCACACCTTGTTTTAGTGAGGTCATTGTAGCTTTTGGTTGAAAGGACCACCACATAGCAACTTCTGAGACCATTTGCGAGCTTGGGCCTTTTACGGTTTAACCGGGCCCCTTAGGCTGAAGAGGAGGAGGTTTTGTAGTGCCCGCAACTTGAACATTAGGATCTGCAGGCTCAGCTCCTAGAGAAGATGGTGGCATCTCTAGTTCAAGCTTTACCATTATGGTAAGTTTTTGTCTAAACAAGTTTGATGTTCCATGTTCGGACACCTTAAAGACAAAAGGAACCTCCCTCTTACCACAAACTCCGAGGTCATGGTTGATGCTAAAATGCTTGCTCTCGACCTTAGGTGCAAGCTCATATTCTCGCAAAAAGTAGTCGTTTGGCAACTGATCGTTAAGCGAACTCTTGACCTCGAAAAACTTTTGCAAAGTTGATATCTCCTCTTTAGAAAGCTCAATCGAGCTCTTGGTAACGTTTGTATTTTGAGATAAGAGATCGTTAAAAAAAATAATAATAAAATAAAATAATAAATATATATATGTTTATAAAATGGCGAACTAGAAATATGCTCACTAAGAAGAAGAAAAGGCAAAATTTTTAAGGTTAAGGAGAGACGAGCAGGACGCATAGAACCAATGGGTCTTGTAGTCACCCACATTCGACTTGCTCATCGTTTTAAGTAAGTACACCTTGTAGGGTGGGTTACGGGCTACGATGTAATAAAACCCATCCCGTTTCTCCACTTTTGAACTTGTGGTGGTTTTAAAATTAAAAAAAGTGTTGAAACATGTTTGGGGTCAACGATGGAAGTTTATTTTTAATAAAGACAGCAGCTAAAGAAGTTAAATGAGCATAAGAGTTGGGGGTGAGTTGGAAAAGAGCTAAAGCAAGATTATTTAAGAGTTCTATGAGGTAATGAGGGATTGGAAATGAGCTAAGGTGAGATTATTTAAGACCAGACTCTATATGTTGATGGCTGATCACAGCAAACCTTAGAAAAGGGTGAGTAGCGTGGCCTTGAACTGCCGGCACCATCACATGACATCCTGAGGGCTGATCATTTCGCCCTGCAGGTTTTAGTACGATTTCAACACTTTAAGAGGTCGCACCTAGTGTGTCCCTAACTTGCTGCTTAGATTGCTCTTCGAAATCCTTGTTAGCATCCTCTACTCTGTGATTGCGACACTTATAACTTGACATCTACAAATGAAGGAAAGGGATCAGATCACTAATAGCAAACCACACCTAAAAGACTAAAATTTTTCCTGAGTCTATTCTTCTAAGTATCAAGTCGTGTGCTTAGAGGAATATTGAGAACAAGGAGGCTCTAGGTGCGAGCTCATCAGGTCTCTAAAACTATAAGGGACTAATAGTCAAACTTTAGACTCAACCCTACTTCTACGAACATGCCAAAGTTCTGATTGCCAAATGACTATAAACAAGAACAGCAGACAAATGTGCCTTCAATATGATTAAACAGTCATTTTATTTCGATTTTTTAGATTTTCTCAACCAAAAAATAGGAGGATTGCACAATATTCAAATAATAATAGAAAACAGATTCATGGGAACAAGAAAAGCACAATACAAATGAAAACGAAGTCTGAAAATAAAAAACGAGAATGAAATCTCACCTTGAATGCAGTAAAGGCTGGGAAGTTTCGAAGAAAGACGTTGAGCGATGGCGTCGGACGAAGGAGAGAAATTGGAAAACCAAAAAACGTCTGGTTTTAAAAGTAAGAGAAAAAGACAGAGCAACTCCACCAATATATAAGCACCAAGCCCTGTCCGTTAGATCTAAAAGTTGTGTAACTACCTTCGATCTGACGGTGTAGTGCAAATCTCGGGATTTTGTTATTATGCGTAGTCAGTTGAAAGACATGTACATTAAATGCACACTGTGTGAGGCGTGCAGTATACTACCGCGTGAGGAACTGCCATGTGTTCAAAAGATAAGACAGAATTTGAAGAGGTTACGCAACAGGTCCTACCAAAACAGCTTTATATATGAGCTCATAGCTCCCACTCCATAGAACGCACTGAGAGCTAGGGGGCTTGTGTTGTATATATTATAATGACTTGAAAAAATGGGCTGTTAAGGCCCAGTGCTTCAACCTAGTGGATAAAATCCCAGCAAGCTCGGTAATCTGATCGTTGTATGAGAGTCTGGTAATCTGGTCGCTATAAAGAGCCCATTGTAAGAGCGCGTTGTTTCTTTCGTCAGATTATGCATCAGCTCGTGCTTTGAGATTTTCCATCTACTCGATGAGTGACATATCAGCTCGTACATAAATTGCTCGTCAATTTGCTCATACATTAACTCACCAGAATATCCTTTTAGTTTATAAGCTTGCGATGATTGGTCAAGTTGACCTTCTAGAAGACTTGAAGCAGCTCAATTTGAGAATAAGTCAACTTTACTATTTTTAAGCAAATCAAAACTCGAGATTCTTGAAGTTCGTTGCTAATTTGTTGGAGATGATTTTGGCATCATAATTATCAAAATTAATATAAATTATTTGTTGTCTTATCTAGATGTAATTCAAATTAATTCAAATTGTATCACCTCTCACTATAAATAGTGGAGAAAATTCATTGTAAATGACAAGAGAGAAATATTAGATTGTTATTCTATCAAAATAGAGAGTGACAATCATGGATGTAGGCTCGGTTTCAGCTGAACCACATAAAAACTTGTGTGTGTTGTTCTTTTTTGTTGCCCTTGTCTTTGCTTTTATTGTGTTTGTTATTCAATTGTAGGCATTGGGCTTGAAGAACTGGGTCAACTAGAAAACGACGTCGACAAAATCGAAAAGTGTGAACGAATGCATAAAAGTACGGAAGAATGCATGCATGAATGACAAGTGGCATGAAATAAGAGATAAAGATGATACATGCTTGACAAGTAGCATGAATGGATACCTGAGAGGGGACTAGTGTCATGGAATGATATAAAAGAGATGACAAAAGGCAATATTGCATGGTGAATGAAAGACAAGTGTCATGCAATTTAGAACTATATATATGGAAAACATGAAAGAAGAAAGAAGAGAGGAGAAATCATTCTTAGTCCAGTAAAGCAAAACCAATCAAAGAGAAATTTAGAGAAGCTCTCAGTCAACAAAGCAAAATCGAGATCTAAACGAGAAGCAAAACTGAGAGAGGAACAAGAAGAGAAGTTAGGCAAAAGCTAGCAAAGGCAGCAACTCCTTATTGGTGTATTAAGGTGATTTTGAGAGAATTCCATGCCATTAAAGGACTTGCATGCAAGATTGAGAGGTAAGAATCAATTATTCTATGAGTTAATTGTGAGTTTGGATGTTATTTGAGTGTAAAACCAAGTGAGAAATTGATTAAATCTTAGTGTTATCTTAGGAGGTGTCACGGCTATAGAAAGAAAATAGAGGACAGTTATTGCCCTTGGTGGATTTGAAGTGATTTTTGGTATTTTAAACAACATCCAAGAGGTGTAAATAAGGCTAGGAGCAAGGTTTAACAATTGCATGTCATTTTGAAGAGGTAAATATAATTTTTCATGGTTTTCTTGTGTGAAAATGATGGATTATTGTATGTTGAATAGGCTGGTGTGATTTATGTTTGAGTTTGTGATTGTTAAAGGATTTGGTTGTGATTAAATATTTGGGATTTAAGATTTGAAATTCATTAGTGTGGAGATTCAATTGCATGTGATTTTGGTGTGAAAATTGATGAAAATTGTTGTTGGATAGCTTGTGGAATTCAGCCATATAGGGGCTATTATGGTTCCAAATTTATTTTGAGATGTATTACCATGATATTGAGGTAATTTTGATGTGTATGAAAGTATGGATGGGATGAAAATATTGGTGAATGCATGCATGTGATTTTCGGCCAAGATAGGTTTCAAATTGAGTTGGTAGTTTTGCCATGAAATGTGATGTGATTTGATTTGTATTTAAATGTGAAAACTTGATGAAATGTTGGTATAGTGTTGCATTAGGGTTCGGCCAAGAGGGGAAGTCCATGATCCAAATTGAGTTTAAGTTATTTGAGTAATTTTCATACATATGGATGTGCCTAAATGTTGAGTTGCAATGTTAAAATTAAAAGCCAAATTTGGGTATACAAGCTATCATGAATTGATTATTAGTGCATTAAAATGTTATGCAATTATTTTTGAGTGATTTGTTATTTGGATGATAGAGTTGACATGGAAATCGAAAGGAAATTCATTGGATGTTAATTAGTCACTCAGTGACCAAACTTTATATATTTGTAGAAATGTGGTGTTTAGTGGATTTAATTATAATTTTCACCAAATTGATTATATATAAATGTTTGCGATGTGAATAATTGAATAAGATGGATGGTGTAAAGATTGGTATGAAAAATTATGGAGATACGACCAAAATAGGCCAAATCGATGCAAAAATATATTTAATGCATTAAAATGAAATTTAGACTTGAATTGACGTGTTTTGCATGTTTAGGGTTAGGAAATTCAAATGGAAATAATGTGTGAATGATTGAAGTTGTTTTGACTTGGAAAGGGGTATTTCGATATCCTCGAATAGTTAGAAGTTGTTGTTGACGTGCGTGTAAGTGCTAAACGAGAATCGCGCTGTATTAACATGTAGATAAAGCGATGAGCGGAAAAAAAGCGCGGAAGATTGGTTATCATTAAATTGGGAAGCAAGTTGTGAGTATGGATTTTATTAAAGTTTTTATGCATATTTTATCCATTGAATTTTATAAATGCAATATTATATTGGTATCCGAATTATTATTTTTACTCGAGCAAGTTTCCTAGTATTTTATTGTTTTGTTATAATGCATGTATAGTTTGTAAAGTTATATTATAAATGTATTTATCGTTGAAGCAAACAAAATAGAAAATTTAAATGAAATACATACATAGAAAATACATGCGAAAATTATTTCAAAAGTTTTAGACTTTTACCTTATAAATGAAGTATTTCGATCACAAATCGTATACTAGAGAACAAAATATTTATAAGCTAAGTTAAAGAGAAAAAGTCTTAAGCATATTGAAGGATTTTAGATGCCTTTGGTTTATCCTAATCCCCAATATTACTCGACCGAGTTACCCTATGCATATATGGTAAGTGATGGGGAAAATTGTAATCCCAAGTTCCCTGTTTAGTCTAATATTCGAGGAGAATCATGATACCAAGTTTTTGTATTACCTAATATTATGGGGGAATTGTAATTCCATGTTCCCGTATTACCTAATATTCGGTGGGAATCGTAATTCTAAGTTCCCGTATGGTATGATATTTTGGGGGAATCATAATCTCAAGTTCCCGTATAGCCTGATATTCTATCGGAATTGTAATCTTGAGTTCCCATATTGCCTTATATTCGAGGGAAATTGTAATCCGAAGTTCCTATATGGCTTGGGAATCGTAATCCCAAGTTCTCGCATTGCCCGATGTTTGGGGGGAATCGCAATCCCAAGTTTCCGTATCTATGAACAGCAAGTAGTATTCTCTAGTCCTAGTATCGTAACGTGTTGACATATAGTCACGGATGATAATTTTCCCTGGGTTACCTTATAAGACAAGCTAAAGAAAGGAAAAAAAATACGTCACTAGACATGAGGTTTAGAAAACGAGAAAAATTTATGAATTATGAGATTATTATAAAACTTCAAGCTAAAATATTTCTATACCATACACCATAATTATAGTTTTTATCAATTTGAAATGAATTATTAGTTTTTCAAACTATTTTAGGAGGAGATATATTTTTAAAGGCAATTATCGTTGTTTATAATGATTAACCGCTCACTGAGTTATAAGACTCACCATGCTTTTTTTTGTGTTTTGATAAAAATCCTCCTCAGGTGCAAGTATGAATAATCAAGCGGAAGAAACTCTATCAAACATGCAAGTAGGTTGAAGATATGACGCTACTGTACTAATTATTTTGGAAATCATGTATATGCATAACTTTTAAGTATCGATACACGTTTTATAAACATTATTTTGGATATTATGTACAATCATGTTTTTATATAATGTTTTTAGTTAAGGTTCAATTATTTTTGCATTTCTATTTAAATTGAAATCTTGTTGTGTTTGTTTGTAAAAAGTGAAAGAGAGCTTGAGGCCCGGAAGTTAAGATTGAATGATTTTGAAGTACACAAGTCTTTATAAGTTTTTGCATGATGGAAATCTTAGAAAAACAGTCGTTATGCTATCGAAATTCTAGAAAACCTTATTTTACAAATGTTATTTAAAAAGAAAAATTTCCACCCATTTTTACATTGAAAGAAATTCTAAACAGTTTTAAAAGGTTTTCAGTAAAATAAAAAGACTTAACTTTTCGTGAATCTTCCAGTCGGAGCAGATCATGACTGGAAGGCCATCGTGGAGTGTCAGATAGGCTATGAAACGCCCCAAATTTACTATGTCTAGATGAATAGTATTTCGGGAAGGAATAGTGATTTTCAGATTAATAGTGATTAGTGAATAGTGATTTTTAAGAAATAGATCTTAAAAATCTTTGAAGATGAAATTTTGATGAATAGTGATTCTAAGTGAATAGCATTTTTGGACGAAAACTGTCCGAGTGAATAGTAATTTTCAAAAAATAGGCCTTGTATATTAAAAGTTCGGAAAAATTTTATTAGAATTAATGAAAACTGAGTTGGATAAAAAAACAAGTCAGTTTGAGGTAAAACAGAGCAGTTTTTGATCTAACCAGAAATTTTGACAAATTTTCGAAAAATTTTAAAAATTTAGAAAAATATCAAATGAGTATTAAAATATTCAAAAAGTATTTTAGAAACTCAAACGACACTTTTGAAGAAGATTCAAATTGAACGGAAGCAATCTGAAAATCGTCAAAGGCGATTTAGTGAAAAGCAGAGAGCCAAACAGGGGCATGGAATGACTTTGAAGAGTTACCAAAGTTACTAGGAGTATATAGGAAGTCCGAATATAAGTCTCAAAAAATTTTGGAAAGATTCCGAAAAAAGTTCCTAAAAAACCGAATCCGAGCATCCTGAAAAAGTCAAAAATAAAAAAAATAAAGGAAGAGATAAACATGAAAAAAGTAACTAATGGATGAATGACATGTAACACTTTGGATAAGCATGAGGACACTTGGCATGAATCTAATGGATGACATTTTTGTAGTTTAATAAAGTTTTAAGGGCAAAATGGACTTTTAGATGATAATATATATAGTTGAAACATGAAATGAAATTGGAGAGGTGTGTATGTTAGCTAAAAGAGAAGAGAAAGTGAAACAAAAGGGAGATAGAGCCGTGAAAAAGGTGAGGCCGAGAGAAAGCCGAGAGGAAAGAAGAGAATTCAACCCTGAGGAAGAAAGAGGAAGAAGGAGAAGAGGAAGGAGAGATGATCTAGCATTCCTAACCTCTCAAACCCATCAAGATTCCATAAGAAAAGTAAAGGTATGTTGAGTTAAAATTGTGAATTAGTTTGATGAGTTTTTGGGAATTGTTAATTAAATGGATTTTTTATGAAATTTATAGGTTGATCAGAGTTAGATTATCTCCAAATTGAGCTTAGAAGATAAAGGAAGTATCAAGGAGCCATAGTTCAAGGGAACTAGAAGGTATGAGTTAGGGTTTGAAAACTAAAGTTGATGTAAATTTGATTTATTTTGAGTATAATGTTTTATTTGATGTTTGGATGATTAATGGATGCATTTGGATGTGATTTTGAGTTAGAAATGAAGAGGATGAATTGATTTGGTCATTATTAGTATGTGTGTAAATTAGAAAAAAAAAATGTGTATTTGAATGGATTTTAGTATTTTAATTGATTTTGGGTATTGAATGAATTTTGGAATGTTTTGAGTGTGATTGATATTGTGGAAACTGAAAAATGATAGTTGATGGGTGTATGTTAGTGTTTGGCCAAGGGGGTTTGTGTTGGTGATTTTGTAGCTTTTCGATGTTTGATGAATTTGTATGAAAATTTAAGTGAATCTGAGTTGGTTTGTGTAAAGAAATCGAAAAATAAAGGATTGGAAAGTTTGTTGATAAATTTGGTTAGTGTAGGAATTTTTATATGTTAAATTGAATTTAGATGGATTTTAATGTTTAGAGGATTTTATGTGTGATATTATATTAGTTTGAAGTGATTTTGGATTGAAAATATAAGTCAATAATTAACTGAGCAATTATATTAGTGTAGGAATCAATTAGGCTATCATTATGTTTGTATTGATTTTTAGTGCTTGAACAAGTTGTTTGATATTTCGGAAATGAAATTAGAGTGATTGGAATTAAAAGATTGAAAGAAAATTGAAAATGGGAAGTTTAGGTATAAAGTTGGGTTAAGATTGAAAATTAGCGTAAATGTGTTGTTTCGACCCATTGGAAGTGTTTAAATGATGTTTAGGATGTATTTGAGTGTTTTGGCACAAAAGAAAGTAAAAGAAATGGATGCAAGATGATTGGTTGGAAATATGATTAAGTTGTAAAATTATTGGGTATATATATATATATTAAATTGGAATTAAGTGATTAAATGGTATCCTATGTGTTAAATTATGTTGAGTTTGAGAATCTAATGTCTTAAAATAATGAATTTGATTTTGACAATGATAAACGCTTCCTTGAAACCCTAGGTATAGGTTGGGAGCAAGGTGATTGAAAGAAGAATAAGGAGAAGATAAGAGTTCAAATTGAAGGTGTGGATAAGCTGAAATTATTACCCAAAAAGGTTGGTGTACACTCTCTTTGAAAATCTAATTTTATTAGTAAAGTTTAGTATTTATGAGTTTTTGAATTTCAATGAATTTGATTAAATTGATATAATAAGTATTTGAATGTTGGTTTTATGTTATGTGGGCATGTTAAAAAAAAAAAATGTTTGGAATAGAAAATAAATTGAAAACGAAAATTTTGAAAATAAAGGATTTCCATCGAATATACCCAAGAAAGAAACCTAGGGATATTTTTATCATTTTAAACATATTTAAGTATTAATTCAATGATGTTCGAAAGATTTATATGATAAATTGAGGTATGAAAATGAAAGTTTTCAAAAATCAAACGTTTATACTTATTTCATGTTAGTTTGTTATCCAATGGTAGTTTTATCATTTCGCGTTAAATTATATGTTGATTTCTTGATGTTTGAATGAAATATATATTAAATTTATGATTTGAAAGAAAAAGCTTACAAATTTTATCCCTCGACCGAATATGTATAAGAAAAGGAAAAGAATGGTGTTGTTATAGGTTGATGCTAAAACGAGGGGTAAAATGGTCATTGGAATTGGTAAAGAGTGATGCTTTGAACAATTTCGAAAAAATAGATAAAAATATGTGATTAAAAATTTACATAATTAAAAAAAAAAAATTGTTTGATTCGATAATTTTGTAAATTATTGAAAAAGTATTAAGAGTCCGACTAAACCTGAACATTGGTAGGTGAGAACTGGTAGTTGACTAGCCAATAGAGTGATATTAGCAGTACTGCGCCGTTAGACCGATACACAGTGTTCGACAGATAGATTATGAGAGGCACTGAGTGTCAGGTCCTGAAATCGAAACCGATTGTGTTATGCAATAGTGAAATGCGATCCGACGGGTAGCCACTAAGTGGTCGATACCGTGGACGTCGTTTATTCTGGTGGGTAGCCACCGTGTGACTAATACCAGGAAACCCGAATCCAGTCCATGGCATCGTATTAGTATTTATGCAGGGCGCTGAAAATCTTTTAAATAAAATAGTGTTATTATATTTAAAAACTATTAAACGAAATCGTGTTATTATGTCTGAAAAGTATTAAATGAAACTATTTTATTAAATGATTCTTGATGCATTTGATATGTGAAATTGTGAGCAAAGAGCTTTTGATGAAATTTGTTATAAAACTTTTAAACAAAAATCAGATTAGTATGTTTAACAACAATTTTTTTAAAATTGTAATTTGAGTTCTTTGCCATTTATTTGTAAAAAATATTGAAAAATTATGGAAATATTAATGTACGACTAGTAATTTTGAGAAATATTAATATATGTTAAAAATTGTGTGGAAATAAATAGAAAGAAATTATTTTATGTATTTTGAAATGCGTAGTTGTCAATAAATTGAGTTACTTGGTGAATTTTTGGATATAAAGTTTAAAAATGGTCATTAAAAGTGATTTTTAAATTTCATTAGTTATTTATTTGTTATTTTATTATATTATGAAATTGGAAAAATGTCGAAAGTGTAAATTTATTTTATTGTGAAATAAATTTTTGTGATCTTTAAATTAAGTATACACCTACTAAGTAGAAATACTTAACTCATTGATTTTACTGCGCGTAGGTTGAAAATTGGGCATTGTAGATAGAGTCAGATGAGAAGATAGCTGTTGTGCTTCCTACGAGTCACAATCCTTCCGTGTTTGATAGTTATTCTTTTGGTATTGTATAGTGGTGTTAATGTATACGAGGATGCATGTACATATATATTGAGTCGTGTGAATTTATAAACGATAATATATATCCATCGTAGAAAAAGTTTTTGGTTTGTAAAGTGATTTATAAATAAATAGTTAACAATCCTTTAATTAGTGTTTTATTTAATTAAACTAATTTTTATTAATTGCTTTGTTATAAATGTTTACGTAATGAAGTGATTTTGGAGTCAAACTGAGAGTCAGAAACAGAAGTTGAGAAAGCGAATGTATTTTAGAAGTGTTTTCGTTTTTTTTGTAGGTTTTTAAAAATTTGGGTTTTCAAAAAAACAAAATAAATCCTATCAGATTTTCATTTAAAACATTTTTATTAAATTAAACTGAACGTTTTAAATGAAAATTTTTAATAACGAAAATTGAATAAACAAAATAAACGTTTCAAAATGATTTTAATAGATGAATAAATCGATTTAGATAATATCTTTTGACTTGGTTTCAATTCTAATGGGAATCGGTTGAAGGGTATTATAAGCTACCTAGTTTTGTAAGAAAGAGGGGCCTATCAAGTATATATTCGACATCTGTCATTTGTTTACGTTATACGTGATAAGACGTGTCACGTATCAATCTCAAGTATTAAATACTATAATTTGGTACTTTTTAATTTGTTTAAACTTTTGGATTTGGTGATAACTAACAAATAGTATAAAGGTTTTTGTATATTATTATTGCAAATGTTATAGGGATATTTAGGTTTTGCCTCTTTTCATATTATTTCCTACATTTCAATCCACAAATTGATTTTTTTTTTTGGAGATTTGGGAAAATATTTATTTAATTAATTATCTTTTATAAGAAATTCAGATTTTGTTTTTGGATTGGATTGGATTGTATCAACTAATCATCTAAATTTAAATTTAAGACTTTCAAATTTCAATATCCATCTATCTATTTGCTGTCAATCTAAAGATCATAACTTACTATAATTCCTATATTTTTTCTACTACTAAATTGGAGGTAAATAGATATTGAAGTCATAATATGAAAATTAAAACTTTAAGTCGATTCAGCAGTTCGATGTTTTTATAATTGCCATTTCACTATTATTTCGTTTGTAAAGGTTAATATAAATTTACGTGAATAAAACAAGAATAATTTTGCAAAGAGAGCGGGCTGCTATTCAAATTCAAATTAATATAATTCACACGAATCCTCTTCAAAATCCTCACGAATCCTCTTCATTTATTTCACGCATGAAAATATGCCAACCATTATAATAATTGTGGTATGGAAGAGTTTGAAGCAAATAATTAAAGATATGTGGACAATATTGTCTCTCTACTTGTCTATTCAAGTAGATAATATCGCCTCTCTTCCATGATTGTGGCATGCAAGAATTATTGAACAAGAATTTTCCACCGCAAAATTTCAATCAAAATCAAGTTATATAATTAAATTTGGTTGTGTCTATCGTCGTATATTAGACTACATACAGTCAGCAGTCTTATAAGAAAGAAGGTGTCATTGTTATAATGCTATACCTGTTACTTTTTATGTGTGTATGAGAAGCAGAATACACATTGATAGATAATCTTATATCTAGACGATTATGTATTGGGTTGTGACATCTATTGCCACACATATAGGTTTTGTGTTTTCGATGTAAAATTCATTCTAACTTCATTTGATTCATACATGCAACTCTCTAATAGTTTTAGTGCTTGTTACCTAAAACTTACAAACAGTAGTTAAAACTTTTATTTGAACACAAATTTTAAAAAAAATAAATAAATAAAAGCAAACTTCTTTCCTGTTAAAGAGATCTGGGATACAACTATACAAGAAATACTTCAATGAAATGGGCATTATCATGTCTTGTTATCTAAAATGTACAAATAGTAATTAAAACTTTTATTTGAACACAAATTTTAATAGAAAATTAAAAGCAAACTTCTTTCCTATCAAAGAGGCCTAGGATACAAGAAACACTTCCAAGAAATGGGCATTACCATGTCTTCTACACACACATACACATACACATACATACATACATACATACATACCTTCATAAAAAAGGAAAAATTTTCTATAACCCGTTATATTTATACACACTTTTTTATATTACAAATGGTAGGACATCATTATTAGACTATATGAATATTCTCTATCATTATACCACATTGACGATAAGTATGTTCAGCTTTTGGACTATTATTAGAATGTGTGAATATTCTTCTAAATCATGAAAGTGTATGCACCTTTTTTTTCAAAAAGAAAAATTACCAGTTCATAAGATATTTTTAAATGACTTATTACATAAGTCCTATTAAACTCTTTCTGGCGATAACTATAACCAAAAGTACATATGATTTTGAAAACAGAAAAAGACATGTTAACTAAATTTTAGGGATATGAAGCTTCAAAGCACTGTAATCTTTGGCACTTCAACTATAGTGGCTGATGAATTTTAGAACCAGTAAAATCATATATATATTCCAAAATCAGCCAACAGAAATTTTATAAATCCTAAAATCAACACAACTTAACATTAGTAAGGAAATTAATAAATTTATTCTGAACTTTTTAAGGAAATAATGAGAACAATAAAATATATTCATGAAAAATATTTGAAAGTTTTGTACCACAAAAAATAATGATATTATGTTTCACCCCTTTTTCAAAACCTTGGTACTTAAAAAAGTTAGAAAAAATAGCTTAGTGCACAGAAAATTTCAATTTTTTTAAAAGTATTTTTCATAATTTTAATCATATGTTGAAACAATCCCATTAAAATCCATTAAAGCATTTTCACTTTTATGGGAAACTAATATAATGTTTAAATCATCCACTTTTTCTATGAAATCTAATGAATTTTGATAAGAGAATATGTTTTCATGGATTATAAAAAAATTACATGTCACATAGAATAAATATACATTGAATTAAAATAAATTTATTCAAAACAATTATCACTTATCAATGTAAAGTTAAGGTAACGAAAAAAAAATTATCAATATAACTATCAATTTTCATATAGTCTGTTAGATATTCATCTTAGTAAATCAATAACTATTAAATTCTAATTTTTAAATCTAATTAAAAATCTAAAAATTGAAACATTACATATAAATATATGAAAGCTTTGTAAAATAATTTTTAATTTAATTGTTTATCAAATTATATTTATATCACATAGAAAGCAAATTTCTTAACATTGATGATATGACCCTTTTTTTTTAAATATAATTTATGAGAGCATTGGATACTCTAAGATTTTTGTACAAAGATTAAGAAAAATGAGATGCATTCTAGGAAAAAAATTAAAACGTTTAGAGTGAAATAATCTTTTTTGATCTAAAAGTTTCTTTATTCCCCTATTTGTTTAATTGTTTAACTTAAGAAATTAGTAAAAATAATTCCAAACCTGAAAAGGTAAAAAAAAAAAAAAAAAATCACAATTATATTTCACTTTTTCTTAACATTCATATAAAAAATCGCATCATGAAAATGCAAAAGATGTGAATATAAGAAGGTTTGCATTAGAATTCATATATATATAGATATATATGTATGTATATGTATGTATGTATATATATAGAGAGACCAATCTTTTATTTAGAATAGTTGATTCTCCAAAGAAAAATAATTCTCACAATTTCAACCATATGATGATGAGATTCACTACCAAAAACAATTATTATTTTTTTTTTCCTGGTATGTGTACTTGTTACTAATTAACTACAGTGCTATTCTATCAATTGATCAGGGCTTTTATTTGATTTTTTGTTAATTAAAACTTGTGTTCTTTCATTTATTTTATAAATTTTAATTAAGTAGAATGGGAGACTTATTGATGTTTCAAGATTGTAACACTGATAGAAAGGAGAGAGAAGTTTATGGAAAATTATATATACGAGAGAGGATGAAAAAAATCAATGAAGATAATAATTGTATTGATAGGTTAATTCTTATCAGGTGTGTATTTTAAATCTTAACCATTCAAACTAGGGGCAGAATCAGCAGTCACATTAAACGCTACCAACGAAATATATTTTTCATAATTATATTTTATTTTCTTAATATTCACCTAAAAATCTCATCTTAAACTTGGAGGTAATGTAGATATAAAAAAATATTTATGATTAGTGTATCATAATTTTTAAGTTGTTAGGACAATAAATTAAATTCATGCATTATATTATTTCTTCTGAAATTTTTTTTCTTTTTATTCAATTTAAATGTAAAATATAAATTTAATTGATGATTCCAATAACTTAAAAAGTGAAAACCAAATAAAATGTTGATGAAATTCTTTGAAAGATGGTGTCCTAATTTTAAGTTGTTAGGGACTTTGATGTATGACTAGCTAACTACAGATGTCCTGATGCTTAATAATGATATTCCTTTATCCGAAAGAAGACACTTGCAGTCCCACAATTAATAATTATGAAGAGAGACTAAATCAATCTTTCAATTTATTATTGTCTACTAGTGCTGCTGGTCCCTTGCACTGTGACTCTAGCCAAGATTCCTCGGCCACACACATCAAAATCAAGATTGATGAGGAGCCATACGAGAGTGCTACGTTACTTTGTTTGATAGTAATATTATTTTTATTTTATTTTCATTTTAATGTAAATCACAAGTAAGAAATTATTATACTTTTGATTTTATCTGAGAAACCTATATGTTATCACTGATTGAACATCAAGTGTCGATCGAAAAGGATAATTCAATTTGTTTGTATATGAACATTTTTTACAAAAATTACAAATAAAAACGAATGGTTTGCATATATACAAAACTTTCTTTTTCGACTTAAACTCTTTATGCCAAAACTGGATGTTAGTATAAAAATGAACCTGAGGCATAGGTAGTTTTGCTGAATTTCATCTCTCTCTCCTATCATATAAAAACAAAAACAAAAACAAACAATTAAGTTTTAATAAAACAGACCTATAATTTTTAAATTGTTGAAATCTTAAAACCTTTTGACTAAATTTAAGAAGAAAATCATTCAAGCTAATCTAAAAGTGAATCATATATATAGAATTCACTTTCAGATTATATGTGTGTATATATTCTAGAGTGATCAAATAAATCATATTGAATATTCACTTAGTGTGGTCAAAAGAAAATTTTAAGTTTTACGTCAGTAAAAATCAAATGTGCTAACATATCAAAATTAAGTTATTAAACCCAAACTTAAATATCTACTATGAAGATACTAAAAACTTTTTCTTTTTAGGTTGTGTAAAGTATTATATTATAAGTTTTTACAAGAATATTGATATTTATAACTATCATAAATAAAAATTCAAAAATATATAAAAGTAAACATAAATTTATGATTAAACAGAATAGTGTGCTATAACATGTATGACGTAAATTTTATATAGCATAAGTCTTTAAAGTCAAGTATGTTTATAAAATTAAATTATTAAAAGAACAAGTTTAAATTGTTCTTGGATAAGGGCTTCCTTTCGGTCTCTCCTCTTCATGATATACAAAATTTGCTATTGTAAATTTGGTAGAACAAAAACGTCTTCATAATGTTTCAAAAAAAAAAAAAAAAGAAAAAGAAAAACTTCTTCATAATGTTTTAAAGTGCCTTGGTGTGGTGACACTAACCCATCTATTTAACATTTTAATACATGAATGGGGCAAGTTTGAGCGCTAACCATGGAAAGTTAGTGGCAATTTTTCCACTAATAATATAAGTCAACTTCTCTCGCTTTTAGGAGCATTTAACTAAATTGCGCGATAAAATCTTATTCCAGTTAGATCTCGATAGTTATTTAACTTATATAGTGTCAGAGGTTCAAAAAGAAAAATTAAAAACCTTCTTCATAACAAATAATCAGTTGTATCATTCAACTCAAGAATTCAAAATTTCTTAATCGGCTGTT
Source organism: Dimocarpus longan (assembly GCA_022984855.1). NCBI lineage: Eukaryota > Viridiplantae > Streptophyta > Magnoliopsida > Sapindales > Sapindaceae > Dimocarpus > Dimocarpus longan. The sequence goes on from CM041013.1 coordinate 26,520,761, forward strand.
TTCTTTTACTTTTGTTTTAAATTATAAAAAAATAAAAAAATAAAAATACCTTGAAACTTTCTAATCGTAAATCAAGACGTCTAAGTTCGTTATTGTCACCTGATGCATGGCAGGTCATCACGAAATTCAATTTTTTACTTTCTTTTTTATAAAATAATAATAATAAGCTTGTATCTCTTTATGTACCCCTTAATTTGGCTAATTTGGATGCCTACGAGGCTATCACGTGCACAAACAATCTAGTGTTCGACCAGTTAATTTCGCATTAGCGGTCTTTGGGGTTCACTTTTCCATCTTCGTATATCAACCTTAAACTTTAAATATTATATTTAGATCTTTTTTTATTGATTTAAATTTTTGAGTCTAATGATAACTAACATAACATTAGAACTTGAAGATTCTTAATTCAAACCTTTTCTCATCTCTTCATCTCTAATTCTTATAATACATGTTATAACAGTAAGGGATATTTAACATGTGACCGATATCTGTCATCTATCACGTTATATGTGAGGGGCATATCACATATCAACCTAAAGTCTTAAACACTATAGTTAGATAATTTTTTATCAGCTTAAACTTTTGGATCTGATAATGACTAACACTATCAATAAAAAATCAATCAAACAAAATCCTATTTTAACTGCTTCACATATATTTTCTAATACACACATATATATATAAATGTATAATAACTAAAACTATTTCATGCTTAATTTTTAAGAATATCACATATTTAATACTTTAAATTTTATTAACAGCTAAACTAAAGTTTGAATAAAATATCCCTGCACTTTCGTGTAAGACTTATTAATTTTTTCATACTTTTCTCTCTCTTACTTTTTTTTTTCAGATTTTCAAATCAGTTTTCTTTTCATTTTTTTTTTTTTTTACTTAAACTTTTAATTTAAACAACCTTACAAATTCAAACATAAAATTAATTTAAAAAAATCACTTTTAAAAACATTTACGAGATCAAACAACAACCAAAAAAAAAGAGAAAATGGTTTTTTATCCAATTAAGGCATTTTCTCAATGCAGTCGCCTTGGCCTTAATAAAACTTAAACTATTAAATCAGCGTTGGAGTCAAAAAATACCTCATATTATTTTCACATAATTATAATATTAATTCCACATATAGACTATTCTTGAAGACAGTCTACCGCTCTTGCTATTTTTTGTCCTATATATAACCCTAATAGTTACTCCGATATCTCATGTTCTTAACACACTCCCCATCTTCACCAGAAGCAAAAGAAAAAAGAAAAGTCTTAAAAGGTTTCTAACCGTCGATAAAGGGGTTTCTCTGAATGTTTTTCAATAAATGGCTTCTTCTTGTTTGTCATTCTCAACTTTGGTTAATGTTGGACTAGTGTTTATCTTTGCGTTGTTGACGGGGGGTTGTTCTGCTTGTGACCTCTCGACTAATTTTTATTCGAAAAGTTGTCCAAAGATTTTCAGTACAGTGAAGCCTATTGTTCTATCGGCTGTGGCTAAAGAGCGTCGCATGGGTGCTTCTCTCCTTCGTTTACACTTCCATGACTGTTTTGTCCATGTAATTCATCTATGTCTCTCTACATTAACAAGTAATTGTTACACAGTAGCTCTTCAAAATGGATTTTACCAACAAAAAACAAAATCATACTGAGTAGAATTCGAATATATATATATATATATCATGCACATATCCACATTTTAATTTCATTCTGATCACAAATATTAGTTGTCGAATTTGATTACCTTACCTAACCACTAACCTTAGCTCGTAATTGGAGTCTTTAGATTAATTGTAAAGGTAATTATTGAAGTCAATCCAATGACTCCGATTGAGGGGTAAGATTAGTGGTTGGGTAATATAGTTAAACCCTTCCGTTGTCAATACTAAATATGCAATTTTTTTTAGTAAATTTTCATCTCAAACAGTTATTTATATTCATTAATTTAATTCATTAAAAGATAAAAGCATGCATGGTAAGAATATATAGACCTATTCAAACATGTTCTGCATTTCTTTGTAAGGAAAGAAATTTTTTCACACTTCTTACTTTTAGAACTTTTCTACAAATGCGAAATAAGAATCATACAATTCCAGCTTAGATTAGTTATTCAACTTATTTTAGAACCACCTCAGTTCAACAATTTGAACATAAAACGTTGTCAAACAAAATAAATATTTTTGCCATCAAACTATATTAGATGTTATCAACCTAATGTTAATGACCAAGTTTTTAGGTTTGGATTATTTCATCATTAAATTTACAAAATAAATTATTTGTATTGTTAGCATTATTACAAATTTATAATACCACCACTTATGAGTTGATCAATTACAATTAAGATTTATTTATATATATATATATATCACTTTTACGGTCAATGAATTCTAAATTTAAATTATTATGACCAAGTATCTTAATAATTCATTAGATCATCTCTCCAAAAAAATTATTCACTTCCATTCAATACGAATATAATGAATGGCTTGGTCCTAAAATTTTAAAAATTAGAACGATTGATCATAGGAGTTTTCTCTATATATATAAATATTACTTTGGGATAATAGAATGGATATTATAGTTAGTAAAATATTCTTATATATATACATATTTATTACTTTGTGTTTGTTACAGGGCTGCGATGCGTCAGTACTCCTGGATGACACATCTTCTTTCAGAGGAGAGAAGACTGCTGGTCCAAATAACAATTCGGTGAGAGGATTTCACGTTATTGATAAAATCAAATCCAAGGTTGAAAAATTTTGTCCTGGAGTTGTTTCCTGTGCTGATATTGTAGCAATTGCCGCTCGTGACTCTGTTGTAATTGTATGTTTCTTTTCATTGTCTTCATTGGAAGTGAATTAAAAAATAAAAAAATAAAAATAAATAAAAAACCTATAGGTAAAATGCTTTTTCCTGGAGCGCTTTCAAACGTTATATATAAAAAAAAATTTCTAGAAAAAATAAACACTCAGGAGTGTATTTTATCCCAAAAACATTTTTTTTTTGTAACAGTGAAAATCCAAATCAATCTAACTTTTGAAACTACAGTTACTGTTTTTTATAAAAATATAATATCAAAGTAGAACATGTGTTTTAAAGCTTTTTTTATTTTTTTTTAGACATAAAGCTTTTTTAATATTTAAAAGCCTTTTTAATTTTGAAATTTGAGACATATTACAATAATATTTAAAATCCTTATCAAGAATGATTAAATTTTACAAAAATTGAGGTGGCTCATTACTAAATTTCTCATATCTATACACCTTGAGTCTCATTTAATCTTTTATATTCACCTCTCCTATATTCTAATTTATACTTTAAAGAAATGACCTAAATTATTTTTATTATTCAAAACATATTTAAAATTGTATCTATCATTAATTAAATTGTCAACTTTTTTTTTTTTTTTTTTTCAGAATAGCACCTTAGTTAGATCTTCATCTAAATATTACAAAATATGTTGAATAACAATTTTAAATATTCTATCTCAAATAAAACGATTTTAAATACTTAAAAGCGATTTTGACGGTACCAAAATTAACCATTGTGAACTTAAGTACAACAACAAAATACCTTATCAATTAAATTAATTAATAATCTCCAAATTTTAAATTTATTGAAACCTTAATTAGTTTATTTTAAAATAGTGCTCGAATTAAACAAATGGAATTATTGTTATAAATATTTAAGCATGATTCATGGTCAGCTTGGAGGGCCAAGTTGGGATGTTAAGCTTGGGAGAAGGGATTCAAAAACAGCTAGCTTTGCAGCTGCCAATAATAACCTTCCTTCTCCAACTTCTACACTCAAAAATCTCATCAACAGATTCAAAGCTAAAGGCCTCTCTGTCAAGGACATGGTTGCATTATCTGGTACATATATACGGCTCTCCCTTATAACTTTAGTTATCTTTTAACGTTTATGTTGTTTATTTTTAATTAGTTATATGCCATTGAGTGGACAAATACAAAATAACTATTAAAAAATAATATTTTTGTTTCAGAGGAAATATATTATAATTTACATCCAATGAGTGTTCTAAATATTGTCATGGTAATAAAATTTGTCACATGTTCCAACCATTGCAAAATTCCTTTTGTCGCAGATTCTTTGCTGCAAATGACATAAATCTACAAAAATATTAAAATTTTTAATATTTATCAAAAATTTGTTTCTATTGTAGAAAAAGTTCCGGTAAATGTAATCCTTTTGAGTTTAAAAACTCTTTTCAAAACAATCTCGAACTTTTTTTTTTTAAGTTAAAAAAAAAAATGACAAGTATAAAAATAACACATTAAATTAATAACTTAATATTTATGTCGTTTTTCAAAAAATGTAACAATTAAGTACTAAATCATGTGTAAAAATATCAAAATATCCTTACAATAAATGTAACAATTGAGTCATTTTAAAAAAAAAAAAATAGCATTCTCACCAATTTTATTGAGGGTATTTATATTAAAAAAAAAAAGAAAGATTTGGGACTCAATTGTTAACTTTATTAAAATAGGACAAAATTTTCAATCAAATATTTAAAAGTATTATCTAGTGACATTTTAAAAAAAAAATTAAAATAATAATTTTTTTTTTTAAATAACCAGTTTATAGTAGTATTTTTTTTTTCTAAAAATATATACATTGAATTATGTAGGATCACATACTATTGGACACGCAAGGTGCACAAGTTTCGCAGACAGAATATACAATGACACCAACATTCAGAATTCATTTGCCAAGAAAAGACAAGCAAGCTGTCCAAGGAATTTAAAAGACAACAATTTGGCCCCATTAGATGTTCAAACTCCAAATGCTTTTGATAACAAATACTACAAGAACCTATTGGAAAAAAAGGGTCTCCTCCACTCTGATCAAGTCCTCTTCAATGGTCATTCCACTGATTCTTTGGTTAGGCATTATAGTAAGAAACGCGAGAGCTTCAATTCCGATTTTGCTGCGGCCATGATCAAGATGGGAGATATCAGTCCTCTCACTGGATCCAGAGGGGAGATCAGGAAGCATTGTAGGAAGCCAAATTGATTGATAGATATGGTACTTTATGGTTAAAATTGGAAAGCAAATTTATATCTTTTGCTTTTGGCCAACAAAAGGATGGTTTGCTAGGTGGTTTATTATTAAAAAGTTTTAGTTGTCCAAAGTGATTCTTTAATTTTTTTTTTTTTTTTATTTTTCATTTTTATATAAAGAAGTGCGCTATAAGTGTTTGCAACGAATAAAAGAATGACCAAAATCCCCTCTTATCATGATGTAAAACAATTAATGATAGTACATTTCACTTAAGACTAAATAAATAAATTCAAATAATTGGTTACGAATGTCATTAGATATAGGGTGGTTCTATTGCCACCAAAAAATTCTTGGCATGCTCATATTTTAACAAAAAAATTACTAAAAAATTCTTGGCATGCTCATATTTTAACAAAAAAATTTACTACTAAAATAACCATACATACAATTACTTAGAAAGGACACACCTATATAATTAACAAACTAATTAAATGTATTTTTTTGAAATCTACACCCAACTCATTATCAACCCTAGTAATTTATACAAAATCAAAATTAATACCACAACAAAAGAATTTAATTTTCACTTGTAATCAATGAATGAATAAAAATTGACAAGATGAATTTTAAATGCATATAAATAATTTTGTTCTAACTTTTACTGTTGTTTTCTTATTGAACAAATATCAAATATGTAAAAATGAAAAGTGGTCAATTTTTTTTTTTTTTTTAAAAAGTGTAGTAACATAATTTGGATAATATATGTTTCTTAGATTAAAAAAAAAAATCAATTTTAATTTGGGCTTTGTTTCATAAATTGCTTTGAAATAGAATAGACATGAGCCTCCAAATTAGAATAAAAAAACATGAGCACAAATTGAATTCTTGAACGGTGAAAATTGAAAAAATCGATATGATTTGCTTAAAATTTTTATTCTTTTATGTTAGGTTATTATTATTTTTTTTTTTATAAGTTGCTAACATGTAACGATATTTTTGGTATTTTCATAGTGTAGAAAAGCAAAAAAATAATTTTATATTTTTTAATATAGGTGAAAAAATTAACTGGCTATGACAAGAACTTTTATTAGCTTTGTTTGATTTCAAATAAGTTTTGGGTTAAAAACGAATTTTACATTTGAATTTTGGTTTCTCTTGATACTTTCCCAAATGAAAATAATATTTTATCTTTTAATAGATAAACCAGGTGTTTGCCGCCTCCGCAAATCACAATGGCCCTTTTTAACAGATTTGTGAGAAGAGGTCATGGCATGAAATTAGAAATACTTACATTGACAAAGAAATCATGGAAGTGGAGGTGAAGCGATGAGCTACCATGCGAGTCTCATTCATGATAGCCTTTTGAACAATAGTTCTTACAGTTGGCAATGCCTGAGGGCTGAGGACACACATTGTCATTGAAATTTGCAGTCAGTTCGGCTGTGTTGATATAGGGATCAAGAAAGCGGCAACTGCCAGAAAACAGACTAAGAACAAGAGCCATGATCGATTATATTAATATGAACAACTTAGGACTTCTATGTTTAATTGCAAGGAAACATGCATGGTTTTTTATAGGCTTGAAAGAGCACCGTTTGGGCACCTGTCTCTATCAGCTATTTATATTTTTAAGGAGAGAACACTATGAGCTGCATTTAATTAAATAGACTTAGTCTACTCAGAAACAATTGGTGCGATCACTTCTGTTGACTTCTTACCAATATTTTATATGTAATTTGCTATCTATTAATCAGAATGCTCCCATAACATACTCAGAAATCAGAACATACGTACAAGGGCTATGTACAAGTAGAATCTCTTAGTAAAACTACTAAGAGGGACATGTTCAATGAGTATCCAAAAAATAAATCGTGCAAATTAGCCTTCAATCAAATAATAGTATATAATATAAATATATAATACATGGTATTAAAGCTAGTTCAAGTAATTGATGGTGAAAGCTGGTAGGGAGACCGCAAAAAGAGATGGTAACATTTCAAGTCACCATTGAATACCTAACTTATTACTGAGTTCGGATTTTCTTAACTACGTAAACATGTTATAATTGGCCTAGCTATTGCAATTTGTAATACATATATGCATACAGTATATTTATACTAATTACTTGAAGTATATTGATTGTTATTGACATATCACAAATGATTAATTTAATTGATAGTTAAAGATTCCAAATGTGCTTAAACGTAGAAATAATAAACAACAAAAAGAAAATCAAATATGTTGAAATCCACAATATGTGTATATTTTTCCAACAAGAATAACTATCAAAATTCCACATCAATGAATGTAATTGGTTTTCAATAGATAATGCGCTGCACGATCGACAATATGATAGTATAATAAGCTACATAAAATATGTACCTCGTACTATGGATTTAGTTGAAAACGAATGTCGAGACATGATAAGCCATAGACAGCACCTTGGGAGTATGGAGCTACCTAGCTAGGTGCCCTACATATGATGTGGTAAGCTCACTGTTGCCCACTACTTTCTGAGGTAGTGGGTTCCACACTTATCTCTCATAATTTGTGAGTTATTTCTTTCATGTGTGGGTTGCTCTCTAACTTGATGTGAGTTGTTTTATTTCGTTTATTGGGAGTTGCTCGTTATCAGAGTTTTATTCCGATTAGTTCCCAAGTGTCCCGTATGCTAGAGCTAGTACTCCAAAAATAAAAGAAAAAAAATCCAGAGAATCTTCCTTGCTGTGGGATGCACATACGGCTCCGTTAAAATCGTGTGTCATGTGATAAAATTGCAACAAAAAATTGTCAGACGCATCTTTCTACATAGTATTCATTATGTATCTCTACACTCCTTGTGTAATTTCTATATTTCTATCTTATTCAAACGTTAAAAACTAAATAATTATTAATAATTATTTAGAAAATAAATTATTTTATCTAATCTTGGGACAAAATTCTTTTTTCCAATTTTGTGAAGCAAATTATAAGCATGTAAAGTAAATAAAGAAACAATAATAAGGTTCTAGCTAATTAAAGTGAAAGATCGAGATATTATACACTCATATTTAATTAGAAGTTATATATGATTAAAACATGAAAATTTAAAATTACCTAAATGGACTTAAGGATCACCATTAGCTTTGAAGATCTAGTGGTGGAGATCTACACCTCCAATCTTGATCCCAACTATTGATTTTTTTTTTTTTTATAATTTTATTTTCTCAATATTTAATTTTTTATGTAATTTTATTTTTCTCTATAAGATATCATTTTTAATTTTTTTCTTTTTCTTTTTAAGTTTCAAATTTTTAATTTTATAATAATTAGTTGCAAATAAATCTATTTGTTAATATTGTTTAAAAAATAAAAATATAGTCGCATGTGTTAAATTACTATTAGTTTTAAATTATTTAATTTTTATATTAAACTTTGGGTAACATGTGTTAGATTCTTATATGTTAATGGTTTGGTTTGGATGCAGTCAAACCCAACCCAAGTTAAGATTAACAAATTTTTAACAGTAGTAGAGATAATGAGTGTAAAAGTAAATTCATTGAATAAAAATTGAATATTTATCTAAAATATAGGGATGAAGTTAAAGGTTATTTTTGACACAAATAAAAGTACTTTCTTAAATCAACACCGAACAAGAAAATATATGTATGTATGTATATTCTTAACAAGTAATACACATTACCTCACTAGTCACCCACCCCTGGGTAGCTTTATCTTTGAAAACAATATTTAGAGAAATAGAAGTCCTATTTTTAGGCATCTCATTATAGTTTAGACAACCTTCATCTCCCTTTCTACATTTATGGTGTGATAAGATTTCTTTCCAATATTTATAAAAGTAAATATTTCTTGATTATAAAAGTAGAAAATAAAAGTTCTTTTTTTTATGCATATCATTGTAGTTTAGATAATCTTCAACTCCCTTTCTATATTTATGGTGTGATAAGATTAATTTCTACCCAATATTTATAAAAGTTGTTATGAATATATGGTCTTATTACCACTTCTATTTTGATAATATTCTTTAACTTATTTATTGCTAGTTTATTATGGAAATGATTATCCCAATATACCTATAAATAGACCTATTATAACCATTGAAATACACATAAATTAAATTTTATTCACTATTTTTTTTTCTCTTATTTCTCTCTTCATCTGTTATTGTAGTTAGTATTCTAAATTCATTGTTTTATTATTTATTTCACAACACGTTATCAACACGAACGATAATACTATTTCAAATAATACACTATAGAATAAGATTTTTTGAATCAAATAGTAGGAAGTATATCATATGAATTAAATCTCCCTTACTAGACTCATGCAATACTTGAATTGTTTTTTTTTTATTATTATTATTATTTTCATACCATCACAACTGAAGGTCAATTTTTTTTTTTTTTTGGTGACATTTGTTAGTTAAATTTATGGCTAAGAACCCATATATATATATATATATATATTTAACATCACATTAAGATTTATGTGAGCTGTGGAATTAATATTAAATTTTATATATATTATTTCTATCATTTTCACAACAACATTAATTATATATTGTTTTATCCTTTTAGCACCTTGAAGATATCGAACTCCACCAAACCTGAATTTACTGTGCTTGACATTATTGAAAAAAATTATCAATCATGGATTCTTAATATTGAGCTAAAGTTACAATAGAAAAAAATTTGGTTGATGTTATTAAAGAGAACAATACAATTACAAAACAAGATAAGACTATGACAATGTTTTTTATTTACCACCATTTACATGAAAGTTTAAAAACTCAATATCTTATGGTGAAAGATTTGTTGACTTTGTGAAAAATTTGAAAGATCGATATAATCATCTAACGATTGTTGTTCTCCTTAGAGTTTGACACAATTGGCACTCACTAAGACTACATGATTATATGTCTATTGCTAGCTATAATATAGCTCTTTTTGACATTACTTCAGAGCTTGATTTATGTGATGAAAAAATAATCGATACAGATTTATTAGAAAAAACTTTCTTTACATTTCATGCCTTGAATGTGCTCCTACAATAGCAATATTAAGAGCATCGGTTTACAAAATATTCTGAACTAATAATATCTTGTTTTTTAGTTGCAGAACAAAATAATAAACTGTTATTGAAAAATCACGAGCAGCACCCAATTGGTTCCTCAACATTGCCAAAAGCAAATGCTAGCTTAAAAAGGGGACCATAGATCATATCAAAGGCATGAATGTTAGTGTGGTCATGAATATGGTTGCAATTCTCGTGACCATGGTAGTAAAAAATCTTTAAGTTAAAAAAATTAGAAAAACATTCCTCATAAGTGGAATGTTATTGAAATCAAACATATTAAAAATGTTGATAATACTTTTCATAGATGCGACATGACTGGACATTGGTCTCACACTCACCATACACCTAAGCATTTAGTTGACTTTAATCAAACATCCATGAAAGGAAAGGAGAACAAAGTGGAGGCAAATTTTGCAGATGATTTTGACCCTATAGACATTACTCACTTTGATGTCTCTGATTTCTTTGAACATTCAGATGGAAAAATTGATTATTTAATTAGTGATGGGCATATCCATATCAATTACAATTTAAAAATTATTTGTCATGTTTTTAGTATTATTTCCATTTTAGGATTTAAGAAAATTTTCCATTCCTTATATTAGGATTATATTTGCATTGATCATTATTATTTAGAAGCAACAAAGTTTATTATTACTTATTTATTTTTCTTCTTTTTATAATAAAAGGAACATGGATGAACAATTCAATTCCAATATGGAAGTTAGGGATATATGTCTTGACAGGACCCGACCCGAATTCTTACTAATGAATCCAGCGATCTTGTCGGACATCCCACGAGACCCGCCTGAAGCCTAACTAATAAGGCCAAAAAGGATATCGTGGAACGAACCCGAAATCTATACTAATTTTCTAAACATGTGCTTTAAAATATTTGCGTAAATCATAAATCATAAATCCAATTCTAAAACATAAATGCATTCATAAAAGTGTCACAATGTTTGTTCATAAGTCTAAATATATGCAAATTACACGATCCCAATCTGAATTACAGACTTAACACAAGAATGTTAAAATGTGTCGTTGGTCGAGACCCACCTATTCTGCACGTGGCACTCTGGTACTTGCACCTAGGGAGATTTTTGACATAAAAACATAATGAGATATAAAGCTCAGTCAGTACATATATGTATATATGTGTATTTAAAATCATTTCTCAACAATAAACATTGTTTCTTAAAAAGCAGTTTGTTTACAAAAGTTTGTTAAAAATGGTTTATTATTTCCAAAAATATTTTCTTTCGAAACTCTGTTTCAAATGGTATGCTAAATATTATAAAAACTCTAATGGCCACCCAAGCAAACTAAAACCACAAAGACGGCTAGACTAGCTCCACTCAATGTGGGAGAGGGGGGGTGAGGGCGTTCACATGGCGCAAAGTCTAGCATCACTCACCGTAACAAAGTTACTAAAACCTCTCGTATACATATGTGGCGGAACTATTATAACTCATTGTGCATCAAGAAATACCTCACAAGTGTAGAAGGTGATTGACAAACTTGACAGACTTGATCCCCCCAATATTAGCTGGACTACACTCCTAACATATGTCGTACACTGTAAGGTATATCGGCCGGGTTTAAAGCTAGAAGGTCACACTATAAAGGCTTGAGTCGTCCACTAGGTTTGAAAACATTTTCTATTTTTCTATTATTGAAAAACCATTTCTTAACCATACTATAAAATAAATAATACAAATAAATAAAGCACTTATTCTTAAGCTAAAATAATATTGTGAGAAATAAATAATGTAAAATGCATACTATTATCAAAATAAGTCATTATTTCCTTTTGTGCTAAAGTACAAATTATTGATGCTTAATAGAGCAATATTTAAATAAATAGTAATAAAGGAAAATATAAAAGTTACTAAATAAAATAAATTAAAAGTATTTAATATAATTTTACACTAACAACTTGCTTCCCAGATTACTTTACTTCTGCCTCCAGCTATCTCCTCCTCTAGCTGCTGCACCTACACTTAAACATAAGAGAGACCTTAATTTAGCTTGCAGGTCGCTTCTGATATAACCCAGCTCTTATACTACACCCAAGCTCGCAAGTTACTTGAATCTATTTTATCTTTTCTATCTTACCTACTACCACGGACTGCTCACTGTCAGTCCAGCTCAAGCTGCTAGCTCCAGCTCACTATCGGCTTTACCACGCGAGCTTATCAGCTCCACTTATCTCACCCATATCTCGTCCTACATAAGCTCCTACTCTCAACTCATCTCGGATTAAGGGTATTTGCTCTCACCGCAAGCTCTCTCAACTCCCCCTTTTCAACGAGCTGTTGCTCTCTTTCTCAACTCACACATAACAACTCTTACCTTTAACTAACTCATCCTAACGAGCCTCTACCTTGGTCCAAATCGGACAGGCGGTAAAATAAGTCGGAATCCTACTCTGGTGACTCCTTGCGAGCTCGTGCTCTAAGTAAGCTTGACTAGCACTGAAGAGGCTAAGGGTATTACCCAGCTTGCATCTCATGAGCTCTCCTCCCTAGCTCGTATACTCAAACATTAACACTACCTCGACTTCAATATATCCTCAACAAAATCAGCGACACCTCACTAGCATTTGCACATCTCAACCTGTAACACAACAAACACATATTCAACAACTTAACATCGGATCTCATTCTAACTCAGGTCGCGATCTCACAGGTCTCACGACCAACTAAACCATTCTAAACCACCACAACACAAATCAACTTACTTTTTAACTATTTCACTTACCAAGCTAGTTTCCTCAATCTTCAACCTTACTTTCTAGCTCATGAGCTACCTCAAATCTCTAGATCTACTACACAGAAATCTTTTCAGTTTCAACTGAAACCAGAGGCTGGTCTTCGACAAATTCTTTAATAAAACAACACCATAACCAATCAACTTTTCTACTAAATTCTTACCAGATCTGGTTCTTAAATATGTCCTCTACCTTCCAATAGCTTGATCTCTTCCAACAACGGTGGAAATCTGCAGCAGCAACTCGTCCTTCGCCTGCCGACGACCTTCTCTATCTATTTCTCTTCTCTCTCTTCACTTCGATTTTCTTTCTCTCACTGACACAAACCTCACATGCCTATTTAAAGGCGTGGGTCAAGCTAGTCCTTCAACCTTGAACTTTCTTAAAATTACGACTTCACCAAGCTTCTAAAGAATTCTCTCAAAATATCTGAAAATTTTCTCTTAAGTCCCTCAATTTCTTATAATTTTATTCTAATACTTTCAAAAATTACAAATGTTAAATTTTTACTATTATATATTTAAAAATATTTTTTATTTATTTCTCCAAAGGGTATTTTGGTATATTTCGTCTTTCCGTACATATGCACAGTAGTATTCTCGGGAGAGGATGTTACATTTTTTCTCTTTTTTTTTTTAAATTTCGTCCACGAAATTACATACTATACTGAAAAATGTGAGGATATCTGTGATACATCTAGTCTTCATTTTCCCAAATTGCCTATTCTACTTCATGATTCCTCCATAATACTTTCACCAAAAGGATAACTTTATTCCGTAGGACTTGCTCTCTGTGATCTAAAATCTTAACCGGTTCCTCTTCATATGTCAAGTTCTTCTTTAGTTCTACTGGTTGATTCTTAAGTATGTAGCCTGAAACGTACTTGCGGAGCATGGAAACATGAAATAAGCTATAAATCTTGCTCAGCTGTGAAATAAGCTCTTACTTGTAGGCTATGGGTCCCACTCTTTACATGACCTCAAATGGCCCAATATAGCGCAGACTCAGCTTACCATACTTTCCAAATCTAAGCACGCCTTTCCAACAGGAAATCTTAAGGAATACTCTATCTCCGACTTCGAACTCTAGATTCCTATGGCAGTTGTCCAAATAGCTTTTCTGTTTATTGCTTGCCACTTTAAGCTTGTCCTTGATAATCTTAATCTTATCCGTAGTAATTTGGATAAGCTCAGGACCTATCAGTTTACTCTCACCTACCTCGTCGCAACATACTAGAGTTCGGCACTTTCTCCCATATAAGGCCTCATAAGGCGCTATGCCAATATTGGACTGGTAATTATTATTATACGCGAACTCCACAAACGATAGCTGGTAGGTGTGTATCCTAACTCCTTCTAAATTCCAAGACACACGCTTTGAGCATATCATCGAGTGTCTGGATTACTCTCTTAGACTGACCATCCGTCTAAGAGTGAAAGACTGTGCTGAAACTCAATTGAGTGCCTGTAACATGCTGTTTCGGTGTCTATAAAATTTATTAAATATTGATTATATATTAAGGGACAATGTAAATAATTACCCGATCAGATCCGGATGAGTAATTGAAGTTCTATAAATTCTCCAGACGGGTCCGGGGATAATTATTTAATCTAATCTCGTAAAATAAATTAGAGCGTCTGAATTTAAATATTTATTCGAAACCTAATGAAGCTTCCGTTTGTGAAATTGGATTTTATTAAATTTTCAAGATTGACCCGAAGCGAATCCGAGCGAAAAGCGAAATCATAAAAATGGAAATTGATGGCATGGGAGAATTAAATAAAATGAGTGGGCCATGAGGGACACATGGCTTGCATGTAAGGAGACATAGACATGTGTCATGAAGGGAAATAAATGAAATGATGAAATGATAAAGTGAAGAGAGATTACTTTCGGCCTCACTCTCTCATCAAAGACAAAACCGAAGTGATCAAAGCAAGTGAAGCAACAAAAGAAATCAGATTTGGTCGTGCAAGTTGAGAGAAAGACTGAAGGCTGCTGTTCGTGGAAAAAGAAAAGAAGTGTGAGCTGACCGTGAAAAGAGAAGTGAGAAAGAGAAGCTGCTGTTTAGTGTTGGAAACAACTAAATCTGAACGTGAACTGGTGCATGCAAAGAAGAAGTGAAGCTCGGGCAGAAGCTAGCTGGTGAACTCGTGAAACCGTGAAAGGAGGTAGAAGTGTAGCTCGTGTGAAGGGCTCTCTGTGAGCTGATCTGAGCTCTGTCCGTGGACTGGTGGGCTGATTCAGGTAAGAACAGCCCCTAACTTCCTCTTCTTTCGATATTTGCCTTAGATGAGAGCCATAAGAGTGTTGAATGTGTGTTTTTGTGAGTGAAGTTGTTGAGATTGCTGTTGTTGTTGGCGTTACTGTCGTTGTTCTAGTTGCTGTTGTTGTTATCATGGCTGTCATTGCTGAGTTGCTGGTGTAAACTTGCTGTCGCCGTGAAGCTGCTGCTGGTGGCATGAAAGTGCTGTCGTAAGCTGTTGTGCAAGCTGGAACCGTGAGCTGTTGCTGCCTTGCTGTCGCCGTGAGCTGCTGGTGGCGTGACGCTGTAATTGTCGACGCTGTTGCGAGCTGTTGAGATGAAGTCATGTCGCTGCTGTCGTCGTCTGCTGTCATTGTAAATAAGTTGCTGTCATTGTGCAAACTACTGTCTTGCTGCTGTCGTTGTCATCGCAATCGTCTGCGAGCTGTTTCGAAACTGAAAATAGTTCAAGTGAAGGTGAGTTGCTACCCCGCTAGTACTGTAATCATGATTTGAATTATGTTTGAACGTTAATGATGTCCATTTAGATTGAAGGAAGCTCGTAGATAAAAGGAGTTATTTGGGACAGCCCTTTGTGCTAGTTTCAAAGCTTTCGAATTGGTTTCGGAAAGGTAAGTCCGAATTTATGGACTTCGTTTGCAATGGAAATAATTATGATTTAGTTGTGGATTAAATGGATGATGACATGATTGGGATATAGGATTTAGAACCTCGTTAGTACGGAGGTTCGTTCGATATTGATTCTACATGTTTGCGAATGGATTTTGATATTTAAAGTGCGTTGCGAAATCTGTATAGGGACTGTTATGTGTTGCTTTCGTTTTGGAATTTGTCGGCATGAAAAATGATTCGCATTGATATGTTTTAGAGTATTGAAGCGTTATTTGAATATCATTATATTGTTTTCAAGTGTTTCGATCGAATTTTTCGTGTTTCGAAAGGCATTAGTTTGTGATTTAGTGTCGAATGAATTGTGATTAAAAATGCCATGATATTAAACGATATTTGAATGTGTTTCAAATGAATATCTATAACAAAAATGACTGAGAGATTTCATGATGGTTTATTAGAGTTAATTCCCATAAATAAAAGACGATGTGAAAATTTATGGGCTGTTTTGGGACATGCAATTCTCATGGAAATTGTGTGCAGTTTTTAGCATGTTTAAGGACTGTTTTTGAATTGTTAAAGGGCTGCTTTCGTGCAGTTAAATAAGTTGTTAAGGTGTGATTATATGAGCTATAAACGTGCTAGACATAAGCTGTCAAAGTGCAGTATAACATGCTGTTTTGAGTTATTTGAATGCTGTTTTCGTACTGATTTTTAGGCTATCATAAGCTATATGAATATGCTGTTTTGAGGTCATTTTCAATACGGAAAAGACAGTCATAAAAGGATATTGTAAGCTGTTTCGAATTGATATCAAACGGAAGTGTTTAAGATACGCTATAGAAAAACATACAGTTATAGTGCAATAAGTTATATTAGAAGCATATGTAAGCAAACTTTTTCTATGATTGTTTTAATGAAAGATCAAAGAGCACCCGAGAAATCGGATTCTCGATCAGAGAATAAAGGTAAAGCGTAAGGGAGTATTCGATTCAAAGATCGAATCCGTTTGAGGTTGGTATACACATTATCTTTAAAGTTTATTTGAAAGTGTTTTCATTGTGAAATGAATTTCTTAAATGAGATTGTTATATATATTTTTTCAATATGATGTATTTACAAACGTATTTGACTATAATTGAAATGAAACGCGAAATTGATTTGCTATAAAAATCTTCATACTAAAATCAAAGTGAAAAATGTGATATAAATGCTATGTTGTGAAAAGCCCTTGTAAACTTAGATATCGATAAATAGAAATTGGTAATTGACATGTCAATAGGAAAATTAGCAGCTGCACCGTTTATTTACATTGATTCGTTATGGATTATGAGAGACACTATGTGTCCGGTCCTGAACGATTTTGTGATTGATATACGACTCGGTGGATAATCACCGAGCGGCTGATGCCGGGGTCGACCATTATTCCGGCAGGTAACCATCGTGTGTCCGATGCCGGAAACCCATATACCAATACATGAGTATCGAATATATGTTTACTAAGGGCACCGAAAAATGTTATAAGAAATGAAATGAAATGTTCAATGTTTTGAAATATGTTGGACTCGAAAAAATTGTAAATTATGTGTTCAAATATGTTTATACAATGTATATATATATATATTTATGAATGTTGAAATTAGAATGCTTTTAATTACGAATGAAGTTATATTTGAAATTGAGAAATTTGATTATGTGTATACCTATTAAGCAATTATGCTTAGCACGTTGATTTACCGCGTGCAGGTTGAATCTTTTGACTCCATCTTCAGACAGAGAAAATAGCTTAACGTGAAGGTTCAGATAGTCACTATCCACTCCATGCCTTTGGTAGATATATAGATATATTGCATATGATCATGCATTTTTGGGATACATGTATATTTGTGTAAATTATTGTTTTTCCACTTAATTATAACAAAGTTCTGTATAAAAGCATATCTATATTTCTTAAAAGCTTACTTTTGGTTATGTATGCATATAAATGTTTATGATATATTTGAGTAATGAAATGTTTTGGAAACAGACGGGAGGTCCGAATGGGAGTTTAGAAATTGATGTTTTAGAAATGTTAGAGTTTCAATTACAGGAAACGGATTTTGGGATTTAAAAAAAAACAGAGGAAACTCTACCGGATTTATGTTTTTTTAAAAAAAAAATTATTAGTAAAGAGTTTTTAGAACGATAATAGTTTTTCAAAAGTAAAAGAAACGGTTTTATCAGGAAAGTAACGTTCTCCATTCCGGATTTTCGATTGTAACGGAAGTCGGGCTGAGGGCGTTACAGTTATTGGTATCAGAGCCGTGGTTTAGGCGATTCTAGACCTAAGCTTTCGATAAATAATTGCATTATACATATACATGCATTACATACTACCAAAGTGAAATGGATGTGACTCTGACCTGGGGATTTATTTCTTCTGTCTTATGTAAGGGGGTAGGATTGAACCCTCCAATGTTAGAACCGCTAAGGGCGGTGGTGAGTCAGAGTAAGGTAATCCAGCTAGTGTGGCTGGAAGTATGTTAGAGGGGTCCGTAGGTCCTCAAAGGGCAAGACCGGCGGCATAGGGTCAACCAAATTTCGTGGAATAGATGGTCGAGTTCTTTAAGTATGTGGCTAGAGCTGCACCTAGGAAGCATTTGCGTGAGGACCAACTTCGCATCCATGTGAGCAATATGGTAAAAAGCATGAGGGTGCGAAGCACATCTGGCTCATGTAGTTGATTCTCATCAGACTGGATCTCAACTTCATGATATACCCTCAGTGTGTGATTTTCCAGATGTGTTTCCAGATGAATTACCAGGCTTGCTTTCGGAAAGGGAAGTTAAGTTGTCATTGATATTATGCCAGACACTACGTCAGTGTCGATGGCCCCGTTCAGAATGGCACCTGCTGAATTAAAGGAATTAAAGATTCAGTTTCAAGAGTTGCTTGACAAGGGATTTAGTCGACCGAGCGTGTCCCCATGGGGAGCACCTGTGCTTTTTGTTAAGAAGAAAGATGGGTCCTTGAGTCTATTTACAGTTGAATAAGCTTACAGTCAAGAATAAGTATCCTTTACCTCGGATTGATGATTTATTTGATCAGTTGCGAGGAGCAAATGTCTTCTCCAAGATTGATCTTCAATCTGGTTATCATCAATTGCGAGTAAAGAAGTTGGACATTCCTAAAACTGCATTTAGGACCAGATATAGACATTATGAATTTGTGGTGATGCCATTTGGACTAACGAATGCGCCTGTAACTTTTATGGATTTAATGAATCGTATTTTCTGTCCGTATCTAGATCAGTTTGTTATGGTATTTATTGATGATATTTTTGGTGTACTCTGAGGCCCGGGAGGATCATGATAGGCAGCTTCGGGTAGTCTTGCAGACTTTGAGAGAAAAGCAATTATTCGCCAAATTGAATAAGTGTGAGTTTTGGGCTCTCTGAAATTGCTTTTCTGGGACATATTGTATCCGCTAAGGGAATCCGTGTAGATCCGAGGAAAATAGAAGCCGTTATGGAATGGCAACCTCCGAAGAATGTCTCAGAAGTCAGAAGCTTCTTAGACTTGGCTGGATATTATAGGCGTTTTGTTAAAGGATTCTCATCTATAGCGACTCCATTGACTCGATTGCTCCATAAAGATGTTAAGTATGAATGGACTGAAAAGTGTCAGACAGCTTTTGATCGATTAAAGGTGATGCTTGTAGAGGCTCCAATCCTTACTCAGCCAGTAACCGGTAAGGATTTTGTGGTTTATAGTGATGCTTCTTATCAAGGACTTGGATGTGTCCTAATGCAAGAAGGAAAAGTAGTTGCTTATGCCTTTAGACAGCTAAAGACTCATGAGAGGAATTATCCAACGCATGATCTGGAGTTAGCAGCTATTGTCTTTGCATTGAAAATATGAAGACATTACCTCTATGGGGAAAGATGCTACATTTATACAGATCACAAGAGCCTAAAATATTTGCCTTCTCGAAAAGAGTTGAACTTGAGACAAAGAAGATGGATGGAGCTAATCAAGGGCTATGATTGTATCATCGACTATCACCCAGGGAAAGCCAACGTGGTAGCCGATGCGTTGAGTCGTAAAGCTTTGGTTTCTTTAAGAGCCATGAATGTTGATTTGCAGATGACTCAAGAAAATGTTTTAATGGCAGAGTTAAAAGTGAAACCGAGTCCTTTACAGTAAATTCAAGAAAAGCAGAAATTAGATGAAAAGTTTACAGCTATTAGAAGACAGATTTCGCTGGGGAAAGAGACTGAGTTCCCTGTGAGGGATGACGGTTTCCTATATTTTGGAGACAGAATCTGTGTTCCGAATGATGAAGAATTGAAGAGGATTATTCTTATGGAAGCCCATAGTAGTCCTTATGCTATGCACCCAGGAAGTACTAAAATGTATCAAGACCTGAAGAATCATTTCTGGTGGATTGGAATGAAAAAGGAGATCGTGGACTTTATGAGTAAATGCATGACATGTCAACAAGTAAAGGCGAAACATCAGGTTCCATCAGGTCTTCTATAGCCGATTTCTATACCAGAATGGAAATGGGATCGAATTACTATGGATTTTCGACTGGAATGCTGAAGCTACCATCAGACAATCCTTTATAAGATGACCTTCTTGTCTGCATCTGAAACATCCCATACTGCCTCTGAGACACTCGCCCGAATGCCTCTTCCCACATGTTCTGCATACTGGTCAATTCTTCTAGCTCTCGCTATTGCTTTCGGATCTGAGTGATTGCTTCACGGAGCTCTGACTTGATTACTACCCTTGACTCGATCTTTGACTACCTGATCCAGTAGATGATTCTTTACTTCAAGGTGAACTTACTGGGTCCTCCTGAAAAGCCTCTGATCCATCTGTGCTTCTAAATTGGTTGCCTGGATCTAGGAATGGCCTTCATACTCCTTTCTACTCTGACCACAACCTCTACTAGCTCTCCACATTAAGTATGGACAGTGGAAGAGATGTAAGCCCGAATTGTCGGATTCAAGCTTGCTGTAAACCTTTTGGTCTTCTACTCTTAACTGTCAGCAATGAAAGGCATAACATAAACAAGCTCTGAAAATATTTTCTCGTAATCAACCACAAAAAGATTGCCTTGTTCCAACCTGAAGAATTCTTCGATCTTAACGTCTTAATAGCTTCTTGGATAAAACTTATTTATGAACTCTTACTTGAATAACGTCTAGGCTACTTCGGCTGGATTCCGCTTTTGCAGCGCCTTCCACCAGTCTTTTGCTCGGTCTTTTAATAGAAAGGCGATGAATGCTATCATCTGGTCTTCGGAGCAACCCATCATCTTGGAAATTTCTTCGCTGGTCTCTAACTATAATAAGGAGCTCTCCGGATCCTTAGTCCCGTCATAAGATCTAGCGCCTAACTTGCAAGCGGGTTTGATAGAGACACATGATTCTCTCGGTTGATGCAACGTTGTTGCTAACACTCGACCTAGGCGTTCTACATCTGCATTCCCACCTACGTGCTCCACAGGTCGCGAAGGTCTAACTTAATCTACAGGTATGTTGATCGACTCGTCAACGCGTCCTTCCCTCAGTGCGGGTACCTCAATCACTGCTCTCCTAGTGAGTGGATGACCTCGACAACGCATGATTTTATAAACTGAATAAAGATCATGTAATGCATTAAATGAGAAACGATTTCATAAAACTATGTAACTATATGAAAACTCTTGCTAGACTGATATTTTCAGACGTGTTTTAGCTTTATCTTAAAATTGTTCAAAACTTTAGCTCTGATACCAATCTGATAGGACCCGATCCGGATTCCTACTAATGAATCCAACGATCCTGTCGAGCACCCACGAGACCTGCTTGAAGCCCAACTAATAAGGCCTAAAAGGATATCGTGGAGCGAACCCAAAATCTATACTAATTTTCTAAACATGTACTTTAAAATATTATCGTAAATCATAAACCATAAATCCGGGTCTAAAACATAAATGCATTCATAAAAGTGTTACAATGTTTGTTCATAAGTCTAAATATATGCAAATTATATGATCCTAATCTGAATTACAAACTAAACACAAGAATGTTAAACTGCATCGTCGGTCGAGACCCACCTATTCTGCACGTGGCAATCTGGTACCTACACTTGCACCTACACCTGGGGAGATTTTTACATAAAAACATAATGAGCTATAAAGTTTAGTGAGTGCATATACGTATATATGTGTATTTAAAATCATTTCTCAACAATAAACATTTTTTCTTCAAAAACATTTTGTTTCCAAAAATTTGTTAAAAAGGTTTATTATTTCCAAAAATATTTTCTTCTGAAACTCTGTTTCAAATGGTATGCTAAATGTTCTAAAATCTCTAATGGCCACCCAAGCAAGTTAAAACCACAAAGATGACCGGACTAGCCTCGCTCAATATGGGAGGAGGAGGGGTTGGGGTCACGTGGCGCAAGGGCTAGCATTGCTCACTGTGATAAAACTACTAAGACCTCTTGTATACACATGTGGCAGAACTATCAACGCTCACCGTGCGTCAAGAAATGCCCTATAAGTGTGTAGAGGGCGACTGACAAACTTGACAGACTCGATCCCTCCGATGTTAGCTGGACTATTGTCCCAACATATGTCATACATTGTGGTTTATACAGGTCGGGTCTGAAGCTTGAAGGTTACGCTATAAAGGCTTGGGCCGTCCATTAAGTTTGAAAACATTTTCTATTTTTCTGTTATTAAAAAACCATTTCTTAACCATGCTATAAAATAAATAATACATATAAATAAAGCATTTATTCTTAAGCTAAAATAATATAGTGAGAAATAAATAATGTAAAATGCATACTATTATCAAAATAAGTTATTATTTTCTTCTGTGCTAAAGTATGAATTGTTGATGCTTAATAGAGCAATAATTAAATAAACAAAAATAAAGGGAAATATAAAAGTTACTAAATAAAATAAATTAAAAGTATTTAGAATAATTTCACACTTACAACTTGCCTCCTAGATTACTTTACTTCTACCTCCAGCTATCTCCTCCTCTAGTTTGCTGTTGCACCTACACTACTTAAACACAAGAGAGACCTTAATTTAGCTCGTAGGTTGCTTCTGATATAGCCCAACTCTTATACTACACCCGAGCTCGCAAGTTACTTAAATCCGTTTTATCTTTTCTATCTCACCCACAACAACAGATTGCTCACTGTCAGTCCAACTTGAGCTACGAGCTCCAGTTTGCTATCGACTCAACCATGCAAGCTCCTCAACTCCACTTAGCTCACCCATAGCTTGTTCTACGCGAGCTCCTACTTTCGGTTTATCTCGAATCGAAGGTACTTCCTCTCACCGCAAGCTCTCTCAGCTCCCATTCTTCAGAATGTTGTTGCTCTCTTTCTTAGCTCGTACACAGCAGCTCTTACCTTTAACTAACTCATCCTAAAGAGCTTCTGCCTTAGTCTGAATCGGACAGGCAGTAAGATGAGCTAGAACTCTAATCTGCTCGCTCATTGCGAGCTCATGCTTTAGGTCAGCGTGACCAAAGCTGAAGGGGCTAAGGGTATTACCCAGATCGAATCTCAAAAGCACTCCTCCCTAACTCGCATACTCAGATATTAACACTACCCCGACTTCAATATATCCTCAACAAAATCAGTAACACCTCACTAGCATTTGCACATCTCGACCTCTAACACAACAAACACATATTCAACAACTTCAGATCTCATTCTAACTTAAGTCACGATCTCACAGGTCTCACGACTAACTTAACCATTCCAAACCACCACAACACAAATCAACTTACTCTTTAACTATTTCACTTACCGAGCTCATTTCCTTGGTATTCAACTTTACTCTCCAGCTTGCGAGCTACCTCAAATCTCTAAATCTACTACATAGAAATCTTGTCAGTTTCAACTGAAACCAGAGGGTAGTCTTCGAAAAATTTTTCAATAAAACAACACCATAACCAATCAACTTTTCTACTAAATTCTTACCAGATTTGGTTCTTAAATCCGTCCTCTACCTTCCAGTAGCTTGATCTTTTCCAACGACGGCAGAAATCGATGGTAGCAGCTCGTTTTTCTCCTGCCAATGGCCTTCTCTCTCTCTTTCTCTTCTCTCTCTTCACTTCGGCTTTCTCTCTCCCACCGACACAAACCTCATACGCCTATTTATAGGCATGGGTCAAGCTCGTTCTTCACCCTTGAACTTTTTTAAAATTACGATTTTACCAAACTTCTAGAAAATTCTCTCAAAATATCTAGAAATTTTCTCTTAAGTCTGTCAATTTCTTATCATTTTTAATTTTATTCCAATATTTTTAAAAATTACAAATGTTAAATTTTTACTATTATATATTTAAAAATCCTTTTTTATTTATTTCTTCAAAGGGTATTTTGGTACATTTCGTCTTTCCTTACACATGCATAATAGTATCCTCTGGAAAGGGTGTTACATGGCTCATCGATAGTGGAATTATGCATAGTATTCTTCAAAAGAAAAAAATATTTCTTAGATATAACCTTGCATAAAGCTAAGGTGAATACTATATCTGGTTCTACAAACCTTATTAAAGGCTCTAGATTAGCTATAATCATGTTAAAAAATGGTATAAAATTAAGCACAAATGTTGCTTTATATTCAAGTGAATCTAAAATAAATTTGCTTAGTTTCAAAGATATCCGTAGTAATAAATACTATATTGAAACTACAAATGAGAATATCTTTATATTACATCAAATATTTTAGGCTAGAAGCTTCTTTTAGAAAGACTCAATACTTATTCATCTGGCTTATATTGTGTACATATCAAGCCATTTGAAATCTACGCAGTTGTAACCAGAAGTTCACATAGTCAAAGTTATTTTCACTTTGACATGATCGGCTTGGTCACCCAAGATCTATAATGATCTGTAGGATAGTTGAAAATTCTCATGGATACCCATTAAAGAACCAGAAGATTATATCATCCAATGAGAAAAAATACACTATTTGTTCACAAGGAAAACTTATTATTAAACTATCAACTTTAAAGGTTAATTTGGAATCCCCATCTTAATTACAAAGAATATAAAGAGACATATGTGGGCCTATCCACCTAACAAGTGGACTATTTAGATACTTTATGATATTGATTGATGCATCTGAATGATGATCACATGTTTGTTTATTGTCTACATGTAATACTATTTTTTTATAGATCATAGATTATTGACACAGATTATCAAACTCTGAGCACATTTTTCAAATTATCCAATCAAGACTATATGTATGGATAATATTGATGAATTTATGTCAAAATATTTTATGAATATTGTGCATCAATTGGAATAGATGTTGAGCATCTAGTTCCACATATGCACACATAAAATGGTTTGGTAGGATCATTTATCAAGTGCATTCAAGTAATTTCACAAAATTTATTGTTACGTATGCAATTACCTATTTCTACGTGGGTATATCATGCTACATGTTGTAGCGACTTTAATTCATTTTCACCCTAATATAACTCATCAGTATTCTCTATTACAAATTGTACTTGGTCATGAACCAAATATTTCTAATTTATGTACATTTGATTGTGCTACACCAGTTCCTATTACACCACCATAAAGAACAAAAATGAGTCTCCCAACATTGTTTAGGGATTCACATGGGTTATAATTCAACTTTAATAATTAGATTTCTTGAACCCATGACAAAAGATCTTTTTACCACATGATTTGCGGATTGTCATTTTGATAAGATAATTTTTCCTCTATTAGGAAAAGGGAAAACTTCTCCTGAAAAGTAGTATTGAAAGAAAAAAAATTCCTAAAGAGAATGGTGAATTTTCTTGGAACGTTACAAAATTGACTCATTTAGATCCTCATACAGTTCAAAGAGAAAATGAAATAAGAAGAATAATTCATCTTCAAATTATTGCTAATCAATTACTTGATGCATTTATAGATGCATCTAAAATAACAAAATCTTATATACCAGTTGCCAACACACTAGCCTAAGTCATTGTTCCTGACAAACAATCTAATTGAATGACAACAAATGAATCATCTATTGCACGTCAAAAACATGGTAGACCAATTGATTCAAAATATACAATTCATCAAAAAGCAAAATATAAGGATCCTACAAAAAATAATACTCGAGCCATGAAAAATACCACTTTCTCTGAATTATCAGCTTAAGAAGAATTAATAGCCCCTGCAAAGGCTAATAACTTATAAGAGGTATAATCTCTGAAGAGATATAAAATCTTGAAAATATAAAAATTTCCATAAATTAAGCAAGAGAATTATGGAGTCGTGATAAAATAATTATTGACAATTTATTTGCTTATGCAGTAGCTACTAAAATAATAAATGATGATCATGAATCACATAATATTAATAAGTATCGATAAAGACATGATTGGCCTAAGTGGAAAGAAGCAATTCAAGTAAAATTGACTTTATTAGCCAAACATGATATATTTGAACCAATAGTCCAGTCGTTTGAAGAAGTAATGAGAAAAATGAAGTCATGAGATATAAGACACGACTAGTAGCATAAGGTTTCTCACAAAGATCTGACATTGATTATAATGGCATATATTCACCTGTGATAGATACAATTACGTTTCGATTTTTAATTAGTTTGGCACTCTCCGAAAACTTGAAATGTGCCTTATAAATGTGGTAATAGCATATTTATATAAGTCATTAGATAACAATATATACATGAAAACCCTGGATAATTTAAAATGCCAGAATTATATAATTCAAATTCTCGTAATTTATATTCAATAAAGTTACAATGATCATTATATAACTTTAAGTAATCTAGACGGATGTGGTATAATTGTTTTAGTGAATACCTTATAAAGGAAAAATATATTAATGACTTATATGTCCATATGTACTTATAAAGAAATCGGAATCTAGATTTGAAATTGCAGCAGTAAATGTTGATGACATGAATTTAATTGGAACTCCTAAAGAACTCTAAAAGAATACTAAATATTTGAAAAGAGAATTTGAAATAAAAGATTTGGGAAAAACAAAATATTGTCTCAACTTGTAGATCAAACACAAATAAGAGAGATTGCTAGTCCATCAATCAGCTTATCTTGAAAATATTCTAAAAGATTTAACATGGATAAATCTCATCCTTTAAGTACTCTTATGGTTATCCGGTCTTTGAATCCAAAAAAAAGATCCATTTTAACCAAAAGATTATAGTGAGAAGATACATGATCTAAAAGTACTATATCTTAATGTCATTAGTGCTTTATTATACTTAGCATAATGTACAAAATCAGATATTGCATTTTCGGTAAATCATTTAGCAATGTTTAGTTCTGCACCAACTCGTAGACACTGAAAGGAATCAAACATATTTTTCGATATCTTCAAGGAATTACAGAGTTGGTTTTATTCTATTCAAGGTCAATAAATGATTCCAGTCTGATTGGTTATGCTAATGTTGGTTATCTCTTTGATTCTTATAAATCACGTTCACAAACTGGATATGCTTTCACATATAATGACAAAGCAATTTCATAATGCTCTACCAAGCAAGTCTTGTTGCTACTATATCCAATCATTCTAAGATTTTTACACTTCATGAATCAAGTAGAGAGTGTGCATGGTTCAGGTCTATTATTCATTATATCCAAAGCACATGTAAGTTGCTTCCAATTACAAATTCAGTAGTAGTAATATATGAATATACTACTTGCATTATGCACAAGTCTAAGTAGGATACATTAAAGGAGATAGAACCAAATATATATTATCAAATTTTTTTTACAATCATGAACTGTAACAAAGTCGACAAATTGATATCAAGCAAATACATTTTATAAATAATCTTATGGATTTATTGACTAAGTCTTTACCAACATCAACTTTTGAGAAGATGGTATATAGTATTGGTATACATCGACTTCACAAACTGCAAGAATAATAATTGTATATTTTTCAAAGGGAGAATATTCTTTGGACATATGTGCACTACACTTTTTTCCCCTTGACCAAATTTTGTTCCACTGGATTTTCTTGGCGAGGTTTTTAATAAAGTAATATTTGGGCATATCCAAGAATCTCAAATAGTATTATCAAGTGATATACACCTAAGAAGGAGTGTTATGAATATATAGTCTTATCACCACTTTCTTTTTGATAATATTTTTTACCTTATTTATTACTATTTCATTATAAAAATGATTATCCTAATTTACCTATAAATAGGCCTATATTATAACTATTAAAATACACATCAATTAAATTCTATTCATTATTTTCTTTTCTTATTTCTCTCTTCATCTATTATTATGGTTAGTATTCTAAATTCATTGTTTTAAAATTTATTTCACAACAAAAGTAAATATTTCTTTATTATGAAAATAGAAAATTGAACTGTATATGTGATGTTTAATGTCACGACTTTTGATCGTAACATTTGAAAGCTAATGGTGTCTCACTTACCTAATTGTAATAACAGTACCATCATTTGTATGCCATTTTCTCCCAGAATATATATTTGTTTTGGCATTCAAAGAAAGATAAATGACACATCACTGCACATAATTGGCTGACCTGATCAATTAAAGGCAATTTGTAAGCCTTGTATTTACTCATCTGAAGTCGACAATTATTGGAAATGACCTAGACAACTAAAGGCAATTTGTAAACCTTGTTCTCACTCATCTGATAGTAACGGAAGTGAAGTGTTTCATCTCCATTGACACAGATGTTTGCATGATAATAATGTCATTTTTCTTTTCTTTTTCTCTTCCCACCATTAATGAAATTATTGACAACTTTACATAACTTGAAAAGACTTGCTAATGCCCTAAATAACATGCCAACAACTTATAGTTTTGTACTTATCCAAGACGACTTTTCTAGGATAATCTTGTAACTTTTTATTTTTCACAATCTTACAATGCTTCAAATTAATTTACCATAGAAATATGATTAACGAACGTCGTAAGAATATGTGAATATAAAAATTTACAAAAAAAAATAATACTAATAAACATTTTATTTTTCTGAGTATAGGTTGTACTCACTGACTCAATTTCTATGGTTGTTATAATTCTTACATATAAAGTATTTTATTAAAGATAAGGTTCCAAAAAAAATAAGAAAAGAAAAAACATTTTCAAAGTATTCATTTAAAGTAAGGAATTGTTCTGTTCAGTTGTTTTGCACCAATTACAAGCTCTTCACATGGCTGTCTGGGCTGACCTTGAGGTTGTCCATTTTTGCTTCAATTATTTGTAGTCTGAAAAGTCAATACATGAGGGCGAGCAATTTTATATATATATATATATATATGCACACGCATACACACATATATTACCCCTGAAAATTACACAAATTATTACAAAATTTATTGACCCTTAGATGATTAAAATTTGAATGGTTTAGATCTGCTGATATTTAAGTACAACCACATCTATACTCTGTGTATCTCTTCTCTCTTTATCCATTACCATTACCTTATCTTTTTTCTCTCAATTTGTGTAATGTCTGATATGGGCATATGCAAAGAGAGAGAAAATAAAGAGGTTAGGCAAGATACTTTCTCTTCTCATTATTGTCTATTCAAACTTAGAAGAAAGGCCATCTTTATATTTTCCTTATTATCTCTCTGTAATTGTTGCTTGTGATTTTTATGTCGCTTCTTTGTTGTTAAGCGTTTGCGTTTGGTGACAAATGGAGTGTATAGTGCCTAGTGTTGTTGGTTTCAGCAATCAAGAACCAAACTTTTGTTTTTCAATTTTTTTGAAATATATATATATATCTTCTTTTGCGGTTTTGTGCATTAATGCTACTTATTAATTTCACCATTAATACATGGGACCATTTTTTTTTTAAAAAAAAAAAACAGCTATAATTTTCACATGTTAATAATTGGACAAAGTAATAACTAAATATAAATAAATAAATAATTCTTTCCAAAAAATAAATTAAAAACAAATATTTAAAATTAAAAATGAGGTTTGAAATTTACTGGATTGGATGGTAAATCCTTTAAAGGCTGTGAATTTTAGAATTTTGTTAGAATGGGACTGATATGCATGGATAAATTTGACAATTCATAGAATAGATTTTAGATCAAAATGGTTGTTTAAGGGGATTTAGTTCATTTGAGCATATGTAGAGTTGCAATGCAATTTACTCGTAATAAGAAAAGTGATAGGAGAACGCGGGCATTGGGAGAGAGGAGAGAAAACATTAATTGATGAAGTTTTTTTTTCATATATAATGAGATAAGAGAGTTAATGTAATGATTAAGAGAGAGTGGAGAACATACAATTATTTTTCATCTATAGATAGGATTGTACTTAAATATGATAATAGATTTAAGTCATTCAAATCACCATCATTTAAAGGTCAAAAAATTATGTAACACTTTGTGTAATGTGTAGGCGCTACCGATCCCACCCTTTAAAAATGCTGTCCTTCAAAATCATATATGCTCCTATGTTTACTACTTGTACATGTGTTATTTTGTTTTTGCTAAGATTAAGATACATGCATGACTTATTTTAAAATTAATGGATGTAGTCAAAAGTTAATATTTGCATTTTCAGAAGCTCAAAAGTTAAAATGTACTTTTATAACCGTTAATATATATATATATATATGTTCATAGATAACAAAACAATCCAGATGTAAATATATAAAAGTTAATACATATATATATATATAATGGATGTGACTTCAAAATTTGATATCCTAATAGTGTTGCAAATTTTACATGTTATTTCTTTTTTGTATTTAAATAATTATTAATTTATAAATTTATTGTATCGTTAAAGACTTAAAATATGTATATATTATGCATTTAGTGAGGTTACAAATGTAGTATATTGAGCGAAGTTGGAACCAGAAGATCTTAGTATTTAAGCGAAATTATAAATTTATTAAACATTCATTTATCGAGCTTTTATTGTACTTAGTAACTATACATGATAGTATATATATTATAAGATTTCAATCCGATAATTTAAGTAAATTGCTAATTCTCATTTGAAATAATTTAATTAATTAATAATTGTAATATTCAAAAATTTAAAATTTGTGAATATTTAATTAACTCTATATAAAATACTGTGTATATGCATATTAATTATAGATCATGTATTAATCAAAACATTAAATTATACAATATGGCCCAGAAATTGATTATCGCATATACCATTAATGCATTGACTCAAAAGTTGATTCATACATATTCTACAGTATGGACCTTTCATGTAAATGCTAAGTCCATTGGCATTGTACCCAAAACTTGATCCGTACATACTGATTTGTGTTGTATTTATCTTGTAATTAGTACAATGTGTTTTTTTGGATTTCGACCCATAGCCTCTGCTCATTATGCTTTGCAAGTTTGCAACCATTTTCTGAAAAAAAATAATAAATAAATAAAATCTTGCTCATTTGTTCAGTCAACTGCTTGTAATTATATCAATTTCTTCACCCTCCATTTCCTCTCCACCTTCCCCTAATCTACTCTCCAATTCATCACCATTTCCGGACGAAATTCCCATCTGACTCCGCAGTTGGCTAATGCTGAACATGCTTTCCCGGGAATTGTCTGGACGAATTATGAGCTCATCTGATGGAAGTGGTGACCTGTTGAAGAAATCAGAACCTTCCAATCCAACAGCATAAGTTGCTTCTGGGGTGCTTACTGTTAGATGACCTATAAGACATCCTGTCAGCTGAAGTGGCGAAGATTTAAAATTGGAGACTACAAGCTCTGAGCTTATACAACTTTCATGGAGACTCACAATGTTTTTTATTTCAACCATGTCTTCTGCGCCTCTACTGATCAGTTCGACCTGCATTGCATATGTTGTAGCATTAGCTTTTTTGGAATTAAAGAGTCAATGTTATTGTTGTCAAGGAAAAACGAAGAAGAAGACGTCATATACCGACTGTGATAGTCAACATCACGTACAACTAAATTCAACTTATCTACTTATATATATAATATTGTTAGTAGTTGATCGATATTATTAATCGAGCAGTATTTGATTAGGACAATTAAGATGATGGAAATTGGGATAGATAATGAGAAAATGAAAACTTTCAGTACCAAATTGGCTTTAGCTTTTAGTATATTATTCAATCAATACTTTGAGTTTATATGATACCTAAAATAGAGAACTCTTTATTTTACCCTTAATGAATGGAACAAAACACTTCTCCCATCCCTGTTTTTTTTTTGAAAAAAAAACTTGGTATCATTATTCTTCCTTCCCTTTTTCATCTCTCTCTCTATATATATACTTTTAAAACTCTACATAGAGTGAAAATCCTTACAAACTTGCAAACCATCTTCTGTTTAGGCTTTTGAACAAAGTATGTTTGCAACAGATAAGCAGGTCCCGCGTGCACTCCCACGTCCCGAGTGCACACTCGGCACGTCCTGACTTCACTCGGGACGTCCGAGTGGCGAGTACCATGCCAAGACTAGCTGGGTGTAGGAGGAAGATGAACAGGGACGTCTCCTGCTCATGATCTTCCTCCTTCAACTCTAGTTGGTCATATCATGGTTCCATGATAGTCATAGTGTTCTTTCACTTCTTAATATGATGTGTTTGCCAAGTGTGTTGAAGTACATCTTGACTGGTCCCCAATTGGTGCTCTCTCCAACCACCCTCAAACAAACAAACGTGTCTTAATCTGTGTAAGATGTCATATCATTTACAACTGGAGCCTCGTATGTTTGGAACCACACCTGAAAAGATGCCATGGCTGATTCAACTTGCAAGATTTTGAGTTAGAGAACTCTTTAATGTTGAAAAAGCCATCTCTCTCTCTCTCTCTTCCAAAAGGTTTAGAGTACATTTTGTTTATTCATTATATGTATAAAGGTAATTTTGACCAAAATCTGAAATAGGTGCTATATAAATTAACTTAATGCAGCGATAATGTCAAAACTCAATGAATTAATTGATGGGTAAGATAATTTTATCCAACCAATAATTTAGCTAAACCCTGATCAAGTTATAGAATTTTGAAGGTATATTAATGAGATTGTAAGTTTGAAAAGTGCCAACAACTCCCAAAATAAATTTCAAGAAAAAAAATAAAACAACTAAAGCTGCATATTTACCATCAATGCCATTCATATCTTTGTTTTGATTAAAGGCTAGCTCGTGCTTCATGCATACTGCTAGCACTGTCGTTTGTGGGAACTTATTTGGGATTGAAAAACCTAAAAACAAAAGAGTGAGGTTGTTTTAAGATTAAAGGATGACATAATTAGAATTACAAACAAATCAATTATCATTGGCTTCACTTTTAGCAAGAGAGACAAAACTTTTCACTGTTGGGGTGCGTACAAACCAACACTAAACTATACCTTAACGTCAAATTAGTCCCCACAATTTAGAAACACACAAAACCACCTCTTGGTACTTGTAGCAGTTAGTTTTCGATTAACATTGCTAGCATATTTGTTAAAATGACAAATCATAAATCATTAGATATCTATTTTACATTAATTTATTGTTACTGATGAAAAATAAGTTTTAACCACTTTGTTATTTTTTTTCTTTTTGAACTATTTTACCTTTAAAGCTTATTAAAAAATTTAAAAACAAAGTTATTTGGACACGCCAGCAGTGATAATTTTAGCCTAGTTACAAAACGAATTTGCTTTATAAATTAATTTTTGCCATTAAGGGTTGTATCAATTACCAAAAAAAAAAAAAAAAAGCCTATTTAATACAATGTTTTATTACAGTTATAATTTAAGCCATTTTTCATCAAAAAATTCTTTTAAGATATTGTTTTTATAGAAAAAAAAAATGCTTTACAAATTTGTTTTTTCATAGAAAGAAATTCTCTAATTGCCTATTTATCAAAAATCTATTGGTAAAAATTAATTAAAATCTCATTTTTCATCAATAAAAACATATTTAGGATGAAATAGACATTTATTAGCCTCTGATTTGCCACATCAACAAATATATTAAATGTGTTGATAAGAAACTAACAGTAAGGAGGTTTTGTGTATTATTATTACAAATGTTATAGGGGCATTCTGGTTTTGCCTCTTTTCTGATTGTTTCCTACATTTCAAAGATTTTTTTTTTTTTTTTTTGTAATTCTGGAAAAATATTTCTTTAATTAACTATCTTTTATAAGAAACTTATATTTTGTTATTGGATTGGATTGTATCAACCAATCATCTAAATTTAAATTTATGACTTTCAAATTTCAATATCCATCTATCTATTTGTTATTAATCTAATGACCATAACTTCTATAATTCATTTATTGTTCCTACTATTAAATTGGAAATAAACAGATATTAAAGTCATGATATGAAAATTAAAACTTTTAGTCGATTTAACATTTGATGTTTTTATAACTGCCATTTCATTATCACTTCCTTTGAAAAGTTAATGTAAGTTTATGTCAATAACACAAGAGTAGTTTTGCAAAGAGAGAGGCCTGCTTTTCAAATTCAAACTAATATAATTCACCCGATCGAATCCTCCTCATAATCCTCACGAACCCTCTTCATTTATTTCATGCATGAAAATATGCCTACCATAATAATAATTGTGGTATGGAAGAGTTTGGAGCAAAGAATTAAAGATATGTGGACAACATTGTCTATCTACCTGTCCATTCAAGTACACAATATTGCCTCTCTTCCATAATTGTGGCATGGAAGAGTTATTGAACAGGAATTTTCCACCGGGAAATTTCAATCAAAATCAAGTTATACAATTAAATTTGGTTGTGTCTATCCTCGTATATTAGACTACACGCAGTCAGCAGTCGTATAAGAAAGATGTTATTGTTATAATGCTATACCTGTTGCTTTTTATGTGTTTATGAGAAGTACATTACATATTGGTAGATAATCTTATATACAAACGATTATGTATTGGGCTGTGTCATCCATTGCTATACGTACAGGTTTTGTGTTTTCAATATAAAATTCATTCTAACTTCGTTTGATTCATACATGCGACTTTATAATAGTTTTAGTGGTTGTTATCTAAAACTTACAAATAGTAATTAAAACTTTTATTTGAACACAAATTTTAAAAGAAAATTAAAAGTAAAGTTCTTTCCTATTAAAGAGGTCTAGGATACAAGAAATATTCAATGAAACGGGCATTATTATGTCTTATATACATATATATATAGTCATAAAAAAAGAAAAAATTCATGTAATCCGTTATATTTATATGCACTTTTTTATATTATAAATGATAGGGCATCATTATTAGACTATGTGAATATTCTCTACCGTTAAACCACATTAATGATAAGTGTATTCATCTTTTGGACCATTAGCAGATTGTATGAATATTCTCTACCACTAAACCATAATAATGTATGCACCTTTGTTTCAAAAAGAAAAATTATCAGTTTATAAGATAATTTTAACTAACTTATTACATAAGTCCTATTAAACTCTTTCTGGCGATAACTATAACCAAAAGTATATATGATTTTGAAAGTAGAAAAGGACATGTTAACTAAATTTTAGGGCTATGAAGCTTCAAAGCAATGTAATCCTCGGTACTTCAACTATAGTGGTTGACGAATTTTAGAACCAATAAAATCTTATATATATTCCAAAATCAACCAACAGAAATTTTATACATTCCAAAATCAACACAACTTAACATTAGTAAGGATATTTGAAAATTTCAAAAACTTTATAGTATCAAATTGAAAATTTCTATCTATTAATATTTACGATTCTACCACGGTCCAGAGCTTGGGTCGTGACAACATTAATAAATTTATTCTGAATTTTTTAAGATAATAATGAGAACAATGAAATATATTCATGAATAATATTTGAAATGTTTTTTACCACAAAAAATAATGATATTATGTTTCACCCCCTTTTCAACAACTTCGTATTTAAAATAGCTTAGTGCACTAAAAATTTCAATTTTTTTCACAAGTATATTTCATAATTTTAATCATATGTTGAAACAATCTCATTAAAATTCATTAAAGCATTTCACTTTTATGGGAAAACCCTAATATAATGTTCAAATCATCCACTTTTTCTATGAAATCTAATGAACTTTGATAAGAACATCTCTAATACTCTCATGAATTGTGAAAAAATTATATGTCATATAAGATAAATAGACACTGAGTTAAAATAAACTTTTCTAATATAATTATCATTTATCAATGTCAAGTTAAGGTGGCAAATATATATATATATATATATAGACAATGTCAAAATAATCATCTATTTTCAAAAGATCTTTTAGACAGTCATCTCAACAAGTTAATAACTATTTAATTCTAATTTTCAAATCTAATTAAAAATCAAAAAATATGGAAGTATTAAATAGAAATAAATGAAAACATTGTAGAATAATTTTTTGATTTGATTGTCTATCTAAATGATATTTATGTCATATAAAAAACAAATCTCTTAACATTGATAACATGACATTTTTTTTTTTTTTTCAAAACATAATCCATGAGATAAATAGATATGCTCTAAGATTTGATTGTCCATCCAAATGATATTTATGTCATGTAAAAAGCAAATCTCTTAACATTGATGAGATGACATTTTTTTTTTCAAAACATAATTCATGGGAACAATAGAGATGCTCTAAGATTTTTGCACGAATGTTAAGAAAAATGAGATATGTTTTAGGAAAAAAAAATTAGAACTTTTTCAACAAAATAAACTTTTTTGTTTTATCCAAAAATTTCTTTATTCCCCTATTAAAATAATTCCAAACCTGAAAAAGTAAAAAATAAAAAATAAAAAATAAAATAAAATCACAGTTATATTTCATATTTCTTAACATTCATATAAAAAATCGCATCATGAAAATGCAGAAGATGTGAATATATGAAGGTTTCTATTAGAATTCATATATATATATATATGTAGAGAGAGAGAGACCAACCTTTTGTTTAGAATAGTTGATTCTCCAAAGAAAAATAATTCTCACAATTTCAACCTTATAATGACGAGATTCACT
The DNA here is from genome assembly GCA_022984855.1 of Dimocarpus longan. Classification (NCBI taxonomy): domain Eukaryota; kingdom Viridiplantae; phylum Streptophyta; class Magnoliopsida; order Sapindales; family Sapindaceae; genus Dimocarpus; species Dimocarpus longan. Next base: position 26,557,493 of record CM041013.1, read on the forward strand.
ACCAACAACAATTTTTTGTTTTTGCTGGTATGTGTAATTGTTACTAATTAACTATAGTGCTATTCTATCGATTGATAAGGGCTTTTATTTGATTTTTTGTTAATTAAAACTTATGTTCTTTCATTTATTTTATAAATTTTAGTTAAGTAGAATGGGAGACTTATTGATGTTTCAAGATTGTAACATTGATAGAGAGGAGAGAAAAGTTTAAGGAATATTATATACACGAGAGAGGATGAAAAAACCAATGAAGATAATAATTGTATTGATAGGTTTTTTTTTTTTTAATAATTGTATTGATAGGTTAATTCTTGTCAATTGTGTATTTTAAATCTTAACCATTCAAAGTAGGGGCAGAATCAGCAGTCACATTAAAGGCTACAAACGAAATATATTTTTCTTAATATTTACCTGAAAATCTCATCATAAAAGTGCAGATAATGTCGATATTAAAAAAATGTTTGCATGTGAGAATCAGGATATACATACATATAATGTGTGGGATTTTGCACCTAAACATTTTCTATATATATATATCAAAATTACTAGTGTTCTAATTTTTTAAGTTATTAAAACTATCAATTAAATTTATTAATTATATTTTTTTAAAAAAAATTATTTAATTTAAATATAATAGATGAATTTAATTAATAATCCTAATAATATGAAATAAGAAGTTGACGAGAGTTTTTGAAAATGGAAAAAGTGAAAACGAAAGAAGAAAGGGGGAGAATATAGACGCGCGAGAGTGATGACTCGTGAAAGGAAAAAGTAAAAAACGAAAGGAAGGGACTCTGGCGTATGACTAGCTAACCACAGATTTCCTGATGCTTTAGTAATAACATGACTTTGTCCAAAAGAATACACTTTTACACCGACAATTAATAAAGAGACAACAAATCAATCATTCAATTTCCTTTCATTATTATCCAATATTGCTAGTCATCACTACTGGGGCCTCGCAATGTGACTGCCATGTGAGTTGTTTTTGTCCGCATTGATTGTTTTGTATTTCATGATCCAATCAAATTAGTCAAGAATCCTCGGCCACACACATCAAAATCAAGATTGCTGAGGAGCCATACCAGAGTGCCACGTTACTTTACTTGGTAGTAATATTATTTTATTATTATTTTTTATTTTTTTGTATTTTAACGTAGATCACGAGATATTATTATAGTTTGTTTTTATCTTAGAAACCTATATAAAAGTTATGGGGTTTATCGCTGAAGGAATCTCAAGTGTCGGTCGAAAAAATAATTCAATTTGCATATAGATGAACAATTTTTACAAAAATTATAAATAAAAATGAATAGTTGATATCAATACAAACTTTCTTTATCCACTTAAACTCTTCATGCGAAAAATCGATATTAGTATAACATAAAATGTGGGTAGTTGATTTTAAATTTCGTCGCCTTCCTCATTATAAAATAATAATACTAATAACAATAACTTTTATAAAATAGACCTATAAATTTTCAAATGGTAGAAATCTTAAAACCTTTTGACTAAATTTAAGAAGAAAATATACAAGCTAATCTAAAAATGAATCTCTTATATATATATATATATATATATAGATATATATATTTCACTTTCAGATTATATGTGTAGGGTAATCAAATAAATCATATTAAATAATTACTAGTAAATTTTAGTGGGGTCAGAAGAAAATTTTAAGTTTTAGGCTAGTAAAAATCAAACGTACTAATATATAAAAGTTAAGTTATTAGACCCAAACTTAAATATGATATTAAAAAAAAAATTTAAGAAAAAAGATTATGTGAATTATTACGTTATAAGTTTTTACAAGAATATTAATATTTATAATTATCATAAATAACATTTAAAAATATATAAAAGTAAACATAAATTTATGATTAAACAGACATCAATGAGATGTGAAGTGCTATAACATACAGGAATTAAATTTTATATAACAAAAACTATTCCTGAATAAGAGGGTGAATTTCTTAGAACAAAAGGTTCTTTATAACAAATAGTCGGCTGTATCATTCAACTCAATAATTCAAATTTTCTTAATCGGTTGTTTTCATTTAATTTTGTTTTAAATAAAAACAAAAAATAACCTTGGAATTTTCTAAGGGTAAGTCAAGAATCAAGATGTCTAAGGTCGTTATCGTCACCTCATGGCAGGCAGCTCATCACGAAATCCAATTTTTTATCACCTCATGGCAGGCAGCTCATCACGAAATCCAAATTTTTACTTTTTTTTTATAAAATAATAACAATAATAAAACATGTCTCTTAATGGACCCCTTAATTTGACTAATGTGGATGCACATGAGGCTGTTACACAAGCAACTAATCTACTGTTCGACCAGGTCACTCCACGTTCGCGTGCTTTTGGGTTCACTTTTTATGTCACAATTATATCGATCGAAAATCAATCAATCAAAATCCTATTGTTAACTGCTTCACGTGTGTGTATGTGTGTGTATATATATATATATATGTTTAAATGACTAAAACCATTTCATGCTTAATTTACAAGAATATCACCAATTTAATAATTTAAGTTTTATGAACTAAATTTTGAATAAAATATCCTTGCATTGTAGCGTAAGACATTAATTTTTTTCATACTTTTCTATCTCTTACTATTTTTCAGATTTTCAATTTTTCTTTCGATTTAAACTTTTTTTTTTTTTTTACTTAAACTTTTAATTTAAACAATCTTACAAAATCAAACCTAAAATTAATTGAAAAATCATTTTTAAAAGCATTTATGAGCTCAAACAACAACAAAATAAAATAAAATAATTTTTTTATCCGATTAAAGGCATTTTCTCGATGCACTGATCTTATCCTTAATAAAACTCAAAACTATTAAATATTATTAAGTATTGGAGTCACCACAAAAAAAATTAAAAGATATCATCTCATATCATTTTCACATAATTATGATATTAATTCGGTGCATACTATTCTTGAAGACATCTATTCTTTGCCCTATATATAAACCTAATAATTTGCCCGATGTCACATGTCCTTAACACTCTCCCCATCTTCACTAGAAGCATCTGAATTATTTATATAAATGGCTTCTTCTTCTTCTTCTTCTTCTTCCGTTTCTTGTTTGTCATTCTCAATTTTGGTTAATGTTGGACTAGTGTTCATCTTTGTGTTGTTTACGGGGGGTTGTTCTGCTCATGGCCTCTCGACTAATTTTTATTCGAAAAGTTGTCCAAAGATTTTTAGTACAGTAAAGTCTATTGTTCAATCGGCTGTGGCTAAAGAGCGTCGCATGGGTGCTTCTCTCCTTCGTTTACACTTCCATGACTGTTTTATCCATGTAATTCATCTATGTCTCTCTACCCTAACAAGTAATTGTTACATAGTAGCTCTTCAAAATGGATTTTACCCACAAAAAAAAAGAAAATCATACTAAGTAGAATTCGAATATATAGCATGCACATATCTACATTTTAATTTCATTCCAATCGCAATTATTAGTTGTCAATAGTAAATGTGCAATTGTTTTAGTAAATTCTTATGTCAAACCGTTATTTATATTCATTAATTTAATTCACTAAAAGATAAAAATATGCTTGGTAAGAAAATATAGACCTATTCAAACATGTTCTGCATTTCTTTTTAAAGAAAGAAATTTTTTCACACTTCTTACGTTTAGAACTTTTCTACAAATGTGAAATAAGAATGTTTCAATTCCCGGTTAGATTAGTTATTCAACATATTTTGGAACCACCTCAGTTCAACAATTAGAATATAAAACATTCTCAGACTAAATAAATATTTTTATCATCAAACCGTATTAGATGTTATCAACCTAATCTTAGTGACCAAGTTTTCATAGATTGGATTATGGCAGTCCCAATCTTATTTTATCACTAAATTGACACCCTACCATACATAAGACAGGCCCCATTTACAAAATAAATTATTTGTATTGTTAGTATTATTATAAATTTATGATGCCTCCACTTATGAGTTGATCAATCACATTTAAATTATATATATACATATATATATACCGCCTTTATAGTCAATGCATCATAAATTTAAATTGTCAAAACGAAACATCTCAGTCATTCATTATATATCTTTTCTAAAAAAAAAAAAATCACTCTCATTCCCTATAGATGTAATGAATGGTTTGGTTCTAATTTAATGAATAATTTGTGTTTGTTACAGGGTTGTGATGCGTCAATACTCCTGGATGACACATCTACTTTCAGAGGAGAGAAGACTGCCGGTCCAAATAAGAATTCGGTGAGAGGGTTTGAGGTTATTGATAAAATCAAATCCAAGGTTGAACACGTCTGTCCTCGAGTTGTTTCCTGCGCTGATATTGTAGCAATTGCTGCTCGTGACTCTACTGTAATTGTATGTTTCTTTTTATTGTCGTCATTTAGAAGTGATTTAAATTTTAAAAATAAAAAAAAATAAAAAACCCTATACGTAAAACACTTTTTCCTAGAGCACTTTCAAAAGTCATATATATAATTTTTTTTTTTCTAGAAAAAATAAACACTCAAGAGTGTATTTTATCTCAAAAACATTTTTTTCTAAAAGTGAAAATCAAAATCAACCTAACTTTTGAAACTACAGTTACTGTTTTTTATAAAAATATAATATCAAAGTAGAACATGTGTTTTAAAGCTTTTTTATTATTTTTTAGATATAAAGCTTTGTTTAATATTTAAAAGCCTTTCTAATTTTGAAATTTGAGATATATTATAATAATATTTAAAATCACTATCAAGAATGATTGAATTTGATAAAAGTTGAGGTGGCTCATTGCTAAATTCCTCACATCTATATGCCTTGAGTCTAATTTAATCTTTTATACCCGTCTCTCCTATATTTTAATTTATACTTTAAAGAAATTATCTAAATTATTTTTATGATTCAAAACAGATATAAAAACGTATCTATCATTAATTAAATGGTCAACTTTTTTTTTTCCAGAATAGCACCCTAGTTAGATCTTCATCCATATATTACAAAATATGTTGAATAACAATTTTAAATATTTTATCTCCAATAAAATGATTTTAAATACTTAAAATTGATTTTAACGATACCAAAATTAATCACTGTGAACTTAAGTACAACAACAAAATACCTTATCAATTAAATTAATTAATAATCTCCAATTTTTAAATTTATAGGAACCTTTACTAATTTCTTTTAAAATAGTGTTCAAATTAAACAGGTGGAATTATTGTTATAAATATTTAAACGTGATTCATGATCAGCTTGGAGGGCCAAGTTGGGATGTTAAGCTTGGGAGAAGGGATTCAAAAACAGCTAGCTTTGCAGTTGCCAATAATAGTGGTCAGCTTCCTCCTGCAAGTTCTACACTCAGCAACCTCATCAACAGATTCAAAGTTAAAGGCCTCTCTGTCAAGGACATGGTTGCATTATCCGGTACACATTTACGGCTCTCCTTTTAACTTCAGTTATCTTTTAATGTTTATGTTGTTTCTGGAATTAGTTTTAGTATATTGTCGAAATTGCTTCAATATATATTTTGCAACATTTTACTCATAATAAACATATTAGCACTTTTTTTAATTTAAAAAAAAAAAAAAAAAAAAAAAACTAAAAGTACTTTTTGACATCAAAAAGCAACTCTGGAAAACGCATCTCCTTAAAAAAAAATAAAAAATTATGTACTTTTCGTAAGTACCACAATTAGAAAAACACTTGATTGATTTTTTTTTTTTTTGTCAAAAAAGTTTTTTTTTTACAGATATTATGTTATTATATAAACTAGCGTTTGAAAGAATAAAATACTATTTTTAATTAGTTATGACGAGGATAAATACAAAATAACTATAAAAAATAATCTTTTTGTCGTGGAGGAAATATATTACAATTTACATCCAATGAGTGTTATAGATATTATCATGGGAATAAAATTTGCCACACGTTATCAAAAAAAAAAAAAAAAAAAAAATTGCCACACGTTCCAGCCTTGCAAAATTTCCTTTAATTGCGGATCCTCTGCTGCAAATGATATAAATCTGTAAAAATATTCAAATTTTTAATATTTATCAAAAATTTGTATCTGTTGTAAAAGAAGTTCCGTAAATGTAATTTTTTTTTTTTTTAACTGTAAAAGCTCTTTTCAAAACTATCTCAAACTTCTTTTTTTTTTTTTTCCTGTTTTGTAACTTCAAAAAACTATAATTATTTATTTTTTTTAAAAAAAAAAAAAAAAAACCCAGCTAATAGTAGTTTTTTTAAAAAAAAAAAAAAAAAAAAATTGAAATGTCTAGGATCACATACTATTGGACAAGCAAGGTGTATAGGTTTCAGAAGCAGAATATATAATGAGACCAACATTGATAGTTCATTTGCCAAGACAAGACAAGCAAGCTGTCCAAGGAAGTCAGGATCAGGAGACAACAATTTGGCCCCATTAGACGTTCAAACTCCTAATGCTTTTGATAACAAATATTACAAGAACCTATTGAAAAAAAAGGGTCTCCTCCACTCTGATCAAGTCCTCTTCAATGGTGATTTCACTGCTTCTTTGGTTAGGCATTATAGCAGCAACCCTAAGAGCTTCAATTCCGATTTCGCTGCAGCCATGATCAAGATGGGAGATATCAGTCCTCTCACTGGATCCAGTGGTGAGATCAGGAAGAATTGTAGGAAGCCAAATTGATTGATGGATATGGTATTTTATGGTTAAAATTGGAAAGCAAAATTATATATGTTTAGCTTTTGGCCAACAAAAGGATGGCTTGCTAGGTAGTTTATGTTTGAAAGGCAATTTAGTTATTAAAAAGTTTTAATTGTCCAAAATCTTTTTTTTTTTTTTCCCTTTAATGGTGTATTTACTTCATGGATTGAGCAAAGGGAATGGAGAATGGGATTGATTGATGTTGTTTATTTACTTAAAATTCATTCCGTAATGGGAATGAAAATGTGGGTCTCACATCAATTTGGGGTTGTGGAATGGGAATCTTATTCCACTCAACCCTCTTGGGAATCCCATTCTCATTCCTTTTATCAAAATAAAAAGTCTCTTATTTCTTTATTTAAAAAATAAAGAAAAATCTATTTTATTTGATGTTAAAAAAAAATGTATATTGTAATAAAAAACTGCATACCATTGATTTTTCATCACCAATTTCTTAATTATCATAATAGACTAATAAAATAATATGTAATTTTTTTATTGTAATATGCACTTTTTATTTGATATTAAAAAAACTACATATTATAGTAAAAAACTGCACACAAAATTAGTAGACTATTAAAATAATATGTTATTTTTTTTATTATAATATGTATTTTTTTATTTGATATTAAAAAAAATGTATTATAATAAAAAATTACACATTATTATAATTAATTCATTCCGATTTCAAATTAAAGTAAATATCTCAACGGGAATACTATTGATTTCGATTCTGATTCCTGTAGTTGAAGTAAATAATTTATTCTGATTCTCATACTTCATTCCGATTCCAGATCATTCTGATTCCTATTTCGATTCCACTAAATGAAGTAAACGCACCATAAATGTGCTATAAGTGTTTGCAATGAATAAATGAATGACTAAAATCCTATCTTATCATGATGTAAAACAATTAATGATAGTACACTTCACTTAAGACTAAATAAATAAATTCAAATAATTTTTAAGGTGGCTCTATTGCCACCCAAAAAAGTTCTTGGCACGCTTATGTTTTAACAAAAAAATTTATTACTAAAATAACCATGGATACAATTCCTTAAAAAGGAGACAACTATATAATTAACAAACTAGTTAAACGTATTTTTCTGAAATCTACACCCAATTCATTATAAACTATGATAATTTAAACAAAATCAAAATTAATCTCACAACAAAAGAATTTATTTTTCACTTGTAATCAATGAATGAATAAAAATTGACAAAATAAATTTTAAATGCATACAAATATTTATGTTCTAACTTTTACCGTTGTTTTCTTATTGAGCAAAAATCAAATATGTAAAAATGAAAAGTAGTTATAATTTTTTTTAAAAAAAAAAAAAAACAAAAAAAGTGTAGTACTATAATTTGGATAATATATGGCTTTTAGATTTTTTTCAAAAAAAAAAAAAATCAATTTTAATTTGGACTTTGTTTCACAAATTGCTTTCGCTGTGTTTCATATAACAAAACTTTCTTTAAGATGTATCATCAAACACTTTCTTGATATCCATTATAAAAAAAAATTCTAGTTATGTTTAAAATTTTTTAATTTGATAGATTTATTAAGAAAGAGAATATACATTAGCCTCTAAATTAGAATTAAAAACCAAAAAAAAAAAAAAAAATTAAACATAGATTGAATTCTTGGATGGTGAAAATTGAAAAAACTGATATGATTTATTTGAATTTTTTTTTCCTTTTATGTTACGACTTTTTTTTTTTTATTTGAAGTTGTCGACATGTAAATATAATTTTGGTATTGGGAAAATTTTAATTTAGCCTCTAACGTTTAACAAAATATTACTTTTTTACTAACGTTTGCATTTCGAATTTTCGTCATCTCTAACATTTCGGAAATACATCAATTTAGTCTCCATAACAAAAAATAATAATAATAATAATAGTCAGATATGATAGAGGGGACAAAAAGATGAATTTACTCTTGATATAATTTAAAATAGTTAAAATGATGTAATTACCCTTTTAAAAACTGATAATTATAAAATAATCATCCTTATTATTACAAAATTACCATTGACCACCATCCAATCAAATTGTGACACATCATTGAATCAATTTTTTTAATTCAATTTATTGTTAATAAATATTTTAATTGAAAAATAATATTTTTAATGTAAAATAATTTAAAAAAAAAAAATTTCTTTTTCATCTTCTACCTCTCATCATCTTTCTCATCTTCAATTTCACATTATACATTCATCAAAATCATCATCTCCATTATTTTCATCAAACCAACATCATCCAAATTAAGCATCTAACATCAAACCAAACATATTCCAAATCTAAAAAATATATATATTTATGCAAATTAAAAAAAAAAAAAAAAGTCATTTCCAATTAGTCTCCACCATCGGAGACTAGTCTTCAACGGTGGAGACTAGTGTTGGTCTCCAACCGCATGGAGACCAGTTGGTCTCCATCGCTGGAGACCAATCTCCAACTCGTGGAAACCAGGTCTTCAGCAAGTTGGGGACCAGTTGGAAACTTGGAGACCAAGTCTCCGATCCGACAATGGAGACCAGTTTTTTGGTCTCCCTCGTCGAAAGGAGGACTTCATGGGAGATCAGAAATCTGGTCTCCCATGGAGATCTCTCTTTTTTTTTTTTTTTTATCTTAAAAAATTTTTATATATTAAATTAAAAATATAAAAGTATATATTATGTTAAATATCTATTAAAATAATATAAATATATTCAAGTTAAAATGACTAAATTAACTCTCTCCTTATTAAGGGTGACTAATAGAATGACTAAATTGATATATTTTCGAAACATTAGGATTGTAGGAATTCGAAAATACAAACGTTAGTAAAAAAGTAATATTTTACCAAACGTTAGGGACTAAATAAAAATTTTTCCTTTGGTATTTTAATGGTGTAGAAGGTAAAAAATTGATTTTAAATTTTTTAATATAGGTGAAAAGAGTAATCGACTATGACAACAACTTTTTTGGGTGACAATATTGCAGCCCTTACATTTACCATATATAAGTCATTAAAAAAAATAGAATAGAAAAAAAAAATTAAATTCATAAAGAAAGGGTGGCTTTGTTAGGTTGAGATCCTCTAGTATATTAATCTTTTTGCCGATTTAAAGAACTTAATAATAATTAATTGAATTTCAGATAAAAGAGAGAAAAAAAATTAAAAAAAATAAATATAACTATCAGTAACTTATGTTGTTAGATCTAAATAGATCAGCAAATAAGAAAATCTAAATTTTATATTATATTTTATATATATTATCGTAGCCATATTTTAGTGAATATGTGATAAAATGTCATGTATACAATTACTTAAATGATAAACCTCTATAATTACAAAACCAAAATCTATTTTCTATACCCATACTATGGACAGCAAATTAACCTATAATATATCCAATATCACATCATGGAAATATAATTTCAATATATAAACGACGAATGGATGAACAATTAATAAAAGTATGAATAAGTAAAATAATGATAGTTTAAAGAGAATTTCTCTTTCCAATCCAATTTTTTCCGTTAACACTTTTTTTCTAAATACATTAATTTTTGTTTTAAAAAAATTTTAAACACAATCCATTTTGTTCCAAAATTATCCTTTATTCTTGACACTCCTATTCTAAAGACACTCTCCATTAAAAAAATATAAATTGAATTAAATTTCTAAAGACACTTCATTTTATTTTTACTATAACTCAATTATTTAAGAGAAAAATTCAAAACTATCCAAATTCAAAATAAAAAATATTTGTTTTTGGCCCATTCTAAGAAAAAATTTGTTTTTACTCTCTCAAGCAAATTAATTTCATCCAGTAACTATGTCGACTAATATATCTTTAAGTAATAAAACCTTAAATTGTAAGTACCATGATAGGAGGCTCTCTTGTCACTATGGACCATGACGGAAGACTCTTCTATCATAATGACTAAGATAGGAGACTTTTTTGTCACAGACGCTCTCAACATGACGGGAGAGCCTCTGTCACACTTGCGCGTAACGAGAGGCTCTCCCATCATGCTTGAGCGTCAGTATGATGAGAAGACTCTCCTCATCATGCACCGACATGATGAAATAACCTCCTATCACGTACAAGCGTGGTAGGAGGCTCTCCCATCACACTTGACAAAGTAGCCTCCTATCATTGTATTTTTGAAATTTTAGCAATAATGTATGTACTCGCAATGGCATTTTAGGAATTACGAGGTATTAGGTGCTATTTATTTGTTTGAAGGTTTGAAAACAAATTTTATTTTAAGGGGATAAAAATGATTTTTGGTTTTGAAGTGGGGGCAATTTTTGAAATTTTCACATTGTTATTTATTATATTGTTATATTATGTGAAGAAAGAATTCTTACTTTTGGTAACTTGTAAAATTCTAGCTTGTTGGATCTATGTCGCGTATTCAATTAAATAGAGAAAGAGTACACTTCATTCTCTAATAACACTCTTTTACAACTCAACGTACTACTAAACTATTTGTCTATGACCTAGTACTAACCTATTGCCCATTGTTACCTCCATAATGACCAATAAGTGTCGCCAATTGCAAACCCTAATGCAAAAACGAAAGATGAAGCATTCACTTTTTAAAGAATAGAGAGAGAGAGAGAGAGAGAGAGAGAGAGAGAGAGCATTTAACAGAAAGCATGCAACCTTAGATTTCCAGAAGAAGTGTTCACGAGTTCTAACTTCTGATTTTTTAGTTTTATTTATTTTTTGTTATTTGCCCTAATTTGATGTGTTAGACATTGATGTCAACTACCACTTAACCTACCTGTTCCATATGAATGAACGAAAATGCCCTTGATTCATTTAAGGTTGATAGGATTGGATTGATAGCATAAGGCCTTGATTTAATAAATGATTAAATGTGTATCCACGTTTTTCAGCCATACTCAGGGTGGTTTCGTGTAATTTGTTTAAGAAATAAGTACTGTGTACAAATAATAGAGAACTTGGAATTGTGGTATGCTAATTAATTTTTTAAAAGAGTAATGCTAGGTATTTAAAATTTTTTGTCAGATGTTGACAAATCATATGTTATGTTATTTGAGTAAAAAATTTGAGAAACCTAGCATTACTCTTTATGAAAATAAAGAATGTTTATTAGGAAAAAAAATATATTTACCATGATTATCATAAGTTTGGGGAGATTCAGACATAAGATAGAGAGAGATTGAAAGGTTCAATTTATTTCCCCCACCCAAAAGTCTACAGAAATTTTTAGAGGAAATAGAAGAGAAATAATAAAATTTTTTATACACAAATATCAACAAAAGTCAATAAAAGTCAATGATAATAACAACTAGAATTTCAACCTCATAAGCATACAAAATCCCTCTAAGGTTTGCAAAACAATGTCTTGACAACACCTCTAACCAAAACATATCCCCACAACTAAAACAACCTAAAGATCCATTAGAGAAATAGTGTTGACTTTAACACAACCTAGAAGGAATGATGCTAATAAACTTCTAAAACACAAAAAGCATAAAATGGATGACTAGGCATTCAAATTTCATAAAGTGGTAAAATCTGAAAGCCAATTATGCATCCCACCAAAATTTAAACCATTAACCTCCTTCATGGATGCATGGGCAAATGCAATTACAATAGTAAATATGTTAGAGACTCAAGTGCAGCTGTTACTCGCTACAAGAAAACAACATAATGATACTGAATTATCCATACCGAGCATTAAAGGCCTAATATAGATAAATTGACTTATTCAGTAAGACTCGGTATGGATAAACTTATATTTATTATTAACAAAAAAATAGCAAGTCACTTATCTATGTCGGGCACTGTTGGCTCGGTATAGATAATTGATTATCCATACCAAACCTTTCATGACCGGTATGGATAAAATTATGTTGATTATTTAAAAATATAGAAAGTCACTTATTCATATTAGATATTGTTGGCCCAATATGGATAATCAATTATCCATATCGGATATTAAAAGCCCGGTATAGATAGTATGTGTTAAAAAAATTAATAAATATATATATTATCCACACAGGGCGGTCCCACCTGAGATGGATAATCTGGGCATCATTTTAGTAGCCCGACCCTTCCCTCTCATTTCTCCATTTTCTTTCTCTCTTTATCTATTTCTCTCATATCTTCTTTCTCATTAAACCCTAGCCGCCCCGTATCCATTCTGTAACTCCAGTAGTCGATCGTTGTCGCCACTAACCACCTCCGTTGCCGATCGCCGTCGGTGAGTCCTCTTTTCTTCTTTTTTTTTTTTTCTTCTTCTTCTTCTTTTTCCCTTTTCTTCTTTTTCTTCTCTTCTTCTTCTTCTTCTTCTTTTTCTTCTTCTTCCACTTACGGGATGATCGGACTGCAGTTCGACTTTTGGTGTGATCGTCCAACTGCCAGTAGGGCAATCCGACCGCCTTTTTTTTTTCATCTCATTTTTTTCACTTCTTTTCGCCTCTTGTAGTCGTTACTAAGGATTGATGCTATCCAGCACCATCGTATTCACCGATTTACTGCTTTTCCACCGTCCATGATTGTTATCCTCGTCGATCTACTCCTCTTCCATCGTTTCCTCTGTCAATAAGGTATGGGTTTTATGATTTTATGTTTTTCGATGTTTCAATTTATGATTTTATGTTTTATGGATTTTACTAATGTTAATAAATATAATCATATTTTCCTTTTTTTTTTTTGGCAATATGTATGTATATATATTGTTTGTATATATGTTTGCAGAGAGACAGAGTCTCTAAAATAGTTGCACTGTTGTGAAATTATTTTGCTATTTAAATTAAAGGTGAACTAAATTTTTAGTAAAATTGAAAAATAGGGAAAACTTTGTCAAAATTTTCATAAAAATTTTCTCAATATTCATGTTTCCTCACAATAATACTATTTAGTTTTTTTGTAGACACAATATTCAAGTGGCTAAAATCTTATGAGAGTTAGTAAAAGTGTTAAATTTACTGAACCTTCGACTAAGGTAAATATTCATGAAATTTATATTATTTATTGTTTCAATTTAATTTCATGTACGGATGTAATTATTTAAATGTTTTAATAGGAATAAATATTTAAATTCTTATACATATATAGTCCATATCTCGAGGTTCCTCAAACCAAACTGGTGAATCGAGTGATAATACTACAAGTTATTAGATGAATGGGTAAAGGAACAGTGATGGCAGACGCAAAATTTAACTTAAAAGACCCCAATACTAAAGTTCATCACCTCAAGTTTGATCCAGATTATTGGCGCGTTTCTATGAAGAAAATAATGGTTAGTGTTTCACTATTTCGACCTACCAATGAGTTGCTAACTTTAGAAAATGTATTAAACTCATTTATTACTTGGTCAGTAAAATATATTATATTTTAGGATTATGTACTGAGTTATTATAATATTTCACAATGTACAACGACGTTAGATGATGTACGTTAACTTTAGGTGATTTACATTAATATTAGGTGATGTAATTTAAATTTTTATTTAATATTAAATTATATAGATTGCATTCTGAATATTATTAGTTTTATTGTAATATTAAATCATATATTTTAATTTATTTTTTAAAATTAAAATACTTTTCATGTCGGGCCGTCCAGTATGGATAATATTATCCATATCAGGCACCTACCCAATATAGATATTGTTGGTATTCATACCAATAGCATCCATACCGAGCTGTCCACCCGGTATGGATAATCAACCATATCGGGCAATGCCTGATATGGTTGACCTGCTTCTCTTAGTACTGTAGTAGTACAATCTGTGGCACCTGAAGAAGTCAATTCTGAAGCCTATTTAGCCAAGCCAATAACCATGCTTACCTAGCTTACTTAGTCAGAAAACTTAATTAATTAAGTTGATAAGGTGTTCAGATAGTCAGTTAGAATTAGGTGGAAATATTTTTCCTTGGATATAAAGGTCGATCTCAGATTGCTTGCTAATTAAGCCATTATCTCATTTTTCTCATGTAATCAAAACATTGGTTAATGTGTTTTCTTGAATACAATAAATCAATATCATATCTTATTCATATTTTCATGGTATTAGAGCCACCAACTAAACGTCAATGGTGTCCGATTTAAGCTCATTGTCAATGCATGAAAAAGAAACTCATCATTATGATGTCTCTTCAACACAATCACTGGATCCTCATGCTCTAGCAAAAACCTTGAACTTCTCTTTGCTAGTCAAGCTTGAAAGAGACAATTACATTGCTTGGACAACTCAAGTAATTCCTGCTATTAGAGCTCTAGATCTTGAATATTTTATTTTTGGTTCAACAGTCTATCTATCCAAGTATGTTAAACAAAGATTAGATAATAATGAAGTTAGGGAAGTAATCAATAAGGAGTTTACTACTTGGAAGAAAATAGATCAAATGTTCCTCTTTCTTATTGTCTATGATCAGCCAGAGTTTAATAGGTCAAGTCACCGAACATATAACTTCATGTGAGGTCTGAAGAACCCTAGAAAAGTTATATACACAACAGTCTATGGCCAAAATTCTATAAATTAGGCATGAGTTACAAACAACTAAAAAGAGATCTAGTTCCATTAACAATTTTGTTCTCAAAGTCAAGATGCTTGGAGACAGTCTAAGGGCTGCTGGCCAGAAAGTGAGTGATCATGATCTAATTTTGAGTGTCTTAGGAGGAATTGGTCATGAATATGACCCTGTAGTAGTGTTGGTGTCTTTTTAGGAAAATACAATGAGTTTGGAATAAGTTCAATATCTCTTAATGATGCATGAGCAACGAATTGAACAACTAAATGGGGGTTACAACTTGAGATAGGCAATGCTAGTGCCGATTTTGTTTCAGGAGGTCAGCAAGATAAAGGAATTAGCGAGGTGGTTTTAATGGTAAAAATACAGAGAACAGAAATAAGGGCAGAGGAAGGAATGAAGGAAGATACTACTTGAATGGAAGAACTTTTTGCTAGTTGTATGGTAAAGTTGGTCACATTATGACACAATGCAATTATAGATTTGATAGGTCTTTTCATGGAGTCAGTTATAATACAGGGAATACAATAATGGAAGTGGTTTTTCAACACTAGGCTTCCTCTCTAACAAAAATCAGCATCAAGGAAACGTATATCAAGCTGATTTGCTTCAATCAGCTGCTTATTATGCAACTTCAAACACTATTAATGATAATGCTTGGTATGTTGATACTAGAGCAACAGGTCATGTGACCTCTGATTTGAACAATCTCTCCATTTCAACAGAGTTTCAGGGCAATGACAGGTTAACTGTGGGAAATGGACAGCAACTGCAAATTACTCACATAGGTAATTCCTATGTTTCATCTTCTGACTTAAACAATAGGATATTGGCTTTAAAGAGAGTACTTTGTGTTCCTAATATTACAAAGAATCTCATAAGTATCTCAAAACTAACATATGACAATAATGGATGTACTGAGTTTAATTGTGATACTTGTGTGATTAATGATAAAGCTACTCACCAAAAGCTGCTCAAAGGGACACTTAGAAATGGACTATATCAATTGCATCTGCTGAAGAATCAGCAGCATGGAAAGAAGATAAAAACTGGTGATGTGTTTACATGTGTTTCGAATACTAGTAATGCTATTGTAAATAAAGGTTTTCATTCTATTACAAAACCATTTGATAATGCTTTTCATGATGGTTTTAAGTGATAAGTGCTGTTGGAATAAATATTGTTTCAAGAATAAATGATACTAGTTTCAGTGGTGGTGTTAATGTGGAGAATGCTGCTAGTATGAATGAGAAAATGTGGCATTTGAAGTTAGGTCATCTTGCCCCTTCGATTCTTAGAAAAGTGTTGCAAATTTTGCATCTTAAACATACTTCAAGTAGACAAGTTATGTATGGTGCCTGCAGAATGGGAAAATTGCACTAAATACCTTTCAACACTTAACCTTTAAAGCTAAAGCTTCTTTAGAACTAGTTTATATAGATTTATGGGGACCTTCTCCTATAATGTTAGTGGAAGGATACAGATATTATGTCCTCTTTGTAGACTCCTACTCTAGATACACTTAGTTGTATCCGTTGAAGCTAAAGTTAGATGTTACTCAGGTCTTTCTCACTTTTAAAAAATCAGCAGAGTTGAAATTTGATTGCAAGCTAAAATGTTTACAAGCAGACATGGGGGCTGAATACAAATCAATAGCTTCTTCTCTAAAGGAGTGTGGTATACATTTCATAATGTCTTGTGCTTACACACACTAATAAAATGGTGTTCCAAAACATGGTTGAGATGGGATTGACATTGCTGGCTCAAGCATGTATGTCTCTCAATTTTTAAGTAGATGCTTTTCAGACTGCAGTACTTTTGATCAACAATTTACCAACAACTATCCTCAAACTACAGTCACATTTTAAAGTTCTTTTCCACAGGAAACCAAACTACAGCTACTTCAAAGTCTTTGGCTGCAATTGTTTTCCTTATCTTAGACCCTATTCATCTAAAAAATTCAATTTTCACACCTCTAAATGTGTCTTCATAGGATATAGCTTGCAACATAAAGGCTATAAATGCCTTCATTCTTCTGGAAAGGTGTATATATCCAGAAATGTTATTTTCCATGAGTGTGAGTTCTCTTATTAGCAAATGTTACCTTTTAAACTAGTTGCTCACTTACCTTCATCCAGTTTACCTATATCAATCTTGATTCCAAACATAGTAACCATCACCTCCAAGCTCAATGTCTGTCCTTCAAATACTCCAGCTACTTATGATACTTCCAATATCAATGTTTGTCCCCAAAATGCTACATCCTCTTATATCCTTTCCAATACCAATGTATCTTGTCATTTAATGATAACTAGAAGCAAGACTGGTTCTCTAAAACCAAAGACATATTTAGTTGTTTGCAAGGCTTCTACTATTATAACACGAGTGAACCAAAAAATGTTAAGGAAGCTTTACTTGACAGTAGAGTGAACCTAAAAAAAAAAGACATATTTAACTATTTGCAATACTCCTACTACTGGAATACCTAAGAGTGAACCAAAAAATGTTAAAGAATCTTTACTTGACAATAGATGGTATCAAGCTATGCAAAAAGAGAATGCAATGCTTCTAAAAAATAATACTTAGACATTAGTCATGTATGATCAATCCATAAACTTGAAGGGCTTCCATCAAATGTCATGTATTGACTACTTTGATACATTCGGTCCTGTTATAAAACCAGTAAAAATTAAAGTAGTCTTTACCTTGGCAATAGCATATGGATGGGAGATACATCAAGTTGATATAAATAATGTCTTTATACGTGGTGACTTGCAAGAAACAGTCCTCATGGAGCAACCACAAGGTTTTATTAGTCCTCACCATCCTGGTTTTGTGTGTAAACTAAACAAAGCTCTTTATGGGCTGAAACAAGCACCTACAACTTAGTTTTTCAAGCTTAAAACAGCTCTTGATCAACTAGGATTTACTACTTCAAAAATAGATAACTTCCCTTTTTATCAAGAAGCAAAGAACTCAAGTGTTGTTCTTATTAGTGTATGTAAATGACATACGACTAACTGGAACTAACAAAACATTTATTGTTCAAGTGATTAGTGATCTCAACTCTAGATTTTCCTTGCAGACCTTAGGTCGGGTTTCTTACTTTCTTGGTTTTGAAGCCATTAGAACTGATGCAGGTCTCTATCTCACTCAAACCAAGTATATACTTGATTTGCTTCACAAGACAAATATGTCCTACTCTAAGCCTTGTTCTACACCTATGTCAAGTAGAATCAAGTTCTCAAAAACTTCAGGATCACCCTTTTCAAATCCTTTTCTCTATCGCAGTTTAATAGGTGCTCTTCAATATGTCACCTACACAAGACCTGATATTTCTTTTGCAATCAATAAATTTAGCCAATTCTTGTTTTCTCCCACTGATGAACATTAGTTTGCTTATAAGAGGATTCTGCGTTATTTGAAAGGTACAGCACACCTTGGTTTGTTCTTTAAGCAAGCTGATCAACTCCACCTAGAAGTTTTTAGTGATGTGGATTGGGCATCCTATATTGATGACAGAAGATCTATTAGTACTTGTCTGGTTTTCCTAGGTAGTAATCTTCTTTCTTGGAGTTCTAGAAAACAACAAGTTGTAGCTCGTTCTAGTGCTGAGGCTGAGTATCGAGCTTTAGCTCAAGCCTCAGCAGAGGTGCTCTGGCTGACATCTTTGTTCCAAGAGATTGGTCTGAAGTTATCTCAAGTGCCTGTCATTTTGTGTGATAGTATGAGTGCCAATTCTCTTGCTAAAAACCTTATTCTTTATGCTAGAACGAAGCATATCGAGATAGATATTCACTTTGTTCGAGAGAAGAAACTCTTCGAGATAGATATTCACTTTGTTCGAGAGAAAAACTTCGCTGGGCAGCTACTAGTTCAATATGTCTCAACAGAACACCAAAAGACTAATATTCTTACAAAACCCTTGTTTCAACAATGGTTTGTTGCACTTTGTTCAAATTTGAACTTGGCTACCTCACCCCTCTTCAGATTGCGTAGAGCTGTTAGAGACTCAACTGCAGCTGTTATTACTTCTCTTAATAGTGCAATAGTACAATCTGTGCCCATAAAGAAGCCAATTTTGAAGCTTGTTTAGCCAAGCCAATAACCATGCTTACGCAACTTAGTTAAAAAACTTGTTTGATTACGCTGATGAGGTGTCCAGGTAGTTAATCAGAATTAGGGGGAAATATTTTTCCTTGGATATAAAGTCAAATCTCGGATTGCTTGATAATTAAGCTATTATCTCATTTTTCCCATGTAATCAAAACTTGTTTAGTGTGTTTTCTTGAATATAATAATCAATATCATTTCTTGTTCATGTTTTCAAACGAAACATGATTCCCATGAAAAATTTCAAACTAGAACATGCTTTATTAGGCCCTAATTGAGATGTCAGTGGAAGCACTTATTTTCGACTTTTTGGAGCTAGAAACCATTAAAAGAATTATTTGGATAGATTTAACCATTGTTTAAAAACTCGGCCGAGTCGGCCGAGTACTTGGCCGAGTCGGTCGAGTACTCGGCGAGTACTCGCCGCTCGGTCGGGTGCCGAGCCGAGAATCCCCAGATCGGGGGTTCGAATCGGCTACTGTTGAAACTCGGGCCGACTCGGGCCCAACTCGGCCCAACTCGGGCCGACTCGGCCCAGCTCGGATCGGCCCGAGTCGGCCTTTTTTTTTATTTTTTTGCCAAAACGGCGTCGTTTTGGCACACCAAAACGACGCCGTTTTGGCGTCAGGTGTTTGATTTCAGCATCTGATCTGCTGGCTGCTTCCTTCTTTCGCTCAGATCTGCTTCGTTCTGCTTCTGCCGTTCTGCTTCAAGTTCAACTCGCCGTCGCCGCTTTCGCCGACGCCGAGTGGGGTGCAACTTCTGCTTCTTCTTTCGCTCAGATCTGCTTCTGCGTTCTGCGTTCTGCTTTCTGCCGTCGCGTTCTGCTTCTGCCGTCGCCGTCGCTGTGAGTCCGGTCGCCAACCCTTATACAGTTATACTAAATTGTTTGTTTTCAATTTTTTTTTTTTTGTTTTTTCATTCTGTTTTTTCATTTTGTTGAGGATTGATGATTGATGGATTTGTGGTTTATTTGTTGCATTGATGAAAATGAGATTATAATATAGGATTGGAAATATATTGTGTGATTTATGTTATATTATCAATTTAGAAGCAATATATTGTTTGATAATTGATGTTTGTGTTAAAAATTTCTATGCTCAAAAGCTATATTTGATGATTAGGTTGATATATATTCATCAATTATGGATAATGAATATTCGGGAGCTTCCGTTATCCCATCTCTCAAACGAAACTCAAATGATGTTGGATGGGATTATGGAAAATTGGTTGATCCAAACGTTATGGAAAGAGTGCAGTGCATATTGTGTGGGAAGATTATGTTTGGAGGGATACATAGATTGTGTTTGAGAATGAAAGAATGATGAGAGACTTTAACTATAAGTAATTTAGATATGAATCATATGATAAATTTATTAAGTGTTGTTATTTTGGTATATTACAGGTGGAATTGTTGGAAAAATAGTAGTTATGCTGTCGAAATTTTTAAGGTGTTAAAATGGCTTTGAAAGTTGCATGAGATAGATTTTAAGGGGTTTTGTGGTCATATGATTAAATTTTTATTCTATAGAAAATTATTAAATTTTATTTTTTTACAAGTTTGACCTAGTTTGACCGTGGGTCAACGGTTTGACCGTTGACCGATGGTCAAACCGAGTACTCCCCGAGTACTTGTCGAGTTGCCGAGTACTCCCAGCTCGTTGCCTCGCCGAGTCAGGTCCGAGTAGCGAGTTTTGGAACACTGGATTTAACAAAAGAGCTTAAAGACTTTGGAAGCTCTTCTAGCCAAAATTACTTCAACCTGCTTTCACAAAAAGAGCTTTTACAAAACACGAGACCTTAAAAATTTATTTGTATAAATTTTTCATTTTATTGTGAAACTTCTGGACGATTATATTATAATAATATTATAATAATATAAAAGTTTAAGTCGGTTTTATAACCGACCCTATTGCCTATATATATGTAAGGCTTGCACTGAACAAAAATATACAGATACTTTTGCTCTTGTTTTCTTTTGTTATTTTATATTCTTTCTTTCCTATTCTACCTCTCTCTCTCCTGCTCTCACTTTGCTTTTGTTGAATTTGTCTCGCCTCTGTCTCCTGCTATCAATATTTTAATTCAAATTTTATATCAAGTCCCTGGTAAACTTCTCTTTAACCCCTTGATTTTATTTATTTATTTTAATTTTATAACACGTTATCAGCACGATCTTGAACCTGAAGTTCTTGATATTCTGACTTAATAAATGTACGGCTCTGCCGACTCAATCAATGTACGGCTCTGCCGACTCAATATATGTACGACTCTGCCGACTCAATCAATGTACGGCTCTGCCGACTCAATTATTATACTAACCTTATTGATAATTCATTATTATTATTATCATGCATTACAGATCTAACTATTTAATTTTATTTATTTATTTATTGTTATATACTATATGTACAATCTTACCTCTATTATTTACTGGTTTTATTGCATATCCCATGCACGGCTATGCCGGCTCAATATATAATTGCTTAGTTATTTCTTTCATATTTTATGTTTTTCTATTCTCTTTAATTTATAATGTACTAGAACCTGAAGTTCTGGATCTGAATCAATAAAACATGAAGTTCTAAATATATATTACTAAAACCTGAAGTTATTATTTTTTACCTGAAGTTCTAAAAATATAAATGAAATTTTTGGCAACCTGAAGTTTCAAATATATCATTTTGATTATGTCACTAATTGTGATATTTTATGTGTATAGTCATGTCAAATATCGCAAAACCAGAATTTGCTCTACTGGATATCTCAGGAAATAATTATCTTTCATGGATCCTTGATGTAGAGCTGTATCTGCAGTCCAAGGGTTTAGCTGATACAATTAGAGATAATAATGAAACATCTCTACAGGATAAAGCAACTGCAATGATCTTTATCCGCCGTCATTTACATGAGAGCCTGAAGACTCAATACCTCACAATTAGAGATCCACTGACTCTGTGGACAAATCTAAAAGATAGGTATGACCATCAGAAAACTGTCGTCCTCCCCAGAGCCCGGCATGAGTGGAGTAATTTAAGACTCCAAGATTTCAAATCAGTCGCTGATTATAATTCTGCCCTGTTTAAGATAACCTCACAGCTGAACTTGTGTGGTGAAATACTGACTGATGCAGATCTGTTGGAAAAGACATATACTACTTTCCATGCATCTAATGTGCTTCTGCAGCAGCAATATAGAGAACGCAGGTTTACAAAATACTCTGAATTAATCTCATGTCTCTTAGTGGCAGAACAAAATAATGAGCTTCTGATGAAAAATCATGAACTTCGCTCTGCTGGCGCAGTTGCACTTCCAGAAGCAAATGCTAGCACAAGTAAAGGCCGTGGACGTGGACATGGACGCGAACGTGGTAATCATGGTCATGGTGGGTATAAATTTTCAAGTAATCGAAACTAGAAAAACATCTCTCATAAGTGGAATGTTTATAATGCTAAACATAACAAGGGCAAAAATATAGAGAAACATACCCCTAAACATTATGAAGATGTTTGTTTCAGATGTGGTATGTCTGGACACTGGTCTCGTACCTGTCGTACGACTAAGCATTTGGTTGATCTGTATCAAGCCTCTGTAAAGGGGAAAGAAAAGAAAATTGATACAAATTTTGCAGATCAAGGTGATGATCCTGAAGATATCACAAGCCTAGAATTATCGGATTTTCTTGATAATGCGGATGGAAAAGTGGATTACTCAATTGGTGATGGAGATATCCATACCAATTAGAAAGTTGCCTAGTTAATATAGTCATATTAACTTTTGTTATATTAGTACATATTTTTGTAATCTTCCAGAAGTAAGATAACTTATTTTGCTTTATATTTTGTTATCAATGATGTACTAACATATGGTTTATATGATGAAAGACGGATATGGATGAATTATCTATTCTCAAAAAGGAAGGTGCAGATATATGTATTATCGACAGTGCAACAACACATACTATTCTTCAGAATAAGAAATATTTCTCAAATTTGACAGTAGCCAAAGCCAAGGTAAATACTATATCAGATCCTGCAGATCTGGTTGAAGGTTCTGGAAGAGCCATAATCTTATTGACAAATGGTACTAAATTATATATAAATGATGCATTATACTCTAGTAGATCTAGAAGAAATCTACTCAGTTTCAAAGATATACGTAGTAACGGATATCATATTGAAACTACAAATGAGAAGAATGTTGAATATTTATGCATTACTAAAATTATCTCAGGCCAGAAGCTAATTGTAGAAAAACTCAGAGCTTTTTCATCTGGGTTGTATTATACAATTATGAGATCAATTGAA
This sequence comes from Dimocarpus longan, assembly GCA_022984855.1. Lineage (NCBI taxonomy): Eukaryota > Viridiplantae > Streptophyta > Magnoliopsida > Sapindales > Sapindaceae > Dimocarpus > Dimocarpus longan. Next base: position 26,581,107 of record CM041013.1, read on the forward strand.
ACTTATGTAGTTTCAAGCCAGAAGCTGTTTAAACCAATAACATTTCGACTTTGGCATGACCGTCTTGGTCATCCAGGATCTACGATGATGCGTAGAATCATTGAAAATTCTCATGGGCACCCATTAAAGAACCTGAAGATTCTATTATCCAATGACAATATATGCACTGTCTTTTCACAAGGAAAATTGGTAATTAAACCATCTATTTCTAAGGTTGGTTTTGAATCTCCATCTTTCCTGCAAAGAATACAAGGAGATATATGTGGACCCATTCATCCACCCAGTGGACCATTCTGTTATTTTATGGTATTAATTGATGCATCAACAAGGTGGTCACATGTATGTTTATTATCCAGTCGTAACATTGCTTTTGCTAGATTGCTTGCTCAAATCATTAGACTCCGAGCACAATTTCCAGATTATCCAATCAAGAGTATACGACTAGATAATGCTGGTGAGTTTACATCAAAAACATTTGATGATTATTGCACATCAATCGGAATTGATGTTGAACATCCAGTCCCACATGTACATACCCAGAATGGTCTAGCAGAATCATTCATCAAACGTATCCAGGTGATTGCTAGAACTTTATTGTTACAAACCAAATTACCGGTTTCTGCTTGGGGACATGCTGTTTTACATGCAGCAACATTGATTCGACTTAGGCCTGCAGCTTATCACCAGTACTCTCCATTACAACTTGTACTTGGGCACCAACCTGATATTTCTCATTTACGTATTTTTGGTTGTGCCGTACAGGTCTCTATTGCTCCTCCTTAAAGAACCAAAATGGGACCCCAACGTCGTTTGGGAATATATGTTGGTTTTAATTCACCTTCAATTATCAGATATCTTGAACTATTGACAGGTGATCTTTTTACTGCCCGTTTTGCAGATTGTCATTTCGACGAGACAACTTTCCCACCATTAGGGGGAGAAAAAATTTCTCCTGAAGAGAAGCACAAGAAAAATGTAACTATTGGAGAGAAAAATGAGCTGTCATGGAATGTGACAACAATATCTCATTTGGATCCTCGTACTACCCAATGTGAAAGTGAGGTACGAAGAATAGTTAATCTTCAGATGATTGCGAATCAATTGTCAGATGCATTTACTGATGCTGCTAAAGTGACAAAATCACACATACCAGCTGCCAATACACCAGCTAGAATAATTGTTCCTGTAGAACAATGTAATCAGAATGCAGCAAATGAATCATCTACTGCACGCCAGAAGCGTGGTAGACCAATGGGCTTAAAAGATAGTATTCCCCGAAAACGGAGAATGAAAAATTCTGATTCTTTTGAAAATAATACTCAAGCTACAAAATCCATTATCTCTGAAAGATCAACTCCAGAAGAGTTGTCAATCCCTGAAGAGACTAAAACCTTCAAAGAGGTACAAACAATTGATGAGTCACAAAATTCTGGAAATCAAGAAATTTCAATCAATTGTGCTGAAGGTATGTGGAATCGTAATGAAATAATCATCGATGATATATTTTCATATACAGTAGCTTTGACAGTTATGAACGATGATTATGAACCACATACTGTTAATGAATGTAGACAAAGACACGATTGGCTTGAATGGAAAAATGCAATTCAAGCAGAATTAAGTTCCTTAGCCAAACGTAAAGTCTTTGGACCTGTAGTCCAAACGCCTGAAAATGTCAAACTTGTTGGATACAAATGGGTATTTGTACGGAAACGTAATGAAAAGAATGAAATTGTAAGACATAAAGCAAGGCTTGTTGCACAAAGTTTCTCGCAGAGACCAGGGATTGATTATGATGAGACGTATTCACCAGTGATGGATACAATTACTTTTAGATTCTTGATCAGTTTAGCAGTCTCAGAAGGACTCGAAATGCGGCTTATGGACGTAGTGACAGCATATTTATATGGATCACTTGATACTGATATCTATATGAAAATTCCTGAAGGATTTAAAATGCCTGAAGCATACAAATCAAAAGCCAAAAATGTTTATTCGATTAAATTACAACGATCCTTGTATGGATTAAAACAATCTGAGATAAATGTGGTATAATCGTCTTAGCAAATACCTGACAAATGAAGGATATATTAATAATCCTATATGCCCATGTGTTTTCATAAAGAAAACAGAATCTGGATTTGCTATTGTTGCAGTTTATGTTGATGATATGAATTTAATCGGAACACCTGAAGAGCTCCGAAAAACTGCTGACTATTTAAAAAGAGAATTTGAGATGAAAGATTTGGGACAAACGAAATATTGTCTCGGCTTGGAAATCGAGCATAAATCATACAGAGTACTTATCCATCAATCAGCATATATTGAAAAAATCCTAAAACGGTTCAATATGGATAAAGCTCACTCTTTGAGTACCCCTATGATTGTTCGATCTCTTGATCCTAAAAAGGATCTATTTCGACCTAAAAAAGATGATGAACAAATACTTGGTCCAGAAGTACCATATCTAAGTGCAATTGGTGCTTTATTATATTTAGCACAATGTACCAGGCCTGATATTTCTTTTTCAGTGAATTTGTTGGCCAGGTTCAGTTCTGAACCAACACGGCGTCATTGGAATGGTTTGATTGGTTATGCTGATGCTGAATATCTTTCAGATCCTCATAAGGCTCGTTCACAAACCGGGTATGTTTTTACTTATAATGATACAGCAATTTCATAGCGCTCAACAAAACAGACTTTGGTTGCCACATCCTCCAACCATTCTGAAATTCTTGCACTTCATGAAACAAGCCGAGAATGTATATGGTTGAGATCTGTTATTCACCATATCCAGAGTACATGCGAACTATCTACTGCTTCAAGTTCTCCCGCAATCATATATGAAGATAATGCTGCATGTATTGCTCAAATCAGAGGAGGATACATCAAAGGAGATAGAACCAAACATATCTCACCAAAGTTCTTTTATACTCATGAGCTTCAACAAACCCAGCAGATTGATGTTAAGCAAGTCCGCTCCCCAGATAATCTCGTAGATTTATTCACCAAAACATTACCAACATCAACATTCGAGAAATTGATTTATGGCATTGGGATGCGTCGAGTATGTAAATTACATAATTAATTTTGAAGTATTTTTCAGGGGGAGTATATTAAATCAATGTGGACATATGTGCACTGCACTCTTTTTTCCTTCAATCAGGTTTTGTCCCACTGGGTTTTCCTGATAAGGTTTTTAATGAGGCAGTCATTTTAAGCACATCCAAATATTATTAAATCCAGAAGATTATAATATTTTTGATCCAGCAGATCATAAAATATCTTTTATTTAGATTTTGAGTTTTTACTGATAGGAATTTTAAATATATTATAATATAATCATCCAAGGGGGAGTATTGTGAAACTTCTGGACTATTATATTATAATAATATTATAATAATATAAAAGTTTAAGTCGGTTTTATAACCGACCCTATTGCCTATATATATGTAAGGCTTGCACTGAACAAAAATGTACAGATACTTTTGCTCTTGTTTTCTTTTGTTATTTTATATTCTTTCTTTCTTATTCTACCTCTTTCTCTCCTGCTCTCACTTTGCTTTTGTTGAATTTGTCTCGTCTCTGTCTCCTGCTATCAATATTTTAATTCAAATTTTATATCAAGTCCCTGGTAAACTTCTCTTTAACCCCTTGATTTTATTTATTTATTTTAATTTTATAACATATTTTAATAGTTTTACCCTTTGTAGGACAAACAACTCTATAATTACACATGTATTTCATCTCTCCTATTCTTTGATAGATATTTTATTTTTTAGGTGCCACAACTCAAACTCAAACATCACCCTATCTTCTTTACTTACCAAAAATAATCTCCCCTGACTCTGAACCCGTCATCGTTTCTCCTCCCTTCTTTTCATCCTCACTTTATTCATCTCCGTCTTCCCCTTCATCTTCGACACTACCTCACTCCTCTCCTCCTCTTCTCCCTGTAGATGGTGAAATTGCTCACTGCCAGATTAGAGCAAGCCCATTAAAGAAGTCAGCGAGAAATTGTTCACTTGCATACCACTCAAGCCTGGTTTAGTCTATAGCACCACCACCAATAACAACATAATAAAATCAAAACAAACATGTAACGATTTCAAAGTCTATACACATACAAATACACTATCTATTGCTTTAATCATAACAAACTAAGATTGACTCATTGTTAGAATCTACGTTTTAAACAACCTGAACACGAAATCCGGATCAAAATCGGGTGGTGACCTTAAGAAGGAGATCGAGATCTTTGCCGATAAAGACGAGATCTTGGATATCGTTAAAGCAGTAGACGTGGACGTGACTGTCGGAGCTGTCGATGTCAAAAACGACGGCATAGGACTTTTGGAGCCTAAGGTTAAGAGAGACCTTGCGGTTGGTAAGGCTGACCCGAGAATAGGATTCGAAGTGGAGGTCCGACCCGGGATGATGAAGAGGACGAAGAGGATAAGGAAAAGGGGAATAAAGACGATGACGAGGAGGCCATGAAAGTGCTGGATGTTGTCGAAAAAGGAATCGTGCTTAGAAGAGATGCGCTTGTTCTTCTTGTTAGGGTCAGAGGTCACGGTCTCGAGAAGCTCGACCGACAAGGGCGACGAAGGTGGAGATGGACTAGTCTTGAGAAGGATCTAGATTGGATGATTTTTTAATAAATTGTTTCAATTAAATAAGGGTAAAGAAGTAACTTTACAATTTACATGGATTTTAATTATTTCGATCAAATAGGTTTAAAAGTCATTTAAAAAACAAAAAACTCTTCTGAAATACATTATTCAAACAATAATGAAAAAATTCATATTTTTACTTCTCTTCTTTTTTTTGACAAAAGTCAAAAATAAAAATTATCTCAAAGAAATCTTAAACTACTGGATGGTCCACCATTTACTGATGCAATTTAATATCAAGCTCCGTTGTTCTATGTCAAAATCTTGTCGAGAAAAGCATTTCAAAAACCAAGAATGCAAAGTTAAGAAATTCTAGGTAGTATGAATTCAAGAATATATATCTCTCTATATATATATATATATTAAATTTAATTGATTTTGCACTTAGGTATAGACAAAAAGTCGATTGATCAACCTTATTGTATATATCTTCTAATCAATCTTTTGAACTATTATGAAGATAAATCACTTTGGAGTGTGGACTCTATTGTTCTTGAATCCATTATATGTAAACCTACAAAACTTAAGAAAATTGTGATAAACATTCAATGTTTGAGTTTGTGATATGCCAAATTTAACAAAGCTCAAAAGTCTCTTACTCTTGTCAAAACTAACCTATATATAGTTTTCAAGAATAAAACTTGAATTCCCAATTGAATTAAATAAGCAAAAAGTAATTTTCTTCTAAAATTATAATTGTTTGATTTTTAGATTTTCAGTTTTCTTTAGGAATCCAATTCCTTGTTTCGTTAGTTTTTCAATTTAATTAAAAGTACGAAAATAATTACATAAAGACTAATTAATTAATTAATTAATTCCTAGGTCCTAACTCTGGGCCACCAAACACTTTGGGTCTCTTTCACCACCCACTCCAAGAGGTGGCCAAGGCCCAATCTATAATCATCTAATTAATCCATCCAAGTCCAAAAATCCAACTTTTGAGCCCGGTAATATTCAAGATTCGTGATCCATTAACTTCATGTAAATTTGGGGATCGAGTGGTCCAATTGACTTTTAATTGATTCAACCTGGTCTATTGATTTTGACTTTTAAATTAAAATTGCACTCTTGGAATAAAATTTATCTTATGTGTGTGTAATACACCCTAGGCAAATTAACGGAATGAGTATCCTTACGAAAAATAAAAATAATCTACATGTACAAGACTATTTCACTTGTTCAATTTTTTTATTGCATATGACCGTCTTTGCGTTTAATTAATATTCCTGATTTGTTTAACAAATCGCAATTCAATAAACCTTCATTGAATATTTGGACCCTAGTTTTTTATCCGGGCACTTGCAAGAGCCATAAGGTTGTATTTGCTTTTATTAATTAAAATAAAAATCCTGATGTCTATATCCATAAATACATGTTAAATATAATAAATAAATTATAATATCAAATTATCGAGAAACTTAGGTCATATCGATCATTACCTATTGATACCTCAAATATTATAACTAATAATTATAAGTTACATATATTATTTATTCCAAAATTGAGACACATGCTTCTTTGTCTTGATGTGAAATAATAAAATTTCATAAACAGTACCTCATGTGATCTATTTCCAATACATCCATAGTACTAGGCCCTTTTATTCTAAGTCATACACGCACGTGGATTTAGACTCTTCACTCTCAATTGAAACAAAAGAAACCTACAACTTTACAAAATAATGTGTCCAGCCATTATTTTAATTTGTGGATAAAATTTAAACTAGTTAAAAAATCATGTATACCTCACATAACAACTTTATGTGAATGATTTTCTTCATTCCCTTTTAGTCTTGGAACCTAAGAAATTTTTTACTTTGATAACGATAATCTTACATTACAATATTACATGAAGTACCTTACTTCAAGTATAAAAATTACATTAATTAAGGAATACACATTGTCGAAATCACCATACGTTTTGGTATACTTTCCAACACTATGCATGTAATATCTCTCTCTTACTCGATCGAACATTTACAATGAACAAACAAGTCAATTCATACACCGTTCTTACGCCACGCATTGGTCTATGGTGAAGTAAGTGCTTAATTATCTTAAGGGTACGTTTCATCATTGGCTATTTCTGCGTCAAAAGTCTTCTTTTGCTCTAAATGTTTTTTTTTAGATACAGGCTGGGTAGGTAATCTTGATGATCGTACTTCCACCTCTACCTATATTTGTCTTTCTTGGTGCTAACCCATATATTGAAGCTCTAAGAAACAAGCCACTATTGCTCGTTCCTCTACCGAAGTTGAGTATCGTTCAATTGTTTCTACTGTTGTCAACTCAACTGTCTCTCTAACTTCCGAAGTAGCTCTGTGTGTTATTACATCAATCTATGATGATTTACTGTGACAATTTTGGTGCCACTTACCTCTATGTCAATGTTGGTTTCCATTTTTGGATGAAGCTCATTACTATCCATTTTCACTTTGTTTGGGATTAGGTTTTAAAAGAAAAACAACGTTTGTGTTTACATGTTCGTATTTTCCGTTATTTAGCGACTCTCTCACAAAGCATATAGGAAGAAGCAATTCCATTCGCATCAATCCAAGATTGGCATGCTAAATAAATGCTCCATCTTGGGGTGGCAAAATAGATCATGAAGAATCTCCTATATTAATTATATTTAATTTAGTGAATGATCTCTTTTCTATTGTAATTATTAAGTTAATAGTTTTTCTTATTATGTATGATTTATTAGCTTCATATTTCTTACTAGCTTCATATTTTGTATTTCTAAGGGTTTAAGTATTTCTTTTCAATTATAAATATTGGTCTATAAATACACCCTATTATCAATGAAATGAGTGTGAGATTTTGCACACCAAACCAACTCTTTTAGACTACTTTTACATCTCCACATATTTTTGCACAAAAATACGAATCAACCGAGCTACAACTTAATCTAATTTTATAATTTTTTATACAATAATTAAAGGGCTACCAGTTGAAATAGATAATAGTTTTGATTTTTAATTTGCATTTATCGTGGAAGACAAAAAGTTGTAGAACTTGCTTTTTACTGCACACTATCTTAACTAGAGAGGCAAAATCTATATATCTTCAAGGATAGAGTTGTGTTGCATGACTTGAAGCAAGATTCTCTCAAAATTTTTTATTAATTCCAAGAATGACATGAAAGGACTTTTAATTAATTAAAATATATATATGTTCTAACATTTCACTCTCGAAAATGAAGTTCGTTGAAACGAAAAGCTGTCCCCTCTACCAGTCACGACTCTTCATTTATAACTAATAGTGAATGGGTACATTTACTCTTCGTTTATAACTAATAGCGAATGGGTACATTTTCCTTTTAATGAAAAGTGGAAATTGCTCAAAGGGGTCACATTCAAAATGTGATATCCGTTTTCAGTCCTAAATGAATTCAAAATCACTTTTATCCCACGAAGAAAACTATTTCTAGTAGGCGTCCTTAATTATCAAAAGACCCTTTCAATTCTAAAACTTATGTAAAATTACCAAAATAACCCCTCTTGCCATATCTCATGAACCCACACTCCAACCTACTCCATGCTCACATGACTCATCTCACTCGCATAGCTCCCACACCTCTTGTCATCCTTGTACCATTGCCACTCTTTGCTAGCAAAGACGAACAAGGAGGTCATGATCTACACTCGAAACCAGATCAAGTTACAAAACCAAATTGACATGATTTGGTTTCATCATTATTGCAAAACTCAGCAAGTAGTTTCAACTACTCATCGAGAACCTGGTCAGAGGACTTTCGCCGAACTGAGAATCCCTAAATTAGGGGTTCTACTTGTCAAAGTCGAGTAATCATTAAGTAAGGTCGAGTAGTCATCAAGTATTCGACCAATCTTAGACAACTCGGTGAGTACTCAGCCTAAGCTAGGTTTTATGAGATGAGTTTACTCGGTCAACTCAGTAAATACTATGCTAAAGTTGCTTTTAAGATTGTATCAGACAGATTTTATAATATTTTGTGGTCATATAATTATATTTTGACCCTATGAATTGTTTTTAATATATTTTTACAAGTTTGACCATGTTTGCCTATCAATCAACTGGTTGACCGTTGACTGACGATCAAACTAAATATTCACAAAGTATTCAAGTACTCATTACTCTTTAGGATGCCGATCGACTAGCTATTAGCTAGTTCTAAAACATCAAGTTTCACGCCTAGATCACAACCTCTTTGGTCTTCTCTCATGGTGATGATGAGTCTCCAGTACTTAGGAACCGGTTCATAATTTAACATTTTTGTGGGACTTTTTATAATTATCCATTGTGAGATGTGGGATATGGCCATATCTTATGATTTTTTTGTTCATGAGAGTGGCCAATATCTCACGCTTTCATGAGACGTTGCCCACATCTTATCTAGATAATTACAAAAAAGTTCCTCAAAAAAATCAAAATTATTTTTCTACAAGAAGTTCCTAGAAATTGACTTGGGAGCGGTTTTGGTATAGGTTTTAATTATTTTTGTTTGATTTCAAATAAGTTTTGGATTAAAACCGAATTTTACATTTGAATTTTGGTTTCTCTTGATTCTTTCCCAAATGAAAATAATAATTTATCTTTTAATAGATAAGCAAGTCATTGCTGAACTTATGCACCAATTGATCACTAGCACTTCCATCACCCTTGAAAACCTCCTAATCAAAATGAAGTAGACCCTTAAACTTTAACAAGTCCTTGAAGTATTGACTATCAAACCTTGCTGTTGTCGAATCGAGTGGTTCTGTGTCGTTATCACCTCCGATCACTGGGCAATTTTGCGATTTAGAGGCAGCGAAATTAGTGTTGATATTGGTGTCATTATAAATCCTAGTTCGAAAGGTTGTGCACCTAGCAAGTCCTATGGCGTGACACTTGAGAGGGTAATTAAGTCTTTCAGATCTAGTCCATAAGACTGGATATTTGAAAGAAGCTATAACAAGTTGAAAAATGGAGATGGAAGATTTGTGTTGGCATCACTCAATTTTGCAGTTCTTGCATCTCTGTTCCTTAATAGTACTTGGTAGTGGGGACCTCCCAACTATAATTACAAAAGACACAAACAGTTACATGTAATTAATTAGTTTGGTTTAAGTGTTAATTTTAGACATATCTATGAATGGATTAGAGGTCTTTTGATAAATTTCAAAATACCCTAGATTATTTATTAGATGCAAATTGGGACATTGGTTTTCCTTAAAAGAGAAAAAAATCTAACTATTTTATCTTTTTGTGAACTTCTTACATTGTGTAACCTTCAAACGCAATGATTTTATTCACTTAATATTCTTTAGATGTAAATTAATTAATTTTTGAAATTTAGAAGCTAAATGAACCAAAAACATATGTAGATAATTCAATCAGAACAGCAGCAAGGACTATAAACATAGAGTTATGTTTCTCAATTGATCAAAGTATCGGATACATATATATATATATATATATACTCACGATGGCTATGGAATTGCATGCAGCGATGACTAAAATGTCCGCACCTGAAATGACATTACTCTTGCAAGCATTGTTAACAATTTTTCTAATGTCATTGACTACATCAAATCCCATGACTGAATTCAAATTGGGTAAAGTTGTTTCTCTCTAGTGAAGTTGGACGTATCTGTTGAAAATATAAACTTGTTTTTGAGCAAGCCCATTACCAAGCCCAAGTCCATCAAGAAGAACCTTCTAAGGTTAGGTGTAAGGTTAGGTGTAAGGTTAGGTGTAAGGTTAGGTGAGTCAATAATGTAATTTAAAAGTATTTGTTTGGTTGGTGAAATTGTGTGATTAGGATTTATTTGTATTTGTTAATTTGAATGGTTTAGATTAATTTTCTAGCACTATATATAGCCCCTCTTGCATGAGGTTTTATCATCACAAAGAAGAAGAAAACATAAGAGAAGCAAAGCTTCTAGTGAGTGTGTGAGAAACAAAGCAAAGCTTTGTATTGTGAGGTGTTTTGAGTGTTGTAAAAGTTTTATTTTTGTTTTAGTGAGAATTTCGATCCAACAAAGTGGTATCAGAGCAAGGTTAAGTGTCTTATAATATATCAAATCGAAGCTCTCAACGAGAGAAGCACAACGCCGCAAAAATCACCACAATCGGAGGTCCTACGCGCCCGCACGCGCCGTCGGAATATCACTGCAGAAAAACTAAGTTAACTCAAACGAGTTGAACCGGGTTAACAGACCAAGCCGAGCCGAGTCGAGCCAAGCCGAGCCAGACCGAGTCGAGTCGAGCCTAGCCTAGCCGAGCCGAGCTGAGCCGAGCCGAACTCGAGTCGAGCCGCTGCTGACAAAAGCCCAACAGGTCCCGTTGACTTTGACCGTTGACCAAAAGTTGACTTTTTGGTTCAAGTCCCGGTTGAAGTTTCTCGACGTTCTGAATCCATCCGTGCAATCAGAATTTTAAAATTCTAAACATATTAAAAGGTATGGCTAATGGTATGGTATCCTTTCAAGTTCCAACACTCAAGAACGACAACTATGATAATTGGACTATCAAAATGAAAGCACTTCTTGGAGCACACGATGTCTGGGAGGTCGTAGAAAAGGGCTACACCGAATCAGAAGATGAGTCGACACTATCCCAAACTCAAAAGGATAGTTTAAAAGACTCAAGGAAGAGAGATAAAAAGGCTCTCTATCTCATCTATCAAGCATTAGATGATGATGGCTTTGAGAAAATTTCAAGTGCAAAGTCCGCTAAAGAAGCGTGGAATAAGCTACAAACCTCTTGCAAAGGATCTGAACAAGTGAAGAAAGTTCATCTTCAGATTTTAAGAGATGAGTTTGAATCATTACATATGAAAGCATCTGAATCTATTTCTGACTACTTCACAAGAGTGTTAACCGTTTCTAATCAATTAAAAAGAAACGGTGAGACATTGGAAGATACCAGAATAATGGAGAAGATACTCTGCTCGTTGGATTCCAAATTTGAATATATCGTTGTGACGATAGAAGAGACTAAAGATTTGACAACCATGACAATTGAGCAACTTCAATGATCGTTGCAAGCTTACGAAGAAAAGCATAAAAGGAAGCAAGGTATCAATGAACAACTCCTCAAGTCCCAACTCAAAGAGAAGGAAGAAATCCAAAGCCACGAGAGATACCAACGTGGTCAAGGCAGAAGAAGAAGCCGAGGACGAGGTACAGGTCGTGGTCGTGGATGAGGTTGGAATTATAACAACAACAATTCCAACAATAGCTATGAGAGAGGAGAAAATTCAACAAGAGGTCGTGGGAGAGCCAATTCGAACACGAGGTACGAAAAATCTCAAGTTCAGTGTTATAATTGTCAGAAGTTTGGACATTATGCTTCAGAATGTAGAACTCCAAATAACAAGGTTGAAGAAAAGACTAATTTTGTGGAAGCAAGAACAGAGGAGAGAGAAATTCTGTTATTAGCACATAGAGGCAATGATGGAGACCAAGAGAATACTTGGTATCTCGACACTGGTGCGAGCAACCACATGTGTGGAAGGAAAAACATGTTCATAGAGCTCAACGAATCTGTGAGTGGAAATGTCTCATTTGGAGATAGTTCTAAAATTCCGGTGGAAGGAAAATGTAACATTCTTATTCGTGCTAAAGATGGTAATCACCAATTGATTTCAAATGTTTATTATGTGCCCAACATGACAAGCAACATCTTGAGTTTAGGTCAACTTTTAGAAAAAGGCTATGATATTCACATGAAAGATTGTAGTCTTTTTATAAAAGATGACATAGGAAATTTAATTGCTAAGGTGAAAATGTCAAAGAATAGAATGTTTTCGTTGAACATTCAAAATGATGTTGCAAAGTGTTTGAAAGCTTGTTATAAAGATGCATCATGGTTATGGCATCTTCGATTTGGGCATCTCAACTTTGGAGGATTGGAAATGTTGTCTAAGAAGGAAATGGTGAGAGGACTACCTCGTATTAATCATCCTGACCAACTTTGTGAAGGGTGTCTACTTGGGAAGCAATTCAGAAAAGGTTTCCCAAAACAGTCAGAATCAAGAGCCAAGAAACCACTCGAGCTCATCCATACTGATGTGTGCGGTCCAATCAAGCCAAGCTCTCTCGGTAACAGTAATTATTTCCTTCTCTTCATTGATGATTTTTCAAGAAAAACGTGGGTATATTTCTTGAAACAGAAATCAGAAGTCTTTGAAGTATTCAAGAAATATAAAACTGCTGTGGAGAAAGAAAGTGGCTACCAGATAAAAGCAATGAGATCTGATCGAGGAGGAGAGTTCACCTCAAAAGAGTTCCAAGAGTTCTGCGAAGCAAATGGAATCCGACGTCCTCTAACCATTCTGAGATCCCCTCAGCAAAACGGTGTTGCAGAAAGAAAGAACAGAACAATTCTCAATATGGCACGAAGTATGCTGAAAAGCAAAAGATTACCGAAGGAATTTTGGGCGGAAGCTGTAGCTTGCGCAGTATACCTATCAAATCGATCTCCAACAAGAAGTGTGTTGGGAAAGATACCACAAGAAGCATGGAATGGAAGGAAGCCAGGTATTTCCCACCTGAGAGTCTTTGGAAGCATAGCTCATGTACATGTACCAGACGAGAGAAGAAGTAAGCTTGATGACAAAAGTGAGAAGTTCATCTTCATTGGGTACGATAATTACTCTAAAGGCTATAAGCTGTATAATCCAAACAATGGAAGGACTATCATCAGCCGTGATGTTGTGTTTGATGAAGGAAGCACATGGAATTGGAAAACACATGATGAAGATTACAGTTTCCTTCCCTACTTTGAAGAAGAGAAGGAGGAGCAACCAAGAGTGGAGCAAGCAGAACAAGAACCCACTACACCATCAGCATCACCAGCCTCAACAGATAATGAAAACTCACCACCATCATTTCTGAATGAAAGAGATGTGGAGCGTACAAGAAACCTGCAAGATCTTTATGAGGTAACTGAACAACCTGATAATCTCACACTTTTCTGTCTCTTTGCTGATTCCGAATCGGTGAGCTTTGAAGAAGCTGTACAAAATAAGAAGTGGAAAGATGCAATGAATGAAGAAATCAAGTCCATTGAAAAGAATGATACTTGGAAGCTCGTTATACTTCCAAAAGGACACAAAGCAATTGGTGTCAAATGGGTGTACAAGATAAAAAGAAATGCTAAGGGAGAGATAGAAAAACACAAGGCAAGACTTGTTGCAAAAGGCTATAGTCAAAAAGCTGGAATTGACTATGATGAGGTATTTGCTCCTGTTGCTCGATTAGAAACTATAAGACTAATAATTTCTTTGGCAGCTCAGAATAAGTGGAAGATTCATCAGATGGATGTAAAATCCGCCTTCCTAAATGGAGTCCTTGAAGAAGAAGTCTACATTCAGCAACCATCAGGCTATGAAGTCAAAGGCCACGAAGACAAAGTTCTAAAACTAAAGAAAGCTCTTTACGGGTTGAAGCAAGCACCAAAGGCATGGAACAATCGGATTGACAAATACTTCAAAGAGAATGGCTTCACCAAATGTCCTCATGAACATGCTCTCTACATCAAATTCAAAGATGGAGATGTTTTGATTGTATGTTTGTATGTGGATGATTTAATCTTCACCGGTAATAATCCAAGTTTTTTTGAAGAATTCAAGAAAGCAATGGCCAAGGAATTCGAGATGACTGACATCGGATTGATGGCATACTACCTTGGTATCGAAGTCAAGCAAAATGAAGATGACATCTTTATCTCCCAAGAAAGCTATGCAAGGGAGATACTTAAGAAATTCAAGTTGGATGATTGCAATCCAATAAGCACACCGGTGGAATGTGGAGTCAAACTGTCTAAGCATGATGAAGCAGAAAAGGTGGATCCAACACTCTTTAAGAGTTTGGTTGGAAGTTTGAGGTACTTGACTTGTACAAGACCTGACATCCTTTATGCAGTTGGACTTGTGAGTCTTTATATGGAGAATCCAATAACTACCCATTTCAAGGCAGCTAAGAGAATCTTTCGCTATATCAAAGGTACAATTGACTTTGGTTTATTCTATTCAATTTCAAATGACTTCAAACTTGTTGGATATAGCGATAGCGATTGGGGTGGAGATACAGATGATAGAAAGAGCACCAGTGGGTTTGCATTCTTCATGGGAAACACAGCTTTCACATGGATGTCAAGGAAGCAACCGATTGTCACACTATCCACCTGTGAAGCCGAATACGTAGCTGCTACTTCGTGTGTTTGTCATGCAATTTGGCTCAGAAATTTATTGAAGGAATTAAGCTTGCCACAAGAAGAACCAACTGAGATTTGTGTAGACAATAAGTCAGCCATCGCCTTAGCAAAGAATCCGGTGTTCCATGACAGAAGCAAACATATCGATACTCGTTATCACTTCATACGAGAATGCATAGCAAAAAGAAATGTGCAAATGGAATACGTAAGGTCAAAGGATCAGATCGCAGATATTTTCACCAAACCACTAAAGTTTGAAGATTTTGCGAGATTAAGAAGTTTGCTTGGCATGGTAAAACAAGTTTAAGAGGGGGTGTTGAAAATATAAACTTGTTTTTGAGCAAGCCCATTAACAAGCCCAAGTCCATCAAGAAGAACCTTCTAAGGTTAGGTGTAAGGTTAGGTGAGTCAATAATGCAATTTAAAAGTATTTGTTTGGTTGGTGAAATTGTGTGGTTAGGATTTATTTGTATTTGTTAATTTGAATGGTTTAGATTAATTTTCTAGCACTATATATAGCCCCTCTTGCATGAGGTTTAATCATCACAAAGAAGAAGAAAACATAAGAGAAGCAAAGCTTCTAGTGAGTGTGTGAGAAACAAAGCAAAGTTTTGTATTGTGAAGTTTTGAGTGTAAAAGTTTTATTTTTTGTTTTAGTGAGAATTTCGATCCAACAGAAAGGTACTATGATTTTTGCAAAAATGGTGGCCATGAAAAAGAGACATGTTTAAGCTTCATGGTTATCCAGATTAGTACAAGGAGTTAAAAGAACAAAAAAAGAAACCACAAGGCAAGGAAAGGGCTAATTTAGCAGGAACACCATTAGATGATGAGTGGACAGTTGTTATGGCAAATATGATACAGCAAGAAGTGGCTAGGTTTATAAAAGGAAAGCTTACAGAAGCAAATAATCATGTCAATCTTGCATACATAGGAGATTTTATAGGTACCATTCTAAATTACTCTTTGCAACACTTGATTGTTTAGAACTAATCCGAAAAACGTGGATAACCCAACTATTTTGACACATAAAACCCCTATCTATTTATCAGATTGAACCACTAATGAGTTTATCATATTGGTAATGTAACTCTACATCCCAAAGTAATATTAACTAGTGTCTTACATGTACCCACCTTCAAATACAACTTGTTGTCTGTTAATAAACTTTCAAAAACTGCCCAAATTAAATTTCATTTTTCATCTTATATTTTGTGTTTTATAGGACCTGAGGACTGAAAAAAAATATTGGTAAGTGGTAGAGCGATAGGGAACTTGTATGTGTTAGATAAATTTAGTTTTTCAAATGAAGCATTATTATCTTAAAACATAAGATGTGTATACTATGAAAATAAATAACGTACCATTTGATTAAAAAAGTCTTGAATGTAATGACAATTGTTACAGAAATGAAGTTGCAACTTCTTTCAATTCTATTTGGCATCAAAGACTTGGGCATGTTTCTCATAGTATATTAAGTCATTTGCCTTTCATAGATGATGATGTACATTATAAACCTTGTGATGTTTGTCCCATTTCTAAACAACAAAAAATTACCCTTTCCAAAAACATCAAATTCATTCAAGCCAAATTTTTTATTTAATACACATAGATCTTTGTGGTCTATATAAGCAAGCTTCAATATCAAGATCACACTATATGTTGGAACTCAATTACAGATTACAAGATTATACTTCTGCACATACGCAGAGTAAAGGAAAAAGGAAACAAAACAATACAAAAACAAAAAATAAAACCAATAAATTACATCAAAGATACAATAAGTTTCTGAATATAAGTTGAAGCAGCCGAGACCTGTAAGAATTACAGTGTCCTTAAAACGAATTCGCGGTGTATTACTTGCATTCATCTCCCAGGATACAGTTGCTGAAATCGTCCGGCGAACCGAGTTGAATCTGATCTCTATTACACTGGAAGCCTAAACTAGAGTTGAAAGTGTAAGAAAACAAAGAAGATTATTTCTCAAAAAAAAAAAAAATCACTCCCTTTCTTCAACTTGGATGCCAATATAAATCATTCAACTTTTTGGGAATTAAAACTCTCAATTATGGTCCTTATTTTGACTGTTACAATTCTGATTTAAAATCAGAATTTAATCACCTTAAATTAGAATTATATTCTAACAATTATGGTCATTACTCATGACTGTTACAATTCTGATTTAAAATCAGAATTTAAATGTCTCCATTCAATTCCATCCATCATTTTATTAATGGTTACAAAATTTATTTAAATTAATTTGCCATTAAAATTGATTTGTTAACTGAACATCATTAAAACATGGTTGTTACAATTTTAATTTAAAATCAAAATTTAAACACATCCATTAACTCATAATTCAGTTACAAAATCATTAAAATTAATTTGATTTGTCAACTGAAAATTATTAAAATCAATTAATAACAATTTAATTTAAATTGAAACAAAGAATTTGAATAGAAAACAACCCAAATCCCTTTTCATCTTCCAATATGGGATTAATGACCATTTCTTGCATCAAAGTGTGCAATTTGAGATTCAATTTTTCATTCATTTAATCCTAATTTTGAATGTATTACACTCCATTTCATTGCTCTTACAATAAAGAACATGGATATTTCTTAATCTCTCATAACCAAGATTAAAATACATTCAACAATTAACCATGAAATTGGTTATTTATGACCATTTTCTAACAATCCCCCACATGAATGAAATTGACAGAGGAAACTATAACACAAGGATACGTATGACTTGGTGATAGAGCTCAACGGTCAAGATCTGCATAGGATAGGTAGGTGTTTACCTTTGAACCTTCCCTTGTGAGAATATATTTAATTTACTAGCTGATCAGTAGATGTGATGTCCTTGAACTGTTCTGCCGTTTGCATAAATGATTATATACTCCACACAGATGTCTTCCTGACACAAATCGGTTCTCATTGTTATGTTCGTTTTGGCCATGAACATATGCCTGGTTCTGTGAAAATTTCTAAAGAATTAAGCCCCCACAATTCTCTTTAGAAGCGGCCCCACTTCTCTTTCACATAGGTGATCTCTTAATTTAGAGTAACCCGCATTACTCTGCTCGGATTCCCGACGCATAAGGATCATTAAAAGCATAGCTTATCCTAACTCTACGGGTATCACTATCTCATCATAGGAATGGACCAGACGATAACCTCTATATAGTGATACAACCAAGTCTTTACAATTAGGTTATCCCATTGAACCTAGATCTTGGGATCTCCAGTTACATAGGTTGGGTTTTCCTTTGTACTGACTTATTCTTTCATGAGCTTCAGTCCCATTCCCTTAGATGATTTTTCAACCAACTCTCTATTTAACCCTTTGGTTAGCGGGTCCGCAATGTTATCCTTTAACCTTACATAGTCAATCGAGATAACTCCAGTTGAGAGTAGTTGTCTGACGGTATTATGTCTACGGCGTATATGTCTAGACTTACCGTTATACATATTGCTCTGTGCCCTTCCTATTGCAGACTGACTATCACAGTGAATGCAAATTGCAAGAACTAGCTTTGGCCACATTGGAATATCCTCTAAAAATTGACGTAACCATTCAGCCTCTTCTCCACATTTATCTAATGCAATGAATTCAGATTCCATTGTGGATTTGGCTATACACGTTTGTTTAGAGGATTTCCATGATACGGCTGCACCTGCTAGTGTGAAAACATATCCACTAGTAGATTTAGAATCCTTCATATCAGATATCCAGTTCGCATCACTGTATCTTTCTAAAACAGCTGGATATCTACCATAGTGCAACCCATAATTACGAGTAAACCGTAAGTACCTTAGTACTTTAACTATTGCTTTTCAATGATTAGCACCTAGATTACTCGTATATCTACTCAGCTTACTAACTGTGTAAGCTATATCTGGTCTTGTACAACTTGTTAAGTACATTAGGCTCCCTATAACTCTAGAATATTCTAGCTGAGAGACACTCTCACCCTTATTCTTAGAGAGATGTAAACTCATGTCTATAAGAGTCTTAGACAAACCAGAATCATCTTTGTTGAATTTTTGAAGTATTTTTTCTACGTAATGTGATTGACTTAAGATAAGCCCATCTGATGTTCTTGAGATTTTTATTCCCAATATTACATCAGCTAATCCCATATCCTTCATATCAAAATTTGAATTCAACATTTTGTTGGTAGTTTTGATCATCCTATCATTACTACCAACAATGAGCATGTCATCAACATAAAGACACAAAATAACATAACCATTTTCTGTGTCCTTAACATAAACACATTTATCACACTCATTGATTTTAAAACCATTTGACATCATTGCATTGTCAAATTTCTCATGCCATTATTTTGGCGCTTGCTTTAAGCCATATAATGACTTCACCAATTTACAGACTTTCTTCTCATGTCCTAGAGCAAAAAAGCCCTCAGGTTGTTGCATATAGATTTCTTCATCTAAATCTCCATTTAAGAAAGCTGTTTTCACATCCATTTGATGTACTTCAAGATTTTGTAAAGCAACAATAGCAATTATCATTCTAATTGACGTTATTCTTGTTACAGGAGAATACGTGTCAAAATAATCTAGGCCTTCTCGTTGTTTAAAACCTTTAATAACAAGTCAAGCCTTATACTTGTCTATTGATCCATCTGCTTGCATTTTCCTCTTAAAAATCCATTTGTAACCAAGTGGTTTACATCCCGAAGGAAGATCCACTAGTTCCCAAGTATGATTTTGTAAGATGGAATCAATTTCACTTTGCATGGCCTCCTTTCATAATGGTCCCTTAGGAGAGTTTATAGCTTCTGTAAAAGTTTGAGGCTCACTTTCTAGCAAATAAGTCAAAAAATCTAGACCAAATAATTTCTCTATTCTAACTCGTTTGCTACGTCGAGGTTCATTCTCAACTTCTTGTTCTTCTTCGAGAGTCTCACGCGTTCTTTTAGATGAACTTGACTCTTCATTAGATTTGCAAGGAAATCATGTTAAAAAAAAAAAAAACGATGCATTCCTAGACTCCATTATCGTATTTCCATGTATATCTGAAATTTCATATTTATGCACTAGAAACCGATAAGCACTACTGTTTTCTGCATATCCAATGAAAATACAATCAACTGTTTTTGGACCTATTTTCACCTTTTTCGGTATAGGTACAGCCACTTTGGCAAGACACCCCCACACTCGTAAATATTTATAGGAAGGTTTCCTATTTTTTCATAATTCATAAGGAGTTTTATCTTGCTTTTTTCGGGGGAACCTTATTTAAAAAGTAATTACTACTCAAAATAGCTTTCCCTCACATGTTCTGAGGCAACCCAAAACTTATCAACATCACATTCATCATTTCTTTTAATGTGCAGTTTTTTTCGTTCAGCAACTCCATTTTGTTGAGGTGAATAAAAAGCAGTGGTTTGATGTATAATTTCATGTTATGCACAAAATTCTATAAATGGTGCTTCATATTCACCATCACGATCACTTCTTAACATCTTAATTTACTTATTGAGTTGATTCTCAACTTCATTTTTATAGAGAATAAATTTCTCTATAACTTCATTTTTATTTTTAAGTAAATTAACATAGTAATATTTTGTGCTATCATCAACAAAAGTAATAAAATATTTATTACCACCTCTTGATTTTCAAACCATTGAATTTATCTAGTTTTTCGAATTGGTTCATAGAAACCGTAACTAGTATCACTGGATTATCCAACTGTGCAACAAACAAAGTCATTATCACATATGCACTTATAAAACCAAAAATTAATGGTCTTTTAACCCATTATTAATTCTATTGATCTTGCAGTTACAACGTATTAATCCAATAATTAATACTACAAATTCAATTCAGAATTAAACATGACTACAATTGCAAATTCAAAAATTAATATTTCAACAGTTACACAACATAATTACCATTTACAATTGCAATTATTCAGATTTATTTCATCCATTAATCTTTCCGTTACAACCATAATTGCCACTCAACCTCGCAATTATTTCATTCAAATGCATTCAATTGTAAATAATTGTTACAATTGCAATCCAAAACTTATAGCGTCATGAAATAATTAACTTATTAAACCAACATAATTGCAATGGAATCAATTGTAATATTCAGTTACAATTGTCATTCAAAATTTAAATAAAATTATTTATTTCATTCATAACTGAAATGAAATAAATAAGTTATTAATCCAATTCATTATTTCATGAAATCAATTGCAATTTTTTTGTTTAATTCAAAATCATAAATGAAATAGTTCAAATGAAGTTAATTGCAATCATTCTATCACTATTTCAATACTTAGTGGCAATTTATTCACATTCAGATAAATTTCAATTCCAACGAATGATCTTCGAGCTTCAATTTATTATTCACTCAATAACTATTTTGGACTTATAATTTCATCAATTCGATGTTCTCGTAAAGAAGAACATGATTACCTTGATCTTCCAAAACTAAGATCAAACCTCAATCAAAATGGTTCATAAAATTGGACTTTAATGTCCCAATTTCCCAATTATTGACTTAAACAAACATTTTATAAGTCAATTATCACAATTGCTTATTAATAATCAACAAATTGCAATTTGATTTTAGTATTTGAAATAAATCTAAAATCTCAAACTCAATATTTCAGTGATTGTATCAAACTCGAATCAGAATTTTAGTGTTTGACACAAACCTAAAACCTCAACAATAATCCAAAAGATTATTTTTAGAGTGTGTATCAAACTCGAAAACAAATATTTCAGTGTTTAAAACACACCCAAAATTCAAACCCAATTTCTTTGAGTTAATTTTAAAACCAACCAAGAATCTCAAAATTCTTGTCTTAAACTCAAATCCAACTAATTAGGATCGAATTTTAGTATTTAGTATATAAACACAATCTTTCCAAAGTCAATAGTTTAGTGTTTGTACTAAACTCAAACCATAATTTCAGTGTATGTATGAAACCCAGAAACCACAATTCCAATGTTAAATACAAACCCGAAAATTAAGAAATCTATAATATTTGTCAAACCCAAAATCTGAAATTTCAGTATTTGAATGAACGAAAACAAATTTATTGAGAAATCAATAATATTTATCAAACCCGAAATCTGAAATTTCAGTATTTGAATGAACGAAAACAAATTTATTGAGAAATCAATAATATTTATCAAACCCGAAATCTGAAATTTCAGTGTTTGAATGAACGAAAACCAATTTCTTGAGAAATCAATAATATTTATCAAACCCAAAATATGAAATTTCAGTGTTTGAATGAACAAAAACAAATTTCATTTCTTGAGAAATCAATAATATTTATCAAACCCGAAATCTGAAATCTCAGTATTTGATTGAGTGAAACAAATTTCTTGAGAAACAATGATATTTATCAAACCCGAAATCTAAAATTTCAGTGTTTGAATAAACAAAAACAAATTTCTTGAAAAACAATAATATTTATCAAACCCAAAATCTAAAATTTCAGTGTTTGAACAATTTTGTTGGAAAAATTTAAATCAAAAAAGTTTTAAAAACATTGTATGAGAAATAAAACTTTCCAGAAAAATAGTAGATGAATATTTCAGCAGGAGAAATTTTTTTTTTTTTTTCCTTTTCCAATGACCAACAAGAACTTAAGCCAAGGTTTTGAAAACAAGTTAGCCCAATCCAGTAATTGTTAGTAAGTTAGGAATTCGTTTTAAGTTGTTGGAACTTAATTACAGATTACAAGATTATGCTTCTGCACATACGTAGAGTAAAGGAAAAAGGAAACAAAACAATACAAAAACAAAAATAAAACCAATAAATTACATCAAAGATACAATAAGTTTCTGAATATAAGTTGAAGCAGCCGAGACCTGTAAGAATTACAGTGTCCTTAAAACGAATTCACGGTGTATCACTTGCGTTCGTCTCCCAGGATACAGCGACTGAAGCCGTCCGGCGAACCGAGTTGAATTTGATCTCTATCACACTGGAAGCCTAAACTAGAGTTGAAAGTGTAAGAAAATAAAGAAGATTATTTCTCAAAAAAAAAAAAAAAATCACTCTCTTTCTTCAACTTGGATGCCAATATAAATCATTCAACTTTTGGGGAATTAAAACTCTCAATTATGGTCATTATTTTGACTGTTACAATTATGATTTAAAATCAGAATTTAATCACCTTAAATTAGAATTATATTCTAACAATTATGGTCATTACTCATGGCTGTTACAATTCTGATTTAAAATCAGAATTTAAATGTCTCCATTCAATTCCATCCATCATTTTATTAATGGTTACAAAATTTATTTAAATTAATTTGCCATTAAAATTGATTTGTTAACTGAAAATCATTAAAACATGGTTGTTACAATTGTAATTTAAAATCAAAATTTAAATACATCAATTAACTCATAATTCAGTTACAAAATCATTAAAATTAATTTGATTTGTCAACTGAAAATTATTAAAATCAATTAATGACAATTTAATTTAAATTGAAACAAAGAATTTGAATGGAAAACAACCCAAATCCCTTTTCATCTTCCAATATGGGATTAATGATCATTCCTTGCATCAAAGTGTGCAATTTGAGATTCAATTTCTCATTCATTTAATCCTAATTTTGAATGTATTACACTCCATTTCATTGCTCTTACAATAAAGAACATTGATCTTTCTTAATCTCTCATAACCAAGATTAAAATACATTCAACAATTAACCATGAAATTAGTTATTTATGACCATTTTCTAACACTATATGCTTACTATTGTTGATGACTTTAGCAAAGTTACTTGGGTTTTTTTGTTATCACACAAGCAACAAGTAGTTCAAACCTTAGAAAAGTTTTAAAAATGATTAACAATCAGGTTGGTGTGCAAATTAAACAAGTTGGAAGTGACAACAGAACTGAATTTATAAATCAAGAGTGTCAAAATATGTTTTCTCAACTATGAATTTTACATCAAAAGTATTGTATTTACACTTCACAACAAAATGGTGTTATAGAAAGAAAACACAATCATCTACTTCAAATAGCAAGCTCACTGTTGTTTCAATCACATTTGCCAAAAAAGTTTTAGGATGAGTCACTTTTGACAGCAACATACATTATAAATAGACTTCCTAATTCAGTTCTTCAATGGAAAAGTCCTTATGAGGTGCTTTATGGAAAATTACCTAACTATGAGTTTCTTAAAACCTTTGGCCATCTTTGTTATGCTACAAATACCTAACCTCATAAGGATAAATTTGATCCAAGAGCTTTAAAATATATTTTTGTTGGATATGGGAAGGTCAAAAAGCTTACAAGGTTTATGACATGAGCACTTATACTATTCTTACTTCAAAAGATATGGTTTTCCATGAAAAAGAATTTTCTTTTAAGACCACATTTAATGCATCTTCTCTAGTTTCTTTACTTGTTGTTTCTGTGAATGAAGATGCACACATTTCTCCTTTATCTACTCAAATGCCTGAGTCACATCATCATACACTACCTTATATATCAAATACTGCCCCTATGCACTCAAGTCTTTTAGCCACAACTCAATCATCTTCTAAGCCCATCAGACAAAGCATTAGAGTCAAACATAAACCTAGTTGGTTAAAGGATTTGTATCAAACATTATACAATCTATCACAACATTAACTGTCAATGATGTTACAATCCACTCCAAACCTCAGTCTTCTCATTACACACCAAATACATTTCTATATGATAAATCTATAGCTTTTTCCTCTGCATATATAGAGTTTTTGGCTAATATGTCAAGTATATAAGAACCAACTTCTTATAATCACGCTAGCAATAGTAAAGAATGGATAGAAGCAATGAATAAGGAACCAGAGGAATTAGAAGCAAATAATAGATGAGAAATGACAGTTTTACCTAATAGAAAGAAAGCCATTAGTTTAAAATGGGTTTACAAAGTAAAACTGAAATCGGATGGGAGCCTAGATAGGTTTAAAGCTAGGCTTGTGGCAAAGTGATACAATCAAGTGGAAGGAGTGGATTATTTTGATAGTTTTTCTCTTGTTGCTAAACTAGTGACAGTAGTAAGCGAATTACTAGCCATTGCATCTATTCAATCTTGGCTCATACATCAATTAGATATTAATAATGCTTTCTTGCATGGTTATTTGGATGAGGAAGTTTACATGCAGCCCCCACAAAGATATACTAAAGTAAAGAATGGAGAGATCTGTAGACTTAAACGATCTTTATATGGTCTTAAACAAGTCTCAAGGCAATGGAACCATGAGTTCTCCTTACAATTAGGCAAGTATAGTTTCTATCAATCAGTTCATTATCATTATTTGTTTGTTAAACAAATGTCAACCTCTTTTATGGCCTTGATTGTGTATATAGATGATGTGTTGATCATAGAATTATGTGAGAAAGAAATCATAAAAGTTAAAAGGTGTTTTCATTCTAAATTTACAATAAAAGATCTTAGGTATGCCAAATACTTCTTAGGTCTTGAGATTGTAAGGTCTACTGCTAGTACTTATATTAACCAACGAAAATATGTTTAGCTATTCTTAAAGACATGGGATTATTGGGGGGCAAATTGGTTTCAGTTCCTCTTCCAAAAGTGTATAAACTTGCTAACAATGCAGGTTCTTTGTTGCCAAATCCTGATAGGTATAGAAGACTAGTGGGGTGATTACTTTATCTTAGCTTTACAATGCCAGATATTACCTATGTTATGTAGCAGTTAAGTTAATATGTGATCAGTCCATCAAACTCACTAGGATGCAGCTCTTCATGCTCTTTATTATCTAAATGGTTGTCCATTAAAATGGTTGTTTTATCCTATAGATAATCAATTATAGGTGTCGGCATACTGTGATGCGAATTAGGCATTATGTCCTGATAGTAGGAGGTCTCCCACTAGTTATTGTGTGTTCTTGGGATTAGCCTTAGTGTCATGGAAAACTAAGGAACAGAATACTGTCTCTCGATCTTCAGTAGAAGCAGAGTATCATAACATGGCTTCAACTGTTTGTGAGTTGCAATGGCTCTCTTATATTCTATCAGAATTTAATATCACTTGTTTTTTTCCTATTAATCTTTGGTGTGATAACCAGATAGCTTTTCACGTTGTTGCCAATCCGATTTTCCATGAAAGGACAAAACATTTAGAGATTGATTGTCATTTAGCTCCTAACAAATACAAATAAGCTTTGTGCTTCCTCAACACATTCCATCCAAGTTGCACTTAGCTGATATTTTCACCAAATCACTATCAGCACCTTTATTTTCTCAATTTTTGTCCAAGTTGGGCTTGTTGGATTTTCATCAAGCTCCAACTTGAGGAAGGGATATGAAATATGTTGGTCTACAAGTAAAATATGTTAGCATGTAAACATTAGCTCATATTTTGACATATTATATATTTATGTAAGCTATAATTAGTTAGTTAGAAAAAGGATAAGTATCATCAGCAAAGAGTAATGATTGGTTAGAATAGTTAATTGGTCAACTTTTTACTTAAGCTTCATGTATAGGGGTGGCAATATGGGTTACAATACGTGGGTCGACACGAATTCGCGAAAATTAAATGGGTATGGGTTTGAGTTAAACGAATTCATGTCATAATCGTGTTAACCCGCTTAACCCGTTTATTAAACGAATCAAATTGGGTTTACTTAAACGAATCGCGGGTTGACATGATTAAGTTAGGGTTTAAAATATAATATTAATATATTATAAGGGTTTATGTGTAATTATGCATTTTATATATAAACACTTAACCAAACCCTAACTCATTTTCAATTTTCCAGTCTTCTCACCCTCTCGGCGGCTGCTCCCACCCGACACCCACGTCGCACCACCGAATCCATCCCTTCTCTGTCAGGCTCTAACGGTCGCTGCACCAGTGCACCACCGAATCCATCCATTCTCTCTCAAACTCTCATGGTCGCCGTCGTCGTCTCCTCTCCCCTACGGTCTCCGTCGGCGTCTCCTCTTCCTCACGTCGCCATCCCCTCTCTCCATCTCTCCCATGGTCGCCTTCCCCTCTCCTACGGTGGCCGTCCCCTCTGCCCCACGTCGCCACCCCCTCTCCCCACCGTCATCGTCCCCTCTCCCCCACGGTCGCCTTCCCCTCTCACCCTCTCCCTCACTGTCGCTATCCCCTCTCTCCCATTCTCCTTCACGGTCCCCTTTTCCCCTTCTCCCCTTCCCCTTACAATCACTGCTCCTTCATTTGAAAGTTTGCACTTTTGTTTAAATTGTATCTGATATGTTGATGTTGTGAAAGTTTTGTTTGTTATCCTTTAATTTTGGTAAAGTTTTATTTGATATGTATACCAATTGTTGTGAAAGTTTTGTTTGTTGTGTTTGAAAAGTAAATGATTAATTTTGATAAAGTTTTATTCAATATGTATATCAATTATTGTGAAAGTATTGTTTGTTGTGTTTGAGAAATAAAGGATTAATTTTGATAAGTTTTGGTTATTGTTTTTGTTTTTGTTTTTGTTTTTTTGGTTTGTGGGATGTTAAACGTGTTAAAACGAATTAAAACCAATTAAATGGGTAACGAATTAAACGGGTTAAATGAATTAAACGAATTAAATGGGTTGACGGGTTAAACGAATTAATGGGTTGATGGGTTAATGAGTTCGAATATTTTATGATCTAAATAATAAACGAATAATCGTGTCAATTCGTTTATAAACGAATTCGTGTCGAATCCAACAATGTCAACTCATTTCTTAAACGAATTCGTGTCGAATTAATCGAATTCATAAACGAATCGAATCGAATTCGGTTCGACCCGACACGTCAACCCATTTTGCCACCCCTATTCGTGTATAAGATTTCTTGAACTATTTTTTCTATTGAATGAAGAAATCGTTTTTCTTCCAAATATTGTTTCCAAAAATACTCTTGTGATTGTTCAAGATTGCGAAAAGAGATTGTAACATTTCAAGTCACCATGAATACCTAACTTATTACTAAGTTTGAATTTTCTCAACTACATTATAATTGACCTAGCTATTATAATATATATACACATACAATATATCTATACTAATTACTTCAAGTATTTGCTTGTTACTGACATACCAGATATTATTGATTTAATTGGTAGTTAAGGATTCCAAACGTGCTTTAAACATAGAAATAATAAACAACGAAAAGAAAGTCAAATATTTTTTGAATATTTGTTCGCAATATGTGTACATTTTCCCAACAAGAATAAATATTAAAATTCCATATCAATTAATGTTATTGGTTTTTAATAAATAATGCACCTTGCACTATAGACAATTTATACAATAAGTTATATGAACATGTACCCCGTGCTATAGATTTAGTTGAAAACGAATGTCAAGATATGACAAGCCATAGATAGCACTTTGGGAGTACAGAGCTACCTAGGTGTCGAGAGCAAAGATTCTTTATTATTATTATTTTTTTTTTTTTGTATGAGTTAAGTTTTTATGAAAAGAATTTAAGTTTGAGTGATGTATAAAAGAAAAAAAAAAAAAAATCTTAGTTGTCCACTATTTTAATGTTAATATAAATTATCAAAGATTTAACAAAAAAAAAAAAAAGATGATAGAAAATCCTTGCTCATATGTTTAATATGTTAAGAGATAAACCTAGAAAGAAAAAAATAAATAAAAGGTCGCAAAGCACAATTAAGTGCACACCATAAAAAACAGAAAATAAAAGAGACATAAGAGTTTTACATGGTTCAGGAAATTCTCTACATCCATGGAGTGTATCAGCACTTCTTCCACCATCAAATTGATGATTACAAACTCAAGTTTTTGTCTCTCTTACTCTCAATCACGAATCTCTCTCTCTCACTTTTTAAACTTGTCAATCTAAATCTAAAACCCTTAGAGACCCTTTAATACATCATACATCTCTACTATGAAATATTTTACATGTGTATTTATAGTATAGGAATAATCTATAGCTAGTTCGGATTCGAAAAACTTAAAAGAAAATGAATTTGGAAAATCCATGTAAAACTTACCACCAAATCTTTTTGGGGCGCATGAGGGTGCGTGCTGCAATTTTTGAAATGTTGGATTTGTAACGAAATAAACTTTCCAACGATATCCTATTTGAGTATAACAGACTTTGTTTTATCTACTTACGCATCAAATAAAATTTGACTCTAGTTTGAATTTAAATTCTATCAGGAATTCAAATTCTTTCATGAATCCAAATTCTTTTAGGCTTCATAATTCTAGCAATCTCTCATTTGAAGACTAAAATACATGCAATCATTAACTCTTCTGACTAGTGAAAACAGTGCACTCAACTTCTTTTGCTTCAAACTTGAAGACAATTCAAGCTAAACACAACTCCAGTTTCTTGATAGTCACTGGTTTGGTTAACATATCAGCTAGATTTTTACTCCCATGAATCTTTACAAGTGTCAACACACCTTCATCCAACAAAGTACGAATGAAGTAATATCTCAAACCTATATGCTTGGTCCTCGAATGCAATGCTGAATTTTCGGCTAAGTGTATCACACTTTGGCTATCATTGTGCAATATATTCAACACTTATTTAAACCCTAATTCTGCTAACAAACCTTGTACCCAAATTAGTTCCTTGCTTACTTTTGTAATAGCCATGTACTCTACCTCAGTCGTAGAAGAAGTCACAATCTTCTGTAACTAAGAAACCCAACTAATGGCTATTGTACCTAATGTAAAAACGTGCCCTATAGTGCTCCTCCTATGATCCACCTCTCAAGCAAAGTTAGAATCAAAATATCCTTGTAGCTTCAAATCACTTTTTTTGAAGCATAAATATTTTTTTGTTGTATCTCGCAGATACCTCAAAGTCCATTTAATTGCCTCCCAATGCTACTTTCTTGGATTAGACATAAATCTACTAACTGCTCCCACTGTATGAGCAATATCTGGCCTTGTGTAAACCATAGCATACGTTAAGCTTCCAATAGCAGACGTAGATGAAACTTTATCCATATGTACGTTTTCTTCATCTATCTCTGGACACTGATCCTTGGAAAGTCTAAAGTGACTAGCTATGAGAATTTTGAATGGTTTAGCATCACTGATGCTAAAACATTGAAGAATTTTGTGAATCTACTCTACTTGAGACAATTGCAATATACCTCTCTTTTTATCTCTATTGATTCTCATTTCAAAAATCTGTTTTGTTACCCCCAAATCTTTTATCTCAAACTCACTAGACAGTCGTTTCCTCAATTTTTTTATTCTTCCAAATCTGCTTCAACTACTAACATGTCATCAATATTGAATAATAAGATAATATAATTAGCACCAACCTTCTTGAAGTAACAACAATAGTCAACATTGCATCTCAAGTATACTTTCTTTAACATAAAGCCATCAAATTTCTTGTACCATTGACGAGGAGATTACTTAAGGTCACACAAGCTTTTGGTCAACCTACATACCAAATTTTCTTTTTCTTTTTCCATGAAACCTTCTTGTTGCATAATGTATATCTCCTCCTCAAGATCACCATATAGAAAAACGATCTTTACATCTAATTGCTTTAGATATAAATCTTCTACTGTCACAATACTCAAAACTAATCAAATTGTGCTAAACTTTACAACAAGGGAAAATATCTCTATATAGTCAATGTCTTCTTTCTGTTGAAAACCCTTAACTACCAATCTAGCCTTATACATTTTGGAGCCATCATGTTCTTCCTTAATTTTATAGACCCATTTATTCTGGAGTGCCTTCTTACCCTTTGGTAACCTAATCAACTCTTAAATATGGTTCGAATTTAGAAGCTTCATCTCATCCTTCATCGCTAGCTCCCACTTGCTAGAATCATTTACTTGACGTGCTTCAGCATAGCATTCAGGGTCCCCACCATAAATCAGTAGCAGATAGTTCAAGTCATACTTTTTGTTTGGTATTTGACGTCACTTGGACCTTCGTAGTGTATTTGCTGGATCTTCTGACTCATCAAGGTATAAATCTGGAACTCCCTTTTCTGGTGATTTTGAATTTACATCTCCAAATGTCAAACTTAAAATAATGACTGGTTCTTTTTCTATAGTCTCATTGGCTTTTGATTTCGCACCTAACTTAGGATTTTTATAAACGGCACATCATCATGATTAAAATAGTTAGGTTTAGATATCCCTCCATTAAAAGACTCTATAGATTTCCTATATTTATATATAACCTTTTTATTGAAGATGACATCTCTCCTCCTAATCATCTTTCTACTATTTTTGTCCCAAAATTTGTATTCAAATTCATCATCCCCATAGGCAATAAAAATACATTTAATAGATTTTGGGTCAAGTTGTTTCTAGCATTATCAAGTTTGTTTCTGACCACTCCAAATTTCTTCTGGTAGTTTGGAAGCTAAGGTTGTCGATGGACCATAGTTGATCAAATAAGCTACTAATTAACTGTTTCTGCCCAGAATTGCTTAGGCAAACTAGTATTACAACCTTATGCTTTTAGCTCTTTATGTCAATGTTCGGTTCATACGTTCTACAACACCATTTTATTATGAAGTACTAGGCACAACTCTCTCGAGACAAATCCCACTCTCAAAGCAAAACTTCTTGAACTCAGAATATTCATACTCACTACCATTATCTAATCGTAACTTCTTGATCTTTAAACCAGTTTCATTATTAACCATTGCTTTCCACTTCTTGAAGGCATCAAACACCTTAGATTTTTGCCTCAAAAAATAAACTCAAACCTTTCTTGAGTGATTCCGCCAACTGAGGAAACTAGTGCAAGTCCCCAAATATCTGTGTGAACTAACTCCAATTTTATTTCTTTCAGAGTTCTCCTTATTTTTTAAAGCTCACATTTTTCTACTTTCCAAAAATGCAACTTTCACACATGTTTAGGTTAATTGATTTCAAATTTGGTAACTTGTCATTCGAATGCATGACTCATAGTCCCTTAGCAATCATATGGCCAAGCCTCTAATGTCATAGATTGGGATCATCTCTACTTTCAACTACAACAAATAAACCACGTCTATCTATAGTTGTGTAAAGAGTTCCATTCTTTTTTCCTATGGCGATAGTCATAACTCCCTTTCAAATCTTCTATGCATCTCTTAAAAAAGTTGTCACGTAACCATCTGTAGCTAACTGCCCAATTGAAATCGAATTTTTCTTTAAATTAGGTACATGTCTCACATTATCCAGTTTCCAAACAAATCTGTTCAGGTTAATCTTCATCTTTCCTTTACTCACAATGTCGCATGTCTTGTCATCACCAAGATAAACCTTACCCAGGTTGCTTGATACATATTCTTCAAATAATTCCTTTTTAGAAGTAGCATGAAACGATGCTCCTAAGTCTACTGTCCATGACTTAGTATCTTCCTCCAAAGAACAAATTAAAGCATCATCTAAACCTTCTAAAACATTTTTTACCATCATTTTCTTTCTTTAGAGTTTTACATTCTAACCGGTAATATCCCATCTTATGGCAATTCTAGCACTCAATGTGATTCTTATCACCTTATAAATTGTTCTGACGGTTCCTAGATTTAGACCTATCACATTTCGACTTAGATTTACCATGTTGTCGAACTCTAGTGTTGCTTCTTCCTCTACTCTCCATATTTAAGGTTGAATTTGAATTAAAGAACTCATCTTCACACCTATGAATCTCTTCAGTCGTGATCATATCCATAACTTCTGCAAACTTCAATTTTTCTTTCCTAAACGCATCGTTGATTGACTGGATTATACCCTTCCAACTTTTAAGTAATTGACTGAGGATGAGCAAGGCTTGTACTTTATCATCAAACTCGATCTTTACGACATTAGTTGATCCGTAATCTTATTAAATGCATTCAGGTGCTTCTTGAAGTTTTTGTTTTCTAACATTCGGAAAGAAAAAAAAAATTCTTTATTAGAAATAGCTTGGTTACCATATAAGGTTGTTCATAAAGATTTAATAAGGCTTTCTTGAGAGACGTCATCGTGTCTTGATTTTTCACATTAAAAGCAACTGATCTCGATAGACTCAATCAAATCACGCCTAGGGCTTTGCGATCTAACACTTTTCAATCTTCATCTTTCGCGTCTGCTGGCTTTTCTTTGAGCTGTAAGTACAAGTCTTTCTGGCACAAGTAATCCTCCATTTATATCATCCAAAAACTAAAATTCGACCCATCGAACTTTTGAACCCATGATCTTCCACCCAAACTAACAAACCACTCACGAACCTTGCTTTGATACTAGTTGTTAAGAGTAAACCTAAAAAGAAAGAATAAGAATAGAAAGTCACAAAGTACAATCAAGTGCATACTATAAAAAACAAAAAATAAAAGAGACAAAAGAGTTTTACATAGTTCAAGAAATTCTCTACGTCCACAAAGTGCACGAGCACTTCTTCCACCATCAAATTGATAATTACAAACTCAAGTCTCTGTCTCTCTCACTCTCAATCACGAATCTCTCTCTCTCACCTTCTTAAAGTTGTCAATCTAATTCTGAAACCCTTAGAGACCCCTTAATACATCATACATCTCTACTATGAAATATTTTACATGTGTATTTATAGTATAAGAATAATTCATAACTAGTTCAGACTTGAAAAACTTAAAAGAAAACATATTCAAAAAATCCATGTAAAATTGACCACTGAATCTTTCTAGGGCATGTGAAGGTGTGTGAAAGCTCTGTTTTCTACAATTTTTAAGCATTGGATTTGTATCGAAATAAGCTTTTTAACAATACCTTATTTGAGTAAAACAAACTCCGTTTGACCTACTTACGCATCACAAAAAATTTAACTCCATTTTGAATCTAAATTCTATTAGGAATCAAAATTCTTTCAAGTGTCATAATTCTAACATGATACATTTTATCACTATCATTCCTTTTTGTGTAATTTCTATATTTCTATCTTACTCAAATGTTAAAAAGTAAATAATTATTAATGATTTTTTAGAAAATAAATTATTTTATCTAATTAATTTAAACATATAACATAATTTAATCAGCTTTATTAAACGAAACGAAGCCTTACAACATTGCAATAAATTACTAATTCACATTAACAATTTTCTTCAAGTTGAAAAATTAATCTTGGGACAAAATTCTATTTTCCAATTTTTTGAAGCAAATATATAAGCATGTAAACAATAATAAGGTTCTAATTAAAGTGAAAGATTGTGATACTATAAAGGGCGGCTCTATTGCAGTGTTCTTCCCTCAGTCATATATATTTTAATTAAAAAATTATATATAAGTAAAACATGCAAATTTAAAATTACTTAAATTGACTTAAGGATCGCCACCAGCTTTGAACATCTACATTATGTTAGTTTAAAAAAAAAATGATACTTTTATGTTGTCCAAGAGATGTCAAGGGTAAAATGGTCCCTATATATTTTTTGTCACATTAGAGGGGTAGGCACCCAAACCACTAACTGATCAACCTGACCAAACCAAACAAATTAAAGTGGATTGGTTTAGGCTCATAAAATGAAATAAATTCAATGAGCTACTTAAAAGCAACCCAAATGGTTTGGATTGGTTTATGGGTTTTGTTTAATCAAAGCAAGTAACACAATCCAAATTACATAGATTAAATATATATATCCTAAATTTATTTTTAAAATATTAAGAAAACAATAAATTAAAGTTAACGTCATTTTATATTGTATACAAGTTTCCATTTCTACCTTCAATCTCTACCTTTTCCTCAAAGCTATTATCATATCCACAAGTTGTTAGCACTTTTAGTGTCACTAATCCGTTTAAGGGTCATTAATACTTCATGCTACTTAAGTAAAATCACTAGTTTTGTAATAGTATTCATTGGAGAATATATTGCATTATTCTGCTTTGTTCATGGCTTTATGTTTTGTCCTATATTTTCAGCTGATGTGAATTGAATGTACATATCATTTTAAAAGTGCATGTCAATCTAAATCATAATTTATTCTTCATATGAATTGCAACTCTATACAAAATAATTTATATTCTATCGGTTGAAACTTAGATGTATATTAACATATAACCATATCTTAGACAATATATATTATCATGCCATTAAAATTATGATATATCATGATATTATGTTTATGCTTAGAGTATTTATTATAAGAGTTACATAATCAAAACCCCTCTAGGGTTAAACTTAATACAAGCGCATTAACATTAGGTTTTTGTAACACAATGCCCCAAGTTAACGGTCAACATTAACAGAATGAAGGGCGGTTTGGTCAATTTGTAAAGAAAATTATATAAATGAGATTAAATTTAAAAAAACAATTAATTGAAAACAAAAATACATAACAATATTTTAAAATATATATATAATTTTTTTTGTCCTTCTCTTGCATCCTGTTCATTTTCTCTCTCTTTCCATCTTCTCTCATCTAGGTTCAATTTTTAGCCCTATCTCTCCCTCTTTCTCTCCGATATCTCTTTTTCTCTTATTTGGGTTCCAACCAACCACCACTTTCCTTCTCTCTCAACTCATCTGAGTTAATCAATTCGAACCCCGATGAAGATTCATCTAGGTCTGGGTTCAAATCGACAAACCCAGAGGAAGGTTCATCTAGGTTTGTTGATTCAAACCAAAATGAACCTTCATATGGGTTCAAATCAATTAACCCAGATGAACCTTACTATGGGTTTATCAATTCGAACCCAGATGATTTTTGAATATTTGATTTTTCAAATTTTTTTCAATCTTTATAGGCTTGATGAATTTTTTTGGATTTCAATCTCTGGTTTTTTTTTTTTTTCCAATGTTTATTGTTGATTTTTTTCAATTTCTGTTGTTGATTTGTGGTTGGTGGTTTTTTTTTTTTGGGGTATTGAGGGAGATTGATGCTGATTGATGATTGGTGATTTGGTTAATGTGAGAGTTTTTTATTAGGTTGATGTTAACTGGGTTTCCGATTGTAGCAACTAGACACCTATAAATGGGGAGAGATGATGTTGATGATTCTAGGTTAATCTAAACAATTTTGGATTGATGATTATGGGTTCATTTGAATAATGTGGGTTAATGATGTTAATGATGTTGTATGGATGATGATTACACATTGTTAATGAATTGGTTGATGGACAATGTGAAAGATGAAGATGGATGAGAGCTTGATGATGATTAATTTTTTTTTTCATTTTAATGATTTTTTTCAAAAAAAAATATTTAAAATTAATCTCTACCATCGATCATAGAGATGGAGAGTAAAGACTAAATATTTTTTTAGTATTTAATTTTTTCAAAATATTTTTTCTTGTTTTAATTTTTAACAATTTCTCTTTTTTATTTTTATTTTTATTAATTTATTATAATTCAAATTTAAATTAAATAAATTCAAAAGATTGAGGGCATTTTCATCATTGCATGGAAAATATGGGTCAACTATCCATTTTTAACACCTGTTGACCGTTATTTGGAGGTCATAGAGTTACAAAAACCTAAATATTTAGATGTCTATTTTAAAGTAAATCCTAAAGGGATTTTGTGTATTTAACTCTTATTATAATAATATCATATTACTTTCTCATAAATAAGTATACCATTATTTTTATTCTTTTTCTTGTGTATCAAATAATGGTAAGAAATATGATTCTCAAAGCACAAGTCTGCTATCATATATTGATGATGGCATAAGGAAAAATTTTAGGTAATGAGACAAATTGAAAACTTAAAACTATTTGAGTTAAATCTTAAACCAAACCAAATTAATTTTTATTGGTTTGGTTTGATTTGATTGGTTTACCTTATGATTGGATTAGTTTGAGTAGTAATTTACTAACCTGATTAGTTAATAGTTTGGTTTGGATGGAATCAAACCCAACCAAAGCTAAAATTGATGATTTTTAACAATACTAGAGATAATGAGTGTAAAAGTAAATTCATGGATAAAAATTGAATATTTCTCTAAAATATAGGGATGAAGATAAAAGTTATCCTTGACAAAAATAAAACTACTTTCTTAAATCAACACCAAACAAGGGAAAAAAAAAATTCTTCACAAGTAATACCCATTACCTCTCTCCAGTCACCACCCACCCCCCGGGTAGCTTTATCTTTGAAAACAATATTTAGAAAAACAAAAGTCCTATTTTTATACATCTCATTGTACTTTAGATAATCTTCATCTCCCCTTCTACAATTATGGTGTGATGATATTTCTCCCCAACATTTATAAAAGCAAATATTTCTTGATTATGATGTTGAATGTCACGACGTTTGATCCCAACATTTGAAAGCTTACGGTGTCTCATTTACCTAATCTTAATAACAATATCATCATTTGTATTACGTTTTTCTCCTAAAATATATATTTGGTTTGGAATTCAAAGAAGATAAATGACCCATGACTGCACATAATTGGCTGACCTGGTCAATTAAAGGCAATTTGTAAACATTGTACTTACTCATCTGAAGTGGACAATTATTAGAGATGACCTAGAGATTCCTTTCAATGATAGTAACAAAAATGAACCACGACTTTTGATCCATTTGAAAGCCATTTTTAAACCTAATCTTGGTGACATACGGTGCGTTATTAAGATTACTCGTTTAGCTAGTCTTAATAACCATTTGCATGCCATTTTTTCTCCCAGGAATTCCAAGAAGATATATGAGCCATCACTGTACATATTGGCTGACCTGATCAATTAAATACAATTTTTAAATCTTGTATTTACTCATCTGAAGTGGACAATTATTGGAAATGACATAGAAATTCCGTTCACTGATAGTAACAGAAATGAAGTGCTTCATCTCCATTAACACAGATGTTTGACAATAATGTCATTTTTCATTTTTTTTTCTCCACCTACCATTAATGAATTTTTTGACAACTATACATTACTCGAAAAGACTTGCTAATTCCCTGAATAACGCGCCAACAGCTTATAGTTTTGTACTTATCTAAGACAACTTTTCTCGGATAATCTTGTAACTTTTTATTTTTCTCAATCTTATAATGCTTCGAATTAATTTACCATATAAATATAATGAATGAATGTCGGAAGAATATATGATATGAATATAAAAATTTACAAAAAATAATAATACGTACTAATAAACATTTTATTTTTCTGAGCATAAGTTTTACTCACTGACTCAATTTCTATGGTCGTTATAATTCTTACATATAAAGTATTTTATTAAAGATAAGGTTCCCATGACTTTGACAATATCAATGCAAAATTTAAAAAAAAAAAAAAAAAAATCATTTTCAAAGCATTCATTTAACAATGACATGATTTAAAGTAATTAGGAATTGTTCTGTTAAGTTGTTTTACACCAATTAGAAGCTCTTCACATGGTTGTCTCAGCTGACCTTGAACTTGACCGTTTTTGCTTCAATTATTTGTAGTTTGAAAAGTCAGTACGTAAGTGCGAGCATATATATATATACATACACACACGTACAGTGCCCCTGAACATTATGCAAATTATTACACAATTTATTAACCCTTAGATAATTAAAATTTGAATGACTTAGATCTACTCACATTTAAGTATAACCACATTTATACACTCTCGGTACATGTGTATCTCCTCTCTCTTTATCATTATCATTACCTTATATTTTTTCTCTCAATTTGTGTAATTGTTGCTTGTGATTTCTACGTTGTTTCTTTGTTGTTAAGCGTTTGCGTTTGGTGACAAATGGAGTGTATAGCGGCCTAGTGTTGTTGGTTTCAGCAATCAAGAACCAAACTTTTGTTTTTTCATATTTTCTTAATTAATTAAAAAAAATGCTGAAGTTCTTTTGCGGTTAGGTGCATGGATGCCGTTTATTAATTTTAATTTCACCATTAATACATGGGGCCATTTTTGAGAAAAAAATGAGATATAATTTTCACATGTTAATAACTGGACAAAGTAATAACTAAATATAAATAAATAAACAGTTCTTTCCAAAAAATAAATTAAAAATAAATATTTAAAATTAATAATGAGGTTTGAAATTTACCGATTGGATGGTAAATCCTTTAAAGGCTGTGACATGTAGAATTTTGTTAGAATGGGACTGATATGCATGGATAATTTGACAATTCATAGAATAGATTTTAGATCAAAATGGTGCTTTAAGGGGATTTAGTTCATTTGAGCAAATGCAGAGTTGCAAAGCAATTTACTCTTAATAAGATAAGTGATAGGGGAACGGGGGCATTGGGAGAGAGGAGAGAAAAACATTAATTGATGAGTTTTTTTTCATATATAATGAGATAGAAGAGTTAATGTAATGATTTTGAGAGAGTGGAGAACATACAATTATTTTTCATGTATAGAGAGGATTGTACTTAAATATGATAATAGATTTAAATCATTCAAATCACCCTCATTTAAAGGTCGAAAAATTATATAACAATTTGAGTAATGTTTTGGCGCTATCGATCCTGCCCTTTGCAAATGCTGTTACGTTTTACTACTTGTACATGTGTTATTTTGTTTTTACTAAGATTAAGATACATGCATGACTCATTTTAAAACGAATGGATGTAATCAAAATTTAATATATGCATTTTTAGAAGCTCAAAAGTTAAAATGTACTTTTATAATGGTTAATATATGTGTTCATAGATAACAAACAAACCAGACGTAGATATGTAAAAGTTAATAAGTATATATATACAATGGATGTGCCTTCAAAATTTGATACTCTAAAAGTGTTTGCAAAATTTATGTGTTATTTCTTTTATGTATTTAATCAATTAATAATTTATAAATTTATCGGATTGTTAAAGACTTAAAATATATATAGTTTTTTATTATGCATATAGCAAGGTTATGAATATAGTATATTGAGCTAAGTTGGAATCAGAAAATCTTATTATTTTAGCGAAATTATAAATTTATTAAATATACTTTTTTTTTTGTAATCAATAACTGTACATGATAGTTTATATTATTAGATTTCAATCCGATAATTTAAGTAAATTTATAATTCTCGTTTGAAATAATTTAATTTATTAATAATTGTAATATACAAAAGTTTAAAATTTGCAAATATGTAATTAACTCTATATTAACTACCATGTATATGCATATTAATTATAGATTATGTATAATCAGAAAATTACATTTTACAATATGGCCCAGAAATTGATTCTTGCACATATTATCACTAATGCATTGCTGCATGGACATTTCATGTAAATGCTAAGTCACATTGCACCAAAAAGTTGATCCATACATATTGATTTATGTTGTAATTATCTTGTAATTAATACTATATATATGATTTTTCTCGATTTTGACCCATAGCCTCTGCTCATTATGCTTTGCCAGTTTGCAACCATTTTCTCCAAAAAAATAAAATAAAATAAAATAAAATCAAGTTTCCATTATAAGACGGCAGTTCACAAGAATTAATTAAGAAGTAAATGTTATCATTATCAAGAAATAAAGAAGAAGACGTCATATATCGACTCTAATAGTGAACATAATGCACAATTAAATTCGACCTACCTACTTATTTATTAATAGGGCGGTATCTGATTAGGACAATTAAGATGATAGAAATTAAGATAGATAAGGATAAAATAAAAGCTTTCCGTACCAAATTGCTTTTAAATTTTGAAAGTTCACTCAATCAATACTTTGAGTTTGTGCGACACTTAAATTAGAGGACTCTTTATTTTACCCTTAATGAATAGAACAAAACACTACTTTCATCTCTATTATAAAATAAATTAAATTAAATTAAAAAAATAAAACTTTGCATCATTATTCCTCTTTCCCTTTTTCCTCGCTCTCTATTTTTTTAAAACTCTACATAGAGTGAAAATCCTTACAAGCTTTCAGCCTAACAAACATGCAAACCTTCTTCTGTTTAGGCTCTTGGACACTGTTTCAGTCTAAAATTTACAAGTGACAGCTTGTGTCTTATAACGTCTCCAGAGTTTGTTTGTAGGCTCTCAATCTTATGACTTTACAACTAATGTTTTGTGAAGAGATACCAAAAGAACAAAGTATGTTGGCAACAGATAAGCAGGTCCCGCGTGCACTCCCACGTCCCCGAGTGCACACTCGGGATGTCCTAACTTCACTTGCAAGATTTTGAGTTAGAAAATTCATTAACGTTGAAAACGCCATCTCTCTCTCTCCCTCTCTCCCTCTCTTCCAAAAGATTTATAGTGCTTTTTGTTTATTCATTATATAAAAAGTTATTTTTCACCAAAATCTGAAATAAGTGATACATAAACTCAGTAATAATGTCCAAACTCAATGAATTAATTGATAATTTTATCCAACCAATAAGTTAGTCAAATCTAATCAAGTTATCTCATTTTGAAGATATATTAATGAGATTGTAAGTTTGAAAAGTGCCAACAACTCTCAAAATAGATTTTAGGGAAAAAAATAAAACAACTAAAGCTACATAGTTACTATCAATGCTATTCATATCTCTGTTTTGCTCTTGCAAAGGCTAGCTCGTGCTTCATGCATACTGTTAGCACTGCCGTTTGTGGGAACTTATTTGGGATTGAAAAACCTAAAAACAAAAGAGTGAGGTTGTTTTAAGATTAATTTACAGTGACGTAGGAAGGAGGACATAATTAGAATTACATACAAATCAATTATCATTGGCTTTGCTTTTATCAAGAGAGACAAAACTTATTGTTAATTTGTTATTGATGAAAAATAAGTTTTAACTACTTTTTTTTAAAAATTTTTTACCTTTAAAGCTTTCAAAAAATTTTAAAAACAAAGGACACATTAGCAATGATAATTTTAGCCTATATATGTTATACCATTTTTTTCATTAAAAATATCTCCTTAAAGATTTTCGTTTTATAAACAAATTTGCTTTATAAATTAATTTTTGCCATTAAGGTATAAATTAAAAAAAAAATGCCTATTTAATACAATGTTTTATTATAGATATAATTTAATCCATTTCTCATCAAAAAAAAAAAAAAAAAAAAACAAAACAAAACAAAACAAAAAAAAAATCATTTAAGACATTGTTTTTATTATAAAAAAAATGCTTTGCAAATTATTTTTTTTTTTCATAGAAAGAAATTCTCTAATTGCCTATTTATCAAAAAATCTATTGGTAAAAACTAATTAAAATCTCATTTTTCATCAATAAAAACACATTAAGGATAAGATAGACATTTTTTTAAAACAATAAAATAGACATTTATTAGCCTATGATTTGCCACATAAACAAATACATTAAAGGTGTTGATAAAAAACTAAGAGTGTCACGTGTTAACCCCAAGTATTAAATATTATACTTGGGTTTTTTTTTCTGTTAGTTTAAATTTTTGAATCTAATAGATACAAATATAGTATAGAGTTTAGAAGTCTCTGGTTCAAACTGTCTTTTCCTTTTATGTCTAAACGTCTTCTTGTTATCCATGTTATATGGTAAAGGACATTTAGCATTCGTCCGATATCTGTCATTTGTCCACATTACATATGAAAGGGCATGTCATGTGTCAACCTCAAGTTTTAAATACTATAGTTAAATCTTTTTATATTATTAAAAGATTTTGAGTTTGATAGTAAATAACAAATAATAAGAAGATTTTTGTATATTATTATTATTACAAATG
The DNA here is from genome assembly GCA_022984855.1 of Dimocarpus longan. Taxonomy (NCBI): domain Eukaryota; kingdom Viridiplantae; phylum Streptophyta; class Magnoliopsida; order Sapindales; family Sapindaceae; genus Dimocarpus; species Dimocarpus longan. The sequence goes on from CM041013.1 coordinate 26,623,490, forward strand.
TTATAGAGGTATTTTGGTTTTGCCTCTTTCAGATTATTTCCTACATTTCAATCTTCAAATTGATTTTTTTTTTTATTTTTTTTGAGATTTTGGTAAAAGCTATCTTTTATAAGAAACTCATATTTTGTTTTTGGATTGGATTGTATCAACTAATCATCTAAATTTAAATTTATGAATTTCAAATTTCAACTTCCATCTATCTATTTGCTGTCAATCTAATGATCATAACTTACTATAATTCATATATTTTTCCTACTATTAAATTGGAGGTAAATAGATATTAAAGTCATAATATGCAAATTAAAACTTTAAGTCGATTTAGCAGTTTCATGTTTTTATAATTGCCATTTCATTACCATTTCGTCTGAAAAGGTTAATGTAAATTTATGTCAATAACTCAAGAGTAGTTTTGCAAAGAGAGAGGTCTGCTTTTCAAATTCAATATAATACAATTCACACGAATCCTCTTCATAATCCTCACGAACCCTCTTCACTTATTTCATGGATGAAAGTATGCCAACCGTACCATAATAATAATAGTGGTATGGAAGAGTTTGGAGCAAAGAATTAAAGATATGTGGACAATATTGTCTCTCTACTTGTCTATTCAAGTAGACGATATTGCCTCTCTTCCATAATTGTGGCATGGAAGAGTTATTGAACAGGAATTTTCCACCGCAAAATTTCAATCAAAATCAAGTTATATAATTAAATTTGGTTGTGTCTATCCTCGTATATTTGACTACATGCAGTCAGCAGTCATATAAGAAAGACGGTGTTATTGTTATAATGCCCTACCTGTTACTTTTTATGTGTGTATGAGAAGTAGAATACACATTGGTAGATAATCTTATATCTACACGATTATAAATTGTGGGACAATCTAAACTTGGATAATTATTAGACCGTATAAATATTTTCTACCACTAAACTATATTGACGATAGGTGTATGCACATTTTTTTCAAAAAGAAAAATTATTAGTTTATAAGATATTTTTTGACAATGATTCTCTGTCAATATTAACATGGTGTTAATTTTTTTATAAGAACAATTTAAATTTGAGTAATGTAAGAGAGAGAAAAAATTTATCAATCTTAATCATTCATTTTTTTAAATGTTGATATGTCATTAGATTATCAAAATATTAACAAAAAAAATAAAATGGTAGAGAATCCTTATTTGATATTTTTAACTAACTTATTACATAAGTCCTATTAAACTCTTTGTGGCGATAACTATAACCAAAAGTATATATGATTTTGAAAATAAAAAAACACACGTTAACTAAATTTTAGGGGTATGAAGCTTCAAAGCAATGTAATATTTGTACTTCAACTATAGTGATTGACGAATTTTAGAACCAATAAAATCTTATATATATTCCAAAAGCAACCAAAAGAAACATTTATACATTCCAAAATCAACACAAGTTAACATTAATTAGTAAGGACATTAATAAATTTATTCTGAATTTTTTAAGGAAATAATGAGAACAATGAAATATATTCATGAAGAACATTTGAAAAGTTTTTTACCACAAAAAATTAATGATATTGTGTTTCACCCCTTTTTAAAAATCTTCATATTTAAAAAGTAAAAAAAAAAAAAATAGCCTAGTGCACGGAAATTTTCAATTATTTTCACAAGTATATTTCATAATTTTAATCATATGTTGAAACAATCTCATTAAAAATCATTAAATCATTTTCACTTTTATGGAAATCCTAATATATAGTCCAAATCATCCACTTTAGAATAACTAAACATTGAGTTAAAATAACTTCTCTAATATGATTACCACTCATCAATGTTAAGCTAAGATGGCCAAAAAACAAAAACAAAAAATTAACATAAACATCTATTTTCAGAGAGCCTGTTAAACAGTTATCTCAGTAAGTTAATAACAATTTAATTCTAATTTTTAAATATAATTAAAAATAAAAAAATTGAAACATTAAATAAAAATACATAAAAGCATTAAACGAAAATACATGAAAGTATTTGAAAATAATTTCAAATAATATTTCTATTATATAGGAAGTAAATTTCTTAACATTGATAACATGACATTTTTTTTAAAAGAAATAAACACAATCTATTATATCATTGAAGATGTTATAAGAATTTTATACAAATGTTAAGAAAAATGAGATATATTTTCGGAAAAAAATTAAATCTTTTCGAATATAGTAAACTTTTTAATCTAAAAGTTTCTTTATTCCCCTATTTGTTTAATTGTTTAACTTAAGAAATTAGTAAAAATAATTCCAAACCCAAAAAAGACAAAAAAAAAATGACAATTATATATAAATTTTTCTTAACATTCATATGAAAAATCGCATCATGAAAATGGAGGTGATGTGAATTTATAAGGTTTGCATTAGAATTCATATATATATAGAGAGAGAGAGAGTGAGAGAGAGAGAGAGAGACCAATCTTTTGTTTAGAATAGTTGATTCTCCGATGAAAAATAATTCTCACAATTTCAACCATATAATGACAGAGCTTCACTACCACAATTTTTTTTTTTTTTTGGTGTAATTGTTACGAATTAACTATTGTGCTATTCTATCGATCGATCACGGCTTTTATTGGATTTTTATTTAATTAAAACTTCTGTTCGTACATTTATTTTATAAATTTTAATTAAGTAGAATGGGAGATTTATTGATTTTTCAGGATTATAACATTGATAGAGAGGAAAGACAAGTTTAAGGAAAAATTTATACAGGAGAGAGGACGAAAAACGCAATGAAGATAATAATTGTGTGGATAGGTTAATTAATGTCAATTGTGTATTTTAACTCCTAACCATTCAAACTAGGGGCAGGATCAACAGTCACATTAAAGGTTACCAATCAGTTTACGAAATATATTTTTCATAATTATATTTTTTTTCTTAATATTCATTCAAAAATCTCAATATAAAAGTGCAGATAATATAGATGCAAAGAATGTTTACCCTTGAGAATTAGAATATACATTCATATAATGCGTCTGATTTCGCACCTCAACATTATATAAATTTATAATTAGAACTTCTTATAATTATCTAAAAACTAATGATAATAAGATAAGTCCTAACTAAAAATATTTGTATACACGAAATTGATCAAAGTTTTTGAAAAACTGAAAAAGAGAGAAGAAGGGGAGAGAATGTATAGACACACGAGAGTGACAGTCAGAGGAAAAAGAAAAAGAAAAGGGTGAGAGCTTAAAGAACACACTTCCAACTTCCTTTCATTATTATCTACTATTCCTACGGGGGCCCTGCACTGAGACTCTCTCTTTTGTGAGTTGTGTTTTTCCACAGTGATTAGTTTTGTATTTCATGATCCAATACAATAGTCAAGATGCCGCGGCCACACACGTCAAAATCAAGATTGATGAGGGCCATTACTTTGTTTGACAGTAATATTATTTTATTTTATTTTCATTTTAATGTAACTCACAAGAAATTAATTATTATCTCAAAAAAAAGAAATTAATTATTATATTTTGTTTCATCTTAAAAACCTATATAAAAGTCAAGTTGTTTATCACTGAAGGAATATCAAGTGTCGGTCAGAAAAATAATTTCATATATATATATAAACCCCCAAAAAACCCCTAATTTTTGACAAATTACCTATTTTTTTTCTATATAATTTCATTTTTATCTAAAATATCATCTGACTTTAAATTAAACACCCAAAATACCTTTAGAGGCATATGAAATGATGATAATACCCCTGACAGTAACAAATTCAGTTAAATTGTTACAATTAACCGTTTGACTCAAGGAATAAAAAAGAAAATTCAATGAAAATATTAATAAAAATATAGTAAATATTATAAATAATATCAAAATAGGATATTTTTATTTAAAAATAAAATTATATACATGAGAATATTTTCATTTTTTTCCTCTAAATTCTTCTCTCTCCCTCTCTCTCTCTTCTATTTTCCTCTTTCTTTTTCCATCTCCGACAAGATTTACCGATAGGTTCGACAGCAGCAACGACATAATGAAGACCCTGGTTCTGAGTCTTCACCTTTAGGAAACCTGAACCGAGTCTCCATTATAGAGACCCAGAGGGTTTTGCACCAGAAGAGTCTCCATGATCAAAGACCCAAATCAAGTCTCCATGATGGAGACCTAGTTTGGGTCTCCAACATTCGGGTCTCTATCATGAAGACCTAGAGGGTTTCCAGTGTTTGAGACCTTTCTGGGTCTCTATGATGAAGACCCGGTTCGAGTCTCTAATTATAGAGACCCAGAGGGTTTCCACTGTTGGAGACCCGATTCGGGTCTTTAGTTGTGGAAATCTAAAAAGGGTCTACATTGGTGGAGACACACCTGGGACTCCAACGGTGGATATGAAAGGTTTCCATGATCGGAGACCCAAGTGAATCTCCAACGTTGGAGGTCGTGGAGACCAATGGTTTTTGTTTTTTTTTTATTGATTGAGTTTTTTCGTTCGTGGTGCTTGTTAATGATTGTGATAAATTGATGATGAAAAATCTGGGTTTCCAACCCAAAAATCCAGAAATAGGAACAGAGAAGAAAGATGCAAACAGAGAGAGAGATTTCAGAAGTGTGGGAGGTTGAAGTTGAGATAGAGTTCATGGTTGTGGAGATCCAAATTGGATCTCCCTTTTTTAATTTTTTAAAATATTGTAGGGGCAGTTTGATCTTTTTACCTTTTGTATATGTCAGTTGCACTTTTCTGTTGTCAAAGTGACAATATGAGAATTTTTTAGATAAAAACGAAATTGCATGGAGAAAAATGAGTAGTCTATTAAAAGTCAGGTAGTTTCTTAGGATTTTCGCTATATATATAAGTAGATATATATAAACAATTCTTACAAAAATTATAAATATAACAATTCAATTATTCATGTAATTATAAATATAATTCAATTATACAAATTATAAATAAAAATGAATAGTTTTTATTAATATAAAACTTTCTTTTTCCACTTAAACTCCCTATGCAAAAGTCCATGTTAGTGTAAAAATAAACATAAAATGTAGATAATTTTCTCTAATATATCATCCCCTCTCTCACCATAAAAAATTAAAATTAAAATTAAGCTTTATAAAAAGACCTATAATTTTCAAATTGTTGTAATCTTAAAACCTTTTGACTAAATTTATGAATAAAATCATACAAGCTAATCTAAAAGTGAATTATATATATATATATATATTTAAGTTTCAGATTGTCTACGTTTGAATTTAGTCGACTAGATTCGTTTATGGCCCAAACTACAGTTTTGGGGTTGTTGTAGTATAGTAAGCAAAGTAGAATGCAAAAGAAAAGAGGTCAGAGAAGAAACATGAACACCAAAGATTTTTAAGTGGTTCGTTTCAAAAAGATGTCTATGTCCACTATTCACTCTTTTACTATTTCAGTAGAATAACGGCACTCAAGAGATTGTACATCTCTTTACAATGAAAATTCTCTCCTATTTATAGAGAATGAGATGTGCTACAGTAAAAGATAATAAAATAATATACAGTAAATTTAATGGTAATGATGAGGTTACATTTAATATGGTTGACAATGTCAGGTCTAATTTTGTTAATGCATGAGTTTAGGTGGCTAACACATGTAAGTTAGGTAAGATTTCCGTAATTCAGACTATAATCTCTTACGGGATTGGCGTATATGATACGCCTTGAGCTGTAATTTGTCTGACAGTTCTAACTATAGTTGACTTATATTCTGAAAGGTGTGACAGGAGCGAGCACCTTAACGAGAAGAATGTCTTGATAAACTGATGAACAAGTAGGATTCTACTGAACTAAATGCATAAGGGGTCGCTGATAAAGGTGATAAGCGAGCTATACAACGATTTGATGTATTAACAAACAATCGACCTCATAGGTGAGCTGATAAGCGAGCACATGCAGTAAGGGCCGAGTAGATTGATCAATCAAATAAATAAGCTCATTCTCGATCTGATGAACGAGCATCTGAGAAAAGCTGATAAACGGGCACATAGGCGATCTGATACGCGAACAGATAAGCGAGCAGGTAGACGACTTGATACACGAGCATGTTAGCGATAAGACGGGCAAACAAAGAAATGGACAGATTGTTGGGTTTCTTGAGCTTTTGGGTCTCTGAGTTCATATTTTGGATTTTTTTTTACCCAATTAGTTTGATCGCGAAAATACTCATAACATAGATTATATGTATATATATATATATACTAGGATAATCAAATAAATCATATTAAATGTTCACCAGTAAATTTTAGTGGTGTCAAAAGAAAATTTTAAGTTTTAGGTTAGTAAAATCAAATGTACTAATATATAAAATTTAAGTTTTTTTTTTTTTTTTAAACTATATAAAATTTAAGTTATTAAACCCAAACTTAAATATCTGCTATGATGATATTAAAAAAATTTTCTTTTTAAAGAAAAAAAGTTATGTAAAGTATTATGTTAAAAGTTTTTACAAGAATATTAATATTTTTAATTATCATAAATAAACATTTAAAAATGTATAAAAGTAAACATAAATTTACGATTAAACGGACATTAATGAGATATGAACAATGTGATATAACATATAGGAATTAAATTTTATATAACATAAGTTTTAAAGTCAAGTAAGTTTATTTTTTTAAAAAAATTTTATATAACATAAGTTTTAAAGTCAAGTAAGTTTATTTATTTATTTTTTTTTAAAAAAAAAATCAAGTATGTTTATATAATTAAATTATTTTAAAAATAGGTGCAATTTTCTCCTGAATAAGAGGGTACCGGCCCTTGTGGGCCCCCTTTTCTATCTCTCTCTTCTCTTCATGGCATACATAAATTGATCGGTTGTATCATTCAACTCAACAACTTGAATTTTCTTACTCGGCTGCTTTCTTTTAATTTTGTTTTACATTTAAAAAAATATATATATACCTTAGAACTTTGCAATGGTAAATCAAGATGTCGAAGTTCGTTATTGTCACTTAAACCCTCTCCAATGAATACACCAAAATGGTGTAAATTTTGGTGCATTTTCATGCTCCAACATGAGCATCATTTTTATTCTTTTAAGACAAATTTTAGTGTTAATGAACAGTGCAACACCAAATTTGGTATTGTACTGTTCATTACACCAAATTTGGTGTGGATCTAAAAATTAATTTAGTTAAAATATATATTAAATTATTATAAAAAAATATATCATCTAAAATATTTTATTGATACCTTTAAAATGAGTATAATATTAATATATTTTTAAATTTTTAATATATATTAATTAAAGAATTATATATAGAATATTCTTTGAAGATATCATTTATACCAATTTAGTGTAGAGTACATTGGAGTATAGAAAAATTTGATGTAAGAAAATTTGATATAAATATTAAAATAGTGTGAAATTTGATGCTCCTGTATCGGAGATGACCTTATGCATGGCAGGGCATCACGAAATCCAAATTTTTACTTTCTTTTTTATAAAATAATAATAATAAAGCATATGCCTCCTAAGGGACCCCTTAATTGACTAATGTGGATGCATATGAGGCTATTTCACAAACAATCTACTGTTGGACCAGTTCATTTCACATTAGCGTGTTTTTGGGTTCACTTTTTATGTCATAATTCCATCGATCAAAAATCAATCAATCAAAATTCTATTGTTGACTGCTTCAGCTGGAGATATATATATATATATAAAAATTTTCTACTCATAAATAATTTATTATTTTAAAAAATTAATTTAAACTAATCAAATTTATATATTATATTTTCTTTTTAAAAATAATTTATCTCTTCCATTTAACTCAAATACGATGGATCAATCTGATTGGTTTATTATAACTTTTTAAAATTAAAAATTCACTATATATTTATATATATAATAACTAAAATCATTTCATGCTTAATTTATAAGAATATCACCGATTTAATAATTTAAGTTTTATTAAATTTTGAATAAAAATATCCTTGCATGGTGGTATAAGACATTAATTTTTTTCATACTTTTCTATCTCTTATCATTTTTCAGATTTTGATTTTTTTATTTAACCTTTTTTTTTTTTACTTAAACTTTTTATTTAAACAATCTTACAAATTCAAACCTAAAATTAATTGAAAAATCATTTTTGAAAGCATTTATGAGCTCAAACAACAAAAAATGAAAGAAAACAATTTTTTTATCCAATTAAAGGCATTTTCTCGATGCACTTATCTTACCCTCGATAAAACTCAAACTATTAAATAAGTTTTGGAGTCAAAAAAAATAAAATAAAAGATATCATCTCATATCATTTTCACGTAATTATGATATTAATTGCGGACATACTATTCTTGAAGACTAAGTCAGTCGCTCTTCCCAAACACATCTATTCTTTGCCCTATGCCCTATATATAATTTGGCCGATGTCTCATGTCCTTAACACAGTCCCCATCTTCGCTAGAAGCATCTGAATTATTTCAATAAATGGCTTCTTCTTCTTCTTCTTCCTTTTCTTGTTTGTCATTCTCAATTTTGGTTAATGTTGGACTAGTGTTTATCTTTGTGTTGTTTACCGGGGGTTGTTCTGCTTATGACCTCTCGACTAATTTTTATTCGAAAAGTTGTCCGAAGATTTTTAGTACAGTGAAGCCTATTGTTCAATCGGCTGTGGCTAAAGAGCGTCGCATGGGTGCTTCTCTCCTTCGTTTACACTTCCATGACTGTTTTGTCCTTGTAATTCATCTATGTCTCTCTACACTAACAAGTAATTGTTACATAGTAGCTCTTCAAAATGGATTTTACCCACAAAAAAGAAAATCATACTAAGTAGAATTCGAATATATAGCATGCACATATCTACATTTTTATTCTTTCCAATTGCAAATATTAGTTGTTAATAGTAAATGTGCAATTTTGTTTCAGTAAATTCTTATGTCAAAGAGTTATTTACATTCATTAATTTAATTCACTAAAACTTGTAAAAGATAAAAGCATGCATGGTAAGAAAATATAGACCTATTCAAACATGTTCTGCATTTCTTTGTCAGGAAAGAATTTTTGCACACTTCTTACTTTTAGAACTTTTCTACAAATGCGAAATACGAATCATACAATTCCTGCTTAGATTAGTTATTCAACTTATTTTAGAACCACCTCAGTTCAACAATTTGAACATAAAAGTCAGACAAAATAAATATTTTTACATCAAACCATGTTAGATGTTATCAACCTAATTCATAGGCTGGAGTATGGGCAGTCCCAACCTTATTTCATAATTAAATTGGCCGTACCATAGATAAGACAGGCCCCATTTACAAAATAAATTATTTGTATTTTTAGTATTATTATAAATTTAAAATACCACCACATATGAGCCAGAACAATCACAATTAAATTATATATATATATATATATCATTTTTACAATGAGTGCATCCTATATTTAAATTATCAAAACCAAGCATCTCAATCATTCACCACATTATTTCTCTTAAAATTTTTAATTTATATTGATTCTAATAATTTAAAAATTAGAATGATTAACTGTAGGATCTATCCCTCTCTATATATTACTTTGAGATAATAAAAATGAATATTATATTTGTAAAATTTTCAGCTTTATCACTTTATGAAAAGTAGCATTTCTTTTTCCTTTTTTTTTAAGACATGGAAAGCATTATTATTTAAAGATTGTTATATTAAATTGATTGAATTATATGTGTTTGTTACAGGGTTGTGATGCGTCAATACTCCTGGATGACACATCTTCTTTGAGAGGAGAGAAGACTGCTGGTCCAAATGTCAATTCAGTGAGAGGCTATGAGGTTATTGATAAAATCAAATCTAAGGTTGAACAAGTCTGTCCTCGAGTTGTTTCCTGTGCGGATATTGTAGCAATTGCTGCTCGTGACTCTACTGTAATTGTATGTTCCTTTTTATTGTCTTCATTTGGAAGTGATTTATTTATTTATTTTTAAAAAACACCCTATACGTAAAACGCTTTTTCCTGGAGCACTTTCAAAAGTTATGTATATAATTTTTTTTTCTAGAAAAAATAAACACTCAGGAGTGTATTTTATCTCAAAAACATTTTTTTCTAAAAGTGAAAATCAGAATCAACCTAACTTTTGAAATACAGTTACTGTTTTTTATAAAAATATAATATCAAAGTAGAACATGTGTTTTAAAACTTTTTTATTACTTTTTTTAGATATAAAGCTTTTTTAATATTTAAAAGCCTATTTAATTTTGAAATTTGAGACATATTACAATAATATTTAAAATCCTTATCGAGAATGATTAAAATTGACCAAAGTTGAGGTGGCTCATTACTAAATTCCTCACATCTATATGTCTTGAGTCTAATTTAATTTTTTATATCCGCCTCTCCTGTATTCTAATTTATACTTCAAAGAAATAGCCTAAATTATTATTATGATTCATAATATATATAAAAACGTATCTATCATTAATTAAATGGTCAACTTTTTAATCCAGAATAGCACCCTTGTTAGATCTTCATCCAAATATTACAAAATATGTTGAATAACAATTTTAAATATTTTATCTCAAATAAAACGATTTTATATACTTAAAAGTGATTTTGATGATACCAAATTAATCATTGTGATGTATTATTAATGCATGTCAAAACCCTTCACCTCCTAAAGTAAGCTGGACTTGAACATAAGTACAACAACAAAATGCCTTATCAATAAAATTAATTAATAATCTCCAATTTTTTAATTGATTGAAACCTTTATTGATTTCTTTCAAAATAGTGTTCAAATTAAACAAATGGAAGTATTGTTATAAATATTTAAACATGATCCATGATCAGCTTGGAGGCCCAAGTTGGGATGTTAAGCTTGGGAGAAGGGATTCAAAAACAGCTAGCTTTGGAGCTGCCAATACTGACCTTCCTCCTCCAAATTCTACACTCAGCATCCTCATTAACGGATTCAAAGCTAAAGGTCTCTCTGTCAAGGACATGGTTGCATTATCTGGTACACATTTACGGCTCTCCTTTATAACTCTAGTTATCTTTTAATGTTTATGTTGTTTCTGGAATTGGCTTTAGTATATTGTCGAAATTGCTTCAATATTTATATGTTTTGTAACATTTTGCTCATAATAAACTTAAAAGAACCTTTTTTTGGGAAACTAAAAGTACTTTCTGACATCAAAAAGCAATTCTAGAAAACACATCTCCTTAAAAAAAATAATAAAATTATGTACTTTTACAAAGTACCTCAATAAGAAAAACACTTTATTGATTTTTTTTCTTTTTGGGTCAAGAAAGTATTTTTTACAGAAATTATGTTAACATATAAACTAGTGTTTGAAAGAATAAAATATTATTTTATTAGTTATATGTCATTGACAGGATAAATACAAAATAACTATAAAAATAATCTTTTTGTCAAAAAGGAAATATATTAATGAGTGTAATAAATATTATCATGGTAATAAAATTTGCCACACGTTCCAACCATTGCAAAATTCCTTTTGTCGCGGATTCTCTGCTGCAAATGACATAAATCTATAAAAATATTAAAATTTTTTAACATTTATCAAAAATTTGTATCTGTTTAAAAAATGATTACATTGAAAAAAGTTTTTAGTGTAAAAAATCTTTTAAAAACAATCTCAAACTTTCTTTCTAAATTTCTCTTTTCTGTAAGTTCCAAAAACTATAATTAATTTTTTTTTAAAAAAAAAAAAAACCAGCTAATAATGTAATTTTTTTAAATTGAATTCTCTAGGATCACATACTATTGGACAAGCAAGGTGCACAACTTTCAGAGACAGAATATACAGTGACACCAACATTGATAGCTCATTTGCCAAGACAAGACGAGCAAGCTGTCCAAAGAATCCAGGATCAGGCGACAACAATTTGGCCCCATTAGATGTTCAAACTCCAAACGCTTTTGATAACAATTACTACAAGAACCTATTGAAAAAAAAGGGTCTCCTCCACTCTGATCAAGTCCTCTTCAATGGTGATTCCACTGATTCTTTGGTTAGGCAATATAGCAGCAACCATAAGAGCTTCAATTCCGATTTCGCTGCGGCCATGATCAAGATGGGAAATATCAGTCCTCTCACTGGATCCAGTGGTGAGATCAGGAAGAATTGTAGGAAGCCAAATTGATTGATAGATATGGTACTTTATGGTTAAAATTGGAAAGCAAAATTGCACGTTTTGCTTTTGGACAACAAAAGGATTGCTTGCTAGGTAGTTTATGTTTGGGGGCCAATTTAAGTATTAAAAAGTTTTAAATGTCGAAAGTGTTTTTACTTATTTGTCCTTTTCACTTTTTATATAAACAAGTGTTGTATAAGTGTTTGCAACAAATAAAAGGAATAAAATCCTCTCTTATCACGATGCAAAACAATTAATGAGACTACATTTCACTTAAGACTAAATAATAAATCCAAATAATAGGTTACAAATGTTATTAGATTTAGCGTAACTCTATTGCCATCCAAAAAAGTTTTTGATAGGCTCCTGTTTTGACCAAAAAGTTATTACTAAAATAATCATAGATACAATTACTTAGAAAGAACATAACTAACCAATATTTTGTATCCAAAATATCAAGAAAATTAAACTTAAAAGTAAAATACATTTTATTACAAAAGTGATAATTTTATAATCAATGTAAATTAAATTCTCATTTAAAGTTTTGATCGATTGTCGCTGCCAGTATTGTAGAACTCAACAATTCGTTGAGTTCTCACTAAATTCCCCATGATTGGTGTTTTGCCAATCCGAAAACCCTCAAATCAAAATTTTTCTCGCTGAGTTGGGCCAAGTATGGCTAATTTGAGGCTCCGGGGAGCCACTCACCCTGAAGAAAAAGGAAGGAAAATAAAAAAAAAAAAAGAAAGAAAGAAACCCCTGAGATAAACTTTCCAAAACCACCATGACTATTTATTATTCATTGGATCGTCGGTCCAGCAGTGTCTAACGAGATCTACAATTTTGGTCACTGACGTTGTTTAGGCGGCTCGCATGGCTAGTGGTCCCTTACACTGCGATCCTACCTTGTGGATGTGACTTAATTTCGGCGGTAATTGTACTGGAAAAAATTGTGGCGGTAATTTATGGTTCGATCCCATAGTCAAGATTCCTTGGCCCCACACATCAAAATAAAAAATCAATGAGCAGATATCTAGAGTGCCCAATTATTAAGATGTGCTATTATTTCTACTTTATTTCGATTTCTATTGATTTTATTCAACTTCTTCCATAAGAAACTGTCTAAAAATATAATATTTCTTTATCATTATCGAATATCAAATGTCGGATAAAAATTGATTTATTTGTTTCTTATATAATCAATTAATGAATCATTTATATAAAAACAAAAGGTTTCTCTGTACATTGAACTCTTTATATAAAAAATTGAAGTTGATGTAAAGACAATATTCGTACCTATAATACTTCTAAATTATACAAAAAAACATTTTTACTCTTCAAATTTTTGTAATAGGTATAATCTCTATTTCCTCCCTACTATTTGATGTAATTACTGATTTACCCTTTTAGTGTATTCAAATCTTATTTCACCTCTTGACATGTAAACTGATTAAAAATATCAAAGAATTTTTTGAATATTTTCTTAAACTATAGGAGTTTTTTGGATATTTCGTTAAACTATAAAGGATTTTATCTATTTAATTAAACGATAGTAGAGTTTTTAGTAATTTTTTAAATAAATAATAGATTTTGATTATTACGGAAAAGAAAAATGATTATTCCTTTGTAATATTACAAAATATTATAATAACAAATCTATAATCGATTAATAGTCAAATTGTTGTAACACTAAAACCTTTCGTGTAAGAATTGAAGAACAAAACTAAATAGGGAGATCAAATAAACCGTATAAGCTATTCACTAGTGGTGTCGGCTGTAAGTGTGATAGTCAAATCTTCGATTTTCTATACATGATATACATAAATTGCATAGTTAATTTCTACCAATAAAACTTTTATAACTGCTTTGTATCATTCACCGTGAGTAGCGACTATCATTAGTACTACAACTCAATAATGCAAATTATCTTGAATCGACGGCTTTTCTTTTTCTTTTAATTTTGTTTTAATATTAAAAATTATCTTGGAACATTTCGACAGTCAATCAAGACGTCTAGGTTCGTTATTGACAACTGATGCATGGCGGACTATCACCAAATCCAAAATTTGTTCCAAAAAAAAAGAATATCTACTCTTAACAATGGACCCAGTGATTTGACTTATTTGCATGCCTATCACACAAACAATTCACTGTTCAACATGTCATTTCAAATAAACGTGTTTTTGGCGTCACTTGTTGTATCACAATTATATTAATCAACAATCAACCAAACTCTTTTTTCAAAAAAAATGGAAAAAAAATCTATCAAAGTCCTAATTGTTTACTACTTCACATTTATTCCTAAACGTGGAAAATAATAATGCCAATTCCACACATCGACTATTCTTGAAGATTAGGTCACCTGCTCTCGCCAAACACCTCGAAGTGCCCTATATGTAACCCAAATAATGTCATCCTCTCGTGTCCTCTACACACTCCTCATCCTCGATCACTAGAAGGGGAAAAAAAAAGTTTTCTTTTAACGGTTTTCGACGGTCGAATAAAAAGGGTTGTTTTCAAATTCATTCAACGAAGCAAATGGCTTCTTCATCTTCTTCTTGTTTGTCCTTTTCGATTTTGGTTAATGTTGGATTAGTGTTTGTCCTTGTGTTGTTCACGGGGGGTAGTTCTGCTCAACTCTCAACTAATTTTTATTCGAAAAGTTGTCCAAAGGTTTTGAGTACAGTGAAGTCTGTTGTTCAATCGGCTGTGGCTAAAGAGCGTCGCATGGGTGCTTCTCTCCTTCGTTTACACTTTCATGACTGCTTTGTCAATGTAATTCATCTTTCTCTTCATTTTTCTCTGCACTAACAATTACTTTATATATATATATATATATATTCAAAACTTTTATAGTCAATGCATTTTAACTTTTAAATTGTTAAGATCACTAATCAAATTCATCAATTATATTCACTCTTTAAAAAATATATATATCTCTCCTATCTAATTTAAATATAATGGATGAATTTTATTGGTAGTCCTAAAAATTTAAAAGTTATGATGCATTAACTATAGAAACTATATATTAGCTTTTGAATTGGATTTTATCTCAAAGAAGATGGTCAAATATATAATCATTATTTAACAGATAATGATAAATAGTTTACAAAATTTGTCTAAATTTATGTCCAAGTAATGAATATGGTATTTGGGTTGCAATTGACACATTAGTTATCACATAATTTTTTGTTTTATACAGTATTGAGAATTTATGTATCATATCATTTAAATATTAATTTGATCAATCGTTATTCTAATATGATACACAAGTTGTACATGTTAGTCATATTCTGACTTTAAATATCAATTGCTATCATTAGTGAAAGTCTGATTTTATCTTTCTAGAAAACTCTCTATGTTAAAGAGGTGGTTATTTTTATAAAATTTACTAAACGATAAACATATACATGGTAAGAAAAATAGAGATGTCCGCTTCTAATAAACATTTTGTAGTTCCTTAATAGGGAAAGAAAATTTCCAACTTCTTAGTTTTAAAATTTTTTCTAAAATTGCAACACAACAAATCATACAATTCATGCTAAGATCAGTTTTTCTAATTAACCCAACAAGTAGATGACTTCAGTTAGAGCATAGGCAGCCCTAGTGTAATTTCATCACCTAATTGACCCCACTATACAAAATAGAGGGCCATTTATGGAAAAAAAAAATAGAAGAAAAATTAGTAGTACTCTGAGTACACTTATCGCAGATCTTGCAATTAAATTGAAATCTAGTCAACTCACTCTTAGAAGGCGCAAATTTATTTCATTTTTATCCAATATAGGACAAACTAAGGTCTTCCAATAAAAGCTCTGAATTCAATTTTTTAAATATATCATGACAAACGAATATTTTTTGGTAAAACTTTTAGCTTTATCGCTTTATGGAAAATATTATTAATTATATAAAGACAGATATATAAAATTGATTGATTGACTAGCTTGTGTTTCGCTGCAGGGTTGTGATGGGTCAATACTCCTGGATGACACATCTTCTTTCAGGGGAGAGAAAACTGCTGGTCCAAATAACAATTCGGTGAGAGGGTTTGAGGTTATTGATAAAATCAAATCCAAGGTTGAACAAGCCTGCCCTGGAGTTGTCTCCTGTGCTGATATTGCAGCAATCGCTGCTCGTGACTCTACTGCAATCGTAAGTTTCTATTTATTGGTTATATATATATATATATATATGTATATTATAAGTACAAATATAAACACAATTACTATTGTCGAGCCCATTTGATTTAGGACTCTAAAGCATAACTCTGAACTAAGCTTTTAGAAGTGGAACGAATAACCCATATAAAATGAAAAATTGTCCACAAATCCATATGAGACTTGTAGCTTGAGCGTGTGCAAGAGGAGCAACAATTAGGAGAAAATTAAAAATTTAAAAAAAAATGTGAACTTTTTTTTAGTTAAAAAAACACTTCATGAGTTCATATATATATATATATATACATATATATATATATATAGGGAGAGAGAAAGTGATTTACTATCAGTGTCTTCTAATTTTAAAAAGTTATGATAAGTCAATCAAATTCATCAATTATATTTAAATTAAATAGAAGGGAGAATGCAATGAGTAAATTTGATTAATTCGTACTAACTTTTTAAAGTTAGGAGTCAATGATGGTAAAATCATATTACATATACATAAATCTATCATCAATGTCTATTAACTTTAAAAAGTTTGAACAAATCAATCAAATTCATCAATTGCATTTAAATTAAATAAAAAAGAGAAATTATTTTAGAAGATAGAATACAATGAATAAATTTAATTGATTAGTTTTAATTTTTAAAAGTTATGAGACAATGATGATAGAATTATTATATATATATATTATCAACAAGATAAGGTAGTATTACTAACAAAATTATGTAGTACTCACCAACCTTTGCATTTAATTGTTAATTTCTTTTGAATTAGTCTTCGAATTAAAAAAATGGAATTATTGTTATTAATACAATTTAAATGTGTTCTGATCAGCTTGGAGGACCAAGTTGGAATGTTAAGCTTGGACGAAGGGATTCAAAGTCAGCCAGCTTCTCAGCTGCTAATAGTGGTGTCATTCCTCCTCCAACTGCGACACTTAGCCAGCTCATCAACAGGTTCAATGCTAGAGGCCTCTCTGCCAAGGACATGGTTGCTTTATCTGGTATGTACATATATAACTCTCTCCAATAACTTTAATTTTCTTTTGTTTATGTCGTGTCTGGCTAGAAGTGCTTTTAATATTGTCAAAAGTACTTTTAAACAGATTTTACGTATTTCAATTGTTTTTGCAATATTTTAATGATAATAATCATAAAAGCATTTTTTAGATTAAAGGAAATTTAAAGAAAACTATATACTAATTATATATTTTTTGTCCTGGAAGACATTTTATATCAGAAAACCGTCTCAATCGAAAAAACACTTTACTGAAACTCTTTTTCGAAGCGACTTTGAGTGCTTTTGTTTAGAAAGGTACAGCTCAAAAAGTAAGATCCACAGAAATTATGTTAAATAATAAATTACTGTTTGAGAAAATAAATATAATTCCAATTGGATACTTTTCATTAAGCGGGGGAAAAAAACTGATTTACAAGACCTCCCAATCTAAGTGCTTATATTGAGAGTAGTTTTATCAAGTATTTTCTGCAGGAATGATGTATTTATCTTAATATATAAACCAAGGGAAAATATTAAAAAATAAAAGTAAAACAATTTTACGAAAAACTCCTAATTTTTTTTTTTTAATTTTTTCCTTTCTTGTAACTTCAGCAAATTTAATTATTCTAAGAAAAACTCTAGCTAAAAATAGAACTTTTATTATTATTGTATTATCTAGGCGCACATACAATTGGACAAGCAAGGTGCACACTTTTCAGAAACAGAATATACAATGAGACCAACATTGATAGTTCATTTGCCAAGACAAGACAAGCAAGCTGTCCAAGGAATTCAGGAGACAACAATTTGGCCCCATTAGATGTTCAAACTCCAAATGCTTTTGACAACAAGTACTATAAGAACCTCTTGAATCAAAAGGGCCTTCTCCACTCTGACCAAATCCTTTTCAATGGTGGTTCCACAGATTCTTTGGTTAGGTCTTATAGTGGCAACCCTAAGACCTTCAATTCTGATTTCGCTGCGGCCATGATCAAGATGGGAGACATAAGCCCTCTTACCGGGTCTAGTGGTGAGATCAGGAAGAATTGTAGGAAGCCGAATTGAGTGATAGATATGCTACTTTATAGTAAAAATTAATTCTAACTTTTGGCCAACAAAAGGATGGCTTCCATGGTAAAATTTACAAATGTTCAAGGGTTTTTATTATTATTATTATTTCTTTTCAATCTCTCTCATAAGCAAGTGTGCTATATGTAAGTGTTTGCAATGAATGAAAGATAAATAAGTAGATGGTATAATCCATCCATGTATTGATGTAATTTTCAATTTTCACTTTTTGATGGAAGAAGGAATTTTTATCTTCGATTTGATATAATTGTTTATGAATATATATGCAATGCAAGTCTTTGCAATTAGTCAACCATTAAAATTAAAGCCAAAGAGCCAACAAAGCAATAAGAGAAAAAGTAAGATTGACTTTGATAACGGCACTTAGCCAGTTGGCGTAGAAAATTAATTACTGTAAGTCTATAATGTTCCAGATCCTAATGGATTAACATTTTTTACTTTTTATAATTAGATTCTGTTGACGTTTAGATCTGGTCAACGCTAGTTCTTCAAAGTCCAAAACTGCAAATCAATAGAAAATAGAACAAAAACAAGAGAATAAAGGCAGAGAGGAAAAATTGGACACAAATTTTACTTGGTTCAGCCTTAAGAACAGCTTACGTCCACAATGTCGTCTTCAGTGTAGAGAAGCAGTCACTGTTATTAAATTTATGGTTCTAGAGAGAGAGAGAGACATTTTTTAAATAATTTTTACCTTTATTTATAAAGAGAGAGAAGTGCTACAGTTTTAGTCAAATACAAATTGGAAAGCATTTAATGTCGATTACACTTTCCAAGATTGTGCCCTTGATTATCGGGATTCGATATTATCTTTGACTTGATAGTTGTGTATTATTTAATCTGCGTTGCTATAATTCTGGGAAGGATTCGGTGTGCACGCCACGCCACTTCGCAAGTTACTTCTGCTCTGGGCGAGCTAAAGCTCGCCAACCTGATCGTTGAGGTCGCGTTCTGATAGAGCTTATTTAAGGAGCTGAGCGACCTGATCAGCGAGCTAAACTGAAGACTTTTATATCCATGAGCTGGTCTTATCTGAACTGGAGCGTGTAACAATGAACTGCTCATACGACTGTTCGCCTATCAGCTGGTCTATTTGCTTATCCGTATGCTCATACACATACTGTTTGTTCATCTGCTCACACATAGACTACTCATCCAGTACTCTGCTGGGCTGCTTTCACAAGCTGAGACTTAGCAAGTTAGGCCTTTATCTATTGGACCGGTTTATCAGGTCATTTCACTAGGCCTTTGGGCTTTTACCAGTCAATTTTGCATAGCCCAAAAAATACATATAACATAAGCCCCCCAGCTTCTAATTCGTTTTGCGGACTAGAAGCTTGAACTTTTTGGTAAAAGCTAATGCATATGAGCTTGCTACATTGCCTTCTTCAAAATCATTTTGCTTTGTCAGGCCTTAAGCTCGAGTTCCATGAGAGTAAGGGTGAACTGAGTCGAAGTGAGGTATGAGCTTAAGGAGATCGTTCTCGTTTGGATGATGAGATGGAGAAGCATTGGAAACATATTACTAATATACCTCGTGGTGAGGTTTATTGGGCATTTGCTTTATTTGAGTGTTGTCTTGTGTTTTTGTTTCATCAAGTCCTGAAATTTTCCTGTGGACTAAAAAGCATAGTCATTAGTAATAATAAACCTCTCGAGCTATGCCCAGAGAGTGTTGGAACCCGTTGACATAGTGAGAGTTAATGAGGTCGCGGGACCTTTGCTGCGCTCACAATATTGTAACTCGAGCTGCACAGCGAGCTGCACTCAAAAGGCTAAAACTCGAACAGTACAGCATAATGTTCCTTTGTTCAGGTAAGTTGCACAGATGGTTCCCAAGCCAAAATAGATAGACCTCAGCTAACAGCTTTACGTCAACCTCTTTAGCTACGCTCAAAGGGTTGTAACTCAAGCTCTATAGCGAGCGTTGGGGAGGTAAAGACCTCGACTGCACTCACAGGGTCGTAACCCGAGTTGTACAGCGTAGTGTTCTGTCGAGCTGTCCTGGGGGTCATCACCTGATAACAACATTATTCTGGTGAGCTATGCCCCAAGGGTCGTCACCCGTTGACATAGCTCAAGCTTATGCTGAGCTGCACATTCTTTAGCCAAGGAGGCTTAGCAGTTAATAGCACAGAGTATATATAATCATAGCTCAACAATGTAATTCATTAATATTCAAAAAATCAAATTTAACATTAAGAGCTTTAGCTCAGAAAGTTACCGAACATAGAGATGTGTCCCAGTGTTGGAGGTCAATGTATGGCATATCTATGCTTATTGTTCGAAAGCTCGCCACTGAACTGATTGTTGAGCTTATTGAGGTTGCGAGCTCATGGGTGTCACAACGTAGTCACTCAAGTGACTTTGCTTTATGAGCTCTTCAATGGTGTTTCTCAAATCTCTGCACTCTAAGGCGGTATGCCCAATCTCATCATGGTAAGTGCAGAACTTGTTCTTGTCTCTACGGTGGATGGAGGATCTCATGGGGTTGGGCTTCCCAATGTCTTCCTTATTCTTTTCAGTTTTATAAATCCTGTCTTGTGTATCTGACAGAGTGCTGTAGTTCTTATGATGGCTTTTACGCCGAGGTCCCTTACGTCTGGGCTCTTTCTTGGCCTTCTTAGCGACCTAATAACTTGCATCATCGTTTCTTTCTGAATGGTCAGAACTGTTTGCTTCATCTTTCTGGTCAAATTGCTTGGGATTGAAAGCATCTTCCCACTTGACCTCTTTGACAGCTAGTTCATAGAATTCACTCAGGTTCTTTACTTGGGATTTGTAAATTTTTTCATACAACTTTCCATCTTTACGAAGCCCAACTGAAATCGTGGTTTAGATAATTTTATCTAAGGGGTTGTCTACCCTGTTAATCTCGCATCTGAATCTGAAAATGTAATCTTTTAGCAATTCATTTCGTCACTAAAAGACAGTCGTGAGGTGGCAAGGAGGCGCGAACTGCTTCTTCAAAACCTTGTATTGGCTTATGAACCTTCTACAACACTCTTCCCAGCTATATATGCTGCGAGCTAGTAGACTCTTAAACCAAGCTCGTCGAATGTCGCCCAAGGTTGTTGGGAAGACGTAACACTTTACCAATGAGTTGATCGTTTGAAGGTCCATCTGGACATTGAAGGCATCTAGGTGATTGAATGGGTCAGTATCCCCAATATACTGAGGGATGTTGGGGATCTTGAACCTTCTTGGGAGAGGTCGCACCTCAATTTCTCTGATGAGAAGGGTTCTTTCCCCATACCAGTCGTTCTGCCCTAAGCCTCAAATCGTTCTTCAAGCTGGCGGACTCTTTGAATGAGCTCTTCAACTGTTGGGTCGTAAGGCCTGTATTCTCTCATGAGCTGGCAACTTGAAGGGAGTAGCTCGGTATGTATCCTTGGCTTCGCGAGCTAACTACTCGGTACAACTCTACCCGTCGTTGATATTCTAGTTCTTCTTCTCGAGCTCGACGGTTGTCAGCTCTTGAATACGAATTTGGGGGGCGAGCTGATACTTGTTACCGTTGTTGTTGGGGAGCAATATCTTCTGGTCTGGGCACGTTCTGCGCCTGGGCTTGAGTCAGCGCCCTGATTGCATCCGCGAGTTATTGCATTGGGGTTTGCAACGCCTCATGTCGCTGGTACCATTCCCCACAGCCTCTCAGTCATATGAACTATCGAAATTGACTGGCGAGGGGCTGGAGGGAGCTTATCTCCAACAGCACCATCTGCAAGGAAAGCCATATGTTCCTTTAGCTGATCAGAGACCTGAGTATTAGAGCTTCTAGTTCTTCTTTCTCTTGCCATGGCTACCGAAAAATCTGAGAAAAAGATGCTGCAGTTTGAACTCTTCCTCTAGCACCAAAATGTTGACGTTTAGATCTGGTTAACACTAATTCTTTAAAGCCTAAGACCACAAATCAATGGAAAATAGAACAAAAGCAAGAGAATAGAAGCATAGAGGAAGAATTTACGTGGTTCGGTCTTAAGAATAACCTATGTCCACGGTATTATCTCCGATGTAAAGAGACAGTCACTGTTATTAGATTTATGGTTCTAGAGAGAGAGAGAGAGACTTTTTTTATAATAATTTTCACCCCTATTTATAAAGAGGATGAGGTGCTATAGTTTTAGTCAAATACAAATTGGAAAATATTTAATGCTAATTACACTTTCTAAGATTATGTCCTTGATTCCCGGGATTCGATATTATCTTTAACTTGGTAGTTACGTGTTCCTTAATCTGCGTTGCTACCATTCTGGGAAGGATTCGGCGTGCACGCTATGCCACTTCACGAGCTACTTCTGCTCTGGGTGAGCTGAAGCTTGCCAGCCTAATCACTGAGGTCGCGTTCTGATAGAACTTATTTAAGGAGCTGAGCAACCTGATCAGCAAGCTAAACGGAAGACTCTTATATTCGTGAGTTGGTCGTGTCTGAACTGGAACGTGTAACAATGAACTACTCGTACGACTACTTGCTTATCAACTCATCCATATCCTTATACATGGACTGTTTGTTCATCTGCTCGCACATGGACTACTCGTCCAGTACTCTACTGGGCTGCTTCCGCGAGCTAGGACTTGGCAAACTAGGCTCTTGTCTGCTGGGCCAGTTTATCGAGTCATTTCACTAGGCCTTTGAGCTTTTACTAGCCTATTTTGCGTAGCCCAGAAAATACACATAACAACATTCCATCTTTTAGTGGTTTCATGATTATTAAAAAAAAAAAAAAAAGTCCAGTATGTGATAAGATACCCAATAAGTGAAATAAGTCTAATAAGAGCAACGATTTCCTGCTGATGAAATATAAAAGTAGATACAAAAAAAATTTAGAAAAAGAAAGATAAAAAACAGTGAAATATATAATATTTATTTATACTTTAACATGACATCAAAACTTATGGTTCTCTAAAATTTGATAGGTTTATAAACATTATAGGAAAACAAACTAAAAGTTAAAACCTTTTGACATTCAAAAACATTTAAATGAATGCGATCAAAATAGTAGCAAACTTAGAAGGTGACGTTATAATTAATTACTTGCGATCAATATATATATATATATATATATATATATTTTAAAAAACAATGTTCAAATTGATAATTTATAAGCCAAAACTGGCTTCTCCGTTTTACTATAATTAACATATAGACACTTGACGACTAATTTCCGTTAGTATTCAAACTTGGACTGCCCCGGTCCTTGGTTCATATGGACCAGAACAGGCCCAAATAGTTTTCTTGTTTCAGAGTTAAATTAAATAATTTTTTTAACCTATCTCAAAAAAAATTAATAATAAATAATTTTTTTAATCAATTTTTCTTCACTTTGTAATCTTTACCTATTTGATTATTATAATATTATTATTATTATTATTTCGAAACTGGATTATTTTTATTTTTTTAATATAAGACTAGATTTCCATTTTTTTTTTCCTTTGTACGATGTGGTAATAATACGAATCTAAAATTACTCCTATCTAGTGCCAATAAAGCTCATACCATATATAAATGACGCTATGATCATTTTATATAATGTGACAACCATATTTAAGCAATGTAACCATGATTTCTTTTAATACTATGATCGTCACATTGCATACACAGAATTGTCCAGTTGCAAGACATGAGCAGTAGAGTTGTCCTTATGAATTTCACGATGAAACTTTACAACAACCTAAATCTATTAGTGGGAGGAGGGTCATTTATAAGACAAGTCTCCATATTTAAAAATAAAATTACAAAAAAAATAAAATAAAGAAGAAGAAGAATAAGAAGTCGGCGCAGCTCTTCTTCTCTTTTTGTTTTCTATTTACGTTTTATTTTAATTATTCTATAATTTATTTTTATATAATTTTTTTAGAGTTGAAAAACAATATATAGTATGATTCTTCAATGTAAAGAAGATTAAAGAATAACCTTTCCCAAAAAAGAGAACCTATGGTTGACTGAAATGGTAGAAACAACATACCATAGCAATGTCAAAAAATAGGAATTCAAATAGCTCAAAAAACCGATGTAACAAGCTATCAATATGTGAGAGATAAAGAAGATTAGGAAAACAAAGCTTGTCACAGAAAAGATGTTGAATCCAAAGACAGAGAGTACTCAAAGATCGTATTTCATTTTATTTTTTAAAACCTAATAATATTTTCTTCAAATCAAAGAACGGTAAAATTGGTAGTATGTGGGATATCTTACGAGATGTGATCTACAGAAAACTTTTAATATGTTGATCATACAAAGAGGGGTTTACATAGAGTTTTTAGGGGGTGCAAATATTGTCACTCTTTCTTTTTCTTATTTTTGTCCACAAACTTTGGCCCACAATATCCTTTGAGGGCCTTCTCTAATACCAAAACTGCATGATGTTGTTCCCTCGTCCTTGTCTTTTCTCTCCACTTCAACTGGCACTCAACTACGGTGCGGTTCGGTATAGTTTTTAAAAATTGTTTTGCATGTTTTATATTAAAAAATTACATAATACATATTCAGTAAAAGTTGAAAACACAAAGAAAACCAAATTAATGTTTTCTGTGTTTTTAACTTATAGTGCCCTTGGTTCATAGAAATACGAAAAGAAAAAATATATATATTGAAAGTCTTCTAATTATGATCATTATCGAATTTAATCTCAAACTCACTAAAAATCAATTTTTGTTTCATTATTCATATCCTACTTCAGCATCAATGAACAAACTTATGGAAAACAAAATTAATCACTGTCAACTCTACTTATCTCTTTCCCTAGTAGATTCATAATTCTTCAATTTCATTATGAAACGGGAGGCACAAAACCCTGCCTCTACAATTTGTTGGTGACCAACCGCTGTATTTGTTGGTTACAAAAACCAACTAAAGTTGTTTATAGAAAGTTTTTTTAATTCATAAACATTTGAGAGTAGATGTTTATGAGATACAAATTTGACAAAGTTATGATGGTTTTTCCTTTTAGAATTCTCTAAGAGAATCTGCTACACGCCTCAGCAATCCAATTTAAATTAGTTGTTCATCACCACACGTGTCAGCAATCAAATGATTCTGTTAGAATTACTTGTTAGTCATAATTAACAAATTGAGTGAGATAATGTAACTGATATATATATATATATATATATATATATATTTACATCTGTAAATAATTAACTAATCTGCTGGAAATAGAACCTAGAAAACTCCATTAGAGGAGCTTGAACTGGAATGTCAAGTCAGTGACGAATTTTCTACATGGTAGAGATCTGACCAGTAGTTCTTATGCTGGCTTTTCTCAACTCTGAGTGAGGGAGTGCTTGCACAAGTCAATTGACGTACAAACTCACTTCGAGTCATGGACTACATTGTAAAGGCTCTATGCTCAACAACCTATTTTTAACTTACAGTATTTAACTGGTCTTTAACTCACGTGTATGTGCATGTATTTCTAATATAGTGAAATATTGCCTTCAATATCTCCGTGTGTCTAAACCTTATATACTATCAAAGCTTTCAAGCTCCACTGACTAAGTGTAATTTCGCTATATATATATATATATATATGTAATTACACTATATATATATATAAAAGAATATAATTGATTTTCAGTTCGGTTCGGGTCTAAATACCCAGACTCGAACATAATCAAAATTTTATCAATTCTGCACATATAGAATTTACACCCCTTAGTACCTTCATATGAACCAAACCGAACACCCAAAATTGGTTCAATTTCGGTTCGGTTCAGTTGGATCCTGTTTATTTTCCCTACCTTAATTACATCCACCCACATCTCATATATGGCGTTGGATTTAGATCCTACCAATATGCTTAAATAGCATTTTATAAGAAAGATATATAGATTAGTAAAAATTTCAATTATTTAGTATAAACCCATTGTATATATATTTATAAAGAAAGTTATTTAAGTGTTTCTACAAAAAAGTTTTAAATCAAAAGGTTGAATGCCTCTTCAAAACCTTAATTGCATCAAAATTTTGATAAAAGATATATGACAAGACTCAAGACTTAAGAGTATGAAAGTGTTGTGCCCCTTCAACCAAGTTTGACTGATTAAAAAAACTAGGGAAAATCTCAAAATACCCCTGATTCTTGATAAATTATCTACTTTTTTTTTCCACGTAGTTTTGTTTTTGTTTAAAATATCGTCTACCTTTTGAATAAACACTCAAAATATCTCCTGAAGATATATAAATGGACAATAGTGTCTCTGATTATCACAGATTTCGTTAGGTTGATATAGTTGACTGTTTGACTCTAGGAAAAAAAGCAAAAATTCATTGAAAATATTAATTAAAATATAAAAAACAAAAACAAATAATATTAAATAAAATTTTAAAAAAGTATTTTTGTTTAAAAATAAAAAATATTATATAAGAATAATTAAAAAAAAAATCTTCTCAATCATTTCTCTCTCTATCTCTGACCAAATTTATAGATTGATCAAATTGACCTCCCATAGTGGAGACCTTGAGTCTCCATGATGGAGACCCGAACTAAGACTCATACCTAGTTCGAGTCTTCAATATAGGTCCCTACCATGGGAGAGAATTGGGTCTCCATCATCGAAGACCTAGTTCGAGTCCTATGGTGGAGACCGAAATTGGGTCTCCACCGCCGGAGACTCAATTCCTCTCTACCATTGTTGCCATTGTTCAATGTCTATGTGGTGTATTTTTTTGTTGTTTGATTTTTTTTTTTTTTTTTTTGGTTATTGAATGTTTTGGTTTTTTTTTTTTTTTTGGTTGTTTGATTATTATTTTTTATGTTATTGATTGCTATTGATTGAGTTTTTTATTTTGATAGTGTGTACTGATGATTAATGATAATGGAAGATTGATGATGAGAAATCTAGGTTGATAGATGTTGAAGATTAATGATGATGATGCTTAAGTAATCTGGATCTACACTTTTTCTAAAAAAAGAAAATTATTAATTTTTCTATTTTTTAAATTTGATGGGGTGATGTCCACTGTCCATCTTATTGATGGACAGTGGATATAATTTTAATTAAAATATAATTTTTAATTTTAAAATATTATTTAATTCTTTTTTATTTTTATCAATTTTTTATTTTCTAATTTAGTTTAATGATCTCTATCATCTATCTGTAAGATGGACAGTGAAAATCATTTTTAATTAGTTTATAATTTTTTTATTTTAAAATATCATTTTATAAATATTTTATTTTTTTAAAATAAAAATCTGGGTTGTAAAAATATTTTTTTACTTATTCTTTAAGTTTTCTATTAACTTTATAATAGAAAGAGGATTTTGGATGAAAATAAAATTATATGGGAGAAAATAGATAATCCATAAAAAAGTCAATATGCTTTTTAGGATTTTCCCCAAAAAACAACAAACAAAATAGGGCAATTTTTTACTTCGATTCCTATAAAAGAATTTTCTATTTTAAAAAAAAAAAAAAAAAATTGCCCATGTGAAATCGCCTGCAGTTATGCTTCTTTGTGGTTCTAAATAGATTTAATTAGTTTTAATCATCATTAATGAGAATCAATTAGTGTATATATATATATATATATTTTTTTTTGAAATATGAGAATCAATTACTGTTACATCTGGGAATACTCATAGGCAAATATATATATATATATATATATTTTATAAATAACATCTAAATGGAAGTTTGTCAACGCTAAACAAATGCTAAATTAGATGGAAATATTATACAAATTCTGTCATTTTTGGAGGTAATGTGATCAGACTGTATTTAAAACTAACTTGATTATAATACAAGTTGTCCAACTGGCTAGAATTGATTTCCTTTAAAATAATATTATTTTCATACCGGGAGATGGAGCTCAAAGATTTGGGGTTTGTAGTTGAAAGTCATGCATCAGACCAAACAAAATTTTCACTGTATCTAACCCGCCACGTCACTGACACGTTTATCCATTCAAAATATATCATAAAATTTAATTTTAATTTATAATTGGATGAATATATACTCATGCAAGATGACATGTTATGATGCCTACTCCTTAAAGCAGTTTTCTATAGTCAATATATTCTTTGTATGGATTAAATTTTGGTTTATGTATCGAGTAAGGACAAGCTAAGATGCCAATATTTCAAGCAAGCCTACTAATTTTATTATTTATTGGCATTCTATACTTCGTATTATTTATGTATATGCGCACTTCTTCATAGATTTCTGCAATTTGATTGAATAATGTATCAGTGTCTATTCTTTATCTTACTCCTACTCAGGTTGTGATCCACACGCTAAGGGAATCCAACAAATCTTTAGAATATGATGCCGTATTTGTCATTTAGTATAAGTTGACCATTCTCGTATCCATTTACAAAACATGTATATTTGGCCGAAAACGCCCCCACTTTTTGATTAAATCTTTGGCTGGGAAACATCAAGTTCTCTGACTGTGCAGAATGAACCAAAAATAGGTGAATATATATCTTAATTTGAAAGAGCTTATTATATATATATATACATATGGGTATAAAATATAATCATATATGCACCAACTATATGTTTTTGAGAGAGCGACTTTTTATCATGAGTAAAAGTTATTAAGAGTGGAGTTTGGTGGTAACTCCACTTGCCCTTTCTTGTCTAGTAAACACATGGTTTGAAACTCATTAAGATCATAAAATATGATAAATTTTAGCATTAAAATGTGGGTTGATATTAGGAATAACATTCCGGGCCGCACACTAAAGACTATATTTATAGGTCATATTAGTCATTTGACCTAGGGTCAAGGGGTAAAAAGAAAAAAAAAAAGTTATAAAGAATGCAAAATTTTGTCTTATTTTGATGGTTGATCATGAAGAAAACAAAAATTGGTCATTGTTTATGTTAAACACTTATAAATGAGGTTTTTTTTCATCAAATAAAAATTTCCAAGCTTGCGCTAAAGTGAATTGTGCAAGCAACTTAATCATTTTAAATTAATTAACCCATTTATCTTCTTTAAGAGCAGAATTTCAGTGCATACCAAGGCACCACATATATTTTCATTCTGTTGTTTCTATATATATTTTTTTTTTGTACTAATCAAACAATTCAAAGGTATACCGCAACTTTCAAAGATTAGTTACCACTTGTATAATTGGAGATACAACATTTCAATAATAAGAAAAAACTACCTATGCTCATATACTTGTAAAAACATGACATGAGCTAAACGTAAATAGCCATTTATGTTTCATTGTGTAAATGAAAAAATGTATACATTGCATCAAATACACTTTAAATTTTCTCCATTTAAACGTTAAAAAACTGAAGGCTTGTTGCTTCATGTTATGTGTTTTTCAAGCTTGAAATCAGAGCAAAGAATAAATTATCAAAGACATTTCTAGGTCACAAATGAAAAATAAATTAAATAAATAATAATGCATGCATTTTTTTTTTTTATGATGGTGAAGATTTTCTGATTGTGTTGATTCTTAACGTAAAAACAATCACTGAAAAAATAAAAGCTCATTTCACACTTGATATTGTATCAGAGAGCAAATCTGCAAAATTTGTGGTCAATCAATTATTAATGCAGTAAATTGTAACATAAACATTGAAAAAAGTCCTCAATTTATGCCAAAAAAATCTCAAGTTTACATTGGGAGGATCACAATAACCTAACTTTTTGTCTTCCCCAAGTCTTTTCAACAAGTTTTCAGGACCCTCAAAGGCACAGACAAACATGAGAAAAAATATATATACAATTTGAACATCGAAAGCTTATAATTACTTGAATTAAAGGCTCAGTCAAAGCATATTCCCCACACGCGAAATAAGCTTTTGCATTAATTCCACACGTATGAAACACGTCAGGAAAACGCATCCCCTCCCACCCCAAAAACACCAACGCTTTGTTCACAATAGTAGTCATTAGTCATTACTAATCCGAATTTCTTGACATAAGCTAACAAAAAAATAAAAAGGAAAAAAAGAAAGTGCAAAATATAAAAAATTGCTAGCAAGGAAGTATTTCAATCCGTTATGAATTTTCAAGTTGATCTAAGGGATCATTTATTTTTTTATCTGAAAATTGAAGAGTATTACTAAAGATTAAAGATTGAATAGTGACTGAAACCTGAAATTTGAATAATATATATATTTTTCTTACCTCTGAATATATTGTAAATTTATTTATTTTTTAAATTATAATTATCTGAAAACTAGTAATTCGATAGTTATATCCTTTTAACTATTTGTTGTTATATAATTTTGATTAATTTAATACAAATATATAAAAATAAATAATTTAATAAATTTTAAAATATTTTTATGTACATATTAATAATATTTTATTCATAATTAAAATATAATTAAAAATATTGTAATATTAACCATATTTATATATTTAAATATATTAATATATTTAAGAAAATAACTAAAAATTAAATGTTTAAATTGTAAATTAAAATATATTAGTTTAATTTCAAGACAATTTGAGATAAGATATATTTACACTTTTCTTTTTAAATATATTTTTTGTAAGTATCAAGGAAAAAAATTTTGAGTAACATAAAATTAATATAAATTTAAAATTATTTTATTTTAGGGAGAATAGATTTGGAATAAAAACTTTAAATGTCATTAAGTGATTTGCAATTAAGTGAAAAGTTAAAAATCCTTACTTAATTTTTTCAATTGTTTTTTGATAATTTTAAGTGGTTTGACCATTCAAAAAAACAAACAAAAATAAATTAATAGATACAATTTAACACTATTAAATTTTAAGTGGAAAAAAACAAACGATCCCTAAGTTTTAGCTTAATTACGTTATCAATCAGTAACCAGATTTTTCAAAATTTAGAATAGTTCATATCAATATAATATATCATAACCATAATCGATCCCAATAATTGAATGTCATGTTCGGTTTCTATCTATCTATCTATCTATCGGTTGCTAAGCCAAATAACAATCATTGTAAAAAACAAAAAATATGGAACATAATCTATAAAATTACTCAAAGTAGGTAACATTGTTATCAGTTGAAATGGAGCTATAACCTGTTGTGCTGCTAGTAGGTGGAGTGCATAGAGTGGGAACACTATTGGAAGATGAAGAGGAAGTACTGGAAGAGACGACAATAGATGGTGGAGGCGGCCGTGGAGGAGGAGGTGGCGGCGGTTGTGGTGGCCGTAGCAAAGGAGATGGTGATGGTGCTGCAATAGATACCACCCCAGCCGTAGAAATTAAACTAGAAGGATCAATGACAGTGCTAGTAGCTTCTCTATATTTGTATTTGAGTATCTCAGTCCTCACTGCATGGAGTTCTGCTTGAAGAGATTGAAGTTGTTGTTGCAAAGCTGAAATTGCTCCCATGCATCCGTATACTGGATCTCTTAGCCTCAGGTTTGCTTCAAAAACTAGACTGTTTGCAGCATCTGCTCTTTGGCTCTCTGGTACTTCCTGGGTTATTAACCATATAACAACAGTAACGATTATTGCATGAAAGATTAGACTTGAAGTGCATTTGATATTGCCTTTGTAGAGAATTATTGAATAAAAACGTTTTCTATCAAAGCCCTTATTATGTGCTTTTTCAAATATTTTTTCGGTTCTAAAATAATTTTCAGAAAAATATTTGTCAAATGTTTTTTTAAAGTAATATTGTAATGGCTTCATGATTCTGTATAAATAGGAAAAGTTTTATTCATTTTCAACCGAAAAGTATTACAAAATATCACCCAAAAAAAAAAAAAAACTGTTTTTAATTGTTTAAAAGTGTTTTTGTGAAACAAAACCATTCCCAAACAGAGTATTACAATATGATAAAGAGTGAAAAAATTAGGGTTTATCAGTAATACCATTAACATCTTGGAGACATTGCTAGCACCAAAGACTTTGTGAACAGCAGCAAATTTTTGGGGTTCATGAGGAGAGAAATAAGGAGAGAAAGGACATTCTTCAGCACATCTTCTTCTTAATAGTTTACATGCAGCACAAGGTCTAATGGTGTTGAAGGTGGTCATCCCTGCAGGACTCAACATTTGCCTTCCAAGTCCCATTTGAGAGTTTGACACATCACTAGTACTGCTTGATTCTCTCTTGATCTTCTTGCCTATCTCATATTGATCGCATCATCAAATCTCTCTCTGATCACAAAACATAAAGATGAGTTAATTAGCCAAAAAATTTCAAAAATATATATCAAGACTCATGTAATATGAAATGAATATATGTTCTTGATAAAGTCAAAGATTAACCTAAAACTAAGAACCAAAAATGAAAGAGAATTCAAGAGAAGAAGTGAAAGAACTAATAGCTTATTTTTCTTCATTTTCTTTTGTGGGCTTTTTTTTTTTCTTTTTTTTCTTTTGAGTGTTTTGTTAAGGGAAAAATTACCTGTCTCTGGACATTCAAGCGTGCTAGAGGACTTGTCTTGATGGGGAAGAGAAAAATTTTGAAAGCAAGATCATGAAAGGAATAAAAGAAGAATATGGAAGAGAAAAGTACTTAAAGGGCAAGGAATTGAACTCAATGAGAAAGAAGGTCAAAGTTAATAAAGAGAAATTAAAGTGTGACACAAAGAAAGGTTGAAATAAGAATCTAATTTAATTAAATATTTAATTACCCATTTCGTGTATTAATTGTCTTGAGATAGGGTTTCAAAAAAAAAGACATAGACAAAAAAAAAGTCTTGAGGGAGATTGTGTCTACTGGGCTGCCATGGTTGCTTGGCTCACGTGTGAATCCTTGTGGCTACCGAGTATTATTTGACTTTGATACAACTGTAAATCAATATAAAATGTTTTATTGGGCTGGCATACTACTACTGCTTACCAAGTCATGTATTTATATATTTCTATATTATAATATTTTGTAGTACATAATACATGGGCCGACGGATGGACTCCGCAAAATTTATTTCGAAGAGTCATTTTATTAATCCCAATTATTTGAAAGGGTTCATCCACCTTAGTTATTATAATTCAAGCTTAACCATATCTATTTTATAAATATGCATAGAAAGTTTTTTCTAATTACAGAAATGAGTGTCTCTCAATTATAAAAATAAATATGTGAGCTGTAAAATAATTTAAACATTACAAATGTTGGTAGATCATTAACCCGTATAGCGTGAGTTTTTATTTAAGAAAAAATAAAAAATTGAAAGGCTTATAGGAGTAATATTGCAAATTTTAAGGTAAATTTCTAATATTTATGAGAAAAAAATCTGATTTGTTTTAGGAGAAGGCCATGGTCTTTGCATCCTTAGTATACATTTTTAAAATTGTATATATAAACATAGTTTTTATAATCAGGTATATATAATTTTAAAATGTAAAGACCTATTAATCAAATTCATCAATTACATTCTCTTTCCTAAAATGAATTCTTCCTCTTATTTAATTCAAATATGATAAATAAATTTGATTAATTGGTCCTTACTTTTTAAAATCAGGTATACTTAATTATAACAATATTATATATAAAGGGAATTAAAAAAAATGCAGACCCTAAAATGGCAAAATTCATTTTTACCCACATTGAAACCACAATACATTTTCAACCCCTCAAATAAATTAAAAGTACCATATACCAAATTGTCCTTATCATTAAGAATTCCAAAAAAGAAAAACTTGTTCAATGATGGGCAACCTAAATTGACATGTTTGTAACCCTAGAGACATTTTGACCGTTATCGACCTTCTCAAACCGCTACCGACTCGTTACCGACTGTCGGTCACCTTATCTATTACTTTTCTTTGGCTCTTCTTTATTAGTAATTGTTTGAGTTTTGTTGGGTTTTTGTGTTTTTTTTTTTTTTTTTTTTTTGTGAATTTTCGAGTTTTCTTTTTATGTTTTAAATGTTGAGTATTAATGCATAGGGTTAGAATTAGTTGGATTTGACTTAAAAATGGAGGTTTATGGTGAGATGCAACGTTGAAGACTGGTTTTCAATATCTATTAAAACCCGATACCAAGTTTTAATGTCCATTAAAATCTATACCAAGTTTTATTATCCATTGAAACCTAGTTAATAAAACTCAGTACCAAGATTTAATTGAGTAAAAATGAATTTTTTCAATAAAAGTGAATTTGAACCCCATATATATATATATATATTAAACATGATTTTGAATTTAAAATGATATGTCTCGATGAGTTTGTATCGTGAGATTAGATTAAATTATTTGTAAAAGATAAGATTGATTTGGATAGGATTGGGCTAGACTGGAATGGACTAGATTAAATTAGTATTATGATATATATGGTGCAATTAGGATTTGACTAAAAATAGTACTATCTTTGTTTGGAGTAATATGAAATTGGATAAAAAAAAAATCATTATATTTTATGTTTAATATAATATGAAACTAAATAGTATAAGATTATATTAAATTAATTTTTAATAATAAAAAAATTTGATATAAATTTCAAGAGAATTAAAACGATTTAATTTCTTAAAAAGAAAATTATTTATAAATTTTAAATTAATTTGATTTTTTATTAAATACTATATTTTGATTTTTTTAAAATAAAAATATTTACAATTAATTTAAAACAAAATAATTTTTTAATTTTCTTTAAAAAGAATCATTTTTTCGAAATATTTCAGATTCAATGTTAAATACATTAATTATATTAAATAAATAATTTAATAAAATAATTTAAAAAAAAAAAAAAAGAATCATAATGGTGAATCTAATAGTCACATCGTCTGTGGTGAGATTCTTTAATTCTGCCACTATGTGAAAAATTTTCTAAATGAGTTCGGATTTAGTCTACTTTGATTTGATGTGAAATGGCTGGTTGAACAGAGATCAATCCTCGTTAACAAACACTACCAATGTTTTATTTTGTTGGACTACTGACGGGTGTGATTGCACGAAAGGGATGATTGATTGCTATCTGCTTCCTGGAAAGCGGTTTTCTAATTTTGTTTTGGTGCGCCGGACTTGTTTCACCGCTTCTTATCTACTAGAAACCTAAAGCGTTTGACTTTGGGCCGAAAAATACACAAAAAGAAAGGACTTTTTATATCATTTCTTTAGGGTGCATGTTACTAATCAAAGAATTATTTGTCAATTAAGCTGGAGTTACAGTGAAAGTTATGATTACTTAGGCCCCGTTTGATGCTAAAGATTAGATGAAATATGATTAGATGAGATGAAATAGAATTAAATTAATACTAAACTATATTTGACATAATTAGGATTAGATTAGAATGGATTAAATTTGACTAAATTAATTTAATATTTATCTTGATTTTTAAATAAAATATAAATAACTTAATCTTTAATTATTAATAAATTTAAAATTTATAAAACTTCATGAAATTAAATTATTTAATTTTTAATTGATATTAAAATTATAAAGTTCCTAAAACCATTGAATATATTTAATATTATAACAAGGTAATTTTTACTAATTAGAGAAAAAAAAAAAAAAAAAAAAAACCGAAATCGCACGCTGAAACTATATATGTCATCAGACAACCAAGTTAGCCTACTTTAAAGAAACAAATAATCTGTTCTCAAAAAAAAAAAAAAAAAAAAAGAAACAAATAATCTGAGAAAGGTTTAATATAGTAAATTAAAACTCATATGTGATAATAGTGTAACATGAGAGAATGTTTACGATCCATTTCATAAAATAAAATATAACAACAGTTTCGTTTTTGAAACGTAGCATACTTTCGTCATCATGATTGGGGAAGCCCTCGGAGAACATGGTAAAGTAGCTGTTTGATTCAGTTTAAGTCTTCTTCATCAGTGGATTTTACCAAATTAAATTCAATGATGCCTGTACGACCCAAACCTTTCTGACTTATAATGCTAGCTGGACCATGGTTTTTTGGTCAAATCGTCAATTGATGATGCTTTTATGCAATTGGTAGACTCACTGATTCTGAGTACCTTTTACTAGGATTTACGTCAACTAGAAACATAAACGATGTGCGAAGATCGCTGTAAAAATAATAATAATATTGTTAATATTAATGTTACTTTGATAACCACCTAATATGGTTTGATGGTAAAGAATATTTATTTAATTTAATAATAAATTATTGAAATTATTTATCAAAATAATGTAATATATGAATTGTAATTACATACTACTCTATTATCCATTACATCTTGAGATTTATATTTTTATTACAATTTATAATTCACATATTACATTATCTATACGTATATTTAGATTAATAGTTTGAGCATTCTACTATTAAATTATATATCAAAATGTAATAAATCTATCTCACATGAGTATCAGAGAAACCCAATACCGCTTCTTACAATATGAAGATTTTATTACTAGTTGGGTTAACTTATATCAAATTAAAACATATGAATAGTATTACCATTTTTTCTGTGTTTTGAAATTCCAAAGAAAAACTATGGTCTTAAATATTCAAAATAGAATAAGAAGAAGGGCAAAGTGATAAATAAAAACGTCTCTTCACTTCTTTGTGAGAAATCAAATCACTCTGTTGAATTGATGTCATTAGGTGAGGAAAAGCAAAGGGCAACCTAAAAATGGTACATTTATAGGATCCAAACTTCAAAAAGCAATTGACAAGGTTTTGTTTGACCCGTACATTGAGGCTCATAAGTCGCACCTCTTGTCGGTTTCATTTTCACATCCAATACCTACCTAACTAAGCAATTTGTTTATTTACTTGATTAATTAATGTTTACAAAGTTTGAAACACCGCCTTTGCTGTAACATGAACAGCCCCTCAAAACCCTAAATAGTACTATCCTTACATCATGTGAAATGTATACTTTAGGATTTTAGAAGAAAAAGAAGGCCAACAAACATTCGTTTCAAGAATCCAATGGCAAAGTTCAATGACTCATAGGCCAATTAACCAAGAATGAGTCGGTGACATTTAAATGCAAAGTGAAAAATGAATTAATCCCACTTTGTTAGTTCTCTTCTTTGGCCAAATAGTCACAACCTAATCGAAGTAGTAGAGTAAAACAGAAGTAAAACTTGACGTTTAATGCTAAACTCTAACAATGTTCTCTTTCTTATGTAATATCTAATTTAATTTATAAATTTATCACTTGTACCAAAAATAGATATAACCACTAAACATATTCAAACACTATTGCCGTATATGTAAGTTGTAACTATATGAGGGATTTAATTCATAAGATCCATGATAAAGTTGAAAATGGAATTTCAAAATATACATATATATATATATTATATTTATATATAGAGAGAGAGACTTAAATTGGTAGGTCAATTTTTTAACAGTAAATTTTGTAAAAATTTTATGTGTTCTTATTGGTTTCTTTCTTTTAAATTTCATTTTTACTTTAAAGATTTTTTTTTTTTTTTTTTTATGTATATGTTTGAACAATATAATATAAATTATGAAACATTAATATATTATAATTTTTGAATTTAAAAGTGAAAGCATTGTATATGGAATTAATTATTTTACTATCTTTTAAATATTCTTTTTGGTAATCTTATAACTTAAAAAAGTTTTTAAAATTAATTTAACCAAATGATTTATCAATTAAAACAGTTTTTTTAATTGATAACAAAACGACCAACAGTTTTTCTTTAAAAGCTTTATTTGTAAAATATCTATTTAAACATTTACTTTTAAAAGATCTACTTTAAAAGCTCTATCAAATTGACATATAGTAGGCACTATTATATAATTTAAAACTAGATTTAAAATCAAATTAAGTAATCACTTTATCCAAAAATTCAAACATGCTGCCAATTGCGGAATTATTAGTATAGGCTTTAACATTAATTTTTTCCAATGTATATCTAATTGAGGAAATCGCAGCAACGTCCAATGGCATTTGATAGGAGTAGAAGATCAAAATCTTTCCTTACCAAGAAAATTATTAACAATTTAGCAGATCTTTATAATTAAGATATATATGAATTTTAGAGAATATTTCTAACAAATTTTGTAATACCAGGGGAAGTTTTTGACAAGATATCATGAGATGACATCAGATATACAAAAATTATGGAAAAGAAAGAAAAGAATATAAATCACAAACTGATCGGTATATGCCCCCCAGTTATCTGGCCAACAACACCAGAGGCCAAAGCCCATTTCAAATAGCTCAGATTTCATCATCGGTCCAAAAACTTTCATTGTGAACATTAAAAGTTAAAACAAATAGTTTCGTTATCATATTTGCTAAATGAATTTATAAACCTCAAAGGGTAATTGTTGAAAACAAAACTTGTATTAATTTAAGAATTTGGATAAAGTCAACCCAATAAGAATAATTATAATGTAAAGTCTCTTGTAACTCAAATAGTTAGTGTACTTTACTTTCTTATTTATGATAGAGATTCAAGTTTCAACGGGTATATTTATTGATATGTGTGCAATTTGTTCTCCCCATATTGCAAAGTAATTTTCAATATGCACATTAGCATTTAATCTTGGTAGGTCTTGTTTGACATCTGAAACTCTAACCATTAATGTCTCGATTACTTTCTTATTACTTAAAAAAAAAAAAAATTCAGTTATCTTCGAATGCGTTTTTAAATTTCTAGAGAACTACACTAAATATATGTTTGACACAGTTTATTTACTAGCTAAAGGACATTTTTAATATTAAAAACTCTACTTGAATTTTTTTTTTATGTCGTTTGGTTGATATTCTAATAGAGTTTTTAGGGAATTAAAATATATATATTGGAGAAGCTCAAATTTTGAACTTTTTCAAGTAGATGTTTTGAAATTTTTCCTAAAAGATTAAAATGTCCAATCTATTTCTATTTTATTTTGTAAATATTTCTATACCTATGTAACTCTATTACATTCTTTATAAATATAAAGACATAGCTTTCATTTTTATTCATTTTTTATTTCATACAAACATCTAAAAACTCCTCTTTAATTAGTAAATTTTCTATATTTTTTGTGTGTATATGTTTTTTTTTTTTAATTGGTTTTGGTTGATATATATGTACATTGCAATTTTTTATTTTTTTTTTTATATCTTATGTTGATTCTATATATATACACTACATATGTAGACACTGTATGTGTGTATGTGTGTGTACTGTAATTGGTTTTATTACTGGTTTGTTGATATATATGAAGTTCTTTTTGAAGTAATGAAATGATATACTGTAATTGGTTTTGTTATTGGTTTGTTGATATATATGAAGTTTTTTTTTTTTTTTTTTAATTGACTTTGGCTGATATATATACTACAATTTTTTTTTTTTTTATCTTATACTGATTCTATATATATACACTATATATATAGGCACTGCATGTATATATATACTACAATTGGTTTTGTTATTGGTTCGTTAATATATATGAAGTGTTTAATTGAAGTAATGGAATGATATACAACAATTAGTTTTGTTATTGGTTCATTAATATATAAGTATATATGCACTGCAATTGTTTTTATTATTGGTTCGTTGATACATGTAAAGTGTTTCGTTGAAATAATGAAATGATATACTGCAATTGGTAATGTTTTATTGAAGTAATGGAATGATATACTATAATCAGTTTTATTATTAGTTTGTTAACATATATATATGTTCTGCAATTTTTTTTTTTGAGGCTAATTAAATGGGAAGTGAGTAATAAAATCTTTATTACTATTACGATTGATTGATTTTTTATGGTTGAAGTTGAAGCAATTACATTCCCAGAATAAATATATCACTTATTCTTTTCATGTCATTTTTGGTAAATTAATAATATAAAAGTAATTTAAAAATAATTTAATCAAACGGTTTATAATTTAAAAGAGTTTTTCTAATTTACAACCAAACAACCGACAACTTTCTTCGAAAAAATCTATTTTTAAAATATCTACTTTCGAAAGATCTACTTAGAGAAGTTGTACCAAACGAAGCTTAAAAAGAATGAATAAATGACTTAACTTTTATCCAATTGAGGAATCAGTCAGCTTCAATCAAAGAGATCAAATTCAAGAACATAGTAGTAAATAGTACTCATTGAACCTGATTATAATCCAAATTCGAATTTACCCCAAATTCGAATTGACCCCAATGTATTTGGTATAAAAAAATAATAATAATAACTAATTGATTAGTCGGTGTCGACTGTCAAGCGTCCGCCTCGAGAAAAAATGAATTCAATCTCTAAATCTTTTAACAGGCATAAAATCTTTTCTCATTTAACTTCCACACAAACCTCCTCGAAAGTGCGTACGCTTGTTTGTGATACCATTAATCGAATAAGAATAAATCTTAAAAACTCACTATTAACAACGTTGAATTCTTAAATTAAATTTAAATACAATTCCAAATTATCGATAGTCCTTTCTTTCGGTAACACATGGTCGAAACGCTTTCTTATTTCATTATCAAATCAGTTCATAATAATTACCATTAAAAGTAGAACATAAATATCTATCAAGTGACCTTGCAACAGGACTTTATAACTATTAGAAAACTTCTTGTAATCTGTTTCATCGTAGGCATGTATGCTGACACGTTGATAAAATGACTTCTTGGATTTGTAAAAGCCAACTTGATTCACTTGTCTCGGTTTCCAAAAAAAAAAAAAAAATTGATCAATTGTCTCTATTGGATTGACAGTTCACAGTGAAAATAAATAGTAATTAGCTTAATTTTTAAAAAATTTGAGGATTCTATACAGTAGGGTGGAGAGAGATGTGTTATATGTTAAAAATTTTATATATATACGTAAGTATAAGAACAAATTATAATTTAGTAACCCAGTTTAAACTCTAATCTAAGTGTATATATATATACATATATAAGAACAAATTACAATTTAGTTACCCAGTTCAAACTCTACTTCAAGTGAAGCAATTATTTCGATCTTATTACAACTGACCTCTCCACCGTTAGTTGATCTCCATTAGACTTAATTGGCTGAAAAGTAAAATTGTCTTTTGATGTTATATTTCATTTTTTTAAAAAAATAAATTTTAAAAACTTTAAAATAAATCTAGACTCCCTCTATCTCTCTCCCCCTCATCCCTCAGGCTTCTCCTCTTTCTTCGTCGTCGTCCGTGTCTCTGTCGTCCATCTTCTTCTTCTTGGTTCTGGGTTTAATTCCGTTCGAACCTAGAAATCTGGATTTAATTTCTGGGTGTTCAATCGTCTTCCCTGCCTCTATCGTTGATTTTTTTCTTCTTCCTTTTCTTCCTTTTATTCTTCTTGTTTCAAATCCATTCAATTTCTTGGTTTGATTCAATTTGAACCTAAAATCTGAGTTCGATTTTTAGGTGTTCGAACCCAGATTTTTTGGGTTTGAATCACCGTCCCTGTCTCTGCCATCTATATTCTTCTCTTCTTTTTAGTTCGAATTGAACCCAGAAATCAGGGTTCGATTTCTAGGTATTCGAACCTAGAAATCGAACCTAGATTTCTGGGTTCGTTTAATGTGTTCGATTTCTGGGTGGGTTCGTTCGAACCTAGGAATCGAACCCATATTAGGTTGGATTTGATTGTTTTAGATTTGAAGATTGGTTAATGATGAGTTAAGGCTGAAGATGATTTTGAGGTTGGTTTTTTTTTTTTTTTCTAGTTCTTGAATAAGATATGGTGATTCTGAATGATGAGTTTTTCACAAAGCAAGTTTGATGAAGATCTTTTTTTTTTTTTTTAAAGATTTTTGTTTGTTATTTGTTGATTGATGATGATGATTTTGTTTGTTATTTATTGATGAATGATAGAGAATGACATTCATTTTTTTAAAAAAAATATTGTTGATAATTTTGTTTGTTATTTGTTGATTGATGATGATGATTATTTTAATTTTTTGTTTGGTATTTACTGATGAAGAATGAAGAACAATTTTTTTTTTCTAATTAATTTTTAAGGGTTATTTTGGTATTTTCGTTATTTTATACTATTTATTGCTAGATTTAACGAAAAATTACTAATAGTAGGGGGGTCAATTGTAATAAAAATGAAATAGTTACTCTACCTAAATTAGAATTTAAATTGAATAGTTAAATTATAATTTGTTCTATATATAATTGTACGGGAAATTTCAAAACATATATGTTAAAATTTATTAAAAGATACAAAGATAGGTTTAACATTGCCCAGGTCTTAACTTGTCGAAAATTCCTTAAATAAAAGTACAAAATCATATATCTTGTAGGGATCGCTTGTCCCATTTTTGTTTTTAGGATGTACATCTCCATTTCATACTTAAGTCATAATCATGTTACCGATAACCTACGACACATAAGTTTAGGAAAATGTTTATAAATGAGACTAGTAAAATTAAAGAACACATATATTGATATTATTAACATATTATAATTTTAAGTCTTAAAAAATATAGTTATATCATATTCTATCCGTTTAAGTTTTTAAATCTAATGATAACTAATATAGTATTAAAGCTTAAAAATCCTTGAATCGAACCCTTTCTCTCCCTTTTATTTAAAACTCTTCAGGTTGCACATGTTCTATAATATGAGACGTTTAATATATACAGGACATCTGTCACCTATCAACATGTTATATGGTAGAGGACATTTATTACTTGTCTACATGTTATATAGTAGAGGACATTTAGTATATATTTGATATCTGTCAACAGTTTATGTTGCATATAAGGGGATGTATTAACGTATCATCACCTTAAGTTTTAAATACTATAATTGAGTTGTTTGTCCAATATCGGTCACATGTCCACTTTGCACGTGAGTGGACAAGTTTATTATAACCTCAAATTTTAAATACTATAGTTGAATAATTTTTGACTAACTTAAACTTTTGGATTTGATGATAACTAACGGATATGAAATACTCACGTTTGATGACTTAAATTAGTGAATTCTTGTTGACAATAACATGCCTTAGCGTGAGTACTCTAGGATATATAGATGAACAAGATGATACAGACTAGTGAGTAATACTAATGTCATGATTTATGAAAGATGTCACCAAGTTTTTATCTAACATGACATGGTTGATGATTAATAATTGTTATATATATTGCTTCAATCATATCCCTAAACGGTACGGTTTCTGTTAAGAATAGTACATGTTAATTTCACACATAGTCCATACGTCTCTCATAAGATATTTGTAACAATTCATGTAGACTC
The DNA here is from genome assembly GCA_022984855.1 of Dimocarpus longan. Taxonomy (NCBI): domain Eukaryota; kingdom Viridiplantae; phylum Streptophyta; class Magnoliopsida; order Sapindales; family Sapindaceae; genus Dimocarpus; species Dimocarpus longan. The sequence goes on from CM041013.1 coordinate 26,666,862, forward strand.
TAGTCAATATTGAACCATTGACTCCATAAATCAATTATATGCCCCCAATTGTAACCTAGGAATCAAATCTATGATACTTTACCAAATTTTAGGATCAAATATTTACTAGCAAAATATTATAATTGATAGTAAGGACACAATTTTTGTTTCCATATCGCAATGTAGACCCTTCACAATAAGCGACTGGTAATTATAAGAGTCTACACTGTAACGCTATATGAAGTGGTAACTGTAGTAGAAATTCAGCACAGGCCTCCTATAAGACCTACTCAAACCAAAAGTTGATTGCTATCATTCATAAACCAATGATCTATATCAGTCATAAATAAGCTTCACAAACATTTATTACTATTTAAAAAAAAAAAAAAAAGACACAGAATTGCTCTTGTACTACTTTTATGAGGTAAACTTCATATACTTCTTATCTTGGAAGTTGAAGAAATTAATGAACTAGAATTTACTAGTAATGGGCATATATGATCTTATATTAATTGCTGGTAAGCAGAACCCAATTCTTGGCATGTGGGTTCACATGGTAGTTTTACTAAATTTAAGATCTTGTGTTAACTTCAATTAATGCTCAATCAAAGAGATCATGTTACATGTATAAATTTATTTTATTCCCCAAAAGTTCATCATTCTCTTCCATTTCATTGAGAGCTTGTCTGTCGAATTCTTAATTGGTGAATTCCCAGATCCACTATACTTGACCCAGCCTAAATGTTGACACTGATCATTTAATTAAAAATCTTCGTAGATTGTTTTATTTTATATGTTATTTTAGAGCTGACTATAAGATTTCTATTATTCCATTTATGCATGCGACCTTAATAGATCAATCAATTATATTAGTAGGGATCTATCTATCTAGGTAAGCCAAAATATAGAAGAATCTAACATTTGGGGTAACTGTTTCTCAAATACGCAGTTTGATATATTATCTAATAATGCCTTCTTCACTCGAAGTTTGTGACACTTGTCATGTTTTTATTTCTATTGCATGGACATGTCTTCTTTTCCATTCGATCTTTCTTGCACCCATACACCCAAAATATATAAGAATAATTGTCCGCAGTCAATAAATGCCAAGTCAATATAAGTTGTGAAAATTTTTACATAAAATGAATATATTGCATACATCATCTATATTCTTATTCATAAATCTGATACACATTAAATTGATTTTTAGAGTATAGTTCCATAGTTATCTCGATCACTGTTAGTTTTTGGGAATAATGAATAAGTGTAAATAGGGACTGAACTAGAAATTCTCTTTTTCGGAGGTCACTTAAGAGTCCAAATCATAGTTGAAATCAGATTAATGCACAATTTATGCATAGGAAGGGTCATGGCTGTTAGGAGCAAATTAATGTCACTCCATTGTATTGTTTTTTATTTTATTTTATTTGATACCGTCTATAATATAGTCCTTCCAACTTGAGACTTTCAAATTGAGTCTTCTTTACTAAATTGAATGAGGTTTCTAGCTTTATCATCAAATTACATTAGATACGGTAATGTAACTCCATTGCTATATACAAGTACTTTACCAAATATATAAATATTTATAAATATAAAATATTGTCTCATTACCTACTTAATTTCTTTCCCATTACCATGAAGAAAAAAAAAATTGTATATACATTTAACACAGCTGAAACTTGTGATACTGGCCAAGCATCTCATCTCATTCATACAAAACCATTAATGATCTTGTAACTCTTAACATGTTATAAGATCTACTTGATCATATAATATAATAACATTCTTGTTTTTTGTAGTGATATAATAAAGTCAGACACATGATCAACTATAACTTTGACCAAGAATTTTCTTCCTTACAAGATCCGAAACAAGAACAACTAAATTAGACTTAGAATCGAGAATTAATTTACTCTCTAATGTAGTAATACCTTGATCATTGAAGCATAGCAGCCTCTAAACCTAGGGTTGGTTCCTCCTCGACCAGAACAAAAACTTGATATCTCGCCACCATCCCTATCCACCACAGCCCTTGAATCAAACGACAGTCTAGGCCTTGACACATCTCTGTACCGTCTCCGAAACTCCAATGGCCTCGCCGGAGAGGATGGCACGGAGAATGATGAAACTGGCCGAGGCGAAGAAGACCCTGAAGAAGATCCTGAAGAGGAGGAAGAATAAAAAAAAGTTGGTGATGATGGAAGATGTGATGACTTGGTTGTTTTCTTGGTTGCACGTTTAGGGAAAATAGTGTCCAAAATGTGAGACTTGGAGTTTTTTGATGATGATCTAATGGGTGTTTTTGGTGAGGGATTGGAGTAAAAATATGAGGGTGGAGGTGTGAGAGGAGGGAGAGGATTCTCTCTGGACCTGACTTTTGGAGTGCCTGGTTCAGACTCCCATCTAAAAGGAACCGAAACTGAGACTCCGCCATGGTAATTATTGTTGTCCTTCATTGAAGATGCAATGGAGACTTCTCTGGTTAATCTCCTGGAGAACCTGCAATTCTTCTTGATGACTTGAAGAGGCTTTTTGGGAGGATCTGCAGGCATTTCGACAAACACACACATACCTTCAGTGGTTTGGAAAATGTGGAGAGAAGAGTGAAGCTCAAGCCAAGTAAATTATAAGTGGCTTTGGTATACTTAAAAGGATTTGTTTTATGTGACTTGCCTTTACAATTAATATTTATAGTTAGGTTTCCAATAATATATTAAAAAAAAAAAAGTGAGCATCTTGAAATCATTGAAAATGTAAATTTATTGAATTAAAACATACAACATATTTTGGATAGTTTTTAGATTGATAAAAGCATTTTTAGATACTCCCTAAATGGTTTGATTACTGAAAGAGCTCATTTAGTCCGACAATATAATCAATTCGAGTTATTATATACTGTAAATGGTATTTAAAATAAAATACATTTTTAGATTACACTAACCACTCAAAACTTAATTGATTAGTGTGTATCATCCCTTCATTTCCATGAAAAATATTGAAGTTTCATCATATGTAATTTTATATATGGTATTATATTTTATAAGGTTTTGTTGAAAAAAAAATTATAACCTGATTTAGAATAAAAGAAAAAGTTGGGGTACTTTATACCACAATATATATTTTATGACTTTATTTTATTAAAAAACAACCCTAAACTTTATAATATCCAATATCTCAATATATTATTAAAAATGTAAATTGACAAAATTTATAAGTTAACATCCGCTATATATATTTTTATCCGAAAACACTTGAATTAATTGAAATCACTGTCTGAGAAACACTTTTGTTTAAATAAAAAAAAAAAGTTGCTTTACAATAGTTTCAAGAGAAACATTTTTAATATTTTAAACCACTTTTTTACAGAAGCACTTTTAAAACTGCAACCATGAGAAACCAAATAAACATGAAAAGGAATTATAATTCGGTTATGAACACCTCATGTGGAGAAGACAAAAAAAATACGTAATCAAGGAACGAATAAATTGGATCTCTTGTGTGGGAATGCACCATTAATCTTTGCATGATTTACTAAATTAATTTTTCAAACAAATCGGCTGTGCCATCGGCCATGTTAATTAATCAAAATAATCAACCACAGATTAATTGTTAAATAGTATGCACATTGAAGTCAACTTTTGTAGTTAATAGACCCATTGACATTAGGATGTGACAATTAAGGATTTAATTAATTAATTAATTAATTAAACTGAATTAAATTAGATTAATTTAATAAAAAAAATTAGGAGAGAGTTAGATAATTATTATTATACTTCTGGATCTTTAGAATACTATTTAGCTTGGGTGCGTTTCACATGATAGATGAGATAGAATTAGTATTTCGGAATGAATTTTATTTGAAGAGGTTAAATTAATGAATAATGTATTTTTGTTGGTACAATATGGAATTGAATGAGGAATAATTAAACCCAGAATTTCATGGAATACGAAATGAAAAACATATTGTGAAAGTAAATTTTTTTAATGAATTGAAATTACAATTTAGTTTAGATGAAATTATTTCAAATTAAAATCTTTTAACAGTAGTTGTCTAAATAAAGTTAAGAAAAATAAAATAATTTAATTGACATATGTATATATATATATAATAAGTTTTTAATGTGTTGGATTATTAAATCATGATCGTGCTTGCCAGGGAAATGTTAGTTTATTAAACTTGTTCAGTGAAAAGCATGGGCTTTTATGATTGGGTTTCATTGGGATTAGAAGTGATCGTTACCAACAGATTCAAAAACATAAGTGATAGAAAAAAAAGTCTAAACCCAAAGTATAAGTTGATGGGAAATGATCCAATTATGGTATTTGAAATTTGAGATTAACATGTAACACGCCCTTTCATATATCACATAAGACAAATGACAGATATTATATACATGCTAAACGTATCATACCGTTGTAACATGCATAACAAGAGTTAATTCGAGATTGAGGGGGTAAGGTTTGAACTAATATCCTCCAAACTCTAATACTATGATAGTTACCATATATTTAAAAGTTTAAGCTGATAATAATTACTCGACTATAATATTTAAAACTTGAGATTGACATGTGATAAGAAGGAAGAAACAATCTAATTCACTCTAATTTGTTCTCAAATTAGGGATGTTATTGAACTTGTCAAGTCCTTCACTAATTCCATGCTCCAAGTAAGCTTTTAAAGATAAAATTATGTTAATAACCATTAAATTATTATGGTGTTTGCTCGGCAAATATCACTAATAATAGTTCAATAAAAATCAAGCTTATTAATTAAATATATTAGATTTAATCTGATTCATTCAAAATAAATTAAATTAAAAACGAAATAAAAAAGGAATTTATTCATTGAATATCTTTACTATGTTTTTTTTTTTACAGCCCCCTGGCTCTAGCAAATTTCAGAAAATTATCTCCTCAATTTTAGGGTAGAGATATTCTTTTATGTATTTTTTAAGCATTTGACTTCATTCATAATTGGGCAGTCTAATACATTTTATCAAAAGAAAAACGCAGGTACATTTGTAGCTCCTATGAAGCTTTTGAGGTCTGAACTGTTGACTTTAATTTTCTTATTTATTCGTCTTGTAGACAGTAGACTACAATTTTTATAATTGCATCAAATACTACTATTTTTTATTGCAACTCACAGTAGCAGTATATATTACAAACCATGTAGCGTTAGTTGAATCACATGCACAACTTTAATCCAAAATATTCCAATCCAATCTTAAAAAGAAGTTTTTTTTTTTTTTCCTAAAAAAATGACAAGTTTTCAAACTAACATCAAAAAATTTAGTTGAATTCTTTTATTATAATGTTCACAAACTATAGTTTGTGAACAATTCGCATATACATAATTAAAAAAAAAAAAAAAAAATCACAGTTCACTGCATTTGTCACGAACATTGATAATTTAAAAAAATACTCAACTCAATTAGGTGCTACTTTGAAACTTACACTTTTTTTTTATAATATCCCGCGAATTTTCTCATCTTATTCCATGTATTTACATTTGGTTGCAATCAAAAGCAGATTGCCATCCATGTATAATTGTGAGACTGCATATAGTAGCATCAAGTATTGAAATTGGAATGATCGATCCGGGACTCACAAATCACGCGCCCAGAAATTCTCTAATAACCTAGCTTATAGGTTCACAGAAGTTATGAAGAAAAGTTTACAAAACATGCTCCCATATACCCCTGAATTCGTAAATTAATGGGTCAAACTCAATCTGGGCATTTTATTTCATACAAAATATTCCCAATGTATCATATATGCTCGAAGTTCAAAACAGACCACGTTTCATGATTTCAGGAAGATATATATTTCCCTCTTGAAAGCCTTTGATATTAATCTTCGTTGTTAACGTATTATAACATTAAGTCTTAAATATTATAGTTAAGTCTTTTCTTATCAACCGTCTGAAGATAACTAACATGATATCACAATCTGGAGATCATTGGTTCAAACATTCTTTCCACCCTTTTTTTGAAATTCTGATTACACATGTTATATGGTAGAAAGCGTTTAGCATATATCCATTATCTGTCATATATTTATGTTGCACGTGAGAGAGAAATATTAACAGGTCATAATCTCAAGTCTTAAATACTATAGTTGGTTCACTATTAATGTATCATAACATCAAATCTTAAATATTATAATTAAACACTTTTCTATCAACTCTAGAATTAAGAGTTTGATAGTAACTAACATTCATAAGTACAAGAATATTAATCAATCCATGTCCAGAAATCCTTCAATGTTCTTATTGTTTAATTCAAAATCAACTTAATTTAATATTATTTTTAGTTGGCTCACATCCTACATTGAAAAAATAAGAAACCAAAGGAAGTCCACTTGCCAATAAAAGTGGGCTTTCATCCCTTGACAAAACATCCCAAAATTGTTCTCTTCCTTCTTCTAAGGCAATTTTTATTCTTTCTATCTTTCTCTCTTATGTAATATTTCTTTTGTAATATTTATTTGAATTAGTAAAATATTACTTCGATAGTGTCCGAAGATGTAAGCATAATTAGTCGAACTTCGTTCGATTTTGGTGTTCTTTATTATGTCTATTTAATAGTTATTATCAGGTATAGTTGTAGTAATATATTGTGCTATTAAATTACATGTTTAGAAAAATACTGTTTAAAGAGTTTGAATTTTAAGTGTGATCATTATAACCCCTCCATTCTTTCTTGAGAATTTACTTGGTTTAATTTTATAGTACAATAATTCACACTCTTCACCTATGCAATATTATTCAAGGTGAATTTGTTATTATTGGCGGAAAATAACCTGAGTTCTATAACAATTGGTATCAAAGCCAAAGGTTTTTCTTAATATGTTCTGTGGTTGCAGATTAGTTTGATCTTCCATATTAGAAAAGATTTTCTTAATATGCTTTATGGTTAAAGCTTAGTTTGATCTTCCACATCAGAAAAAATTTCCTTGGACTTTGTTTTTGGTTTTCCACATCGACAGCTATTAAATGATATTTGGAACGGAAATGACATACAATACAAAACCATCTACCTCAACTATGTCATTGTCTAGTTTATTAAGAAATGCGGTGACAAATATGAGATTTACAGTGGAGATTTTTTATGGCATAGGTCATTTTTGGTATGTGGCAAAGTGAGGTTCTGGATGCTATCTTTCAACAAGGTCTAGATATTGCCATTGAAGAAAAGAAACTAAAAGATGAGGAGAAAAAATAGAAGACTATCAATCAGTTGACATGTGGTACAATTCGTTCATGTCTTTTTAGAGAGTAGAAGTATGTATTTTCTAAAGAAACTTCTGTAAGTAAATTATGAAAGACACTGAAGGAAAAATTCTTGAAGAAGAGACTGTTTCGCTTCACTTGTGTTCCAAATATCACCATGAATGATCACATCACCAGTTTTAATCTACTAGTTATGGATCTGATGAATATGGATGAAACTTTCAAAGATGAAGATTTGGATTTGATGTTGTTGAGATCTCTTCTTAAGGAGTTTGAGTTTTTTAAAACTACTCTACTTCATAGGAAGGTTGCTATGTCTCTGACTAAAATAAGTGTTGTCTTGTATAGTTATGAGTTGAGAAAGAAAGACAAGCGAGAGATCACAAATGGAGGAGCAAAAGCCTTGGTAGTCAGAGGCCGTTCACAAAGCTAGAAAAAAGGAAAGAAAGGGAGATCTAAGTCAATGTCTAAACTAAACAAAGATGAATGTGCCATTTATTGAAAAAAGAGCATTAGAAGAAAGTTTGTCTCGAATTGAAGAATAAATGCAAAGTTAATAAGGGAAATATTGTATCAGGTTCTAATACAGCTGAATGTGATGATACAAACTCAGATCTTTTACTTTCTACTATGTCGTCAACTAATCCTTCTAGTGTACGGCTGCAAGATTCAACTTGTAGCTATCATAAGAGTCTCATAAGAGATTGGTTCTTTAATTTTAGAGAACTAGAATATGGAGTTATCTACATGGCAAATAATGTCCATCTTACCACATATGGGATTGGTTCAATTAGCTTGAAGAATCAGGATGAATTAATCAGAGTTCTAACAAATGTTCAATATGTGTCGAATTTGATGAAGAATCTCATCTTCGTAGGAACCCTGAAATCGAAAGGTTTAAAGGAAAAGATAAAAAATGAAGTATTTAAACTCATCTTTAGTGCACTTGTAGTGCTTAAGGGAATGTGGAAGAATAATAATATGTAGCATCATCTAGGTAGTATAATCATTAGGACAATATCACCAACAGCTTCTGTTGATAATTGAGAGTTAGAAGCAATCAGGTTACGACATATGTGTTTAAGGCATGCAGGAGAAAAGTCCTTAAAACTTTTGATAGATCAAGGATTATTAAAAGATATATAGACTTGTAAATTAGATTTTTGTGAGTACTGTATCAAAAGGAAGCAGATAAGGGTGAAATTTGATACTATAATTCATGATTCAAAGAGTATTTTAGATTATGTTCACTCAGATGTGTGGGGTCATTCCAAAATAACTTTTTTAGGAGGAAAACATTATTATGTGACCTTTGTTGATGATTTTTTCTGAAAAGTTTGAGTGTATACAAAGAAGATGAAGAATGAAGTATTGAGAGTTTTCCTTAAGTGAAAAAAATTGATAGAAACTCAACAGATAGAAGGATCAAACATCTCTATATAAATAATGGTAGGGAATATAAAAATGATCCATTTTTGAAGGTCTATGAAGATGAAGGCATTGTCAGACACTTCACAATTAGGAATGCACCACAATAGAATGAGGTGAAACAACATATGAATAGAACATTACTGAAGAAAGTTCAGTGTATATTGTCCAATGCTGGATTGCATAGGGAATTTTGGGCTGAGGTAGTAACATATGTATGTCACCTTATCAACTGTCTACCATTTACTACTATTGGTGGTAAAACACCATTGCAGAAATGGTTTGCAAAACCTTTTATAGATTATGATTCCTTACATGTGTTTGATTCCACTGTATACAACTATGTTAAGGAGTTAAAGTTAGATCTAAAAGTAAAGAAAGTGATCTTTACGGCGATCATCTTTGGTGTGAAAAGCTTTCGCCTTTGGTGTCCGGAGATAAAGAAAATCATTTTTAGTATGGATGCTATTTTTGATGAATCTACCATGCTAAAGAAGGTAGTAACTGGAAATGTTGAGCAGACAAATGGTACTCTAAAATAAGTGGAGTTTGAAATAAGAATTATCCCAACAAATGAAGAAATTGATGACTCTTCTGTGGTAGAAGAAAAGTCAGATGAAGAAGAAGTTCCAACCCAAGAACCTCCACAGTAACATATACCAATTGCATTAAGTAAGCCAAAAAGGACAACTAAAAAACTTGTTCGTTTTACTGATATGGTAGCTTCTACATCTCTAAATGATGACATTCCTGTCACTTGTAATAAAGCAATCCAAAATTCAAAAAAACAAAAATAAAGGATAGCTATTACTGAAGAAATATGGTCCCTTCATAAGAATCAGACATGGAAACTAACAAGTCTTCCAATGGGAAAGAAGGCAATTAGGTGTAAATGGATATATGCATAAAAAGATGGATTTCTTGACAAGAATGATGTATGCTACAAAACAAGATTGGTTGTTAAAGGCTAAGCTCACACATAGGGAAAATTGATTATAATGAAGTATTTTTTCTAGTTGTAAAGCATTCATTCATCAGAATTTTGTTGGCTTTGGTAGTGCGGTTGGATATGGAACTAGTTTAGTTAGATGTAAAAACTACATTTTATATGGAGACTTAGAAGAGAAAATCTATATAACTTAGCTTGAAGGGTTCAAAGTTGCTAGAAAAGAGAACATGACATACAAACATAAAAAATCATTGTATGGATTGAAGCAATCTCCAAGGTAATGGTATAAATGGTTTGACAAGTTTATGATAGGGTAGAAGTACAGAAGAAGCAAATGCGATCACTATGTGTATTTATGCAAGCTATAGGATAGATCCTATATATCTCTTCTTCTTTATGTTGATGATATATTGATAGCTTCCAAGAGTCAAACAAAAATTGAAAAACTGAAGATTCAATTGAATAAGGAGTTTGAGATAAAGGATCTAGGTGAAGCAAAAAAGTTTATTGGCATGGAAATAATGAGAGATAGAAAATTAGATAGACTTTATTTGACTTAGAAACAATATCGGAGAAAGGTGCCGAAACGTTTGACGTAAATAAGAAGTAAAAAATAGTTAGTACACCACTTGCTCCTCATTTCAAACTCAGTGCATCTATGTTTTCAAAGAATGAAGCAAAATGAGAATACATGCAAATGTTATCGGTAGCTTAATGTATGCTATGGTGTTTACGAGGCCAAACATTTAATAAGCAATTGGGGTTTTGAACAGGTACATGCGTGATCCTGGAAAAGAGCATTAACAAGCTATGAAATGAATTCTATGTTATATTCTAAACACTGTAGATATTGGATTAGTATTTAAGAAGGATAAGCAAGTTGGTCAATGTGTAATTAGATACTGTGATTCCAACTATGTCGGTAATTTAGATAAGCATCGATTAATTACTAGTTATGTGTTTACTTTTGCCAAAGCACCAGTTAGTTGGATGTCTACCTTGTAGTCAATAATTGTTTTGTCTACAACAGAGGTAGAGTATATGGCATTTACAAAAGTTGTGAAGGAGGCAATTTGACTTCAAAGGTTGCTTCGTGAACCGAGAATTTATCAAAGCACATTAAAGTGCATTGTGATAGACAAAGTACAATACATTTAGCAAAGAACCAAGTTTACCATGTAAGGACGAAGCACATCAATGTTTAATATCATTTTGTATGGAAGATTTTGGAAGAAGGTAGAATAATGATTCAAAAGATTCATACCATTGAAAATTTTGTTGATATGATCACAAAAGTGGTGACTATGGTCAAGTTTCAACATTGTTTGGACTTGATTAATATTATAAAAATTTAAAAATTGGAATTTGCACACACTACCAAAATTTGGCTTTGTGAGAGAATTGAATATATGGAATTTCACTAAGGTAGAGATTTGTTATTTTTAGTTGGCTCAAATCCTACATTGAAAGAATAAAAAACCAAAGGAAGTCCATGTGCCTATAAAAGTGGACTTCTATCCCTTCGACAAAACATCCCAAAATTGTCCTCTTCCTTCTTCTAAGACAATTTTTACTTATATTTTTCTCTTCTTTATAATATTTCTTTGAATTGGTGAAATATTGCTTTGGTAGTATCTGAAAACGTAAGCATAATTAGCCGAATCTCATTAAATATAATGTTTTTCCTTCTGTTTATTTAATAGCTATTGTCGAGTATAGTTATAGTGATATATTGTGCTATTAAATTACATGTTTTGGAAAATTTTGTCTAAGAAGATTGGAGTTTAAATGAGACCATTGTGACCCCTCTATTCTTTTTTAGGAATTCATCTGATGTGATTTTATAGTACAATCATTCACATTCTTTACCTATGCAATATTATTTTAGGTGAATTTATTATTATTGGTGGAAGATAATCCGAGTTCCACAACATTTAAAACATATTAATTTGTGGGAACATTGAATTTGAATTATCCCGTAGGGTATGCAGGTAACATGTTATTTATCTCAATCAAACCGCCTAGATGATGTTTATACAGCTCACTTGAGCCATAATATATCTGTATATGTCTCTTAGAATAGAATTTAATAAATATTATTATCCAGTAATTTTATAAATCCTATACTTTAACAGTTTAATTAACACAATCTTTAAAATGAAATTGAGGTTGATTAAGAATATAAATGGTTGAATTAGGCTTTGTAATTGTCTGTAGGGCATGTCGCTCGGATTAAAATATGATAAATATTAATTGTTGAGTAACTATACAAAATTTGTATTGTAACTTACTGGTCAATTTAAATCAACATATAAAATTTAATGGTAAAAAGTAATTTCAACATCCATCCATTCATTTTCACTCAATCTAAGGATTGTTAACCAACTTAAATTCATTCACTTTTGTTTTTTTTTTCATTTGATTAAACAAAAATTAATGGATAGATATTATAGTCACTTTTAAAAGTCCTTTTATCCATCAAAACATGCACAATTTTGGACATTTACAAATTCATTACCTTTAAAATGCCGCTTGGGTCCATATGGAACCTCTTAAACCTTGTTTGTTGCAATGGAGTAGATTGAGATTAGATAAATTTCAATCCAATCACTTGTTTGGTGTTTCATGGAATTGGATTTCTCCAATCCTATGTAACCATTTTATCCCATATCGATGAGATAAATTTAGCCCACCGAATACAGATATATTTAACCCACCAATTTGGTGGATTAAATTTATCCCACCAACTTGGGACATTTTTTTTTTTTTTACTTTTTTTATTTCCTTGCTAACATTAATTATACACAAATTAAAATAATTTTTAACATTGTTTTTATATACATTATTAAAATATTAAAAATAATATATTTCCATTTTACTTTTTAAAATAATTATTAAAAAAAATTTCGTTTTATTTTACAAAAATAATAATACACATAATTATTTTTTTGTCCAATCTCATAATAGTGACAATAGATAATACTATTTTAAATCCAATCTCATACAATACCAAATACATTGTAGCATTAATTTATCCAATGTAATCCAATCATTCCAATCTAATTCAGTCTCATCAAATGAATCTAATCCAATCTCATATGTTGGATGAGGCCATAAGGCCCAAATAAGGTGTAAATGATGTCACCTAATCTTTATAAATCCAATATATCATCCATTAATTATTTCATGTAAGCCAAAATCAAAATTAACTCAATTGATATAATGGAAAGACTATAATAACTTAATTATAAAATATGTAACAACATACTTAAACACATGTGACATATATACATATGAGTGTTTTTATAATTAGAAAGTCTTAACTTTAAAAAGTTAAGATGATCCGATCAAATTTATCAATTATATTCTCTCTTTTAAAACAAAATTCTCTCTCCTATTTAATTCAAATGCAATAGATAAATTTAAGTGGTTCGTTCTAATTTTTTAAAGTTAGGACATCTTAATTATAAAAGCATTCTATACATATTTCTAATAATTGAGCTGTATTTAGAAAGGCCATAGGGTGCATTTAGAGAAATTTTTTCTTAAAGCTTAGGTATCACTTAGCAAATCATGTCGGGCTCACTTAGTAAAAACATTCCTTTCACTAGATTGAGCTCTTTAACTTTAAATGAGGTCATTTAGCAAGCCTTCAGAGGTCATTTAGCAATGACATTTTTTAAACTAATTAGACTTAATGACTTTTGGGCTTGAATAATATTTCATCTATTAGGCCCCTAAACTTAAAAGGTAAGATTAGCCTAATAACTATTTAATACGATTCTAATTCATGACTTTTCCAATTAAATGAATTTGAGTCTTAAACTTTAAACCTTTTAAGACACTAATTCATGTTCTAATCAATTTAACCCACATCGAGGGTATTTTATAGATGCTTTATATTTAATAAAAATTACTATACATATAATATAATATATAAGCTATAAAATATATCAAATATGTATTGTCAAATACTCATTTATGGTAATTTATTTTTTTGGCTATTGAGTTTCCTTAAAATATAATAATTTATTTTTGTAAAACATAACTATTGAATAAATAAAAGTTTTGTAATATTCAAAACCATATTTGTTATTGAGGTTTTCAACAAAGAAGATCCTTTTTGTTTTTTTTTTTTTTTAAAAAAAAAAATCATATTCTTTCAAACGAAATGAAAGATCAAGATAAAATTTCGAAAACTTTCTATTCTAAACAAATAAGAAAAATAAAAATAAAACTAAGAAACCTCAATTTGTGATCTGTTCAAATGAGAATAAAATAAAATATTCAAACCCGATGTAGTTAAATAAAACTTATAGTGATGGCAATTTCATCAACGAATCCGTATATTTTAACCTGCAATGGATGGATATGGATTTAATTAAATTGATTCGTGGACAGGTGTAGATATTAAATTTCAAATTTGAAGAGGGATTTGGGTATGTGTTCAGGTTTTGGTGAGGGCACACAAAAGTAAAAATGCATCTACACCTGCTAACGTACAATATTAATTTTTTTTTTATATAGTATAATATTAAATAAAATTTATATTTATTAATTTTATGCAAACTTTTACATTTGTTTGCTCTATTGTTTGGAGGTCAAATTTGTTATGTGTTTAGCCAATGCTTTGGCATAATTTTTTGTTGTATATAGATTTATGGATTTATGTAATTATGTGAATTTTGAATTTATATGTTAATTGTTAAAACTTAATTTTTAGGTTGGATTATTAAAATTAATGTATTAGCACTTCAACCCTTAGTAGAAGTGTCTCTATTTCTGAAAAATCAATGATTCAAGTCTCAGTCTCATCCTAGAACATAGTATGTAAGTAGATTTATTTAAATTTAATCTGTCCTTCCTAAATATATATAAAAAAAAGGAAGTTATATCATTTGTGTTTATTAGGTAAGGTTTGAAGAAATATATATATAAATTAATATGAAAAAGTGGTCTGAAATATTATGGGTTTACAAGTGGAATTCGAGTCCACCCGCATCCGCAGCTAAACCACCTGCAAAGTTTCACGGGTGTGGATATGGGTGCGAGCGCAATATGTATTACAGGCTTAGGTAATCTGCCCGAACTCGATCGGCTGTCATTTCTATAAGTTAAAAATACTTGTTATAGTTTATCAACCAACAATTTACCAAAAACAACGTTTATCCATATTTCAAAGGAAAAAGCAATGTTTACCTTGTTCCAATTAATTGAGCTACGTGCCTATCATTAAATCCATACTCTGTATACAACGTAGTATATCTACATACAATGAATGAAGATAGCAAAATCTAATCACACAATTTTATATAATTAGTTACAAGAGATGTTGAATTTTTTATATATACATATATATTATTTTTAAAATGAGAACTCTCCAATTTTTAAAGTCAGGAAAAACCAATTAAATTCATCCATTGTATTTTCTTTTCTAAAACATTTTTTTTCTTATTTAATTTAAATATAATGGATGAATTTAATTGATTTTTCTTAACTTTTTAAAGTTAAAGAGTCCTTATTTTAAAAGTATTATATATATATAAAAATATATTTATCATTTTATTATACCAAATCCTCACTCTGTTAATTAAATTCTTTTAATGTAGTCAATTAAAAGGTAATTTCGTTTTTTATATTTTTTAAATTTAAAATTATAAAAATAAATGAAAATTAAAAATAATAAATAATTTTAAAAAACCTAGGTTGTTTGGGAATGCAGAGTTTTATAATTTAAAAAAGAAAATAACAAATAACAATTAAAAGCTGGGCTCAACCCAAATCTTTCAAAGATCTGGGTTGAACCACTTAAGAAAATATTAAAGTTGAAAAAAAAGTTAAAACAAAACAAAAATTTATATATATATATGCATGCTTATATATGTTCAAACTTTGAAGATCTTCAATGAAGACCTGGCATTCAAGAAACTTGAAAAAAAAAAAAAATGCTCACACACTTACAGCGACGGATCCATACACGACCAATTCTCAAACTACCTTCATTTTCATTAACTTTACAACCACCATCAACAACAACATCATCAACAGTAGACTCATGTTCACAATTCCCCCTTCGACCCACGTGCATACAACGGTGTGCCAGCCTCTGCTCCCCAAACAACCCCACCAACACCAATATATCCTCCATGCTTCCAGTTGTCGACCATGTCTATTGACGTTCTTCAACCCCAATTTTGCCCCTTCAATCCATCACAACCAATCAAAGGGTAAAAAAAAAAAAGAGAACAATTAAAAAAGATCATAAGCCCCCCTAACAAAAAACACAAAAAAAAAAAAAAAAAATGAAAGAGAAAAGTATTTGTAAACCAGATCTTCTTCTTTGGGGACAACATCATCATCATCATCACCAACAACAAGAACGAAGTCAAAGGAGGAGAATGAGGAGGAGTGGTTGAAGATGGGGGATCTAAGGGAGAAGTGCAAGGATAGGAAAGGAATGGTGGAGTTGTTGGTGTGTTTAGAGAGAAAAGCAATCATGAGGGATGATGAAAGGAAAGAGCCAACTAATTATATAACAGAAGAGCACACATCTTTGACAAGAGTAGCAATTGGGAGATGTTCATCTTTTTTATTTTTATTTTTTTTAAGATAAAAGAAACTATTATAAACCGAAAACAAGGGAAAAAATACAATTTATTTTGGCATCATGCCAATAGAGAGCCTTCAAAGAGGCCAAGACTAAAAGTACAAGTTTACGTGCAATGCGATTCCCATGTCTAGGAATGACATGACACTTATAGACACCCATAACTTCAATAAAGCCTTAATGTAGCAAATAAGAAGGAAAGCTTTACCCGTAGAGATAGAAGATGAATAGCAAAGAAGGTACCCCAATAGCATCCACTTTAACAAAATCCACCTTTAACCATAAAGAAAAGACAAGCAAAAACCTTCTCTGAAAGCGAGCAGCTCATCAATTTCTGGGTTATAGTTACTTTCCCAAGGTTTCGCATAGCAACTACGGCCATGCCCTGATGATTGAGGACAACAACACCACTCCCTATCATAAGAGAGCTAGAGCAAATGCCCACATCTGAGTAGAGCTTTAGGCGACCATAAAGGGGAAGACACAAACCAGGAACGAACGAAACAGCAACTGATTTAGGAAAATCAGACATGACTACTTTAGTGTTTTGAAATTCTTCCAAGAGCTCCAAAACTTTGGAAAGAGAAGACTCTGGATCCCTACATAAATGGAGAATACATCTCACATTACAATTGTTCCAAATGCACCATAAAATCATGCAAATCTCAAAAATCAGGCTCGACCCATATTCCTGCCAAACCCCAAACAAAATCTATACAACATCACTCAAATTGAGTTTATCAAGGAAGGACATTTTCTCAAAAACACTTCAAGTTCTTTTAGCCTCTTTACACCAAAAAAAGAGCGTGAGTGCCATTTTTAAGGGACTCCTTACACCGGTCACATAGAGCATCAACTAGAAATTTGCAACGAACCAGGTTTACCTTAGTAAGAAGGGCCTCCAAGCAATCTTTTCATGAAAAAATCTTGACTTTAAGGGGAATATTGAGGTTCCAAAGAATGTGCCACCATTTCTGAGTCGACCCAAAAGAACTAGAAGCACCACTTTCTAAAGTCAGGCTTTCAATAGCTACTTGATATTCGCTCTTAACTATGAAGGCACCTTTTTTTGGTAAAAAAACCAACGTCTACCATTTGAGAGATATCCCTATAATTAAAAGGGATAGAGAGAATAAAATCACAATCAATGGGAATCAGCAAATCATTAATCTTATCCACATCTCATTATTTACTAACAGGGTTGATCAAATTTGTCATTTTGACATTCTACACCACATTAGGTGAGATTACCTTGAACGAGGTTAGCCAAGAAATCCACCGATCATTGAACACCTTAATATCCTTATTGTTTCTCATTTGCCAAACCCAACCTTTAAGAAGCAGATCTCTTCCCCAAAGTAGACTCCTCCATGCATAAGAAATCCCTTGTATGTTTCTTACATACAAAAAATCAGAGTTGGAAAATATTTTGCTTTGATGACACAGGAGGCTAGCAAAACTGGATTATTGACCACTCTCCAAGCTTGTTTGGCTAACAAAGATTGATTGAATAGGACTAGATCTCTGAAATTTAGGCCTTTAAGTGTTTTAGGTTGACACATCTTATCCCACCCAACCTAACTAATCTTATGTTTCCCTTCTTTCATTCTCCACCAGAATCTTACTACCAAAAAACTAAGATCCTTGTAAAGACCGACAAGCAGTTGGAAGATACTCATGACATAAATAGAGATTGCCTGCATAACTACTTTAATAAGAATTTCTTTACTCCCTTGAGAAAATAAATGACTCTTCCAACCTTTCAACCTTTTTCAAACCTTCTTCTTGATGTCATTAAAGGTTTTATTTTTACCTTTTCCCACTAGAGAAGGGCAGCATGGGAACTAGTCATAGGAACTACCATTACAGATTCTCAAATGAAAAATAATGATCATCTTGTTCTTCGTTTTTGTTGTTTAATTTTTTATTTTAATTTAAGTTTAATTCAATTCAATTTATTTTTAATTTTTATTTTATATTTTATAATTTTAAATTTCAAAAGAAGTTTAGAAAAAATCTCCACTGTCCATCTTAGATTGATGGTGGAGATACATTTTTATTTTTTAATTTATATTTAATAATTTTAATTCATGGGTAAAATAGTCATTTGATCCCAAATCTTGGTGAACCATTAAAACTTATAGAAATCAACTAATAGTGTAAGAGTTTAATATAATAAAAAGGTAAATATATTTTCGTTTATTTTTAGGCAAGTTTGAGGGAAATGTTGTGCAATTCATTTTATATATATATATATATATATATAACTTATAAAATTTATCAAATATCTATTACCATATACTCATTTATGGTATTTAAAATTTACTTTTGTTATTATTTCTTATTAATTAATTTTATGGATTTTTTATAGTCAATTGAGTATCCAAAGTTTGAAACTATTTGGTATTGAGCTACCCTAAAACATAATAATTTATTTTATAAAGAACAAATTATAATTTACTTACTTAGTTCAAACTTTAATTCCGACGGTGTAACTGTTTCGATATTATTGTAATTTTTCCCCTTACCATTAACATTCCTCTGTTAAAATTAATTGTGTGGAGACAAAATTGTTTTTAAACCTTACTATTAATTTTTTTAAAATAAATTTTAAAAATTTTAAAACAACTTAAATAACAAAATTAACTAGATCTCCACCGTCCATCTTGAGATGGACAATAGAGATCAATTTTAAAAATAAATAAATAAATTAAATAAAATCAAAATAAAAGATTAAATATTAACCAAAAATCCAACTTGAACCCATCATCATCTTTTGAACACATTATCATCTTTTGAACCCATCATCATCATCATTTTCTTCACCGGTTCACCGTAAAAAAAAAAATCACTCACAGTCATCAGTTAAAAATAAATCATTAACTCCCTCAACAAAAAATGAAGATTATTAATTCAATTCAAATAATCAAAAAAAAAAATTGAAGAAAAAAGTTTTTTTAAAAAAAAAAGTCAAGGAATAAACCTAAAAATCTGGGTTCACGAATGAACTCAGATTATTGGGCTCATTCAAAATGAACCCAGATTTCTGGGTTCACGAATGAACTCAGAATCTGAGTTCACGAATGAGCCTAGATTTCTAGGTTCATTTCGAATGAATCCAGATTACTGGGTTCATTCGAAATAAACCAGAAATATGGGTTCGTGAACCCTGATTTTTAGGTTTATTCGTGAACCCGAATTGGGTTCATTCGAATGAACTCAGATATGAGTTTATTTGAATAAACCTAAATTTGGGTTCGAAAAAGAAGAAGACTAGAAGAAGAAGAAAAATAAAAGAAAAAGAAGAAGAATGAGAGAGACTGTGACGGTGAAGATGATGAAAGGAAAAGAGAGAAGGAAATAATGAGAGAAAGTAAGAGAATACTTTATTATTTGATCAATTAGTTAACTTCAAGCACTAAGGGTAATTTTATCTTTTCACCATTTTGATAATATTCACAGTCAAATATAACAGAATCTTGTTAACAGCAAGAGAGTAAATTATAATAACATCGAAACAATTACTCTCATCTGAATTAGAGTTTGAACTGAACAACTAAATTGTAATTTATTTTTTATAAAAACATAAATATTGAATATATAAAAATTTTGTAATATTCAAAACCATATTTGTTATTTAAGTTTTCAACAAACAAGAACAAGATCCTTCTATTTTTTATTTTTTTTTTTAATTTTCATAGTGTTTCAAAAGAAAAGAAAGATCAAGATAAAATTTTAAATCCTTCAGATTCTCAAAAAAAAAAAAAATCAAATCAAATCAAATTTATGAACTATCCAAATGAGAATAAAAAGCTATCCAAACTTTATCTAGTTAAAGAAAGCTAACAATGATGACACTTTCATTAGCGAATCCGTACATTTCAACCTACAATGAATGAGTATGAATTTAACAAAATTGGTTCGTGGGCTAATGTGGATACTAAATTTTGAACTTGAAATGGGATTTGGCTGAGCGTGAGGGTGCAAATAAAGAAAAAACAACTACATCCGTATTTGTGAACTCGTAATATTAATTTTTTTCATACTAAATAATATCAAATTTTATGAAAGCTTTTGCATTTGTTTGTTATGTTGTTTAGAGGTCAAACTTGTTATGTATTTAGCCAATGCTTTGGCATATATTTTTGTTGTATCTAGATTTATGGATTTATGTAATTATGTCTTGTGTTAATTATTAAAATTTAATTTTACATTGGATTATTAAGATTAATTTTATTAGCACATCGATCCTTATTAAAGGTAGTTGAGGTAGTTCCCTTGTTCTTAAGAGGTCAAAGGATTAAGTCTCATTTTTTTCCTAAAACACAATGTATGGATAATTTTATATGAATTTAGTCGTTTCTCCCCATCATAATAAGAAAAAATATATACATATCATTTGTGATTATTAGGTAAACTTTGGGAAAAAAAAAATAAAAATTATATGAAAATTGATATGTAAATTAAAAGATGTTTCAAATATTTGTGAGTTTACAAATGGAATTCGAGTCTATCCGTAGTCGTACCTAAACCTGCAAAGTTTTGCGAGTATGGATCCAAGTACCGGGTGCAATATATATTTCTATATATATATATATATATATATATATATGTATATATATATTTTAACATATCTAGATAAATCTATCCGAACCCAACCCACTGGCATTTCTAGAAGTTGAAAGTACTTAATCAAGTTATAATTTTTTTTTTTTTTTGAAAAAATTATCAATTAATAATTTACCAAAATCAATGTTGATCCATATTTCAAAGGAAAAGGCGATGTGTATCTTGTTCCACTATTAAATTGAGCTATGTCCCTGTCACTAAATCCATATTAATTCTATATACAAATGTAATATATCTACATACAATGAACGAAGATAGCAAAATCTAATCACACAATTTTATATAATTAGTAATTACAAGAGATCTTGAACTTCCCGACTATCTAAATATATTATTTTTAATTTTCAGTCATCCAAAATATAAAACATATTGATATGTCTCGGGTATTGTATCAATATGTATTTCCTTGATCACCACGATATATAATAGAAGTTTCCTCCACATATATTTTTATAAACAACATGAAATGACAATCATATATGCCACCATTGGAGAACAGAAATACATAACTACTCCATTAAAAATGTATGCATCTTGTGTCATTTTTAGTTTTAAATGACTCGAACTCACTAGGCACATGTATGACTTATAAACTTGATAGGCCACCTCAACCGCTTTCTTTTTCAAAAAAAAAAAAAAAAAAAATCTAACAACAGGGTAACATGCCACCTCAATTTTGGGTAAAATATATACCACATTAAATAATATAAATCTCATATTTATATAATTTCCATGGACCGCTGTTGTGCTAATAGGCTAATAGCCAAGCAAACATGACAAGTCCCAATCCTTCTAAATGTCATCTCTACGGGGCCCCACGTTTCCAATCGCAGAAGACCTTGCCGCTCAACTTGCAATTTACCAGTCAAAGTCAACAACCCAATCTCATCCCTTAAATCCGAATATTCCAGAAAGCAAATAAGCGGTCAAAATAAAAAAAAGGCCTCACGATAACAACCATAAATACGCACGCAGCAGAACCACAACCGAATCCACGACTGTTCGTCCACCTCATACAAACAACAAAAAATGATAAATCCCCCTGTCCTCTTCTAATTTGGCTTACTTATTAATTTATTAAATAGATCAAATATTTTTATAATATATAAAAATATTTAAAAAAAAATTTATTATTAAAATTGAAATAAGAATTCTCTATCATTTTTTTATTGTTAATCTTTTGATAATATAGTGACACATCAACATTTAAAAAAATGAATGATCAAGATTGATAGATTTTTTCTCTCTCATACATCACTCAAACTTAAATTATTCTCATAAAAATATCATCATCATGTCAATATTGACAGAAAATCTTTATCCTTAAAATTAATATTAAAAATTATATGAAAAATTTCTTACCATTAAAATTCTTTACTATATTAATATCTGTTTGTTCATCTCGTATAAAGAAAGAAAAGATTATCCTATTATTTTCTTTATAATTTGATATAATATCAAAATTCTTAATATTTTTTTATCGATTTATAAAATATATCAAATATTTTTATAATATATTAAAATTAAAGTTAGAAATTAAAATTTAATCATTAATATGATTGATCATTTTAATGATTGTAATAATTATAGAAGGTGAAATGATATGTTTTTTGAAACTAGGCGACATAATTGATGACTATGTTAGTCTACAAGCGGAAAGTAAGATCATCCCAAGAAAGGCAGCTTAAAAACGGCTTTTGCTTTTCTGTTGTATACATACATGCCACGTTGTACTTTCGATTTTTGATTCAATAAAAGCAAAAATAAAAAACAAAAAACAAAAAAAGCTCATATTTGTACTTCTTCTTCTTCTTCAGGTTTCGTCTCTGATGTCTCTACAAAAAGGGTAACAATTTGATTAATTTTTTATTATTTTTTTTAAATTCACTATCTGATTTCCATTTGAATTTGAAAAATTGACATCTGCTTTGGATTTGATTGCAGCATTTGAAGATTGTTTGTGAGAATTGTTAGGGTTTCGGTGGTATTTTTGGTAGTTTAGGGTTTTTTGGTGAATAGAATAGGGTAGGGAATGCAGAAAGATGTGTTTTTTAAAGGAGTTGGCGTTGATGTGTCAAGCTGAGGACTTTGCGGCGTTGTTGAACCCGCCTTTGTTGGATGAGATCGGTTGTTACGATCGCGAATTCGATGTTTGTAGTGATGCGTTTGTTGTCATTAGTTTTTGTTGTAATGGAGGAGATGGTTGAGGGGTTGAGTTTGTGAAATTTTCGCGTAGGGGTGTATTTAGTTGAGTGGTTTTGATCAGATTGGATTGGATTGGGTTAGGTTTTGATATTGTTTGTATAGTAAGTAGGTGAGTGTTGGGGATAATGGAGCATAAACCAAGTGTGTTGACGGAGAAGTATGAGATTGGGAGGTTATTAGGGCAAGGGACGTTTGCGAAGGTGTATTATGCGAGGAGTATTAGGATGAACCAGAGCGTGGCCGTTAAAGTTATTGATAAAGAGAAGGTTATGAGGGTTGGGCTGATTGATCAGATTAAGCGGGAGATATCCGTTATGAGAATTGTTAAGCACCCTAATGTTGTGGAGCTTTATGAGGTGATGGCTACAAAAACTAAGATTTATTTCGTAATGGAGTATGCGAAAGGTGGTGAGTTATTTAACAAGGTGGCGAAAGGGAGGTTGAAGGAGGATGTTGCAAGGAAGTATTTTCAACAGCTGATCAATGCGGTTGATTTTTGCCACAGTCGGGGTGTTTATCACCGGGATATAAAACCGGAGAATTTGTTGTTGGATGAGAATGAGAATATAAAGATTTCGGATTTTGGGCTGAGTGCGCTTGCTGACTGCAAACGGCAGGATGGATTACTACACACGACGTGTGGTACTCCTGCATATGTTGCGCCTGAAGTGATTAACAGAAACGGATATGATGGTGACAAGGCTGATATTTGGTCTTGTGGAGTGGTGTTATATGTCCTGTTGGCGGGATACCTGCCATTCCATGATTCGAATTTGATGGAGATGTATAGGAAGGTTGGCAAGGCTGACTTCAGATGCCCTCATTGGTTTCCTCCGGAAGCACGCAGGCTGGTGACCAAAATATTGGATCCGAACCCTGGTACTCGGATTTCCATGTCTAAGATTAGGGAGAGTTCTTGGTTCCGAAAAGGATTGAACCCCAAACAGAACAAAATTGAAACAGAGAGCAAGGATATGGCAACTCAGGCTACCAGTGGTTCTGGTCCTCAAGAAAATAGCAGTGTAGCTGCTGAGGTAAAGCAAGAGTTGGTCCAACTTGCAAATTTGAATGCGTTTGATATTATCTCCCTCTCTGCTGGGTTCGACTTGTCTGGATTTTTTGAGGAAAATTCTCAAAAGCGAGAAGCAAAATTCACTTCTAGACACCCTGCCTCTGCCATCATCACTAAACTGGAAGAAGTTGCTAAATTGCTGAAGCTGAAGGTGATGAAGAAAGCTGGGGGTGTGATGAAATTGGAAAGACTGAAAGAAGGTAGAAAGGGGATGTTGTCCATTGATGCAGAGATCTTCGAAATTACTCCCAATTTTCATTTGGTGGAGGTAAAGAAATCCAGCGGAGATACATTGGAGTATCAGAAAATGATGAAAGAGGGTATAAGGCCTGCTCTCCAAGATATTGTTTGGGTGTGGCAGGGTGAGCAGCAACAGCAATCACAATATCAAATAAATGACCAGCAACAGCTATCACAAGCATCGTCGGAGCAGTTACAACAGCAACCACAAGAGCTGCCGCAGCAGATTTCATGATTGTTATCAAATTGCCAAGCCTCATGGTATCTTATGTGTGTTTTTCTTGTTCATTTTTGGACTTTATATTTAATTTTACCCTTGTGTATGTTGTATCCCCATGTTAATGTATTTACTGTTTTCAATGTAGTGTGATTGATGACTCGCTTGTATTACAAATATCATGGCACTCTAATTTCTTCATCATATCATATGATTGCATTCTATTCGTATGTTCAAATTTCGTTTTCATCCATTGACAATGCGGTATTAGCTACCATCCGAGAGAGTCGTGCACTTATCTTAATTCCTCTGTTTAATTATACACACATACATACATATATAGTCCTTTTAAGGTACAAAAAGCAGTGTTGAAGCGTGAGCAACTTTTCATATGATAGACATCAGTACATATGTTTCACCCCAGAGAATGGCTCTGAAAGCCGATATTCCGATTTGGGTGCTTAAACTAAGAGCGCAAGATTGCAAGGCAGCCGCCAGTGAAGAATAGGATGTCTGTATGCAAACTATTATTTTCTGAATTTTTTCTTTTTATTAGAATTTTTCAGTGGAGGATATGCTTTTTCATTCAATTCAATTTGGAAAATCTTTTATGAGGTAGTCGAATTTGCGTCAACGCAGGTCTTAAGATGTGTCATTTTGTCTCTGGTATACCAGTTTTGAATCTGTAGTTACTGTGTAGCTGACTAGCTGCTCTTGTGTTTACATTTAATTTGATTAATCCTCATTCACTATGATGCAACACAACAATTATGAATATAGGACAGAAATTCGATTATTTAATCAAGAGTTAGAAGATAAGATAATCATTTTCTCTCTCTCTTTGAACTATTAGCGTTTGTTTATGCTCTTTGAAGTAGACCTTGGTTACATCATGTGTTTTCATGTAAGCTTGGTTAAATTTTGATTGAAATTAGATAAAACTTGTATTATTCAGTTTCGATACTTTCGTTTTCCAGTTGTCATTTTGAAATCCTGTCAATAATTGTGGTATTTATGAGGCTGGATTCAATTAAGAACTATATTCTCCAAGCCATTAGACACGTACCTAACAGGCTTTTCGAAGAATATTGTCTTTTGTTTCCATCGAGAACAACAAACATTGTTCACCAGGACCCTCTTTGATTCTTATTGTCTTCAGAAAGACAACACACTGGAGTGAGTGAATCATGTGACTTGCAGAACTGGTCCCCAGCCTTTCGTTTCATTTGAGGCTATTAGTGCTGCCAAATGGCTATTTTTTCGGTTGATTACGTCCCTTTCTCACTTGTGAATCCAAATTTATGGTAGGGACATTCGCAGTTTCGTTTAATCTGCCAAATTTGGGCCAAGTATTGGTACACTGATAAGCAAGTCTGAAAAAGGATCTTGAAATGATTTTTTGATAAATGATGTCTATACGCTAAGATTGCCTCATCCATTACGTCTACTAATACAGGAACAGGTATTTACAAATGATTTAGCCTTGTAAGCTTCAATGATCTTGTGACATGTTTTGATTATATTTGATGTGACAGCCAAATAGGGAGTCTTTATTTTTTTTTATTTTTTTTTCCTACTTCCAACTACTAATTGGAAGTCCTGGCCTTGGTTACGGTAACGCTGACTCTGTATTATTCCAACATTTTTTTTTTCTCAAATAGATGTTTGGTTCTGCACATTAATTAATGATTATAGCATCATTTTACTAATCACTAAGTAAATATCGATGATAATTTTTATGTAAAAATTTATTAATATTTTAAGAATAATGGTGATATTTTCATAAATTTAAACTTTAAGTATATTACTTATTTATGTCTCAACAAAAAGAAGAGTATATTATTTATTTCGTTGCATGTGACGTGTTAATTCAATATAATAATAATTATTATTATTATTTTAAGTAAACAAAGTTGTTATCTTACTGGATATACAAAGATTGGAATAACGAGATATTTAGCATCATTGTTTATTTCTTGTATTCAATTCATACTAGTAATCCTTCCTCGTCAAAGAAAAAAAAAATCGCTTCCTTCAATGGGAATGTATAAATGAAAGGGAAAATAGTGTTTTCTTTCTTTAGTTCGGGGTGAAAAAAGATTTTCAATATTAATTTAAATTACAAAAGAGAAAATGATATTAACCCTAAATGAAAAGATTTGTGGTACATCTAATGATCATCTCACTTGATGTTGTCTCACAAAATTTTAGTCAATGTAGTGAGAAAGAAGCAAAACTAAATTATGATTTGAAAGTTAAAATTATGGGTGACAAGAGAGAGTGAAATATAAATAGGTTCTATTGATATTGATAACTATTGGAGGAAATTTAAACTTTTGCCAATTTAATAGAGCCCAACATTGAAATTAATTTAAATTAATTTCAATTGAGGCCCAAAATAGAATCCATAAAAGCTCATCTCTGATGAGCACGGCCCAAGCCCTTTCAATTGACTAAAGAAGTTGGAAAAGATGCCATTACAAATTTGAAAAAGAGCAGGAGAAGCCTTATTAGAAAAGGGAGCAACGAATCCACGTGACATCCTTATATCAACCTTTTTGTCAGCTAAAAGCAGAGAAATCAGACCTAAAAGTAGGCTTGCAACTGCTGCACCATAGATGTCAGGCAGTAGGTGCGAAAAGGAAAGGCACTCATTGTGCCATATGTCGTCAAGAGCCAACTTGTTATAGGAATCTTCGGGGCTATGTAAATAGGTCGGTAAAAACCCAATGAAATAGTCCAACAGATCAATCCAATAAATAAAGGCCTAACTTCCCAGCATACAGATCGCAGAAGCAAACCCACATATCATAAGATACCTAGTTCGTAGATACAAGTCTTCAGTGTATCAAATGTTCAACTCGTATAGATATGAGTTCAGCTCTCATAGACAATCTTTCAGGTCATTTAGCTCATTAAAAAGAGCTCTCTCTCGAGTCGCTGCTCAATCATAATCAAAGTTGCTTAATACCTGGTCCCAACTCGCCCAAAACAACATCCAGATCATGGTGTGATGTGCACGATTGGGTTTCTCCAGAATAGTATTAGCGCAATCTAAGGAAAACTCAACTACCCATCATATTTTTACACTGATGGGTGACAGTCTTGGAAAGTGTAATTGATACTAAATAATTGCTTATTTGTATTTTACTGAAAATGTAGCACATCTTTCTCTATAAATAGGGGTTCAAACTCATTGTAAAGAAGAGGCACCAGTAAAATACTGCTACTCTGTCCAAAAATAACTAGAGAAGACAGTTATGGATGTAAGCATCTTCATTAGTCGAACCACATAAAAACCCTTGTCTTTAGTTCTTCCCCTCTACCTCTTCTCCTATTTTTGTTTTGCTTTTACTTTGATTGCAGTACTGGGTTTCAAGAACTTAAGTTGACTGAAATCAAACGTCAACATAACCGATCAAGGATAAGGAACCACGCGTCCTCTGAGACTAAACAAGTCAAACAAAAGAGTAGAAAACACAGAGATGATGAAGCAACCCAACCAAGAAAGGTGTCAGGAGACATGATGTAGAGAAGCCAGCTAAGGGGATGCAAAGGAAAAGTTGACCAGGAAAATGAGGGATAATGAACCATAAGGAAAATGAGGGTAAGTACAAAAGGCGTCCACTGTTCAATAAGAAAACAAGTAAAAGCATTTATAGTTCTAAAACATTAAGAGAAAGATATTGTTCTTACAAGGTATTCAATAATGAGGAGAGGAAATGGGAGCTCAATAGCCCCCTCCTTCTCCTTTCAACATTGTTAATCATAATCGAGGGAAGAGATAACTTGTAAAGGGAAAACAATTTCATCAATCCAGAAAGATTTAGGTACCTTTGAGAATCTCAAAAGGGTTCTCCTCCCTTTCTCATTAATTGTATTATATTTTATAACTTAATGAAAATAGGGGGTCTCATTCTCCCTTTTCTTCTAAATATTGAATATTTACGCATTTTTATTGTTTATTATTAGTGCGATTGTTGTGAATAATTTTTAAGGAATTTTATACTCCCATTTCTGCAAACTTAGAAAATCACTATAGAAGATAAAATAATAATAATAATAATAATAATTCTGTAAACTAGAGGTGGGCATCTCCAACCCAAACTGAACCTGACAAACTTCTATTCTTAGTTTTAAATTCAAATTTTTCTCCTCCTTTTAGAAAACCACTTGCTAAGGATGAGGATTAAAACAATATTTATAGTGAAATGAATCTTTTATTTATAATTATTAAATCTTTATTTGTATTCATTTTATTTATAATTAAATTGCTAAAACTATGAGAGTTATCAACTAGATCTTTTATGTTTTTTTGATGAATTAAATCCAATTCGATCAATTCAACTCAATCTAACACGACTGTTATTAAGTTAAGTTGGGTTAGGTTGAGAATTTTTCAACTCAATTCAATGGAGATTTCTAATCCAATCCAATTCAATCCGAATTAGGAAACACTCATCTCTACTGTAAAGTTAGAAAATTGTTATAGAAGATAAAAAATTAATAATTTTGTAACGCGAAAATCAGAATTCCGCATATAAAAGCGAGTGAATGTCCAAGAAAACTACGTTCATATAAACCACATTGAAAACTAACGAAGTAATTTTGTAACAACTATATTCTCCAAGCCATTAGACACATACCTAACGGGCTTTTCGAAGAATATTGTCTTTGGTTTCCATCGAGAACAACAAACATTGTACACGAGGACCCTCTTTGATTCTTATTGTCTTGAGAAAGGCAACACGCTGGAGCAAGTGAACCATGTGACTTGTAGAATTGGTCCCCAGCCTTTCGTTTCATTTGAGGCTACTAATGTTGCCAAATGTCTATTTTTTCGGTCGATTATGTGCCTTTCTCACTTGTGAATCCAAATTTATGGTAGGGACATTCACAGGTTAAACCATGTATTGGTATACTGACAAGCAAGTCTGAAAACGGATCTTGAAATGATTTTTTGATAAATGATGTCCACATACTAAGATTGCCTCATCAATTATGTCTACTATACAGGAATAGGTATTTACAAATGATTTAGCTCTCTTAAGCTTTAATGATCTGGTGACATGTTCTGATTATATATGATGTGACAGTCAAAGAGGGTGTTTTCATTTTTTTTTTTTTTCCTACTTTCAACTACTAATTAGAAGTCCTAGCCTTAGTTACGGTAATGCTGAACTATGTATTCCAACACTTTTTTTTTTTCTCAAATAGATGTTTGGTTGTACACATTAATTAATGATTATAGCATCGTTTTACTGGTCACTAAGAGGTCGTTTATTTTTTTTTCACTTAAGATTTAATAGTACTGAATTGCATCTATTATATTATTTTCGTTTGTTTTGTTAAGTGGTGAAACCATTTAAAATTATAAAAAAACAACTGAAAAAATTAAATAAAATTTTTTACTTTTCATTTAATTATAAATTACTTAATGACATTTAAAAGTTTTTATTTCAAATCTATTCTCCCTAAAATAACATAATTTCAAATTTATCATAATTTTATATTACTCAAATTTTTTTTTTCTCTGATATTTATAAAAAATATATTTATAAAATAAAATCTAAATACATCTTATCCCAAATTATATTGGAATTAAACTAATATATTTTAATTTATAATTTAAATATTCATTTTTTTAGTTGTTTTCTTAAATATATTAATATATTTAAATATAAATACGACTAATACTACTATATTTTTAATCATATTTTAATTATGAATAAAATATTATTAATATGTACATAAAAATATTTTAGAATTTATTAAATTATTTATTTTCAAATGTTTGTGTTAAATTAATTAAAATTCATAATAATAAATAGTAAAAATGGTTTAAATATTAATTTACTAGTTTTCAAACAATTTTAAATTTAAAAAACAAATAAGTTTACAACATATTCAAAGATAAAGAAAAAAAAAATAAATATGTTATTCAGATTTCATATTTCAATCACTATTCAGTTTTCAGTCTTCAGCAACACTGTTCAGTCTTCAAATAAAAAAGCAAATGACCCCTAAGTAAATATCGATAATAATTTTTATGTAAAAATTTATTAATATTTTAAGAATAATGGTGATATTTTCATAAATTTAAACTTTAAGTATATTACTTATTTACGTTTAAAAAAAAAAAAAAGCATATTACTTATTTGGTTGCTTGTCACGTGTTAATACAATATAATAATAATAATTATTATTATTTTAAGTAAACATAATTGTTATCTTACTTGAGATACAAAGATTAGAATATACGAGATCTTTAGCATCATTGTTTATTTCTTGTATTCAATTCATAGTAGTAATCCTTTCTCCTTAAAAACAATATTTTCCCTTTCATTTATACATCACCATTAAAGGAAGATATATATATATTTTCCTTTAATGGTGATGTATAAATGAAAGGGAAAATAGTGTTTTTCTTCCTGTAGTTTGAGGGGGGCAAATGAATATTAATTCAAATTAGAGGAGAGAAATGATATTAACCCTAAATGAAAAGATTTGTGGTACATCTAATGACCACCTCACTTGACGTTGTCTCACAAAATTTTAATCAATGTAAAGAGAAAGAAGCAAAACTAAATTATGGGTGACAAGAGAGAGCGAAATATAAATAGGTTCTCTTAATGTTGATAACTATTGGAGGAAATTTGGACTTTTGCCAATTTAATTGAGCCCAACATCGAAATCCATTGAAATTACTTTCAATTGGGACCTAAAATAGAATCCATAAAAGCCCATCCTTAAAGAGTACAGACCCAAGCCCTTTCATTTGACTAAAAGAAGCTGGAAAAAATGTCATTACCCCTTTGAAAAAGAGCAGGAGAAGCCTTATTCGAAAAGGGAGCAACAAATCCACATGACATCAATATATAAACCCTTTTTGTCAACTAGAAGCAGAGGAATCAAGCCTTAGAGTGGGCCTGCAGCTGATGCACAATAGGTGTCGAGCCCTGGGTGGGAAAAGGAAAGACACTTGTTGTGCCACATGTCGCCAAGAGCCAACCGATCGAGGATATGGAACCACACATCCTTTGAGACTGAACAAGTCAAACCAAAGGGCAAAAAACACAGAGATGATGAAAGCGACCCAACCAAAAGAGGTGTCATAAGACATGATGCATAGAGGCCAGCAAGGGGATGCAGAGGAAGAGTTGATCAGAAAAATGAGAGAAAATGAACCCTTAAAGATTAAGTTGAGTATAAAAGTGTCCATTATTCATTAGGAAAACAAGTAACAGCATTCATAGTCCTAAAACATTAAGAGAAAGATATTGTTCTTACAAGCATTGTATTCAATAGTGATGAGAGGAAATGGGAGCTCAATAGCCCCTCCTTCTCCTTTCAACATTGTTAATCATAGTTGAGACAAGAGATAACTTGCAAAGGGGAAGCAATTCCATCAATTCAGAAAGATTTAGACACCTTTAGGAATCTTAAAGGATTCTCCCCCTTTCCTAATGATTGTATTATATTTACCAACTTAATGCAAATAGGGGGTCTCATTCCCTCTTTACTTCTAGATAATTTTTATTATTTATTATTGGTATGATTATTGTGGATAATTTTTGTATCAACGACAACACTTCTAAAAGGAATTTTGTACTCCTAATTCTGTAAAGTTAGAAAATCATTATAGAAAATTTTTTAAAAAAAAAAAAAAGTTAATAATTCTGTAAAGTTAGAAAATCATTATAGAAGATAAAAAATTAATAATTTTGTAACGCTAGTAAATCAGAATTCTGCACATCAAAGCGAGTGAATGTCCAAGAAAAATACGTTCATATACACCGCACCGAAAACTAACGAAGTGGAGCATCCGGGATGCGTCATATAGACACTCTCTTTGTGAGTGTAAAGACTTGATTTCTTGCTCAAAGGTAAAACATGCATAGAGTGTGTCAAGTCATTAAAATTTTTAAGTAATATTTATTTATTCAAGTTAATAATCGTTTACCCAATCAATTTATTCTCACTTCTCACTAGAAACTTTGTACCACTCCTGTAAATTCTAGAGCTCTATAGCAAATATTCAACAAAGAGCATTTCTAGGTGAAAACATGAATTCGAATCCCCAACTTCCAATTATAAAACAATGACTTTAATTGAAAAGGTATTACATTGATAAGCAAGCAATTTAACACCCAAAACAATAACTTTATACTAATCTGAGCTCTTGGTAAGCTTTTGAAAAACTAGTATATTTTCGTATTAGAATATAAAAACACCTAATTTATAATATAGAGTTATAGAAATTCTCTAATACGGTCTCAATTTTTTCTTTCATGATATGATCGTGCACACGAATACGTCATATAGAAAGTACAATGATTCATATGAGAACACTTATAAATATTCTTTTATTTCAATAAACATTTTTATTCCTTTTCAATCAAACATTAATTAAAAACCACCAACTACAACATTTCTTAACCACATTATTCTCATCCTATAAGCAAGGATGACATTTTTAACCTTATTTTTCCTATCATTTGAAACCAGCATGTTGCATACTATAACTAGAGAAAACTTAAGAGGCCTAAGTCAAGTCAATGATCACAGGAGAAACGCTGGAAACCTTTCTCTTCTTGCTCCATGACATATCTCTGCAGTTGGGAGATGGTGTCAACAAATCGATAAGCTCAACGTCCTGAAACACGTGAGAACTGTGGATTCTTTGCTGATCTTTGTTGGCAACTTCAACATTTGTAGATTGTTTCTCTCTAGGCCATGGTTGTCGATCTTTGCCAGCATTTAATCCAGTTGTCAATTGTTCACTTCTTTGCCAACCCAATCCATCAATTCTCTCATGAGCATATCTCATGGAAGGACTGGGGACAGCTGAAGATGTTGTCCCAGCTACTGAATCAATCGTATCAAACACCCGTTGACAATCTACTTCCAGACTGGATGAGTCCCTTGGCTGCTCTTTTCCAAATTGTTCACAAGAAGCGTTAAAATTGCTATGTGAATAATCTGCTGAAATGTCAATTGGTGCATCTGTAAATGTTTCCTCTAGGCTTCCAATTTTGTCACTGGCTTCATCATGGTCCTCATGACCCAAGCTGTCCTCATCCTCAAGTATACTATCATCACTTCCTGAATAGCAGGGAAGTACATCCATTCCACAAACTTGAACCTTCATGTGCTCTGGCAAGCTTGGGCAACTAGCAGAATGGCTTGAGTATTTAGTTGAGAAGTAGTTTACTGTGATGTTCATGCTGATAACACAAGGCAAGCACATATCAACCAACCAATTAAGTTAATACAAGATGATATTTGGTTACTTGCACACGAAATATATAATCGTACCTCTGCCAGTTTGGGAGGTTGAGCATTGTATATGCAAGTTTGATCTTATTGGCAACTCCAGAAAAGGATTTAAAAGTAGCAGCTGCTTGCCTCACAGCAAGTGATTCCACTGGATGCTGCCAGGCCCACTCAAACTGCAAGTACAAATAAGATTGAGTACTGATTTGATATAATATTTACCATTACTATAAACAACAAACTGGTATCTCTGAATCGATGGTAAATCTAGTATGAATTTGTGAAACAAATTTAGAGCCCACATGGAGTGCATAAGTATAGGATAACTGAAATACTAATCAGAACAAGTGGCAGCTCTATTTTTCAGGCTCAAACCTCTTGGTCTTTGCATCACTTTGTCTCCAACAAACTAAACAAACAATTGTGTGATGAACTCAGAATTGCAAATAGTACAACAAAATTCACTCAAATAAAACCATCTATAATGAACTTTGCCAATAATAAATCATCAGAAGATTTCATTAACGCAAAATATTCCTTGACATAGGCCAGAGTTCACCAATGGGTGAAAAACTGTCTTATTGCAAAAAATCAGAGATAATCTCCTAAAAAAAAATGGTTCACATATTATTTGAATATGATTTGTGTGCATACAATGTACAGGAAATGGTAACTGGAGAAATCTGCATAAAGGGGTAAGAACCTTGTCGATTCAGGACATCTACCGTAGGCCCAAAAAACTTTACCAAAAACTGACTATCGAGTTATTAAAAAGACAAGTGATTAACATTCTTCATAACCGTCAAGTCAAATTCTATTTGTGTCAGCTTGCTTATGCAAAATTTAACTTAAAACGACCCAGAGATGGGTTAAATATCTTAAGACATGCCTTGCATATGATATGATTCACCAATTAGGACATCAAATATACCATACCACAACATAAACAGAAATGGTTCCAAACAACATCAACCAATTACTGGCTGTCAAGTTACTTCATTAGCAAGCTTCAAATAGAATACTATTTGCGTCGACAATGCTTGTACAAAAAAAATTTAATTAGCACAAACACAAGGATTAAATATCAAGACCGGTAAGCATTTTATGATTCAGTATACATGGAAATCAACTAAAAATACAAGAAACCTCTGTAAACCAACAATCAACTTAATGATAAAGAGAACATAACAGCTTAAAGAATATGTATTTAACCTGAAGAGCAGACACATTCGTCGGGAAACCATAAATGAACAAAACCATTTCCCAAGGGCGGCGACTCTTTGTCCGCCAAGCTCCACACCGTATCTCACCATTATGCTGCCTTATTCGTCGCCTCGGATTCACAGTGAATCTGCAAAACCCCAGTTTCCGGAATCAGATAAACATCTAAAAACTAGACTACAACTTAAAAATTGTCAACAGCAAATGATTCAAATACACACTCAAGAAACCACTAAAAGTGTTTTACTCTCTCCACAATATCCACCCATATAACAAAGAACAAGCTCCAATCGATAGAATACACTAAATTTCAAGAATTTAAATAAACAATTAAACTCATTAAGTAAATCATGACAAGAAAAAACAAAAAGTCAATCTTGAGTAAGAAAATGAAACCCAGATGGGAAAAGAGAAGGAGACCCGATATAAGTGTGGCCTTTGTGGCGAGGGCTGAGAGAAGTCAATAGATAGCAACCGAAAAACCCTTTCTCTTTCTTCCCTTCTTCTTCTTCTTCTTCTTGTTTGATTTGATTTCGATTTCGATTTAGGGTTTCTTCTCGCTTGTTTTCGACAGCTTTTCTCTGCTTTCTCTTTCCCATCTCTCTCTCTCTCTCTCAAAATGCAATTCGACCGTTGCGACTTCACCTTTTATTTTATTTCATTTTTTTAAAAAAAATATATTCTAAAATTAACTGTAAGTTATTTTAAGGGAGAATCCCAGTACCCATTTCGTGGTTTACCATAACTACTAATTATCTACTCTAGCTTTGAAAAATTTCATTTTATCTCAACCATTATTGAAATAATCAAAATATCTTTATAGTTTTGCTCTTTAATATTAACGATCAAACTTTGATTTTTAACATTAACCTCTATAATAAGAAATTTTTTGGCCATTTTGATCATATATTGTACGGACGATATTTGATCTACTTCATAATCAAGAAAAAAGACATTAGTAATTTTAAAAAATATCAAAAAACTTTGATATTATATCAAACTATAGAAGAAAAAAAAATTATTCCTTATTTTTATTATTATAATTTTAAATTTTCTCCAAGTTCCCATAATGGAAAATTTTGTTTTGTGGTCCGGCCATGTTTTTTTTCTATGTTTGGCATTTGGGTCTCATAGAATATATCATATGAGTATATTTATATTATAATAAGAGATAAAAAGAACATATTTGTAAAATGTATATAATGAAAACGTTTTATTGAAATCAATTCTTTGAATAGTTACATCCAAGACAAAACTATCCCTCACAGTTCAACCTCAACAAAAGGGTAATGTATGTAAATTTTTGTCATTTAAAGATTCTTTTTTTTTTATTAATTTATATTGTAAATTGATTATTAATATTTGGATTTTTCTACTATATTTGATTTATTATCCCAAAAAAAAATTAAAAAACACTTGATTGTTGTGAGATACCCTAATAAAATTTTCCAAATTTCTTTATCAATTTTAGGTATAGATTTTTTTTTTTCTAATCATTGAAGTGAAATACGATAAATATATCCTAAAAAAAAGTGAAATATGATAAATACAAATTGTTTCAATAATTATATTTAATCAATATAAAAGCATGACCTATATATATATATATACACTACTTTGACATTTTTTTTTTAAAATAATAATAATAATAATAAAGATCATGTTAACATATTGATCACATTAACAAGAAATGAAAAGAAAAAAGAATTCTTTATTTTCTCCTTTACTCCACACACTACATGTGGTTTATTTTTCACTTTATTTATTATTATTATTATTTTTGGCTTCCTTTTCACTCTTTCAATATCTAGTTCTTCTTCCTGACTCTTTTCACGTGGGAAGGCTTGGGCTGGCCTTCCATAGTTTTCATGCCCTTAACATAAGAGGAATGTAAAATACACTTTTCCAATACACTCCCTTAATCCACTCTCCATTCAGTATATGACATATATATAAACTTATACCGTTATACTTTCACTGTAGTTTTAAACATAAAACTTAAATTAATGTCACGATCCAAAAATTTTTCGAATTCATTACCAAATAACGTGACAAATTTATATATAATTATTACATCATCTATACATTACACCAAAATCAATATTTTAGTTACAAATCAATTATCATATCATTTAGACAAAATTTTTAGACAAATTTTGAGGAAGTATAGTATTATTTTTTTAAAACTTATCATAATTTTTATACTTTGGACATATGTCAAGTTCTATGAATATACAAGTTTATACACGTGTTATGCACCCTGGAGAGTGAATTAAAAGAATGGATTGGAAGTGTATTTACCATTTCTCTAAATAATATCACAAATGAATCTAATGTTACAATATAAGTCATATGTAAAGTAGATTAAGTAAAAATAAATAGATCAACCTTGAAATTACTTTTTCAACATTCTAAATTAATAGAATCTAACTCATAAGTAGGAAGATTTTACTATTGTACAGAAGGGTAGTGTTAGGGCACATCATAACTGTTGTATGCAGAATTTGTATGTCGAGCTGGTTCTTCTATTTTGAAATTTTTATGTTCTTTTAACTATTACTTGTGAATCCAAAGAATATTAATGGTTCAATAGCGTCGTCAAACCTATTTACTCAAATAAAACCACGTTCAGGAACCATTTTGCTTCTCATGATTTCTATCTTCTTCACTTCAATCCATTGAAGGTGATCTGCTATAACCATCAGGGTTGTTTGAATGCAACATGTAATAAGAAACTGTGAGAGCAGCAGTCTGGTTGGTCGAACACTCAAGATGTAAAGACAGACGAAAAATCTAAGAAAAATAATGTTGATGGTAATTTAACTTATAATCAATTCCAGAAGAGAAAGAAAGAAAAGAAGTAACAACCACCGCTCAATGTGACCCAATTCCTGGTTATAACCTAGGTTCAAGAGGCTATGTAGATGATATCTCAAAAAAAGTGACATATCACAAAATAGGTAATAACAAATCCCATCTCAATCTATGCAACAGAATGGTATGTACATGCATTGACTCCAAACTATGCAAATTCATATAAGCATGAACCTGATAAGTGTTACAAGAAATGTAGTTCGCAA
Organism: Dimocarpus longan; assembly: GCA_022984855.1. NCBI lineage: Eukaryota > Viridiplantae > Streptophyta > Magnoliopsida > Sapindales > Sapindaceae > Dimocarpus > Dimocarpus longan. The sequence goes on from CM041013.1 coordinate 26,705,002, forward strand.
AAAATGTCAAAAAATGTTTCACAAAATGTTTCATTCTCGTATTAAGAATCTAAGAAGTTTCATTCTAACTATTAGCATTGCTTCTATAACAGTTTTCCTGAGCTCACAAAATGAATCAAATTAGACGTTACATCATCACCCGTGCTTAGGTAGGTTTTATTAACGTCACAGGTGGGATTCTAAAAATGCCATCCTGTTCCCAAACCATGAAGGCTAGGGTGCTCTCTTGTCATTGTTCATCAGAAAGCAAAATGACACGGAGCTTAGGTTTTTACTCGATGACAATTCAAATGCGATGAATCAGAATTCATAGGACACAAATCACTCTGATGATTGAAACCAGATGTTTCAAATCCAAATAAGTGGATGAGTAAAAGGCAAATGGCCTCAACATCCAAAGCCCGTGTAAGGCAAAATGACCTCAACATGAAAAACCAGAAGCAATTTATATTTGCTCATGTGCACCTAAACTCATTTCTCACAAAATCAATGTATACACATTTTAGAACCTAGGATTATGAATCCTTAATAAGTATCCATGTTTCCGATATTCTTAACATTAATGACTTCCCCATTTCCCATTCCAACTGCCTTGATCCAACCAACCTTGATGAGATTAACATATGGATCCAAAGAAAAAACCCCTAAAACTATACATTTTAGTGAGCCAACCAGCATTTTCAAGATCAAAAATCCCCCCGAGACGTAGGCACATTAGGAGTACCAAAATGTACTCCCCGTGAGATACAATATCAACCAAAGGATGTAAATACATTAAGAAAAGTTCAGGCAAGCTAGCAAGCAGGACATAGATGTCATATTCAACCTATCGCCAAATAAATTCTGTTCTTTTATGCTTCTACTCAACCATTAAGCAGATAAAAACACAAACCACAAATTCCAAACATAAATCATCAATTTATCAAACACTATCTACGTATGTTTAACAGTACTTACAGTATATCCTGTGTTTCTATCACTTCGAAAATTCTTATCTTACGAGCACTAACAAAAACGAAGACATATGTTAGTGCCAATGAGATTTGCACTAGTACAGTCAATCATTCACAAATTAATATCTTTTTGCTATAAGTCAAAACCATTACTGCTCTCTAACACCATCAAAGAAAAGTGTTACGCTACCACTCAACCAAAAAACTTAAGCTTGCCGGGGCTTGTCACACAGAGCAAAACCATACAAATGCATATGCAGAACAAATGCAGATAGAGATACAAATTGTATTCACATCCGAGGAGCTTCAAATCCCTTACAACCCAGACACTATTTAAGCTTTAACAAACAAGCTTCCACGGAACTTTTTATTGCTGTAGGTACACACAAAGAAGTGATAAAAAACAGAAATTGTAAGTATGCGATTCATGTAAATGACGAACATTAGTTACAACATTACAATCAAAACCCTCCAAATTATATTCCAAATCGAACACAAACAGCATCAAACTATGAACTTTTTGAAGACGACGAAGAAACCAAGTGCCTCCACAAATATTTACCACTCGCCATGTCCACAAACGTCCAGAACCCAGACTCCACAGCTACACGAACCTGCACACACACACACAGACACACATAAAAATTCCGATCTTTTAGCAAATTTAAATCAAATCCACCAAAATTTCCAATCTTCAATCAAAGTCAAATCAAACCCAGATAAAATTCCAATCTTTAATCAAATTCAAACAAAACCCAGATAAAACTCCCAATCTTTAAGCAAATTGAAACTGAACCCAGATCAAAGTTGCAATCTTGAAGCAAATTGAAACCAAACCCAGATAAAATTCCCAATCTTTAACCAAAATGGAATCAAACCCAGATGAAATTTCCGATCTTGAAGCAAAATGAAACCAATCACAGAAAAAATTTCCACTCTTTAAGAAAACTGAAACCAAACCCAGAAAAAATTGGGGAAAGAAATGAGAGGCCAGATACCTTAGAGAGAGAACCGGCAGGAGAGGCGGCATTGGAATCATTGTCTATGGTGTTGTTACCGGAGTCGACGGCATCGTCTGATAAGTGGGATTGGGATTTGAGGTTTCTGAGGACGAAAAAGCCGGCGAGAGTGGCGGAGAGGAAGATGAGGATGAACCTGAGAGGACACATTTGTCATTCAGAGAAGTAGTCAAAAAATGGAGCTGGAGGTGGAATGGGTGAGACACACGACTACTTTAATGAATGTGAATGTGCAGACATGAAAAATAACAATACAAAGTGGGGACTGCATAAAGTTTACCAACTCTTTCTTGGTTTTATTGCATTGAATTCTATTCCTGCACATGCGTATCAGTTTTTTCCCTCCCTATTTTTATAATATTGAAAAGAGAATATTCTCAAAAAAAAGATTAATAATAAATTTAATTGAGCCCTATTAAATGTTATATTTTTTATCCCCTAATATTTTGAAAATGTATTAATTTAGTTCTTCTATTAATCAAATGTTGTCAATCTTAACGGAATGAGAGTTAGTTTGGTCATTTTAACTTGAATATAATTATATATTTTTAATATATACATATTTATAATATATATTTCTATATTTTTAAGTTAATATGTAAAAAGATATTTTTAAATTAATTTAAAAAATTAAAAACAAGACTCCATGGGAGATCGACTTCTCCTATGGAGACCATCTCGTTCCGACAAGTCGTCGGAGTAGAGACTAGAAAACTAGTCTCCATTGGCCGAAGACTAGAGCCTAGCTAATCTCCAGCATGGTCCCCATGCTCAAAACCATATCTCTATGTCTCCATCGTTGGAGACACGACGGAGGTGGCGATGGAGACTTGCTCTCCAGTTAGAGACCAGGTCTCCAACGAGGAGACTAACACTAGTCTCCATCGTCGAAGACTAGATCTGGTCTCCGACGATGGAGATTAAAGAGTCTCCACTGTCAGAGACTAAAGAGTTTTCACTGTCGGAGACTAGTTTGTATTTAAGTGATATTGGTAATCGTCGAAGACCAGTCTTTAATGGTGAAGGTTGATTTTTTTTTTTTATTTAAAATTGTATAAACATTTTTTTTTTAAAAAAAAAAAAAAAGAGCATAAAACTTGTTTGTTTTTAGATTTGAGAGATATTTGGTTTCATGTTGATGTTTAATTTAAGTGATGTTGGTTTAATGAAAATGATGGAGATGATGATTTTAATGAATGTAGAAAATAAAATTGGAGATAAGGAAGATGATGAGAGGTAGAAGATGAATGAGTTTTTTTTTTTAATATTAAAAATATTATTTTTTTAATTAAAATATTTATTAACTTTAAATTGAATAAAAAAAAAATTGATTCAATGATATATCACAATTTGATTGAAAGATGGTTAATGATAATTTTGTAATAATTGAGATGATTATTTTGTAGTTGTCAATTTTTAAAATGGTTATTACATCATCTTAACTATCTTAAATTATGTTAAGGGTAAATTCATATTTTTACCACTTCTGTGACTTTTGATTATCATTTTTTGGTGGGACTAAATTGATACATTTTTAAAACATTAGGAATAACAAAATTAGAAATGTAAACGTTAGGAAAAAAAATAATATTTTACTAAATGTTAGGGATTATATTAAAATTTTTCCAAAAAAAAAAAGGGTTTTTGAAATTTTAGAAATGGATTTTTTTTTTTTTCATAAATGACTTTTTTTAGGTATAAATTGAATATTAATTCTTTTTTCAAAATCTTGGGATAATAACTGTTTTAAGATAAAAATAAACTTAATAAAAATAAGAAATTTCAAGAAAATGTTACTATTCAATTTCAGCCTCAAAAAATGGTTATTTCCACAATTTTTACTTTATAAATTGAGAATTCTTTTGCCACCAATACAATTTTTATTTTAGCTTTTAAAATTTTTTTATAAAAAATTATCTTAATCATCCATCCCAATGGAATGTATTGGGATGGACGGTTGAGATAGATTTTTTTTAAAATTTGTTTTTTAATTAAATATATATTATCTAATTATAATCTTCTTTTTGTAATTTTTAATTTTTAATAATTAATTTTTAGACTATATAAGTTTTGTTTGGTATTGACACGTGAGCTTGTTTTGTTTAAAGAGAATGATACTCGGAAACCATTAAGTTTGAATAACCATAAACGATGGTTTGATAATATATTTTTTGATACTTTAGGGACCATCTATCAAGTTTCTCAATCCGTTGATAAAAGTTGAAAAGTTTTAAAACTTTAGGGCTCTGGATGAAATTTGTTCAAAAAAATAATTTTTTTGCAATATAGATAATTTTTGCTTCAATATAAATAATTTATTATTATTATTATCATTATTATCATTATTATTATTATTGCAGGGATACCAAGTATTGCAGGTATACTAAAATACAATGTGGTGAGAAAGCTTTATAAGCTCACTTGTTTGGAGAGCTGATATCCTATATGGATGGAAGTTGTTAATAGCCTGTCTAGAAGCACCACTAGAGGTGAAGCTTAAATAGTTTATATGGATCAAGCATTATGAATATAGTTTATTTTGAAAGGTTAATACTTAGGGCATATTAAGGATTTTATTGAAATTTGTATAGATTGACATCAAGTGTGATTCGAATAATTTATATAAATTAATTATAATAGGCATAGCTTGGTTTTGAGTGCTAATGTTGGATACGGATTAGAGTTTTATTGGAACCTGTTTTGATAAGTAGACCAAATATTACAAATACGGTTTGAATAGTATATTTATGTTTAAATAAAACCTTTTAGTATAGTTCAAATAATTACTCATACGTCTAGAGTTCATCCATCACTTTATTATTTTTTACTTTAACATTATTTAAAAGCAAAGTTGGACTCAAGCTCCCATCAAGGAAAAAGTTGCCGACCAACTTTAACTAATGTATAGTGATATTTTTATTTATGGTCCTATTAATATATTAATATGTATTTGATAGTTATGTATTAAGGATTTAGACTTCAGTAAGACACGCATGACATGTGTTTATTAATTAATACATAAAAAATATGACTTGGTGCAGCTTTAGTTGGATAACATCAGCCCAACCCAATGGATCCACCATCACTTGGTCCAATACAGCTCCTCAAAGTTTACTTTCAACAATCTAATTTCAGTGGCACCCATCCCTTTGACCTAACCCTTCTTGAACCTGCAGTCCAAATTCTAAACTGTAGTATTCTCATCCATTTCTATAAACCTTGTTTTCGGATTAAACCTTAATGTCCTGATCACAAAATCGAACTATATATATATATATATATATATATATATATAATTTCGGTGTCATGCACTCCCGCTCCAATAACTACTTCTCCATTTGTTAATATTTTAGTCTGCTTGGATGCAGATGCCCATTGCCATGACAGCATTGACATTGACTTGCATTTACATATTTAAAAATTAAGCAGTCTCTATCACGTCTTCACCTTCAAGGCATACTTGAATAATGCTCCACATTTTAAAATTGTGTAAATGATGTCTATCATCGGTGTAGATACAGTGTCATATTTAACTATCGTCAAATAACTTAAATAAATTTTATTAACACATATTTAAATGAAAATACACTAATTTTTTTTTTTAAATAAAAAAAAAACCTAATATAAAATTTTTTTCATCCCCCTCTCTACCATTTTCTTCTCTTTCTCACTCCTCCGTCTCTTTCTTTTTGTCACTCTCGCTCTCGCATCCTCCTCCATTTCTCTTTTTCTCTTGCTCACGCATCCTCCTCCATTACTGGTGACCAACCAGCACTCTTAATCTCCTTCATTTTTTTTTTTCTATTTGGTTCTAGGTTTTGAACCCAAAACTAAATGATTCTAGATTCAAATCGAATCCAAAACCAGGTTTCAGCTAGTTTTAGGTTTGGATACGACAAACCCAATATTCTATTTTGATTTTATTTATTAATTTTTTAAGTTTTCTAGATGTTATTAACATATTTTCAGTGATTCAAAGATGCGATTTGCATTCAAATCGCTTCATTTGAGTGGCATTCGAATCACGTCCTATTATAATACAGTTCGAACCGTGCCCTATGAGGAGATGAGAACTTCTCTCATTCTATTTTTTTCCCTTTGTTTTTTGGAAGTTGTTGAATGATGATCAATGTTTTTGATGATATTGTCGTAGGAGAATAGCTGAAATGGATGGTTGAACAATAAATAGAGATTGTGGAGCTGGTGGTGGTCTTGTAGTGGTTGTGGAGGATTAATTTTTTAAAATGGGAGATAGTGTTGTTTAGTGAATATTTACATATTCCAAAGTACAACCGGTTGTGGTTAAATAATAATAATAATAATAACCCCTATTAGGTGGCACTACGAAGACAACTAGCATGCAAGAACCACTGCAACCGAAAATATAACTTTAATTCCTTTTACCTATTTCATATAAAATGTTTGAAAACAAAGGGTATTTTAACATTTTAAAATTCAGAATAGTAAAATGAACAGTAAAAATGTTAAAGATGATGGACGGGTTTTTTAAAATTGAACAATAAAACATTGATATTTTTGTCATTAAAAAAATTGAACAATAAAGAAGTATTAAAAAATATTAATTCAGTTCTTTAGTACTAGTAAAACATACTCTTAAGTTATTTAATGTTAGAAGAAAAAAAAAAAAACCTTTAAAATTTGGTCTTAAATTATTTCTTCTAATATGACAGATTACATATAAGTTTTGAGGAAATACTTATCATTCACCACATCATCAAATTATCTACATGGTAACTGTAAAACATTTATTATATTATTCTATAAGATAAATATATAGTATTATTACACGAACCTTTTCCATAACTATCATTTTCAATACTTTTTAAATAATCATGATATATTAAGTATATAATGTCTGTCAATGATTCTTGCTGTCAATAAGTTTTAGAGAAAATTAAAATTTTTCACTGAACTCTACTAAACTATGATAAAGAGAAACTTCTAATGTATCAGTGTTGAGAAAACCTTATGTTTTAAGATAATGATGAAACTTGAATTTCTTGACCTTTTAGAATAAAAAAAAATGCTAAACATTATTGATAATATTACTCTTCACTTTGAATTGTACTGATGTCAACATTGAATTCAATGACAAAGCCACGTACATGAGTGTAAGGGCCATGGTCCCTCCAAGCTAATATATGCACAAAACTTCTACAATTAGTGTGTTATAACTTCTAAATTGTTAGAATCATCAATTAAAATTATTCATTGTATTTTCTTTCTTAAAAAACTTCTTTCTCCTATTCAATTTAGATGTAATGCATATTTTTCATTGATAATCTTAATAATTTAAAAGTTACGATGCACTGACCATAAAATTATTATTATTATTATTATTATATAAGTAAAGAATATTTAAAATTTGTCCAAACTTATTTTTTTATTTATATTTTTCTCTTAAATTTAAAAACATTTTCAAACTGGCTCCCCCAGTTAAATGGATGAGTTCGCCAGAGAGTTCTTGTCTATCTATTTGTAGAGAGAAAATCCAGCTAATGTAACAGCTAGCTTGATGGGTGATTTCTTGCTTACAATCACTATAGCATCTAAAAAAAAAGTCAATATTCCTTGCAAATACAAGTTCTAATTTTCAAACTCTCCCTCATTTTGATCTGTGTAGCCCATAAAATTAGCTCTAGCAGAATTTGACTTTAAAAATGTTAAGAATCTTATTTCACTAATATTTGAACTATGATGATCTAGAACATAGAACGACAATCACAAATTAATGACACTATCCAGAGCTTGTTGTGGCTGGAAATTAGACATTTCACCGCATCTAATGTCCTGTTTAACACGCTTCACGGCCAAAACTACCTTTCTGCTCGCCAAAATGGACCAACCTTTTAGGCTGGCTGATAGTGGCAATGATACCTTGTCTTTGCTTGCATTTGCACAAATAAAATTGTCCCCTTAACAGTTCTGCAATGTCAAGCCGGAAAATCAACAGCTGCAATGGACCCCTGCCTGCAAGAAAGGAATGGAGTTTACTTAATCAACTATGAATTAGAAACGTGTTGCGGATATATAGTCACAAATGCAGCTAGTCCATGACCAACCAACTTGCACATTCGTTTATATTAAAAAGAGATCTGGGTTGGTTTTAAGTCATTTTGAACGCATCGAAAGCAATGGATTTGAACACATATAGACAGGGTTTTGCAGTTTTGGGTCAACATGAGTGGTTCCAGTTTATATAGACCTAAAGCTAAATATATATTTTAATTAAATAGTCACATTATATTGAGATATTAAATTATTAAGAAACATTTCCAGAGGAAGAATTATATATATATATATATTCACCTTAACAAAAACTAAACTTTGGCAAACCGAGCTATCTTAGCGAGCACTGTTCTCAAGCTTCGAATACCAGCTCCAGATTTTGAGCTTACCATCATCTGAATTAAAGCCGAAGTAAAAGAGTTGTTAGTCTGTTTCTAAAATATTGTATAGACAAATAAGTTAAAAAGAATATATATCAATCAAATGTGATTTCTATTCCATACCACAGGTTCAACAATAGACTTATTTGCCTTGAGACTCTGCAAATTAAGATGGTATTAGAAAGCTGTTAGTCTTGAAGGAAGAGATGTAAATTCTAGAAAAGAGAATCATAGTGCAAAATTTACATCTTCAATTTGCATAGCACGACGTGCCACATCCATTGGAAACACTGTATCTGTCTTTGTTAATACAATCTGGTATTTAGTTTGAGATCTGTGAAGTTCATAAGAAACACATTGTCAAACTATGGTATATGTCCACCATTAGTATATGCAAGGAAAGACAATATGCAGTTCCACAAACGCGGCAACCCTAGCAGCAAGAAGTAAACATTTTTTGCTGACAAAATAATGATATCTCATAGTTACGAAAGGTTTTTCACACTAAGCAATAACAGTCTCAAAGACCTTTGATCCAATTTTAAGAAGCATCATTCATGTGAAGAAACATACATATCACCATATGACTTTTCTCAGAAGGTATTCAACAGGGTTTGGATATGTACCTTTCCATCAGATTAATGAGTTCATGATCTCTTGGCTTCATGCCCCACTTCGTGTCAATTAGAAGGCATACTCGTTTTAGACCAACTCTGGTTGAAACATACTCCTTTACCTACAAGTTTATATAGTTTCCAGAGTAGTAAGTCAACTGGCATATATGGTAATGTAACATTTTAATTCAACTCACATTTGTAGAAGAACATCAAAACAAGAGGATTATAAAACTTTAATTAAATATCTGATCGTCTAATCACAGGAAGTGGAGGATGGCAGATGACAGCATAAAACATCACAAATTCTTCATCTTCCATCAAAACCACTAACTCACTTGGTCAATGCATGTACTGATTGCTACATCAATTCAAAGTCAATAAAATTATTAAACACTTGATAACATGCTGTAACAAAATCAAAGACACCAGAAATTTTATATGTTACAGCCAATTTTTGATGCTTCAAACAGATGGAAGGTAAAAGGGATAGCAATGTACTACCAAAATAATTTGAGTTACAATTTCTTCTACCGAAAAGGAGTAGTACATTGATAAAGGTTAATGTAGAAGCAATACCCAAATAACATGTTATTTTGATAAAAAGTGATAGTATTGTGATAGTACTACCCAAAAGGCGACCAAAATATTATTTTTCGTAGCGCTTAAACATTGAGCAACAGATAACCAATAGGCCCATCTTTTAATTTATTCCCACAGAAGTTGTATTGAATGAAATCTTGAAGTGACAAGTTGGAGGAACAAGATTATCTTATTGGTATAAAAAGACTTAAATATGAAAGCAGGCACATAACAAACGTTATTTTCTGTGTGATAAACTCACAAGTTCCTCCCACGCATCCTTAACTTCCTCCTTAGCATAAGCGAAGCCATATCCAGGCAAATCAACCAAGCTGAGTTTAGTTCCCAGCTTGAAGAAATTAATTGTCTGCAGAACAACCACTGTTGTTACCATAGAATTCCCAAACAGCAGTAATCAAAATTTGTAGGAAAGAGAAGCACCTGGGTGAGGCCTGGCTTGTCTGATGTCCGTACAACACCCCATTGTCTGGTTATTGCATTAAGCAGCGATGACTTCCCAACGTTTGACCTCCCTAGAAAATGAAATACATTCAGGTGTTGTTGTAATTGTCTCACTTTCATAGAAGAATAAAAATAAAAATAAAAACTTTTAAATCAACAAAATCTACCATGGATGCAGCTATGTATACAATCTGTTCAAAAGAATATTACTAAATTAGGACTGCCAGGGTGTGAACCAATCAACCGCAGACCACAAGATTTCACCTATAAAAGTTTCAACATGATTGGACGAACCAAAAAACTTAGAAATCCTGATTTTATTCTAAGTGAAGCAGTTGTCTAGAATTAAGTCAAAAAGAGCTTTAACATTTCCTAATACAACCAATTTAGAGAATGATGCAAGGGTTGATAAAACTTTTCTCACTACTGCACTCAAATTGAATGCGCAACAAAAAAAAAAAACCCTTGTAACAATAGGATCTTAAATCAAAACTAAAAGAACTAGAATCAAATATTGGCTCAAAGAAAATATAAGGGGCAGAAGAAACATAAACGTGCCAACTGAAATTTCTACCTGCAAACGCAATTTCTGGAAGATCTGGAGCTGGAAATGACGATGAAACCTTTGCAGCAGCGAAAAATTCCAACTTGTTCCTAAATATCTGTGTAAAGTAGTTAGAAAAATGTAACGATTAAATGAGACACCAAACAACCGTCACCTAATAGATAACCTCAACTTTTTTCCCTTCTATAAGTATTACAAGACAAATATAAATGAAAGAGCAAACCTACATTTTCTTCAATTCGCTCTCTATCAGAGCTAGTCGAGAAGGGAAGGTTATCTAACGGGGCTGAAAGCTCAATGTTATAGCCTGCCCTCCGGATCTCAATAGGGCGTCTTCGGCCCAACAACTGTCATTGAAAAAATCCAGAATCAATACAGGAAATGGAAGCACAAGATAGGTATCAACTCTAGCCCAAAAATCTCAAGGGCTGCTCGTACAAATTACATTATCTTCCACAAAGGAAAGGATTGACTGACTGGGTTGTATTGCGCGAAATTGTGCATTCTTTGACATTTCAGCATTTTTCTCCACATCCTTTTTCTTCTCTTTAGCACTTTCTGAAAAGCAAGTGAGAGATGTGGCAAGTGAAAAACAAAAAAATTTTTCCACAATAACAAGGGAGAAAATAAATTCAAATTGAAAACTCAAGATATCTTCAAACAATTAAAATGGTATATATGTAATTATATAAATAAACAACAAGTGACCAACAGCCAATTTGTTGTCCAAGTGATGTCCAAACAATTTCATAGCACAAAGGTTCAAGTCAAAAGCATGTTAAGGCTAGGTATGGTTTATCGTTATGATGTTCTTCGAAACTAGCTCCTTGATCTTCAAACACACTCCCTTTCCCACTAAGAACTTGAGAAAGTAATCAGTTAAAGTCTATATTGTAACAATGAACTAACATGGCATAGACAATCTGACATTTTTATGGGAAAGAACATGATAAAATTGGAATATAATAAATCAAGTACCCTATTGTGCAACAACTTCAAGAAAAAAGCACAAAGCCTACAAAGACATAAGAGCAGACACACCAAAGAACAGTTGATCTACTCTTCAAGATTGTGGGAGAAAGTCACAATCCCTCCTCCCATTGCCTGGTATAAGATCAAGCTTCTATTGCTAATTTTGTTACAACTAAACAAGGAAAAATAATAACTTCCATCTTCCACAGGTTTTCCGTGCATTCGTAATAATAACATGTCTTTCATAGAGTGTTTCAAGGAGAAACAATTCCTGCACTGAAACTCAAGGAACAGCATAAGCAGCCCAACACTCCTCAGTCAGTCCTCCACTTCTTTGCATTGATATCCAATAAGACAACATATAGACTTAGATATATTACCAACACACAGACTCTGGATATTAGCAACTGCAACCAAAATTCATGCTACGAATACAACAACCCAAAGCATGTAGATACAATCAGAAACAGGACATATTGGTAACATACTAACCATCAGTAACTAAGCCATCATCTATCCGCTTATTTGAGGTATCATATGGCTCTTTCCAGATCACCCGCTTTTTCTTCTTTGGATATTCATCGAGAACCTCTGAATCATCTAAGTCTTTCTTGTCCCGAACTGTTTTGTTGAAGGATTTTGAAGGAGACACATCCGAGAACTTGTACTGAGTCGCATTTACATTCTTATTTGAGTCCAATTTGCTTTTCACATGTTTATTCAATGTAGTATTCAGACCACTATCTACTTTGCCTGACTGTTTCACTTTTCCCCTCCATTTCATATTGGAACCTTCTGAACTCTCCACCGCATCCTTAGGTTTATGAGAAGCACTTTTAGTTTTAGAAGCAGCATCCTTTGGCTTACTGGAAACCCAGATTGAACGTTGCTTATCACTTTTTTCTTTAACAGAATCACATTTAACTCGGTTATGACCCTTCTTAAATAAAATTTTCTCATTACGGGCCTCTGCAGCATCATACATATTCGCCTCTGCACCTACATCTTGTTCAGCATAAATTCTCTTCTTTTTCCTTTCAGCATTCATAGGTTTATGCCTTCCATTCCCACGCACATCTTCATCACTATCTTCTCGGCCTTTACCAAAATCTTTATCTTTTCTGCTTGATTTCATGTTCCTCTTCCCACCTCTCTCTTTCTTATAGGATTTATAATCTTCCACACCAGATTGACTCTTTTTGTCATCTTCCTTATATTTCTTCAACTTCCCAGTTGAAATTTTGAGTCTTCTCAAATTTGCACCATCAGACATTTTTTCAGCTGTAGTTATATCCATTTCAACAAATACAACCAGTCAATTCTCAAACCACAAAAACTAATATTTGATGTCCATACAACCCAACTTGCATAAATTTTACCACCAAACCTGAAAAATATATATATAAACAAATAAATAAAACTACAATATAAACATCAATACTACACCATCAAAAATAAAAATAAAAAATAAAAGACTGCTTGGTGAGAAAATAGCAGAAAAAGTAAAACTCTTAAACTTTCTAGCATCAATTAATGTTTGCACTACATAAAACAAATGAACCTCTTAACTATATATACACAAACTTTTAGGCGCACGATCTCCACACGTTACTTTACATCACGTTTCTGCATCATTACAAACCTGTTTATCTTATACGACAAACCAACCATTTGGTAACAAAACAAAACTACATAAGCCTTCTATATATACACTAAAAATTTCACTTGGGCAATAAAACAAACACATTGCAAACTAGTTTAAAAGCACATAATAACACTTTCAAAGCTAAACATAAATGTTAAATTCTAACAACTGGGCATCAACAAAAAAAAAAACACTTAAACAGGAAACCAAAAAAATCATGTAAAACTCATTTGGGCAATAAAGCAAACACATAGCAACCAAGTCTAAATGAGTGCAAAAACTACACCATTAACGTGAGTACATGTTTCAAGTTTCTAGCAGTTAAACAAAAACCCAGAACACAAACCCAAGTGATCATTAAAGCAGCGCCTTTGTTGTTTCAAAGCAGAGAGATTTTGTAGTGTCTTCCTGGCAGTTCCTGCCCTAGTGTTGCATACTAGGCCAAACTCAAGACTACTTGGCGCTTAAACCCAATCCGTTAACCCAATTCAAAACCAACCTGACCCGATTGTCATTCAATCTTGAAAACATCATGTTTTTAAATCTCTTTTGAAATAACATTTTTCATTCAAAATTTTCAAAAAAACCCCAAATTATCAGTCAAACTAACGGTGAACAATAACTTTAAACAATTTTAATTGTAAATTAACAACTTAATTTCAGATAAATTTTAGATAATTTAACTTATAAATTCATTATTTTATGAGAATAATTGAGTAATTTATATGCCACTATCAACCATCAAAATAAAAAAGTTTTTTTAATGTATTATGTTAATATTAACTGTTAGGTGATTGATGATTTGAACTTTTTAAAAAAGTTATGGATGAAAATAGTTATAATTAAAAGTTTTAAAAACTTGATATTTTTCAAAACCTCAGGCACTACAAGAAAATTTATTTAATATTTTATAAATTTTGAAAAATTGGGTTAATTGTACTATGATGCAGCGGTTTAAATTTAGATAATTGTGAAGTTAAATATGTTCGTAAGAGTTATAGTATTTGGACCCAACTTATGTGGATAGAAAGTAAATATATTATAATATAAAAAAAATCTCATAAATTCTCAATCGAATAAAAAAATATAAATTTTATTATTTATAATTTTATTTTTATCCAAAATATCCATTGACATTAATATAAATCATTAAAATACTCCTGATGATGTATGAAAAAATGATAATATTGACGTGAGAAACCAGTCAACGAGATTCTTGAAACCCAAGACTGCAAATTTCAGAAAAATAGAACAAAAACAAGATAATAGAGGCGAAGAGGAACAGATTAGATGCAGATTTTACGTGGTTCGGCTAAGAGGAAGGCCTACGTCCATTGCACCGACTCCGGTTAGGGGCGGCAGTCACTGTTATTACTATGTTTTCTGGGTACAAAGAAAGAGAGAGAGAGAGTAGAAAAACCATCCCCATTTACTAAGATTTTGCTCCTATTTATAGAAAGGAGGAGGTGCTACAGTAATGGAAAAACATTAAATGCATATTACAATTTTCGAAGTCTTCTGACATCACCTACGCTATAGTGGTTGAGTAAATCACGCTGCCACTGATTTAGAATGGTTGGTCGTGCACGTCACGTTATCACACGAGTTAGAGCTACTCTGGGTGAGCTAGAGCTCATCCAGAACGAGCTCATGAGGTCATTTTGGACGAGCTGATGAGTTGATGAGCTTATGCCTGAGAGCTAGGAGCTGAGCGTCTTGGGAGCTAAGAGCTGTGAGCTGAGCATCCGATGAGCTGGGGGCTAATAAGCCGGTGAGCTGCTGGAGGAGCTCACGCGAGGAGCTGGAGCCTGGTAAATTGGGCCTCTGTCTGTTGGGCCGATTTATTGGATTATTTTTGTTGGGTCTTTGAGCTTTTACCAGTCCATTTGATGCAGCCCAAAAATACATACAACAAATAATATCCTTGGTGGTTATGGATTTCATTAGGTTAATATAATCAACCCGATTGACTCCTAAGATAAAAAGGAAAAACAATGAATAATTCATTAAAATGTAAAAAATAATATTTAAAAATAAAAATAAAAATAAAAAAGCTTAACTAGTGAGCCAACCTCCACCTACATGCCCTCTCTCACTCTTAGCTCCCTCGCTCTCTCGAGCGTTCTCTCTTTGGCTTCATCCCTTTCTCTCTCTCTCTCTCTCTTGAGTGATAATGGAGAAGAGAGTACAAGCAACGACCGTTGCCATTGCCACGATGCAGCGCTGTCCAGGACACCGTCTTCAACAGAGACGATTGGCGGAGCCATCAAGAGAGGCGACCAAGGCCGGAAGAGTGAGTCAGGTGACTTCCACGGTAGCGGAAGAGGATGAGGAAGCAAAAAAACCCTTGTTGGACTGATTAGGAGCTGGGCAACGCTAATGACCCCTTCCGACAGCCATGCATGTCGAGTTAGAATCTCTCGACTCAGCGAGCGACCAAGTTCTGCAAGTTCGTCTTTTTTTTTTTTTAAATGTTGATTATTATTATTATTATTATTATTATTATTATTATTTATTGTGTTGATCTGGGTTCATTGTTCAAAATCTGAGTTTTTTGTTTTTTTTTTTTTATTTTGTTTTTTGTTTTTAAATGAAATTGCTAGCAAAAAATCGGGGCTCATGGTTGGAAACCCAATTTGGGTTCATCGTTGCAATTTTTTTTTTTTTTAATGAAATTGGTGGCCAAAAACCCATTTCATGGCTGGTGACTGTTCTTTTTTCTTTAAAAAAATTATTAGTTTATTTATTTTTTAATTTGATATGTTAATCTTCGTCATCCATCTATTTCGTTTTTATTAATTCAAAAATTTTTTATTTTAAAATATTTTTTTCTATTTTTCTCAATTTTTGTTTTTTTAATTTAGCGTGTTGGTCTTTGTTGTCCGTCACTCTATAAGATGATCAATGAAAATCGATTTTTTTTAATCTATAATTTTTTAAAAAAATATTATTTTATGATTATTATATTTTCTTAATAAAAATCTTTGGACTAAAAATATTTTTATAATTTTTATTAAAATTTTCTATTAAATTGTAATGTTCGTAATATTTTGAAAAAGAAAAAAAAAAAAAAAAAAGAAACAGTGGGTAGTAAAATGAAATTATTTCATACATGGGGTATTTTTAGGATTTTTCTTATAATGTATTTGGTAATTATAATTATTGTTCCGGATGAAATAGAAGTGTTTTGATACCACATCAGAATTATTAATTGTGTATGGTTTTATTAATCAATTAACTATTTTTTAAAATAAAAGCATCATAAGAATATGGATTGAATCTTCCTCCAACATATAATTTTGAAATTGACATCGAGATTGAAGTCAACTTAGTAGTCAATTGAGACCTTTGCAGATATGATATTACTATTCTAATCTAGATAACTACTCTTACACTTATTATTATTATTTTTTATATAAATAAAGTGAAACTCATATTTCATTGCTAATACAAAGTGAGAGATAGATAACTACTGAATCAAGAATGGACGTGCTTGTTTCCTAAAAATCGAGGTGTAAAATATTAATCTAAACTCTTTATTTTTCTTGGAAAATAATCTAACCAAATGAGTTATATGTCTTAACTATAATTCTTTTAATATAATGCATTTGAAAAGACTTTTGCATCATAAAAATACGTTTCTTAAATAATTCTAAACAATATATGTCTATCTTATGTGCAGTTAATAATATATTTAAGTCGTGTTAGAGTTGATTAAAAAAATATGTACTTCTTTTTACAACAAAAAATAAGTATTTTAGCTGTCAGAAAAATATATGTTAAAGTACTTCTCACATAAAATGCATGCTCAAAACTCTCAATATTGGTAAAACATTGGACCAACTGATGCAACTCCCAACCGTGAAACAAATTCAAGCTAGCCCAAATTTATTGGATTTTTTGTTTTTTGCGTGGATCTCATAATGTGGCTGAGGCAATGCTGCAATATGGAGTATGGACCTCACTTATGTGATTGCAGTAAACATAGAAGATACCTATCTTAGCACATTGAACATCATGGTATTATATTAAATTGGGGAATTTATGGAATAGGCGGGGTGTATTTAAAATGACTAACTCACTCTTTAAGCTTTTTTGTTCCTTTTCTTTCTCTCTGAACTTTGTCAATAATTATACAAATTTCTCCAAACATGCCACGTATTATTTCTTCTCACACAACACACAAATACTTATTTAGGTTATTATTTTGGTAGAATTCTCTTGCATTTGAGCATAAAAAAACAGAGATTAAGAAGAAGACAGGCATAGATTAAGAGAGGATTCAACCAATAATTTATTTTAATTGAAATATTGTTAATTTTTCATCACCCTAATTCAATGGCGGACTCAAAAACTTATATTAGAGAGTGCGTTTTAATTATCACATGAGTGGTGATATTTCCACCCTTTAAAATTGTATATACACCCCCAAGGACAATTATTTTTAAAATCTCAACATTATCCTTGATAATATTATTGAAAAACTAAAGGGGGTGTATCTAATCTAAACTTTTAATGACTTTTATAGAGTTTAAAAGTTGATGTATTCAATGCAAAGTTTTAAAGAATCTACAAAAGTCATTTGGTATTCAATATAGACTTTTAAAGATTTTTACAAAGTCTAAAAAAATTAAGGTGCATTCAATCAAAACTTTTTAAGAGTTTATAAAAGTTATGAGATATTTAAAATGTCAATGACTTTTATAGAATTTAAAATTTTAACGACTTTTGTAGACTTTTATATTAAATTTATAATAATCAAGTTTTATAAATTCTTCTCCACTCCCCTTAAAAATTTTTGTAGACTTTTATTTTTTATTATAGAAGCAAACATCACCATCGCTTTTACATTTGGATCTCCCATAAATAAAAATATTTCACTTATTTTAAAAATACATACACACACATATATATATTTCACTCCTATTTTATTGTGAATTATAATGGTCAATATTTTTCTTCCTTTGTTCAAATTGTTAGTTTTTTAGCTTTTTAAACCTCTTATTTTCCAAAGGTTATCAATTTATTATTTTGTAAAAGATTTCAAGTTTGAATCAAAATTGAGGAGTTAGATATTGGCAAAATAAATTAAAAAAATATATTATAATATATATTTATATAAATACAATACAAAAAAAAAATGTTTTGATAAATATTGATTTAAATCATCTCATTATTCTTATAATAAACAATACAACTATTATTAATAATTATATTGTAAGCTAATAGTTTAGTATTTTTGGTGTATAAATTATGAAAATAGAATTCACAATGTATAAATAAAAATCTCATAACTTTATTGATGAAATCTTTATTTTTTATATTATAAAATAAAAAGAAAAACATCTATTTCAATTAAAAGAGGGAAAAAAATTAATATTCGATAATTTTTTAGCTAGTGGTTAATTAAGAAAATTAAAATTTTAAATTTTAAATTTAATTATATTTATACATGTGATATTTTTTTTTTTCAATTTTGATGCTTATTACTTTTGATTATTTAATATTTGGGGTAGGATAATCAATTTTAATATTTGTAAAATATCATAAAATTAATCAGCTTGAATTTTGTAAAACATTAATTTTGATAATTGTTTTCCACCTGTTTATTTACATTATGTCAAAAGAAAAATATTTTCATTGAGATGAAAAATATAATTTATAAAGTGTGTAATTTGCACTAATTTATTAAAGGAATATATTTTTATTTTAGCAGTAAATGAAAATCTATACAAATTTATTAAGATCTATGAATCTTCTTCATCTTGATCATCATTATTAGTTAATGTAGACGGCGATTCCAACTCATTTTTTGAGACTTAAGAACAAAAAAGAGAGCATGCTAATGAATTGAAGACTATTATAACTGCTGATATGTGGAATAATGTTGAGATTATTAACAATAACGGACATTAAAGATTTTATTGTTCATAAAAGGTATAAATTGAATAATGAAATATTTGAAATATTTGATGTTTTGGTTATCTATTTATGTAGTTGAGGTAACTATACTTTTATTATTATTATTATTATTATTATTATTTTGAAATAAATTATATTTTTATTTTATATACTATATTTTTTAATCAATTATCAACATGATGAATATAATTTTACTAATTTATAAAGTAAATATTATATTAATTAGTGAAAGTTTATTAATGTCTATGAAAATCTATTGAAAGTGTATGAAAGTTTTTGATATTATTTTTTTTAGAAGTTTATAACAATCTATACAAATTAATAAAAGTTTTTTAAAATGAATTTATAAAAGTCTCTAAAAGTTTTTTATAAATTCATAAAGTCATTAAAAGTTTATAAAATTCTATAAAAATCATTCATTAAAAAAAATCTATAAAATTTTTTTATAGTCATGATTGAATACACCCACTAAGATTTCATTTGCATTATTGTTGTTGTTTCTGTTACTATGATTTAATGGCCCATTAACATCTACTCAAAAATTCCAAGGGTTGCGAAAGAAGGCACCATTGTTTTCGTAATCACTTTCTGTGACAACAGAAGCCTTGTCCAAGAAACTATAACATGAAGCTCAAAGGAGAATAGTTATAAAATAAACATTTAAACAAAATTAGCAATGCTTCGGAGTTTGTAAAAGAACATTTTGCTTACCGAAATTGATCTGTGTGCTGGATTCTCAAAGCTTCGGGGCAATCCTCATACAAGGTGGTTGTGCTGGAAGGTAGTTCAATCTTCCTCATACAGTGTTGTTGTTGTTTCTGCTGCTATGATGTTGACGCCCCCAAAAAAAGCTTTGTGATTTATTGGTATTATTAATGAGAGGCAGGGAGCTCTACGCATAAAAAATTGTTTGTTGTTTGGATGATTTTAAATAGAAACTTAGTATGTGTACTATTATTTTAAATGGAAATTTTGATAGAAAACATGATGATAATGATAGTGGAGATTAGTCAGTAATTTGTGAGGTATGATTACAAACTTTTAATATTTAAAAAGAAAAATTAATAGGATGAACATGAAAAAAGGGGTGCACATAAAATATCTTGGGGGTGTTAATATCACCACTCGAAATTTAACTTTTCTAAAAAGATGATAATATCTCAACTCTTTTTTTTTTTTTTTTAAATTATGGTTTTTCTTAACTTGGACTAAAGGGCATATATCAAGAATTCGAACTTTTAATTTTGAAATTATTTTTATTCTTTCAGTACCTTAATATTAATACACATTTTCATGTATTTTTATAATATAATAAAAATGATTATGTAGTTTTTGAAATGTTCATGTAAGACATGACTACAATGCTTATAATATTTATCTATAGTTTGAAAAAATTTATTATCATTTACAAATTGGCAATATAAATTTTAATTATAAAATTTATGTTAAAGGGCATATATTAATAATTCAAAATTTTAATTAAAATGCTCATTCTTATTCTTTCAATACCTCAATATTAATACACACTCTCTTGTATTTTTATAACATAATAACAAAATTATTATGTAATTTTGAAATGTTTATGCAAGACATTAATACAATGCTTATAATATTTTTCTATAGTTTGGAAAATTTTATTATCGTTTACAATTGAACAATATAAATTTTAATTATAAAATTTATATTTTATATTAAATTGATAGCAAGATGTGACAAATTTACATATTACCAAGTTGATAAAATTGTTTTATAAACTTGTGCCTGACATTTATTTTTCTTTTAATTCTTTTTAATTTTTTTATTGACATTTAAATGGATTAAAACTATAAAACTAGGAGAGATAAAATCATTTATTTATAATACTTTACAATTTTGATTTAACAAATTAAATATATAAAGTTAAGTCGTTAATTGAAGTGGAAAAACCCATAGTTATTCAATTAAAAAATAAAACTAAACAAGTCAAAGTTAAAAGCAAGTAGGAGAGATATATAATCCTGAAGACTGGGAATTAAAATTGTTGAGAAATGAAGATCACAAAACAAAACAACAAAACTTTTAATTGTGGTGGCATTTTCATAATTGTTTTTAAAACCTATAAAAGTCTTCAAAACTTTGAAGGGAGGCAAGTGGCCCTTGTACTTGGGTCAACGTCTGCGCCAACTAATTGTAGATGCATATCATCACATTTTTGCAGCATTAATATACTTGCTTTGAGATTTAGTGTACATTAAAGAGTTAATTTACTCGTTAAAAGTATTTTTTTTTAATTATTTTTAATTCCCAAAGTTCTTTTTTACTTCTTTTTTTTTTTGGCACCTTTTGGTTGTTATTCTAGTAGAGTTTTTTGACAGTTAAAAAACATTGAAATATGTCTATTTAGATAATTTCAAATTTTAAATCTTTTCAATTAGATCTATTTAAGTTTCTTTTAAAAAATTAATAAGGCAAATATAATCATATTATATTTTGTTAATATCATTATATCCTTAAAACCCTAATATACTTTCTCCAACCTATTTTGAAAACTTTTGTCGGAGTCTTACACAGTACAAAAATTATTTAACTGAAACGCACTCCAGTTTTATATCATAATTGCAACTAAATAATGAGCATAAAATAGATTAGAAAAAAACAATTAAAAAAATAAAAATTGAAAATACAAAATTACAAGAATTAGAAGTAGTCGAGGTCTGTAATCACTTCGGTGTTCTTAAAACAGATTCACCCTCAATCATCTGTGTTGTGTGTCCGTCTTCCAGGACACAATAACTTAACCCAGAAATCATCTGGTGAGCTAAATTATACCTGAATATCTATCACATTTGGAATCCTAGACTAGAATAGAAAAATACCAAAAACCTAATGTAAAAGATGAAATTGAAATAAAAAATTATCTCTCTTCTAGTAACCTCACTCTTCATGATTAGAAGTCAATTTATAATCTCATGTAGGGGGTGCTTACAATTGATTTAAAACCAACCATTAAATTGAATTAACAGTTATGATTTAATACCCAAAATTTGCAATTAACATTGTGGTTATACTTTGAATATTCAAACTTGAAATTTATGACAATTAATTCTGCAATATATATATATATATATAGATATTTCAATGGCACTTAAGATATATGAAAATTGATTTTTGAAAATTAAAACCACACATCAATTTTTCAGTTACAAACTTTTAAAACCAATACCTTTAAATCTTAAGGTCTTAATTTTCAGTTACAGACTTTGAAAATTCAATTGCCCTTAAAATCATCAATTAATAAATTTTAACCACAATTAGGAAAAAAAAAAAAAATTGCAGATTCATTATTGGACAAAACCTCCAAATAGGTGTTCTTTATACTTCAATTTCTCATTCATTTAAGTACCATTTTCTGCACATGAATACACAAGTCTATCTTGATTCATCTCAATCAAGATCTCTTAAAAAATGGATCCCTAAAATAGGTGTTTTATGCCCATTTTTCTAACAACTTTTTCTATGACAATCTAAGGTGTGTGCATAGGTAGTAGTTAGCATTATACGAGTGATATAAAGTGTATCCAGTTCGAATATATCTATGTCTTGACTTCCATAACATTCATTGACGATCATGTCAGTGTAACAGTTTTGTTTCTTCTTTTGATACATCGATCAAGAGCTTTTAATTTTTGTGACTCTGTTCTAACTGTAACGTCATGAATCATTTTTTTTCTTTAGCCACAAAGGATGATACATACATGAATCGTGATGTATTATTTATTTTTGTTGGATTCGTAAGGGAATGGATATCTAAAATAAGAAAATTTAATAATTTCTATTTTAACAATAGAGAATTAAGGAAACTCAATAATTCTCCGTTTTGGACATTGAAAAATAAGAAAATTTAATAATTTCTATTTTAACAATAGAGAATTAAGGAAACTCAATAATTCTCCGTTTTGGAAATTGAAAAATAAGAAAATTCAATTTTGACAGTGGAGAATTTTGAGGGTGCATATAAGGTAATTTGATGCATAATTACAAAGGAAATGCATTAATAGTAATTATAAGGGGGAGCCTAGAAGTGCCTATATAAAGGCCTCTCTTCTTATTGTTTCAATCATCACAAAATTGAAAAAAAAAAAAAAGAGTGGAGTAAATCTTTTGAGTGAAAAGTGAGGTTCTCCTGAGTATTAAAGAATTGTTATTCTCTCAGGTGTAATTAAAATCTAGGTTGTAAGGATTTAATTGTTTGTAAACACTTGTTATTTTTCTCCATATGGTGAATATCTGTAGTAGTTTCGTGGACATAGCCTATTTTGAGTGAACAACATAAATTTTGTTTTATTTTTTGTTTATTTTATTTCATTATTATTTCTATATTATTTTTATTGCTTCATTAATATGGTGTATTGGAAGGTTCATTTTCTAACAACCGATAACAGAGCTCAGGTTGTGAATTCTGTAATTTTTTTTTTGGCGAGGTTACTATTTATGTAAATAGTAACATTTTTTAGCTTTACCTATTCATTGGCAACGATGTTTCCTATACACAGTGATTTTGCTGTGTTCTAAAAGCTTGGTGGTTGTCTAAGGAAATTGGATTTTAAGTGGGACTGTTGTGACCTCTCTAATCTTTCATGGGAACTTTCTTGGCAGTTCAAAGCTTCAGATAGAATTTTTACAATATTTTGTAGAAGTACTGTGGAACCAGATTTGAGTGGGACTAATGGCAACAGACAAATAAAAGAACATCAAGATTGAGAAGTTCAATGGTGAAGATTTTAGCTTCTGAAAGATGCAAATAGGAGATTATCTATATCAAAAGAGCATGCATTTATCTTTTTTGGGGAAAAAGCTAGAAGATATAAAGGATATAGATTGGACTCTACTGGATAGGTAAGGGCTTGGTATTATTCGATTGATGTTATCTTGCAATGTCATTTTCAATATAGTAAAGGAGAAGACCATGAAAGGTCTTATAGTAGCTCTCTTTGACATGTATGAAAAGCCATCTGCTTCAAATAAAGTGCACTTGATGAGGCGGTTATTCAAATTGTGAATGATAGAAGACACGTTAGTAGCAGTTCACATCAACGAATTTAGTATGATCACAATCTAACTAAGTTTGATGGAAATCGATTTCGACGATGAAATTCGAGCATTAATCCTTCTATCCTCTCTACCAAAAAGCTGTAATGTGATGGTGATAGTAGTGAGTAATTCTTTCGAGAGTAAAAGATGGCATTTAAAGATATTCGAGACCTAATTTTAAGTAAAGAGATACGTATAAGAGAATTAGGAGAAACTTCAAGTTCTGTTTATAACACCGAACCCAGAGATAGATCCAATGATAGAAACTCAAATTGAAGCAAATCAAAATCAAGACGGAGTAAGTCTAGATTTGGGAAGAAAGAGTACAAGTGTTAGAACTATGACAAGAGTGGTTACTTGAAGAAGGATTTTAGAGCACTAAAGAAGAACAATAACAATGCAAAGGAATACATAAATGTGGTTGAAAATAATGGAGATGCTCTAATCCTAAATATCAATAGTCAAATTCAATCCTGGATTTTAGATTCTGGGGTATTGTTTCACTACATCTCACATTGAGAAATCATGCATAATTATATCAATGGTGATTTTGAGAAAGTTCGCTTGACTGATGATGAGGCCTTGAAGATTATGGGAAAAGATGATATCCAAGTGAAGTTGCCAAATCAGACTATGTAGAAGTTGAAGGATGTGAGATTTATTCCTAGTCTGAAAGGGAATTTAATCTCGGTGGATCAACTTGATCAAGAAGGTTATCATACAACCTTTGCAGGTAGTGAATGGAAGATCATTAAATGAGCTATGGTCATAACTCGTGAAAAGAAGAATGTTACTTTCTATATTACTTCTAACGTGGAGAATATCGTGGCAGTTGTAGAATCAGATGGCAAGTAAAAAATTTGGCACCAAAAACTCAGTCATATGAGTGAAAAAGGATTGAAAGTTCTTGTTTTGAAGGAAAAGTTGTCAGATTTGAAGTCTATACACATTGGTCTATGTGAGGATTGTATTTTCAATACATAGAAAAATGGTCAAATTCTCAAAGATTGACAAGCCACCTAAAGCAAAAAAATTAGAACTAGTTCACACAGACATATGGGGACTATCACCAGTTTCATCTATTGGAGGCTCATTGTACTATGTCACATTCTTTTATGACTTTATAAGGAAAGATTAAGTTTTTTTTTTTTTCTTTTCTAAAAAAGAAATACGAGGTTTTTCAATGTTTTTAGAAAATGAAAAGCAATGGTAAAGAACGAGATCAGCTTGAAAGTAAAACAATTGAGGTCAGACAATGGAGGAGAGTACAGGGACAATAAGCAAAAAGAGTTTTGTTCGGCTAGTGGAATGCAATTAGGTGACCAGCAGAGTCCCAAGACAATAAATTGGAAAAGACTACTCCGAAGACACCTCAACAGAATGGTGTAGTAGAACGTATGAATAAAACTCTGAACGAATGTGTTATAAGTATAGGAATACATGCAGGCTTACCTAAAATGTTCTAGACTAAAGCCGTTAGTACAACGACCTATCTTATCAATCGTAGCCCTCAATGCCTCTCGGAGAGAAGTTACCTGAGGAAGTATGGAAATTAAAGAGGTAAACTTTTCATGTTTAAAAGTATTCAGTTGTATTTCTTATGTTCATATTAACTCATCTGAAAGGAGCAAGTTCGACACAAAATCCAAGAAATGTGCCTTTGTTAGTTATGGCATTGATGAATTTGGCTACTGATTTTATGGTTCTAAAAATTGAAAAATCATAAGCAAGGATGTCATTTTCAATGAGAAAGAAATGTACAAGGATAGATTATCTGTAGAATCTATCAGCATAAAAGTTGAAGTTGAAAATAAGGAGTTTATTAAGTTTGAGGAGAACACTGAGAAGGAAATACAATTAGGGGATCAGTAGAGTCCTAAAAATGAAGTTTCTTAAGGAGAACCACATACTCCTGTAGTTAAAGTGAGACACTCTTTTAGAACTCCTAATTTGGTACAATGCTATTCACCTTCTTTGTATTATTTACTATTGACTGACAATGGAGAATTGGAGTGTTATGATGAACTAGTTTAGGTTGAAGATAAGAAGATACAGAGAAGGAAGAGATAGAATAAAGACCACACTTTTAATTCATTGATATCGAAAATATATAGAGTACAGATTACAAAAGATTGCAACAGAAATACAACTAAGCTTCCTAAAAATATGAATTGAGTTGTTACATAAAATACAAATTTAAACTGAAAATATCTTAAACAATATCTTCAACAGATACAACAAGTATGGAGAGATTTATGGAATGGTTGACTTCTTCTATTATGCCCCCTCAAGATAGAGCTCGGGTAGAGAGTCCAATCTTGGTTTTGAGAGTAAGAAACGGAGTCCGGGACAAGGGCTTTGTCAGTGCATCAGCTAGTTGGTCTGAACTGGAAACATGAGCAACACGCAGAATTCTTGATTGAACTTGATCACGAATAAAATGGAAGTCAATAGACACGTGCTTCATCCTGGAATGAAAAACTGGGTTGGAACAGAGATTAGTGGCCCCGATATTATCACAGTAAATCACAGGCGAATAAGAGAGGGACACACCAAGTTCTCCTAAAAGAGAACACACCCAGTTGAGTTCTGTAGCAGTATTTGCAACAGACCGATACTCTGCCTTAGTGGTAGAACGTACAATGGAGCGCTGTTTCTTGGAACTCTAGGAAATCGGGTTACGACCAAGGTAAACAATGTAAGCACTTGTTGAGGAAAAATCGTCTTTGTTTCCAGCCCAATCGACATCAGAAAAGGCATGCAAGGAGAGTGGAGAATCACGGTAGAGGAGGATGCCGTCATTGATGGAACCACAAAGACATTGAAGAAGTCGCTTAATGAGAGCCCAATGATCTATGGTTGGTCTATGCATGAATTGTGACAGTTTATTGATTGCAAATGCTATGTTCGGCCGAGTAAGCAATAAGTACTGTAGGCTCCCAACAATGGCACGATATGCAGATGGATCCGAGAGTGGAGAACCAGAATCCAAAGTGATTGGAGGTGTGGTTGGAAGTGGTGTGAGAACAGGTTTCACTTCCATCATCTTTGCTCGAGTAAGAAGATCCAGGAT
Organism: Dimocarpus longan; assembly: GCA_022984855.1. NCBI lineage: Eukaryota > Viridiplantae > Streptophyta > Magnoliopsida > Sapindales > Sapindaceae > Dimocarpus > Dimocarpus longan. The sequence continues at coordinate 26,732,289 of CM041013.1, forward strand.
ATACCGTTGTTGAGAGAGCAAGAAACCATGAGTATTCGGTATAACCTCCACACCTAGAAAATAAGAGAGCTGCCTAAGATCTTTTAAAGAAAACTGCTGAGATAACATATTCACAAATTGTTGAACCAACCTATCATTGTCACCTGTAATAATAATGTCATCGACGTAAACCAAAAGATAGATGAGATAACCACCAGTTTTGAGAATGAACAAAGAAGTGTCAGCATGTGAATTTTGAAAACCCAAAGCAAGAAGAAATTTGTGAAGCTCGGTATACCAGGCTCGTGGAGCTTGCTTGAGCCCATATATTGCTTTACTAAGCTTGCATACATAAGATGGATTATCAAGATCAACAAAACCTGGTGGTTGGGACATGTAAACATCTTCAGAAAGGTGACCTTGCAAGAACGCATTATTGACATCAAGCTGTCGTAGAGACCACCCACGACTAATAGCAAGACTAAGAACAAGATGCACCGTAGTTAGCTTGACCACGGGACTAAATGTATCATGATAGTCAACACCTGCTTGTTGGTGAAAACCCTTCGCAACCAAACGCACTTTATACCTGTCAATAGAGCCATCAGAGTGTCTTTTAATGCGAAAAATCCACTTACACCCAACTATATTGTGACTAAAGGCAGGAGGTACTAGCTCTCATGTCCCATTTCGAATAAGTGCATCATACTCATCAAACATGGCCCGACACCATTTTGGATCCTTGAGAGCTTGGGTCGCAGTAGTTGGTTCTATGTCAATAGGTGGAGATAGTTGAGTGGAAAGGTTTAATTTTTGCACAGGTTTATGAATGTTGTTTTTGGCTCTTGTGGTCATTGTGTGTGTTGGTTGAGAGGTAAAGCGGTTGGAGGTGGATACTGGTATAGGTTGCGGGGGTTGGCAGGGTGGTGTGATGTTGGAATGTGATGGTGGAGGTAAGGTACTGTTTATGGCTGATGGTAATGGTTTGAAAGGATGCAAGTCGGATGGGGTGTCATTCGACGACGGAGATGCTGGTAAAAATGGAACGAAGATAGGTGGAGGAATCCAAGTAGATACTGTATCAGGTTGTGGACGTGGAGATGTAGTGGAGAGTGTGTGAAAAGGAAATATTGATTCAATAAACTTGACATGCCTAGAAACATATGTTTTTGAAGTGGATGGATTAAAACATAAGTATGCACTTTGAGTGAGAGAGTAGCCTAGAAAAACACATGGTTTAGAACGAGCATCTAGTTTATGAGAAGAATAAGGGCGTAGCCACAGGTAGCATAAACAACCAAATATCTTAAGTTTGGAATAGTTGGGGTGGGTACCAAAATTTTTTTCATAAGGAGATGAGAGATTAAGTGTTGGTGTTGGCATTCTATTAATTAAGTACACTGCAGTAGCAAAGGATTGAGGCCAAAATGTTAAAGGAATAGAGGCATGAGAGAGTAAGGAGAGACCGGTTTCAACAATGTGACGATGTCTCCTTTCAAAGTAGCCATTATGTTCAGGAGTGTGTGGAGGAATGGTGAGATGAGAGATTCCATTTGTAGCAATAAATTGGCTAAAGCTATATATTCTCCCCCATTATCCGAATAAAGTGTGAGAATTTTAAGTGTGAAGTGTTTTTCAACAATGGCTTTAAACCGAATAAAAACATCTTTAACTTCAGATTTGTGTTTAAGTGGGTAAAACCAAATGTATTTGGTGAAGTGATCAACAAAGATGACATAATATTTAAAACCATCATGTGATAAAATAGGTGAAGTCCACACATCAGAGAAAATTATTTCAAGAGGTTGTGAAGAAACAAGTGAGGAAGTAGAAAAAGATAGTTTGTGGCTTTTATTGCAGTGACAAGCATTACAAAAAAAATTATAGGGCAAAGATGTTGACAAATCTAATTGATAATGAGAAATAATGTGTTTTAAAATAGGAGCCGCTGGATGTCCTAGTCTGTGATGCCACTCAGAGGAAGTTGTCTTGACACTAGAAAATGCTAACAGAGGAGAGGTTGTTGGAGACGAGGTTGGCCATTCATACACCCCATTCTGCGTTTGGCCCTTCAAAAGGATTGTTCCTGTGTGAATTTCCTTTACAAGAAATGAAAAGGGTAAGAATTCAATAGATACATTATTGGAAAGACAAAATTGTGAAATGGAGATTAATGTTTTCTTCATATTAGGAACACAGAGAACCTTGTTTAATGTAAAGGTAGTGCTAGGAGTTTTAAGAGAAGTGGAACCAGTGTGAGTGATAGGGAGACCCGTGCCATCGCCGATCATGATATCATCAGAACCTATGTAAGGTGCATGAAAGGATAGATTGTTCAAGTCAGCAGTCACATGGTGAGAAGCACCACTGTCAAGTAGCCATGTTGGATTGTAAGAGGATGTGTTTGCAGCAAAATGTGCCCGAGGCTACCATGGTGTTGGAAAGGTTATCATTGGATCATTTATGTTGGCAGATGATTGAACTGGAACAAGACGAAAAGATGGACACTTCTTGGTTGTATGTCCTTGAATCCCACAGATTTGGCAATGGCCAAGATATGGGCGAGGAGGAGGTCTGTCATTTCTATTTGAATTCGACCCGGCATTGTATGATGCAAGAGAACGATTATTGTAGTTTGGTGACGGGCGACAGCCTGCTCTATTGTTTCCAGAGTTTGGTGGAGGACGCCAATGATTGCCACTATTGCCCAAGTTGTTTGAAGGACGCTAGTTATTGCCATTATTACCCAAGTTGTTTGAAGAATGCCAGCTAGAGTTGTTGCGATTTACAGGATTTGCTGATGTTGGAAAGTGATTAGGTTCTGATTTTGTTCCAGGCAGTGTTGTTTTAAAGTTCAGAAGCTTCTCATGAAGCTCATCAAATGAGATGGTGGTGTCACGGGCTTGGACTGCATGCACCAATTCCTTATATTCATCACCAAGACCATCAAGAATTTTCTCTGTGAGATCGTCTTCATCCATTGGTGCTCCGAGAATAGCAAGTTCATCAGCACGAGATTTTACGTTTTGAAGAAAGTCAGTAACATTTTGAGAGCCCTTGGTCGGATTTTTAAGATGACTTTTTACTTGCTTAATGCGTCCTCTGGATGGCTTGGCATACGTGCTTGCCAGAATTGTCCATGCTTCATGAGATGTCTTTGCTCGAGCAATAAAAGGGATGATGGTGGGAGAAAGTGATCCGACAAGAGCATTGAGTATTAACTGATCTTGTTGAGACCATAAGATATAAGCAGGATTTGGTATAGTGGTGTCATTTTGGGTAACAGTGGCAGGTGGGGAAGGTTTTGATCCATCTACGTATCCTAGGAGGTCATAACCAACAAAAAGGCTATGAAATTGAAGTTTCCAGGAGATGTAGTTGCTAGTGGTGAGTTTGATTGGAGCTTGGGCTGAGATATTTATGGCAATGAGAATGTTATTTGGTTCATTTGTGTTGCGAATAATAGGATTGGGAATTGAGTCGTTTCCTGTGGTCATGGTTGTTGTGGTTTAGAAAAGAGCAGCAGTAGAAATTTTTAATTGCTCTGATACCATAAGAAGATACAGAGAAGGAAGAGATAGAATAAAGACCACACTTTTGATTCATTGATATCGAAAATATATAGAGTACAGATTACAAAAGATTGCAACAGAAATACAACTAAGCTTCCTAAAAATATGAATTGAGTTGTTACATAAAATACAAATTTAAACTAAAAATATCTTAAACAATATCTTCAACAGATACAACAAGTATGGAGAGATTTATGGAATGGTTGACTTCTTCTATTAGAAGATTCGGTCAAGTGGGAGTCTGTCATAAAAGATGAGATGGACTCACTAATGTCAAATCATACATAGAAACTAACTGAACTACCAGAAGGGAAAAAAGTTTTACATAACATTTTTAAGATCAAAGAAGAGCATGATAGGAGCAAGCGTTACAAAGTGAGGCTAATGGTCAAAGCTTTTCAGTAGAAAGAAGGCATCGACTACATTGAGATTTTTTCTTCGGTAGTGGAATTAACAAAGATCAGGTTGGCGCTAAAGATGATAGTTATAGAGAATTTACATTGTGAGCAGTTAGATGTAAAGACAATATTCCTTCATGGCAATTGTCGTGCAAAATTGCAAGTGGACGAGCCAAACACGTAATATAATGATGAGAAAAGTATCGTTCCACGAGGATTGTTGTTAATTAATACCCAAAATTAAATTAACTCAACTTTTATTTGACAAACGAAATTGGAGGTGAAAACTAAAACTAAATTTAAATGCAAATGTAAATAAATAAAAATTAATTCAATGAATGAAACTTCTAAAGTTCTGATTTCACCATAACTAATCTGTTCCTCCTCTTTGTTCTTTTTAACCAAAATTAATTATCCAGTTACTAGTCAAGATTCCTTGAATTATTCACATAGCCCCTCTGAAGGTCTGAGAAAAATACCCTCTAAAACTTAACCACTATGTTCCCATACAAATTAAAATATTAATGAATTCATTAAGATTTATGGATCTCTTTTATAGACTACACAAACTATGCAGGTATATTCATATCTTGTATGTAATTTATGACATTCAATATAATGAACTAGACACATAAATCAGCTTCCATTATTATTATGATTAACAATTCAACTCAATAATCATCAGTTATTTAGAAGCATTAAACACAGTATTAAATACATTAACCAAGATAAAAAAATCCTTAATTAAATTTAACAAAGAATTGGAACATCAAAGTTAGGCTACATCATAACCCTAGAAAAGTAAATCTACTCCATATTAAAATTTATAAAGACTATAAAATTAAACATAATAAAAGATAAGAAAACTTAGTGGATTGAAGTTTCGCCGTAGAATTTCTTCATCTACTTCGCTCCTCCTCTCCAAGCTCTCTCTCTCTAAACTACTTATTGTTTTGGTTTTTGATTAGATGAATGGAATGGTATCCTAAAGTCTATTTATAAGCAAAGTTAACCTCCAATTACATTATCACATATATCACTTCTTCCTAAATTTCCACCATTCTGCATCATCGCTTACATCATAATTTCACCTACCTCATGCAAGTCAAATTTCATATTACACCATTACTTACATCATAGTTTTCATTACATAATTCCTTACATCAGCATGACATAATATTTATTTTTAGAATACTCGATCTTTAAACTGTGATAACTTCTTTATGCGATATCTTATTCGAGTAATTCTTGAGGCAATTAGCTGCTTCGAATGACATTCATTTTGTAGTGATAATCTTGTTTCGAACAATAACACTTGGTGGGGCTCACATGCAATTTTTTCACCAATTTTATTCTGAAAATGAAAAATACAAAAAGATGTAATAATTTACTTAATAATAATAAAAATATCAAGAACTGAGTAAGAATTCAGGTTTAAAAAAATAAAATAACTCTATAAAAATAGAGTTATCAACAATTTAGGGGAAGAGATTTATATAAAGTAACCAAAAGGTTTCATGGTAACAGATACAGAAAGCATGATGTGCAAGCTAAAGAAAAGTTTTTATGGTTTGAAACATGCTCTAAGATAGTGGTACAAGAAGTTCGATAGCTTCATAAGTAGCAGCAGTTTCACAAGATGTCAAACAGATCATTGTTGTTATATTAAATGGTTAGATAATAACTTTATCATTTTACCTTTATATGTAGATGATATGCTTATTGTAGGTTCTGATATGCAAGAGATAAACAATTTAAAGTAGGAATTGTCAAAGCAGTTTGCAATGAAAGATCTTGTCTCTATGAAACCGATTCTTAGAATAAGGATTATAAGAAACAGATTAGTAGGAACTTTAATGCTATAACAAGTGGAGTATGTTAACAAAGCGCTCTTTAGATTGAAAATGCAGAATGCTAAACTAGTGAACACTCCTTTAGGTGTCTATTTCAAACTTTCAAAAGAAAATTCACCAAAGATTGAGAAAGAATGTAATCACATGAGGAAGGTTTTTTATACCTTAGCTATTGGAAGTTTGATATATACCAAAGTTTGTACTAGACCAGACATCTCACAAGTCATAGGAGTGGTGAATAGGTACATGAACAATATTTGCAAGATGCACTGGGAAACAATTAAATGGATCATCAAATATTTGCGAAATATCACAAAAGTGACACTCTATTTTAAAAGTATAGATATGAAACTATAAGGCTTTGTTGATGCTGACCTAGTCGGAGATGTCGACAATAGAAAGAGCATTGCAAGGTATGTGTAGACTCTTGGAGGAACTACGATGAGTTTGGATTTCTCAATTGTAGAGAGTCGTAGCTCTCTCTACTACCGAGATAGAATAGTATTACAATTAAATTTTGGTAATTCATGAAGAAAACATCACCACTTTCAAAATTGTTTATAACACATATTTAATTCTTACACTATAGTTATACCTCAAATATTGTTTGCCATATGTTTTCTTGAAAAATGATAGATTATAGATGACGTTACTATTTTTAGAAATAAATTATTCTTTAGTGGATCTTTCTTAAAACCTACGTATTTTCTAATCATATTAAACAGAACTTCACATAAAATAGAGTAATTTTCTTAATGAGTACTTATGGAAAAACCTTGCATTCTTGAATAATTGATCAATAATTTTGACATACGTGTCATTCCCCAAATCCCATTAAGCACGACAAAATATAAACTTGATTGCAAAATATTACCATGACTTTTCTTGATGGTTTTTTCTCTCTTTTTATTTTTCTTGTTAATAAAAGTTTGTGAAGATTGATTGAGATCAAGCACAACTAATACAATTCATATGTAACTATTCTCAAAATATATAAGAGATTTGTTTTCACACTTGCTTTTTTTATTGGTTAATATGAAGAAAATATGCACACCTGAAAAATAAAAAATGGGGTGTTCATTGGTGGGGAATTTAATACGTTGATTAGCTCCTTTGTTAGGTATCCTACATCAAATTGACTATAAGAAAATTTACTCATTCCAACAAAATTGACTGAGCAGGCGTGAGAAAACATATTCCTACCCACAACATACTCCAGCACACCCACCTTTGTAACATTAGTTACATCAAAATGACTAAGAAGACATATTCCTACCACAAACCAAAGTAGGTCAATAACATTTGATCAAAATTAGCCTTGTCATACGGGCACAAGAAAAAGAGTTTGTGATTGTGGTCTTTGTGAAAATAGTCAATACAACTCCATTACAAACAAGAAAAAAAGATTTACGTTCCTTGCAAAAAACAATATAAATCGCATGTTACATCTCCTGTTGATTTAGTAGTGAGCATATATTTATTTGCATTTGTTTTGATATTTGGATTTCATTTCATTTATAAGAAATTAAGTACGAAAAATCTCTTTTACAAATATTTAATTCGGATTTAATGTCAGTAAGATTTCATTATATATTGCTTTTATGACTCGTTGTGTTTAACGGTTTTTGGATTTTCACAAGTTCGAAATTATTTAAGACATAAGCTTTTCCAAACACACGCTTTTAATCATTAGAGAACTTTAACTGTCCTGGTATAATAATTACATTATTTTCAGCAGAATGATTAAATTATAATTTCTTATATGAAAATCATTTTAGTATTGCAATTAAATTTTGGTAGTGAATGAAGAAAGAATCACCACTTTCAACATTGTTTGTAACACATATTTTAATTCTTACACTATAACTATACCTAAAACATTAGTTGCATCAAATTCACTAATTAAGAAAACATATTTCTGCCCACAATATACTCCAACAACACATACCAAAGTCAATCAATGATATTGATCAAAATTAGCCTTGTTGTATGGGCAAACGAAAAAGTGTTTGCGGTTGTGGTCCTTGTATAAATGGTCAATACAACTCCATTACAAACAAAAAATAAGGACATACATTTCTTATGAAAAACAATATCAACTGCATGTTACATCCCTTATTAATTTAGCATTGAGGATATATTTATTTGCATTTGTATTGATATTCGGATTTTATTTTCTTTATAAGAAACTAAGTATGTGAAAAATCTCTTCGATAAAATTTTCATTCGGATTTGATGTTAGCAAAATTCTATTAGATATTTTCTTCTTGTCTTGCTGTGTTTAATCGTTTTTGGATTTCTGCAATTTCGTAATTATTCAAGACAGAAGATTTTCCCAACATATGTTTTCAATCATTAAAGAACTTTAGATTAACTATCCTACCACAATAATTACATTGTTTCAAGCAGAATGATTAAATTATAATTTCTTATGTGAAAATCATTTTAGTATTGCAATTAAATTTTGGTAATTCATGAAGAAAACATCACCACTTTCAAAATTGTTTGTAACACATATTTAATTCTTACACTATAACTATACCTAAAATATTGGTTACAAATAGAAAATGATAGATTACAATTGATGTGACTTTTTTTTTTTTTAAATTTCTTCTTTGGATCTTTCTTAGAACCTTCCTATTTTCCGATCATATTAAAGTGTACTTCACATGTAATAGAGTCATTTTCTTGGTGGGTACTTATTGAAAAGCTTTACATTCTCGAATAATTGATCAATAATTTTGACATATGTGTCATTCCCCAAACCCCATTAAGTATGGCAAAACATAAACTTCATTGCAAAGTATTACCATGACTTTTCTTGGTGGTTTTTTCTCTCTTTTTATTTTTCTTTTTAATAAAAATTTGTGAAGATTGACTGAGATCAAGTGCAACTAACACAACTCATATGTAACTATTCTAACAACACATAGGAGATTTGTTTTCACACCTACTTTTTGATGGGCAAATATTAAGAAAATATGAACAACAGATTAATCAAAAATGGAGGGGAGGAGGGGGGGTTGATTAGTGTGAAATTTAATATGTTGGGTAGCTCCTTTGTTAGGGAACATGCATCAGATTGACTATAAGAAGGCTTAACAAAAATTTGGGGGGGGGAAGGTAGGGCGGGGTTGTGATTTGTGGGGAATTGAATATATTGGGTAGCTCCTTTTTCAGGGAACTTACATCAGATGGACTATAAAAGTACTTATTCGAGAGAGAGAGGGGGAAGGGGGTCTGTGTTGGGGCGGGTCGGGGTTATGATTTGTGGGGAATTGAATATGTTGGGTAGCTCCTTTTTCAAGGAACCTGCATCAAATGAACTATAAAAATACTTATTCCTTCCCATAAAATTAACTAGGCAGACCCACCTTTGTAAGAAGATATATTTCTATCCACAACACACTCCACCTTTGTAACATTAGTTGCATCAAAATGACTAAGAAGACATTTTTCTGCCCACAAAATAGTCTAGCAGCACATACCAAAGTCAGTCTTATATCAAAATTATCCTCGTTGTACTGGCACAAGAAAAAGAGTTTGCATTTGTGGTACTTGTGAAAATGGTCAATACAACTCCATTACAAACAAGAAATAAATATTTACGTTTCTTGTGAAAACCAATATCAATCATATATTACATCCCTTGTTGATTTAGTATTGAGCATATATTTATTTACATTTGTACTGATATCGGATTTTATTTCATTTATAAGAAACTAAGTTCATGAAAAATCTCTTTCACAAATTTTAAATTCGGATTTGATGTCAATAAGATTCCACTAGATATTGCGTTCCTGACTTGTCGTGTATAACGGTTTTTAGAGTTCCACAAGTTCAAAATTATTCAAGACAGAAACTTTTCCAAAAATATGTTTTTAGTCATTAATGTACTTTAGAATGCACTTTAGACTAACTGTCCTATTATAATAAATACATTATTTCCAGCAGAATGATTAAATCATAATTTCTTATATGAGAATCATTTTAGTATTGTAATTAAATTTTTGTAATTCTTGAAGAAAACATCACCACTTTCAAATTGTAACACATATTTTAATTCTTACATGATATTTATACTCAAATATTTTTTGCAATATGTTCTTAGAAAATAATAGATTATCGTTCACATAAATATTTTAGAAAAAATTATTCTTCTTTAGATCTTAGTTAAAGGCTCCCTATTTTCAAACATATTAAAGTGTACTTCACATGGAATTGTGCAAAAACTTTAAATTCTTAAATAATTGATCAATAATTTTGATATATACATCATTCCCTAAACCCCATTAAGCATGACAAAATATAACCTTGATTGCAAAATTTTACCACGACTTTTCTTGATAGTTTTTTCTCTCTTTTTCTTTTTCTCTTTTAATAATAATCTATGAAGATGGATTAAGATCAAGCACTACTAGAACAATTCATGAGTAACCATTCTCCCAATACATAAGAGAATTGTCATCAGACTTGCTCTTTTATGGGCAAATATGAAGAAAATATACTTGACTAATTAATCAAGAATGGGTGGTGATAAGTGAGAAATTTAATATGTTGGATAGCTCTTTTGTTAGGGAACTTTCACCAAATTGACTCTAACAAGACTTACTCCTGCCCATAAAATTGACTAAGTAGACCCAGTTTTGTAAGAAGCCTTATTCCTCTAAAATTAGTTGCATCAAATTGATTAATTAAGAAAGACATATTCTTGCACACAATATACTCCTACTGCACATACCAAAATGAGTTGATGATATGATCAAAATTTGTCTTGTTGTATAGGCACAACAAAACATGTTTGAGGTTGTGGTCTCTATAAAAATTATTAATACAACTCCATTACATACAAAAAATAAGGACATACATTTCTTCCAAAAAACAATATCAATCGCATGTTACATCCCTTATTGATTTATTATTGAACATATCTTTATTTATATTTGTATTGATATTCAGATTTTATTTTGTTTATAAGAAACTAAGCATTTGAAAAATCTCTTTGAGAAATTTTTTATTCGAATTTGATGTCAACAAGATTCCATTAAATATTGTCTTCCTGACTTGCTATGTTTAATGATTTCTGGATTTTCATAAGTTCGTAATTACTCAAGATAGAAGATTTTCCCAACACATGTTTTTAGTCATTAAAGAACTTTAGTTAACTGTACTCCCATAATAATTACATTGTTTCAAGTGGAATGATTAAATAATTATAATTTCTCATATGAAAATCATTTTAGTATTGCAATTAAATTTTGGTAATTCATGAAGAAAGCATCGCCACTTTCAAAATTGTTTGTAACACCTATTTAATTCTTTCACTATAGTTATATCTCAAATATTGATTGCAACATGATCTTAGAAAATGATAGATTATAGTCGACGTAACTATCTTAGGAAAAATTATTCTTCTTTGGATCTTTCTTAAAAGCTACCTACTTTCTAAGCATATTAAAGTGAACTTTACACATAATAGAGTAATTTTCTTGATGGGTACCTGTGGAAAAACTTTGCATTATTGAATAATCGATCAATAATTTTGACATATGTGTCATTCTCCAAACACCATTAAGCACGGCAAAATATGAACTTGATTCCAAAATATTATCATGCCTTTTCTTGATGGTTTTTTCTCTCTTTTTATTTTTCTATTTAATAAAAATTTGTGAAGATTGATTGAGATCAAGCACAACTAATACAATTCATATGTAACTATACTCACAACACATAAGATATTTGTTTTCACACTTCCAAATTTATGGGCAAATATAAAGAAAATATGCATAACTATTTATAAAAAATGGGATGGTAATTAGTGGGAAATTTAATATGTTAGGTAGCTCCTTTGTTAGGAAACCTGCATCAAATTGACTATAAGAAAAGACTTACTCTTTCCCACAAAATTGACTCAGTAGACCCACATTTATAAGAAGACATATTCCTGCCCACAGCATACTCCAGCAGACCCACCTATGTAACATTAGTTGCATCAAAATGACTAAGAAGACATATTCCTATACACAAAATACTCCAGTAGCACATACCAAAGTCATTCAATAACATTGATCAAAATTAGTGATAACTTTATTTTTATAAAGTTATTTTATCTTTTTAAACTCGAATTCTTGCTTAGTTCTTGATATTTTTATTATTATTAAGTAAATTATTTCATATTTCTTTTATTTTTATTTTCAGAATAAAATTGGTTAAAAATGCGCATGTGAACCCCACCAAGTGATATTATTCGAGACAAGATCATCGCTACAAAATGAATATCATTCACAGCAAATTCATCGCCTCAAGAATTACTCGATTCGAAGATCGCATAAAGAAATTATCGCGGTTTAAAGATAGAGTATTCTAGAAATAAATATTATGTCATGCTGATGTAAGGAATGATGTAATCAAAATTATGATGTAAGCAATGATGTAATAGAAGTTGACTTGAATGGGGTAGGTGAACGATGATGCAAGCGATGATGCAATTTGAAAGTTGACTTTGAATGGGGTAGGTGAATGATGATGCAAGCGATGATGCAAAATGGTGGAAAAATAGGAACCGATGATGCAATCGATGATGTAATTGGAGGTGAACTTGACCTATAAATAGGTCTTAGAATCACCATTCCAAGTATTCCATCAAAAACCAAAACAATAAGTAGTTTAGAGAAAGAGAGAGAGAACTTGGAAAGGAGGAGCAAAGCAGAGGAAGAAATGCTACGGTGAAACTTCAATCCACTAAGTTTTTCTATCTCTTATTATGTTTAATTTTCTAGTTTTTGTAAATTCTATTATGGAGTATATTTGTTTTCTAAGGTTATGATGTAGCCTAACTTTGATGTTCCAACCCTTTGTTCAATTCAATTAATGATTTTCTATCTTAGTTGATGCATTTAATACTGTTCGTAATGCTTCTAAATAACTGGCCACTATTTAGTTGAATTGTTAATCATAATGATAGCGGAAGCTGATTTATGTGTCTAGTTCATTGTATTTAATGTCATAAATTGCATGTAGGATAGGAATATACCTGCATAGTTTGTGTAGTCTATAAAAGAAATTCATAAATCTTAATGAATCCTTTAATGTTTTGACTTGCATGGGAACATAGCAGTTAATCTGTTAGGACCAAGTCCTTCATGCTTAAGAATATATATAAATATCGATAAATACGTTAAATGTGATTGTATTTTTAAAATATTCCACCGTTGTGAGAAATTTTCTTATGTGATGAAAATGAACAATTATAAGTTTAATTGAATGTTTATGAGGTTAATTTGATGAATTGATAAGTGTGGAATATTTTAGAAATATTATTGAGAGGAATAATGGTTAATATTATCGATATTACAATCGTTATGGAAATTGACGGCTTTAATGTATTTATTTTTATGGAATAATTTTTTTATGAAAAATATAAGTGATGAGGATTAAAAGAGGTCATTAGGAAGTGTTAATTATAGATTAAAAATGAGTATGGGCATGATTGGAAATGGATAAATAAAGTACATAAAAATAGTCATAAAAGAGGGGTGTAAGTGACAAAATTGGATTGAAAGTTAAGCTGTTATAATTGAGGAAAATTGAGGGGTGTTTAGGCAATATGTTAAGTAAATTCTAGAGTCTTCTTCCAGCTCAAATCTGGTCTCCAGGCAATCATAAAACAGACCCGAAGACAGACCCGAAGCAGACCATATCTCTCTCTCGCGCGATCGTCTCTCTCGGCCAACAAGTGCAGCCATCAAGACCGATCCTCCAAGGGTTCTTCACGGTCAAAAGGAAGCTTGAAGAAGCAAGGTTAGCATCTGATTTCCAGCCCAGAAAAACCAGATCTGGAAGTGAGGAAGACAGCTCGAAAACGGGAAGAAGTTGAAGTCGTGCGTGGGTGTTGACGAGCTCGGCAAGCCGAGTGAAGGAAAAGCAGTTTCGGGTCAGTTGGAGCAAGCAAAGGACGAGCTGAAAGCAGCTGGAAGAAGCCAAGGAATGGAGGAAAATGGCAGGGGTAGGCGTGAATGATGATGGTCAACAGTGGGTAAGAGAAATAACTCTGAAGGAGCCATTCGATAAGGTGCTTTAGAAATATGTATATAATTTTTGGGCTATAAATATGTCATATTATGGTTTTGATACTTGCATCATTATTTTTGTATTGTATATACGTATATGCATAATTACACTCTGAACTACGAGGGTTTTGATCCTCTGTAGATAATCGAGGTACTTAGGAGTTTGGGAGTGCCCAAACTCAAGCCCAAAATATTTCAGAAAATATTTTGAATTGTTCATAATGCATACGTTTTGTTTTATGGATGAAAATGATTTTACTGAAAGTTTTTATTTGTTCTTGTGATTAAATTGTGGTGGACCTGAGGTCCTGAAAATGGCAGTGGAGAAAAGGAATGAATTTTAGAAGTGTTTATGATTTTATTTGCGGATTTTGTAAAATTGGAATGTTCGAAAAACAGAGGAAACTTTGTCCGTTTTTCTGTAAATTTTTCATCAAATAAATGGTTTATTGGTTTTAAAAAAAAAAAAAAAAAAAAAAATTTCCCACCACATTTTCTGTTAGTTAATGAAATGAATAAATGTTTTAAATGGGTTCGCTCCACGGATTCCTAAGTTAATTGTTTAAAGAAAAGGTTTTCGGAGTCCGTTGGAGTGCCGGGAGGGCTTCCCACGGATTCAAGAGGTTAAATCCGGGTTGGGTCCCTTCATAATCTTTATAGGGTATTTTCCTTAGACCTCGGGAGAGGCTATGTGAATAATTCAATGAATCTCGACTAGCAACTGGAGAGTTAATTTTGGTTAAAAAGAACAAAGGGGAGGAATAGATTAGTTATGATGAAATCATAATCTTAGAGTTTTTATTCATTAAATTAATTTTCATTTATTTACAATTGCAATTAAATTTAGTCATAGTTTGCAACTCAATTACTCAATTTTCATCTACCAAATAAAAGTTGAGTTATTTTAATTTTAGGCATTAATTAACAACAATCCTCGTGGGACGATACTTATTTCATCACTTTATTACTTGTTCGGCTCGTCCACTTGCGATTTTGCACAACAATTAGCCTTATCGTACGGGGCACAAGAAAAAAGAGTTTGCGATTGTGGTCCTCATGAAAATGGTCAATACAATTCCATTATAAACAAGAAATAAAGATTTATGCTTCTTGCGAAAAATAATATCAATCGCATGTTACATCCCTTATTGATTTAGTATTGAGCATGTATTTATTTGCATTGGTACCGATAATCGCATTTTATTACTTTTATAAGAAACTAAGTGCCAGAAAAATCTCTTTCATAAATTTTTAACTCGGATTTGATGTCGGTAAGATTCCATTAGATATTTTCTTCCTGACTTGCTATGTTTAATGGTTTTTAGATTTTCGCAAGTTCAAAATTGTTCAAGATAGAAGCTTTTCCAAACAAATGTTTTTAGTTATTAAAGAACTTTAGACTGTCCTAGTGTAATAATTACATTATTTCCAGCAAAATGATTAAATTATAATTTTTTATGTGAAAATCATTTTTGTATTGCAGTTAAATTTTGGTAGCTAATGAAGAAAGCATCACCACTTTCAAAATTGTTTGTAACACATATTTTAATTCTTACTCTATAGTTATACTCAAATATTCTTTGTAATATGTTCTTAGAAAATAATAGATTATCGTTGACGTGATTATTTTAGAAAAAAATATTCTTCTTTTGGTCTTTCTTAAAAACTACCTATTTCCGAATTGAATTAAAGTGAACTTCACATGGAATTGTGGAAAATCTTTACATTAATTCTTGAATAATTGATCAATAGTTTTGACATATGCATCATTCACCAAACCCCATTATGTAAAATATTACCATGACTTTTCTCCATGGTTTTTTTCTCTGTTTTTCTTTTTCTTTTTAATAAAAAATTATGAAGATTGAATAAGATCAAACACTACTAAAACAATTTATATGTAATTATTCTCACAACACATAAGAGATTTGTCTTCACACTTGCTTTTTTATGGGTAAATATGAAGAAAATATACACAATTGATTAATCAAGAATGGGGTGGCGATAAGTGGGGAATTTAATATGTTGGATAGCTCTTTTGTTAGGGAACCTTCACCAAATTGACTGTAACA
The DNA here is from genome assembly GCA_022984855.1 of Dimocarpus longan. Lineage (NCBI taxonomy): Eukaryota > Viridiplantae > Streptophyta > Magnoliopsida > Sapindales > Sapindaceae > Dimocarpus > Dimocarpus longan. The sequence continues at coordinate 26,748,232 of CM041013.1, forward strand.
AGACTTACTCGTACCTATAAAATTGACTAAGCAGACCCACCTTTGTAAGAAGTTTTATTCCTCTAACATTAGTTGCATTAAATTGACTAATTAACAAAACATATTCCTGCCCACAATATACTCCAGCAGCATATATTAAATTCAATCAATGACATTGATCAAAATTAGCTTTGCTGTTGTTCGGACAGAAATAAAAGTGTTTGCGGTTGTGGTCCTTGTATAAATGGTCAATACAACTCTATTAAAAACAAAAAATAAGGACATACATTTTTTGCAGAAAACAATATCAATCACATGTTACATCCCTTATTGATTTAGTTTTGAGCATATAATTATTTGCATTTGTATTGATATTCAGATTTTATATCGTTTATAAAAAATTAAGTATACGAAAAATCTCTTTGAGAAATTTTAAATTCAAATTTGATGTTGGTAAGGTTTCATTAGATATTACTTTCCTGACTTTCTATGTTTAACGGTTTTTAGACTTCCCAAGTTCAAAATTATTCAAGACAGAAAATTTCCCAAAGGCATGTTTTTAGTCATTAAAGAATTTTAGACTAACTATCTTACCATAATAATTACATTGTTTCAAGTGGAATGATTAAATTACAATTCCTTATACAAAAGTCACTTTAGTATTGCAATTAAATTTTAGTAATTCATGAAGAAAACATCATCACTTTCAAAATTGTTTGTAACACCTATTTAATTCTTACATTATAGTTATACCTTAAATATCGTTTGCAATATGTTCTTAGAAAATGATAGATTATAATTGACGTGACTATTTTAGAAAAAAATTATTATTCTTTGGATCTTTCTTAAAAGCTTCCTATTTTCTAGTCATACTAAAGTGAACTTCACATATAATAGAATAATTTTCTTGATGGGAACTTGTGGAAAAACTTTACATTCTTGAATAATTGATCAATAATTTTGACAAATGTGTCATTCCTCAAACCCCATTAAACATGGCAAAATATAAATTTGATTGGAAAATATTACCATGATTTTTCTTGATGGTTTTTTCTCTCTTTTTATTTTTCTTTTTAATAAAAGTTTGTGAAGATTGATTGAGATCAAGCACAACTAATACAATTCATATGTAACTATTCTCTCTCAACTTTCCACAGCACTTTTCTTTTTTATTTATTTATTTTTTTTTAGTGAAGATAACTTTTCATTTTCTCAATTTCACAATAAGTAAGCTCATTACTATTTGCCATAGTGAAGGAGTTATGGAATAATATATTACAGATTTGTAATAAGAAAAAATTACCTTTTTTTGTTGTCAGTTTTAATTCAAATTTAAAGCAAAATATTAATACATAAGTAGAATCTAGGAATTTTTATGGATTGAGGGAAAAAAAAAGATATATGAAAAATATATATATATATATATATGTTAAAGAAGAAAAGTTAATGGTTGTAACGAGATATTTTGTGTTTTGTCTTTGTTTTTGCTCTGTTTTGTTTTCATATCTTCTTCTTTTTCCGCGAAGCATATTTAAAGGTTGATTTCTCACTTATGTACGGGTAAGATTTTGCCATGTTTGCACTATCTATTCATTTATCTTACAGGGGAAAAAAAAAACAATTAAAGTTCCAAGAAGCTAGCAGACACATGATGTATATATATGTGCCTGGGTTGAGCTCAAACATGCATCAAACAATACCGCAAATATTAAAAGAGTTGTGTTTTTCGATTCTGAATATGATTATAACTATGAGTGCTGGAAGGTCACCTCACCTTTTTTTCATGCTCATAGTTTTATTTTCACTCCTCTCTGCAAAAGCTGTCACTGGATTCAGTTTAGGAGTGGAAGATGATCACATTATAAAGTGCATAGAGAGGGAACGACATGCTCTTTTGATGATCAAACAAAACCTTGTAGATGATTATGGCCGTCTTTCTTCTTGGGGGCCAGAAGATGACAAAAAAGACTGCTGCAAATGGCAAGGTGTCTCCTGCAGCAACAGAACGGGTCACGTGGTCAAGCTCGATCTTCAAGGTTCTTATGATTTTCATCAGAGTTTGAGAGGTAACCTAGGTTCTTCTATGCTTGAATTGCAGCAACTGAATTATTTGAACTTGAGTTTGAATGATTTTGGAGGACAACCGATCCCTGAATTCATTGGCTCTCTTACCAAACTGCAGCACCTTGATCTCTCCGACTCTGGTTTTGGTGGTCGAGTTCCTTATCAACTTGGGAATCTATCAAGATTACAATCTCTTGATCTCGGCTTTAATGAACGTATGTATGCTGGCAAACTTGATTGGCTTTCCCATCTCTCCTTTCTAAGACACCTTCATCTAGATTATGTTGATCTTACACAAGCAATAGATTGGCTGCAAGTTATTAATGAACTACCTTCTTTAACAGAACTGCGGCTTAGTTATTGCAATCCTCCATCAGTTACTTCATCATCTATTTCTTTTGTTAATTCTTCTAAATCTCTTTCTCTTCTTCATCTCTCTTGCAATGATCTATCTAATTCAATATACCTTCTGTTCTCCAACTTCAGGAGCAGCCTTGTTGATCTTGACCTCTCTTACAACAAGTTACAAGGTCCTATTCCTGAATTTGCTTTCTCAAACATGACCTCTCTTCAACGGCTTGACCTCTCTTTCAACAAGTTACATGGACCTATTCTCAAATATGCTTTCTCCTACATGATCTCTCTTCAATATCTTGACCTCTCTTACAACAAGTTACATGGACCTATTAATAAATGTGCTTTCTCAAACATGACAGCCCTTCAGCATCTTAACCTCTCTTCCAACAAGTTACATGGACCTATTCCCAAATATGCTTTCTCAAACATGACCTTTCTTCAACAGCTTCACCTCTCTAATAATCAAATTGATGGTATAAATCCTGAAGCCTTTACAAACACTTGTAATTTAAAAACATTATATCTATATTCAAACAATCTCACTGTACAGCTTTCGGACCTTCTCTTCAACTTGTCTAGTTGCACCAAGCACTCAATAGAATATTTGTCATTACACTCGAACAAGCTTGGTGGTTCATTGCCTGATTTCTCTGAATTTATTTTTATGAGAGAACTAGATATCAACAACAACCTTTTAAATGTCATCACTCCCAGAAGTATTAGACAACTTTTCAAGCTTGAGTTTCTAGATATCTCCTCAAATTCTTTGGAGGGTACAATCACAGAAGCCCACATGTCAAATGTCCCTCAACTAAAATATTTGGATCTATCTTCAAACTTGTTGACTTTGAACTTTACCTCTGGTTGGGTTCCTCCGTTTCAAATTCAAACCATTAGATTGCAAGCCTGCAAACTTGGGCCTTATTTCCCAAAATGGCTCTTAACCCAAAAGAATTGTTTATTTTTTGATATTTCTAACACCGGTATTTCAGACACCATCCCCATTCAATTCTGGAAACTCTCTCCTAACCTAGAATTTTTAAATCTCTCTTACAACCATATAAAAGGCATTTTGCCATATTTGTCATTGAAGTTTGTCAATTATCCTGGATTAGATCTTAGTTCCAACAATTTTGAAGGCCCAATTCCATTGTTTTCTTCTAATCTAACATCATTAAATCTCTCTCAAAACAAGTTTTTAGGGTCAATTTCTTTCTTATGTTCAATTAGTGGGAAAAGTTTTAGGCATCTTGATCTCTCAAATAACTTACTCTCAGGAGAGTTGCCAAATTGTTCATGGCCCTTTGAAAATTTAATTATCCTAAATTTGGCAAACAATAACTTTTCTGGAAAATTTCCAGGCTTGATGGGCCGAAAATGCTTGCTTGAAATGTTGAACTTGCACCATAATCACTTTGTCGGGGAACTACCTCCATCATTTAATATGTGCAATGAGCTTGAGATTTTTGATGTTGGAGACAACAAATTTTCAGGGACAATTCCAGTATGGATAGGAGATAGCTTACCAATGTTGATCATTCTTGCTTTACGATCCAATAAATTCAACGGAAGCATACCACTACAACTTTGTAAACTATCGCATCTCCAACTTATGGATTTCTCTCTGAACAACATCTCAGGGACAATTCCAAATTGTCTCAACAACTTAACTACCATAGTTCAAAGATTGAGTTCAGAATCCACCATTGACATCTCATATTATTCTATTCGTCACCATTTTGTTCTTGAAACCAGGTCTGAGAGCACAGCAATAATAATGTGGAAAGGAATGGATCGAGAGTACAAAAAAAATTTAGGATACCTAAAATGCATTGATCTTTCAAGCAACAATCTTTTTGGAGAAATTCCTGTTGAAATTACAAGTCTTGAGGGATTAAGATCCTTGAATCTATCAAGAAATAATTTAATTGGATCGATCACTACAAAAATCGGCAACTTAGGTTTGCTCGATTCACTTGACTTGTCAAATAATAAGCTAATCGGTGAAATTCCTTCTAGCTTTTCTTTGTTGAGTTTTCTTGGCATGTTGGACTTGTCAAACAATAACTTGTCAGGAAAAATTCCTTTCAACACTAAACTACAGAGTTTTGATGCTTGTGCATACATGGGAAATCCTAACCTTTGTGGACGTCCACTTCCAAACAAGTGTTCAGAGACTGAGGTGGTAGTCGTCATCACACACGACGATAGTGACGATGATGTGATCGTAACTCTAGAATTTCATGTTTTCTTGGTGATTGGATTCATTGTAGGATTTTGGGGAGCTCTTGGTTCTTTAGTTTTAAACAGATCATGGAGACATGCATATTTCCAGTTTCTAAGTCATGCAAAAGATAGACTCTACATTGCAATGGTATTGAATATAGTCAAACTTCAGAGGTGGCTTATGACTAGAAGTTGAACGGTAACATCTAACCCTTTTATATTTTCCCATCATAATTAATTATAATTTGTTTTCTATAATTTGAGATAATTTGAAGACTTCATCCTTACTAATTTGTGTTCTTCTCACTTGTTTTCTCTATCATGTCGTCATGGCAACTGTAAAGTGTTCGATAATGTGCTACATATATTCAAGAGAACAAATGAAATGTCAAATTTGGAAATATTTGGAGGTAAAATTTTATTAAATATCGATAATACCAAGTACCATTTTCAATATTGAACTAGTACAAGAAATTATAATTATTGTTGAAACTTTGACATTAGCTTTTACATTTACTTCCTTTGATTTAGGCAGGCATACAAGACAAAATGAAAATGTGAAGATATTATGTGTGATCTACAAAGCAACTGGTGTGCTCTTTAGACCCCAATGAATGCTATAATTTGGTAGGAAGCGTGTACCGAATTTCCTTAATAAATTGTTCTAAAGAATATTTATGTGTAATATAATATACATGCTATGCCTCTCTATTTCTTTAGTCCTTATTCTTGGATTTTCTTTTACAAATGAAGTATGATTAAAATACTATTATTCTTGGAACACCTCTTACATATGGTTAAATCAAATTGTTTTATATATATATACATATATATATATGTACATATATATGGCACATTTTAAGGTGCACTGGTGTATGCACACACTTGATAAAAAAAAAAAAAGAAATACTTGATTACATTCTAAAATATGTGATTGTAATTTATTATAAATGATTATAACTAAACATGTGTGATTACAATTATTAAAAATGATCACATTTGCTGATTGTAATCACATATATTTAGTTGTACTCAAATATAATAAATTACAATCATATATTTTTAAATGCAATCACGTGTTTTTTTTGTTAAGTATATACATATACTCGATGCACACAATGTGACCCTTATATATATATAATCAATAACCCTTAAAATTTATACAATTTATTGATCTTTAGACTATGATTAATTAGATGGCTAAAATGCACTAATATTATTAACTACAATCATATTTAAACATTTTACACATATGTATTATCAATTTTCTCTTCTTTTATGTATTTACTTTTCTCTCTCATGTTATATATATAGTACATTTTCACATACAGTTAGGGTATGCGTACACTTGACAAAAAAAATACGTGAATGTATTCTAAAATATATGATTGATTTACTACATTTACTAATTGTGACCACATTTATTGATTGTAATCACACATGCTTAGTTGTAATTATATATAATAAATTATAGTCACATATTTTAGAATACAATCACGCATTTATTTTTTTGTTAAGTATATGCATACCTCAGGTGTACCCAAAGGGATCCCTCTCTCTCTCTATATATATTCCCTGGTGTAAACTCGTTTTTATTTTTATTATTATTGAGACATTTTATATGAATGCTAAGACATATATAATATATTTATAAAAACAATTTTATATGTTTCCAAGTTTGGGAAGTATTTTTTTTCTAATTATTATGTTATCCCTCTACTTTTCAAATGTTTTTAGCTCAAAATTAAATTTAGAAAAAATAATTAACGAACTTGAAAAAATATACAAAATTTGTTTTATAAGTATATTTTACTTTTCTTGGCATTTATACAAAAAAAATTCTTACAAAATACATAAGTTGTCATTAAAACAAAAAAAAACAAAAAAAAAAAAGACGGTTTAGACGTAAGGGCAAAGAAAGGAAAACTCATTTAAGAATAATTATGAAGGCCAACAAATAAAATATTATATTTAAAGAGGGGACAAAATGTATTACACATAAATTTGAATGTCATATAAATAATTATTTAGCACAACCTTGCCCCAACTCGTATGTAAGAGAGTTGTGTCTGTATATATACATATATATATTTATGTATATATATTGTTATTTTATCATCAATACCTTCTAACTTTCAAAAGTAAGAACAAACTAATTAAGTTTATCTATTGTATTCTCTCTTTTAAAATAAATTCTCTCTCTTATTTAATTCAAATGCAATCGATGAATTTGATTCGTTCATCTTAACTTTTTAAAGTTGAGAAGTACTGATAGTAAAACTACTATATATATAGACACATTCAAGCATGCACTCGGGGTATATGTACACTTGACCAAAAAAAAAAAAAAAAAAAAAAAAAAAAAAAAAAAAAAAAAACAGATGATTGCATTCTAATTATAATTTGTTATATGTGATTATAATTAAACACATGTTATTGTAGTCAGTAAATATGATCACGTTTACTAATTTACTGATTGTGATCATATTTACTGATTATAATCATATATGTTTAATTATAATCACATATAATAAAAATATAATAAATTACAACAAAAAATTGAGTAATTTCATTTTAAAATGTGTGATTGTAATTTGTTATATCTGATTATAATTAAACGTATCTTATTACACTCAGTAAATGTAATAGACATGCAATATCACATTTTCTAATTGTAATCACACATGTTTAATTATAATCAGATATAACTAAGCATTTTAGAATGCAATCACTCTTTTTTTGGTTAAGTGTATGCATACCCCATGTGTATGCTAGAATGTGCTCTATATATATGTGTGTGTGTGTATATATATATATATTGTTGTGAAATAAAGACTAAAAAAATGAGTTTAAAGCACTAAACACATTAATAGAGATAGAGAGAAAATAAGAGAAAAATAGTGATAAACTTTTGGTTTTAAGATCTAAATAAAATTTAGAATAAATTTATTGAAAACTAGAACTTCTAGTTCTAAATTTAAAATAGAATATAAAAATTCAAATTCAAATCGTTCATCGAAAACCTAAATCAATTAAAACGAATATAATGAAACCATTATGTCATATACAACAAGCAAGAACATTACGAGATCAAATCTATTTAACCTTTGTTTATTTAATTTTTCATAATCCAAGAGAGCTACATTGCTTTCTGTGTATATATAGAATATTGCCTCAAACATAAAGCACGATCTAATGTATTTTATTGTCTTTTATGTTTAGATACATGGTCTAAGGCACACTCTTACTATGAAATAGGTAAGGATCGATTCTGTTGCTTTAGGCAACTATAATTATTTGAAATATGGAATTGCCTATATTGAGCATGGAAACCAATCAAATTTAATTGGAATTTAACTAAAATGTTTTATTCAAATAAATTAGGACTAGAATTTCTGATTCTAATAGATAAATTGAATATTAAAATTTCTAATTCTAATTAAATTGAGAATGTTGAACTTCTAGTTTTAAACAAATTTATAATATAAAACTTTTTATTCTAATTAAATTAAAAATTTAGAACTTCTAGTTCTAATTAAATTAAGAATTTAGAATTTTTGGCTCTAATTAAATTGAAATTATAGAGCTTCTAATTCAATTTGAAATCTAAAACTTTTAATTTTAATTTTTACTTACAAATTTCAAGTTACAGATAAGTAAGTTAGAAAGAAGGTCATATAAAATAAGATATCAAAATATAGTTTCAATAATATTAAAATTACTTTCAAATGCAGAATACCCAAACTTACTTTTGAATGCAATAGATTCAAAAAAATAGCAATTTCCATAGATCAATATTCATAAAATAATTTAAACAAATACAAAGAACATTGATATATCACAAAGTGCAAAATATATATATATATATATATATATTCCACATAGTACAACAAATAAAGAAAAAGAATACATTTTTTCTCTTTTCTCTCTCCATGCACCTAAGAAAATTTTCATACAACTTTTTTTTTTCCTCTTCATATAGTTAATCAAATCATGTAAACAATATATGGATTTAAAACTCTTAATATATACTTTTAAACAAGATTCATATTGCATATGTTTAAATAAACATACAAACCAAATTAACAAAACCACATACATCAATTAAACTTAAAAGAAAAAAAAAAAAAAAAGATACTTATTTTGGATCTAACATACAGTTGGCATAACATTGACATTTATATGAAAATACATATACTAATAAGATTATTTAAATCAAATAATAGGGAATAGATCATATGAATGACATTTCTCATATTAGATTCGTGTTGATAACGTATTGTGAAATAAAGCCTAAAAACAATGAATTTAGAGAGAACTTGACACAATAAAAGAGAAAGATAGAAAATAAGAGAGAAATAGTGAATATAATTCAATTGATGTGTTCTTGAATGATTACAATATAGACTTATTTATAAACAAATTCAAAGAATAATTTTCACAATGAAATAAAATAAAATAGGTTATTTCATAATGGAATAACAACAAATAAAGTAAAAAATATTTTCAAATAGTGTTAAGTCCATCTATTCATAGCATATGTATATGTATGTATGTATATAACATAATATATATGCATATATTTATATACATATATATAGTAATTCTATTATCAGTATCTCTTAATTTTAAAAAGTTATGACAAACCATTAAATTCATCTATTGCATTTGAATTAAATAGTAGAGAGAATTTATTTTAGGAGAGATAATGCAATAAATGAATTTAATTGGTTCATCCTAACTTTTTAAACTAATGGTAGAATTACTCTACATATATGCATACATACATACATACATATATATATGTATGTATGTATGTATATATGCACTTATGTAACAAGTAGATGGGCTCAAATTGCTTTCTCAGATCACTTAAGTTACATAACAATAACTTAATCAATCATTGAGTATGTGCAAGTGGCTTAAGATTTTCATGTTTGAGATAACAATTTTTCTTGGGCAATTCCAGTACTAATAGGGGATAGCTTATCATATTTGATTGTTCTCGCTTTACGATCCGATCGATTCAACAGAAGCATATCGCTATAACCATGTAAACTATCATATCTCCAGTTTGTGGATTTCTCTCTAAACAACATCATTGGGACAATACCAAAGTGTCTCAATATCTGAATTGCAATGATTTAGAAATTAAGTTTAGATTCCACCATCAACATCTCATATATATCTATATATCTATATATATATAGTTATATATACACACACACGTAATGTTCTACTTTCTCAAGTGGTTATGCAGCAATATATTAAACACAACAATACTAGTCTGAAAAGGAATGGATGTACAAAGAGAATTTGGGACATAAAAAGCATTGATCTTTCAAGTAATAAATCTGTTGGGGAAATTCCTTAAGTTTTAAAGGATTAAGATCCTTGAACCTATCAAGAAAGAGTTTAAATGAATCAATCTCTATAAAAATTAGCGGTTTAAGTTTGCTCGATTCACTTGACTTGTCACATAATCGGTTAAAGCTAATGTTTGGTTTCAATATTGTTTACTAATTAAGTTAGCTATGCATTGTGGTGACAAATGCTTCAATATTATTTATTAATTAAGTTAGCTTCTATTTCTTTTCCAATATTTGGGGCATATATATGGGGTAGGATGGCAGCCCCTAAACATTATACAAATTATGACACAATTTATTGACTCTTGAATGAGAATAATTTTAATTGCTTAAATCTACTCACACATTTGTATACAACCTTAGTATTGTACTCTATATAAATGTGTTCTCTCTCATCTCTCTTTATCATTCATCATCTTTCCTCTCTCATCATGAATGAAAAAAATCCAGCAATTAATATATCTACTCTCCCAACTAAATGTCTCCCTTTTTTTAATTATTTATTTATATCCATAGTAAATTGCCTTTCCAACTCTTTGTTTGCCTAAAAAATAAACACCTAAAAACACCATTTTTTAATAAGCACTCCAAATCTCTGTCCACATTTTTTTTTTTAATTTTTAATTTTGATTTTGATTTAGTGATGACCTTTACCTCCTAAGATTTGGTCCAAATCTCATTGTTGTTAGCACCTTAGGCCAAAACTAACAGCTTTATACTCAACAAAAGTTTATCATGTCCAAGAGTCTCCTAATACAATCTGTATACATTATGTAAAAGCATCAAGATAATGTAAATAAAAATAAAATAGATATTTAATTAACAATTAGGCAAAATCTTAATAACTAGCTGTCAATATTGTCTAAATGCATTCAAATTAGATTTTCACATAACAAAAAAAAAAAAAAGAGAGAATAAACCATAAAAAAATAAAAATAAAAAAGGGAAAAATCTTAGAGAAACAAAATTAAACAATATTACAACTCTAAGGGATAACGTTTCATCATTATTTTTCATACTTTAAAAATAAGAAATAAGACCTGATAAAGAAATTGTAAAAAAAAAAGATATGGAACAAAGAAAAAGTGAGATAAAATATATATATGTAGAGAGAGAGAGAGAGAGAGATAAATCAAACATGAAAAAAGAAAGGTAAAAATAAGAGATGGATCTATAATTTGAAATTTTGGGAGATATTTCATTGGGAAAGGAGAAATATCAGTGAGAAATTAAAGGAGAGAGAACACATTTATGTGGAGTATAAATTTAAAGTTGTATACAAATGTGTAAGACGATCTAAATCATTGAAATCATCATCATCATCCTAAGGTCAACAAAATTGAGTAATTAATATACATATATATATATATATATCATCTCACACACAAAGGGATATGTAAATATTAGTTTCACCATTCATTTTTTAAAGAATTAGATCTGATGCTGGGACTTACTGAAGAAGTAATGAGTTAATAAATTGAGAAACCTGATGAACAAGTAAAATGATGTGTGCCAGCAGTTATGCATACCCATTTAACTAGTAGAACTCTACTGTTATACACGCTCATTTAGCCGTTCGAACTCATTGGTGCTTCATTCTTGTTTGAACTATCCTCCCCTCTATCATTCATGCTTTCCTTTAACTCTTTAACATCTCAAGGAGTTGTTATGCACACCCATTTAGCCATTTGAACTCATTGTTGTGCACACCCAGACCGCTTTCATCCTTTAACTTAGTAACATCTCCTATAACTCTTCAATTCTTGCTTCATTCTCTAAACCGACTTCTATTCTTCCTTTATCTCTGCTCCCCTCTAACATTCTTTGGAAAGCAAGACTACTCTAAATTGGCTTCCATTCTTCCTTCCCTAACTAGCTTTCACTCTTCCTTTGCATGGTGAATCAGAGCATCATATTTTGAAAGCAACTTATAGAGTTAATTGATTGTATGTAGTCAACTTGTTTTGTCAGATGTTCTGTTAGTAGAGGCATTGTTTGTCTATAATTGATGACAGCTTATGGAGTATGTCATTTTTATTTCTTAGCATTAAATTTCGAAAGCAACTTATGGAGTTAAATGATTATATGTAGTTAACTTGTAATGTTATCTATTTTGTTAATGGAGATTGTATATAATTAATTTGTTTTGTTAGATGTTCTGTTAGTGAAGGCATTATTTGTTGGTTATTAATGGAAACTTATAAAGCATGTCACTTTTATTTGTTAGTGTTATGGGTATTTTTGGGCCCGCATGAATGGGCTGGCAAAAGCCCAAGGCCAGCATGGCAAGAAGGCCCAATAGATGAGGATCCAGTCGCTAAAAGCCCGACCCGACAAAGCAACTATCTCACTAAGCGCTCAGCTCGCTTAAGCTGCCCTTAGCTCTTTGCATATTTAGCTCGCATAGTCAAACTCACAGCTTATAGTCCCCCGACCTCAGGTAGTACAGCTCATAAAAACGAGCTCTTCGTTTGCTATTGTACCTCTCAGGTCGCGGGTCAATAGGAATCATTGCTATCAGACAAAATCCAATTTATGGCTTAATGTATACATCAATTTCTCCAGAAACAACAGCCTAATTTAAGAAAATCTAAATTAACCAATATGGGGTTAGCGTTTAAGTCATGCTTTGGTAGAAAATAATCATACTTTGACAGAAATTGACATAATAGATGTCAGTTTTGGAAATGTAATTTATCATAATTTCACTTTTATCTTATTGTACCATTATTGTAGTCTCTTTGCTCTATAAATAGAGGCTAGAAACTCATTGTAAGGGGACAAACACGAATAACATAAGCTGTTACTCTGCCGAAACAACGAGAGAACAATGGTGGACATAGGCCATTTCTTGGGCCAAACCACGTAAAAACTAATGTGCAACAGTGTTCTTCCTCTTCTTTCTCTCATCTTCCTTGCTCTCTTGATCTATTTACAGGTACTGGGTTCACAAATCTCAGTTGACCGAATCCATACGTCGACAGGTAGCATTAAGTTTGTAGTTCATAAAATTATTCCTATATCTTGTACATATAAATATATAAGGACCCTTAAAATTACTAAGGATAGTAGTCATAAATTTTGGACTATAGCTACAAATAGTAAATGGTATGGAAGCAATATTGCTTGTTCTTTGAAAATGTTTCCTCTAATTGTTTTAATGAGTTGTAAAATGTGTAACTAATTATATAATACCTTCTCCCGAGGATATTACTATACTTGTGTACGGAATAATGGAATGTATAAATGTACCCTTTTGGTGAATTAATAAAAAGGATTTTTATTATTTAAAAGTGAAAATTTAATGTTCGTAAATTTTTAAAAGTATTTGGAATAAATTAAAATTTTAAAAAGTTGAGGGATATAAGAAAAAAAATATCAGATATTTATTAAGAATGGCAAAATGATAAATAAGTGGAAAGGACAAGAACCTTGTTAAAATAGAGAATTTTCTAGAACGGGATAGAAGTATAATTTTAAGGAACTTTAAGGGTTAAAGGCGAGCTTAACCCATGCCTATAAATAGATGTGTGAAGCGTGAGTCGGTAAAAAGAGAGAGTGAAGAGTGAAGAAAGTCTAGAGAAAGAGAAAGAGAGAGAACTCTCGGCAAAAGAGGGGAGTAAGTTGCTGCCACTGTTCCCAAGTCGGATTCTACCATTCGAAGAGGAGATTGAGTTGCCAAAATATGAAGAACAAATTTGAGAACCAGATCTGGTAAGAACTAAGTGATAAGAGCAAGTTTTCATGGTTTTATTTTGGAAAGAAGTCAGTTGAGAGCTACCATGGTCTTCACGTTTTTAATGAGATTTCTGTGTGTAGTAGATTTGGTGATATTAGAGAAGCAGCGAGCTGGAAAGCAAGGCAAGGAACTGAAGAAAGCTTGGTAAGTAAAGTAGCTAAGGAATTAAGTTACATTGAAGTTGTTTGTGATTGAGAATGATTGAGCTCAGTCGTGGAACCTCTTGAGTTCACGACCTAAATGAAGATGAAGAACTAGTGTTGTTAAATTTATGTTATCGTGATCAATGTTTCAAAACTCGCTACTCGCTACTCGATCGGCGAGGCAGCGAGCAGCGAGTACTCAACAACTCGGCGAGTACTCGGGGAGTACTCGATTTGATCATCAGTCAACGGTCAAACCGTTGACCCACGGTTAAATCAGGTCAAACTTGTAAAAAATAAAATTTAATAATTTTCTATAGAATAAAAATATAATCATATGACCACAAAAACACCCTTAAAATCTATCTCATGCAACCCTCAAAACCATTTTAACACAATTACATAATTACAACTTTAAACATTTCGGCAGCATAACCACTATTTCTTCAACAATTCCACCTGTAGTATACCAAAATAACAACACTTCAAAAATCTATCACATGATTCACATCTAAATTACTTATAGCCTCTCATCATTCTTTCATTCTCAAACACAAGTACACAACCGAGTGACCAACATCATAAATAGATATAGTATGTAAATAATAACATAGCAAGAAGCCAATAATAAAATAGTCATAAAAAAGAAAAGTCCATGAAAGTATGTTAAGAACTTAAGGCCCTAAAAATCTCAAGGGCGAGGAGAAAAACGCAACCAATCTTCATCATCTCCATAAAGGTCTTCCATAACTTGTTCATTGTCGGACTCAAACTCTACATCAATGTTCTTCTCCCCTCCCTCCTCCCCCTCCTCCTCCTCCTCCTCCTCATTCTCCTCCTCTCCAGAATCAAAATCATCTTCATCAAGTTGCCTCGGTCGTTCCAAATCGACTGATACTTCATCATCCTCATCATCCCCTCGAACAAGTCATCCTTGTGCATCAGCAGCATCAGCATTAGTTGCTAGTAGCACATCAACATTCTTCTCAACCTGTTTGTTCATTTTGCTTGATAACTGTGAATTGAAAGTAACAAAAACTAGGTTGTTCAATCGATCCGTATTCAATCTATTCCTTTTCTTCGAATGTATCTACATAAGATATAAAAATTAAAATAGAATAAATCAGTAAACAAATAAAATTTAAATCATTAAAAATAAGTTATGGATATTACACATTTGCACTTACCCATTCAAAACTACTCTAATTTCTTTCACATCCCGATGAACTAGTTGTCAGTGAAAGAATCTTTTTTGCCATTTTAAGCATGTTAGGTGTGTGGCTTCCAAACATGCTCCACCAAGTAACTACACCATAAAACATAATTAAATGTAGAACTAGTTTTTGGAAGATATATTTTCATAAATACAATGTGAAAAATATAATATAGAAATTAGTAAACAAGTTAAACAACTAAAAACAATATATATGAATTAGAATGTTCGATCTTTTACCTGGATCCTTAGAATCGCTATCACATCCTCTAATGGCCCACGGTCTCCCAAAAGAACCCTGCTTCATCTGATATAATGGTCATTCAGTCATGATAATTATATCTTGAGAGGTTATATCACCATGATGAAAAATCTGCACACACTCCATAAAGCCACTCAACAACTCAGATTCATCGGAAATGCTTGAATCATTAAAGTGGTAATAGGGATTTAATAGAAATGTCGTCTTATATAAAGGAGAATCTAGCCGATCTTTCATTTTTTCATTAATTTTTTCAATAATTGGCCGATAATTATTTTCCAAGTTGCTTAAGGCCTCTCTAATGTCTTGTTTAGCCCTTCTTAATTCTCCATATAACCAAGGCATTGATGGCTTTCGATCCCCATCCACCAGTCTCAACACTTTAATCAAAGGTGCAAAAACCTTTAAACAATATGTTACACCATTCCAAAACACCAAACTCATAACAGCTTCGTAGGCCAATTTCCCTTTTTTACTTTTTGAGTATTTGCACTTCTCCCATTCCTCACTACCAAACATTGTCTTCAAAGCATTTTTTTTATCCATCAAGCTTTGCAAAGTAATGAAAGCAGATACAAATTTAGTCTTTTCCGGCCTTACTATATCCTTCTTTTTTGTAAAAGACCTCATCATTCCTAAAGTCCTATAATGAGCATAAATGAAGATTATCAACTGCTTTGCTTGCTCAATATACTTGTTGAACCTGGGAAGCTTGCCAATACTTTCCAACATAAGATTGACGGTGTGAGCAGCACATGAGGTCCAAAATATGTTTGGCCTGTTCTCCTTCAAAATCTTGGCAACAGCCATATTGTTGCTAGCATTGTCGGTTACTATTTTAACAACATTTGCAGGTCCTACTTGTTCAATACATCCATTCACATATTCAAAAATGTGTTCCACAGTGTGTGCCATATCAGAACACTCCTTAAAATAAAGGAAAGCGGTTCCTAATCTACAATAATCAAATATCAAATGTAAAACTAGGTTCTAAACCCTAAACATAAATTAAATAATATAATATGCAACTAATATTGTATAATAGATAAATGATATGAAATTTATACCTGCAATTCACACACAAATTCATTATGCTCCTCCTCTTCCTGTCCGTCCAAGCATCCGTCATAATTGAGCATCCATTTTTAGCCCACTCTTCTTCTTGCCTTTTCAATAATAACTTAGTTTCTTCCACCTTATTTGGCAAATATCGCTCCCCGATTTCATAATAATTTGGAGGCCTATAACCAGGCCCAAACTGACCAATTGCTTCACAAGCACGCATGAAATTATCATTCACAACAACATGCCATGGAACGGCTCTATTAAACATCCAAGTTGTTACCCAATTGTGTACATGATCGAGTCTCTCTTTAAAAAGTGCTTCATTAATGTTTTGTTGTCGCATTGACTTCCTTGAATTTGATGATAACTCCGGATTAATGGGTCTTGTAAACTTATCTATTGGGCCAAGATGATGAGACTCTTTCCTTACCCCTCTTACCTCTACGTCTTCCATCTCCTCTGATTCATCGATATTTACTTCTCCTCTTTTCAATTTCTCCTCCATCATCTTATTTCTCTTTTTATTTTTTGACTCCATAAGTGCATTCTTGCATTTATTTGTATCCTCCGGTTTTGCTTTTGGACATTTAGCCACATTTTCGGATATGTGAGCCACATGTTCTTTCAATCTATGTATCCCTCCAGACATAATCTTCCCACACAATATGCACTGCACTCTTTCCATAATGTTTGGATCAACCAATTTTTCATAATCCCATCTAACATCACTTGAGTTTCGTTTGAGAGATGGGGTAACGGAAGCTCCCGAAAATTCATTATCCATAATTGATGAATATAAAACAACCTAATCATCAAATATAGCTTTGAGCATAGAAATTTTTATACAACAAACATCAATTTCACTACATAAATTTTATAAAATTTCACTACATTTTATAATCAATCAATTAAATTATAATATAAGGTGTATATATGTGTATGTATTATATTATCATATCACCTTTGTATATATGTCACTGTCACATAACATAAGTCACACAATATATTTCCAATCCTATGTCGTAATCTCATTTCCATCAATGCAACAAATAAATCACAAATGTACAAAATTCTAAACAAATATAGTTTATATAATCCATTAATCATCAATCCTAAAAAATCACCGTGAAAGGCTGAAAGCAAAAAACAAAATGAAAAAACAAAAAAAAATATTGAAAACAAACAAAATGAGTGGACTCACAGATGGCGACGGCGACTGCAGCAGGCGAAGCAGCAGCAGCAGAAGTTGCACCCCACTTGACATCGGCGTCGGCGACAGCGACAGCAACGCAGCAGACGTCGCACACCAACGGACGACAGCAGGACCAGACGAGAGCACACCGACCAGCGGCAGCAGAACTCAGAAGCGGTGGGCAGAAGCAGAACGGCGGGTTGAAGGCTTGAAGCAAAAGTGTAGAACGCAGCAGAAATGAGGAGAAAAAGCCAGATCTGAGTGAAAAGAAATACATTAGGCCAAAACGGCGTCGTTCATCGTTTTGGCAAAAAAAAAAATTTAAAAAGACCCACTCGGCCGATCCGAGCTGGGCCGAGTCGGCCCGAGTTGGGCTCGATTCGGGCCGATTTCATACAGTGGTCGATTTGAACCCCTCGATCTGGGGGTTCTCGGCTCGGCACCCGACCGAGCGGCGAGTACTTGACCGACTCGGTCGAGTTTTTAAACAATGATCGTGATAAAGTTATTGAGTTCGGAGAATGTTGATTTGTGTAAGCGAAAATCTGGAATGAAGAAATATGAGTAGCGTGAGCAGGGCAGGAGCTCACTAGGTGCGAGCTCGGTGAATACCCGTAGCCCATTTGCAGCGCTGGTTGAGTTGGCCTGAAGCGCAAGCTCGTAGAAAGCGAGCTAAGTGATGCTATCCCAGCCCACCATACTGCCTGTCCGAGTTGGACTAAGGTAGTAACTTGTAAGGTTGAGCTGGCTGAAGTTGCGAGTTGAGCAATGTCATGAATCGAGCTGAGCTCTAAAAAGAATAGCAGCTCGCTATAATAGGTGTGCTGAACGAGCTCGATGAGTTAGGATATGCCCTCACTCAGTTTGGGCTGATCTAAGTGAAGGAAATCGTTTGGGCTGAGCTGAACAATGGAGCTTGCATTAGTTAAGTTGAATGCGAGCTGGAGCTCGTAGCTCGAGCTAAAAGGGGTAGTACAGCTCGCTGCAGCTCGAATGAAGTAGAGGTGTTAGCTAATTGAAGTAACCCGCGAGCTAAGTAAGATTCCTTTTGTGGCTAAGTGTAGGTGGACATAACGAGCTAAGGAGGACGCTGAGCAGAAGCTAAAGTAATTCAAGTGAGTTGGGAAGCAAAGTTGTGAGTATGAAAATATTTTAAAATACTTTTAGTTTATTTCGCAAATATTTTATTTTCATTTATTGATCCTTTTAGCTTAAAAATAATTTATGTTCTAATACAAAAAGGAAATATTTATTTATAGATATGGTATGCAATATATATCATTTATTTTTTATTTTTTATATATAGCATGATAAATAAATAGCTTTAAATTATAGAAAGAGAAAAAATATTTTCAAACATAATGGACAGCTCGAGCATGTATAGCGTTACCTTCTAACTTAGACCAAACTAGTATATCCCATAGTGTATGGCAATAGTATTGGAATGGTTAGTTCTGCTCACATCGAGGAGATCGAGTCTGTCAGTCGCCATCTACACTTGTAGGGTATTTCTCGACGCACGATGAGCGATGATAGTTTCACCACATGTGTATACAAGATGTCTTAGTAGTTTTGTCACGGTGAGCGATGTAAGCCTTTACGTCATGTGACCCCCCACACTGAGTGGAGCTGGTCTGACCACCTTTATGGTTTTAGCTTTTCTTGGGTTGTTATTAGAACTTTTTAGAAAAACTAGCATACCATTAAAATAAATTTTAGAAGAAAAATACTTTTTTGAAAGAATAAACATTTTAACTTTTTAAACAAGCTTTTTAAACTTATAAAATTTTATGAAAAACCCAAGCTTTTAGAAATAAAATTATTTTTAAAAAAAATGTTTTCAAAATGTTTTTGGAATGAAATTTTTTTGAATAAACGCATCCACACTCACTGAACTTTTATAGCTCATAATATTTTTATTTCAAAAATCTTCTCAGGTGCAAGAACAGGTTATCAAGATACTAGAGCGCCTCATTCAGATTAGGTGGGCTTCGACAGACGACGCTGCTTAACTCTTTTTGTGTAAAGTTGCAATTCATATTTGATCATACAATTGCACATTTTCAGAATTTTGAATAAATGTTGTAGCACTTTATTAAATGCATGCATGTTTTAGATATTTACATTTTCATGGTAATATTTTAAATTATATGTTTATCCGATGCATGTTTGAAATTTTAAAATGTATAATTTTTATATATTTAGAATTTGAGAAATAGTTACGGGTTCATTCCACGATATCCTTTTGAGTCTTCTTAGTCAGACTTCAGGAGGGTTTCGTGGGGTACCCGGTAGGATCGTTGGATTTGGTAGAGGGAATCCAAATCAGATCCTATCAAATTACTTGTATATTATTAGACTTTCTAATCTTCAATTATCAGGTTTTAATAGGTTATTGTTTTAATGGGTTGTAAAATGTGTATCTCATTGCTTGAATTGTTATAATTTTGATATTTTTAATATGTAAGAAGAATTACTGAGTTATCAGTTTGTTTAATAATACAATCATAGGAACTAATATGTGATCAGCATGTTATGATCAATGGTAGTAACGGTTTTATTAGAATTGTATATTTTGATGAATATCCATATATTAATTTTTTGTCTTAGTATATTTTTCAA
Organism: Dimocarpus longan; assembly: GCA_022984855.1. Lineage (NCBI taxonomy): Eukaryota > Viridiplantae > Streptophyta > Magnoliopsida > Sapindales > Sapindaceae > Dimocarpus > Dimocarpus longan. The sequence goes on from CM041013.1 coordinate 26,768,463, forward strand.
TTAAATGTATCTATCCATTTTCGACTGATGATTATAAATTTTGAACTTTGTGTAGTAAAGAAAAATGGTGAGCAACAAGCAACTATCGAACCCAAAGAAGAAGTTGAAGACTGTGATGCTTTGTTAGATAGGGATATAGAAGTGCCTGAAGGTACAACAAATCAAGGTTCAGATAATTGTTGGATAGATTTTCATGAGTTAACGGCCATGAATGTATTTGTAATAATATTTAATACAGTTGAGGAAGTAGGATCATTTTATGAGAGTTATGCACGAGCAATAGGCTTTGGTGTAAGATTGGGTAACCTTGAATAGGACAAAGAAGGGAGAGTTATTATGAGACAATAGGTATGTAAGAAGCAAGGATTAAGACAACCGAAGTATTTGAACAATGCATATAGGAAACGTAAGGTGAGGACGCCAACAAGAGAGAATTGTAAAGCCCTTTTTTTTGTTCGATTTAACATAGAAAAGGATGTACACAATGCGAGAACATTCGAGGAAAATCATTCTCATGACTAGCACTGGGCCATGAAGTTCAATTCATACGATCATATAAACATATAAAGTATCAGACGTGGCATAAGTCAGTGCTATATGCAGTGTTTGCATCAGACCTTGTTATTCATATGAATATATGGTCGACCAGGTAGGGGGACATATAAATGTCAGTTTCACCACAAAGGATCTTTACAGTAAGTTGGGTAAGGAAAGACGGAATACTACTTTTGATAGCAATTCGCAAGACACACTCTCATATATGGAATCAAAGACGATTTCTGATCCCAGTTTCTTCTGCATATTTCAGGTTGATGATGACGGTAGGTTGTCCATTTTGTTTTGGGGGGACTATCATTCCTTGTTTGAATATCAATGTCTCAGAGATGCTCTCATATTCGACTGCACATAAGAACAAATGTATATGGTAAACCTTTAGTTTTGTTTCTCGATACAACAACCACCGTGCTACTTGTTTGTTTGGCAGTGGACTACTATTAGATGAGACAGTTGAGTCTTACAACTGGGCAGTTGATATTTTAATTGATTTCATAAGTCACAAGCATCCCTTCTCTGTATTAACCGATGGAGATGAAGCAATGAGACAATCCATTGAAGAGGCACTACCAAATTCTCGTCACAGAATATGCTCATGGCACATAGGCAAGAATACATATACTCACCTTTGTAATCTGGATAGGGTATTGGCATTTAAAAAATGCATGTATGAATCATATAATAAGGAACAGTTTGATGCAACATGGTCAAAAATGGTGGACAACTTTAATCTCTACAATAGTGAGTGGATGAGTAGGATGTATGAAAAGAGACATAGATGGGCTGAAACATTTTTGATGGGGCACTTCTTTGGTGGCATGTGTAGCACTCAATGATATGAGGGTATGAATAATTTCATGAGAAACAATGTTAGGAGCCTTGAGAAATTGTTTGAATGTATCCCCTCAAATTGATAAGGCCTTACGAAGGCTAAGAAACAACTTTATTAAGAATGAGTATGGATCTAAGAGTAAAAGTTTAGTTATTACAAGCTACCTTAAGTCATTGGAGTAATGTATAGCTTCTGTTTACATTTATGACATTTATTGTGAAGTGTTTGAACAGATTTGCTTGGAAGCATCGTATACACACTCTACGTCAGAGATGGACGAGAATCGTTACATATTTCCCAATAGTAATATAAAAAAAAAAGTGAAAAGTTGTTTATTTTGCAAATCAAGATGATGATCAACTAGATTAAGATGGAGCTTGGGATTATGAAATGCACAATCAACCTGTTATTATATGTGATTGCCAAATGTTACAGTCATGAAATTCCGTGCCATCATATGTTTTATGTTATGAAAGTGGAGCACATTATAACAATTCCTACATCATGGATATTTAAGAGGTGAATGAACTTTGCTACAGTTGATGGTTTCAGCCAAGCTCCTATCCAGACTGAGTTTAGTAATAGTGTCAACATGTCTAAGTTTGCTTCATTGAGTGCTGCTAATTGCAACCAAATATGTCACCTAGGGAGCCAAACTGAAGAAGATTATAATATGCTTAAAAAGGAATATGTTTAGCATGTGTAATAGTTTGCAAGTGTTGACAAATGAATATTGAAATAAATCCAAGAAAAATGTAGCCGAAAATGGTAGCCAAGGACATATCATAAAAGATTCGATAGCGGTGAAATGTAAAGACGGGCCCACAACATCAATTGACCCAAATGCCAAGCCCAACACTAATAAAAGACCAAATCGATGTTGCCAGTGTGCAAAAAGAAGGCATAACAAGCATAGCTATCCAGAACTTATGAAAAATTAACTTTCCAGAACTTGATAAAATTATTGCATCGTATTTTTTTGGTCTTGAAATTCTACTATTTGTAAGTTTGATGTAATCAGTGATCTATTAATGTACTCAGATGCTTTTAGTATATCACTTAAAGCAGATACAATGCGTGTTCTGTTTAATAGTCTAGTTATTGCAAGCCACCCCTATTGGCTCAATCGACCATGTTTGAGCTGAATTCATTTGTTAGGTCCAATTGTTATTTAAATATGTTGTTTTAATACACCCCCATTAGCTCTCAAGACACCCATGCAAGGCCAATTTAGTTAATGTTTTCGATTTTAATTCACTACTTTGGATTGCTAATTACATCCAAATTTTAATATAAATATATATATATAGCATAAGTGAACATAGGCTTAATAGACCCCTTTGGATTGCGAAGTACACCCCAATTGGTTATACGTATGTGTGTGTATAAATATATAAAAGGTAACTGAACAAAGGCCCTCCAATTTAAGTGGACCATATTTCAAGAGAAGACTCATAAAGCTTTTGCATGTTGGGCCAATGGATAACATCGAAAGTTAGAAAAGAAAGTCAACTTGGTATCGGATACAACAAATACAATCACTGATTTTGTAATTTACTCTGCCGTTTGTAGTTGTAATAAGTTCAATCACAAGGAACCGGGAGCAACGAATATTCTACAATTAAAATTCCAAGAAAATTTTGATTAAGAATTTTTAATTCATTATAGAGAACTTTCATATTAAAAGGGGTGATAACATAAATTATAATTAGTCTCTTATATTGAATTGGGACTAAAGTAGCTTTCAGTAATGATTGTTTTCTATATATTTGAATTTGGAACTAGTACTTGTAGATATTGATGATTTATAATTTTGGATGATGATATGAATTATATATGATGTCTTTGAATATTTATGACATGGAGTTTTTTAGATGATTGAAATTCTGAAGTATTAAGTAAGGTTTCATATTGACTTTGAAATGTGTGTAAAAATTATGCAATTGTTTTGTGGTTTTCATTAATGGTGTAAGTGAAGGTATTTTTATAGAATATTATAGTTGTACAGTAGAAATGTGGTGTTGAATATTTTGTTTGAGAAGATTTATATTTATTAGTTTTGAAATTGAGTTATGAAATAGTAGAGACTTAAACTTTGAGATAATTGAATAAAATTTATGTGAATGTGATATGATATAATCTTAAATTATTTATTTGTTTCTAAAGAGTATGGATAGAAGATGATAAAAAGGTGTGATTAATTTCTCATTGGTGGATATTGATTTATAATTCGAAAGTTAAGAAGGTTACATAAAGTGTAAGGGTTACATGGAGTAATTTATTAAGTTTTGTTATTATTAGGAGTTACATGGAGTAATTTATTAAATTTTGTTATAATTAAAAGTGATAAAAAAAATGATTATTATTTAAAATAGTTGTAAGTGTGATTATTCAGAAGTATAAGAGTATGATTATTGATGAGACTCTAATTGAAGAGTTTTACTGCATGGTTGTCTATGAGGAAGTTTGGAGAATAATTAAGAATAAAATTATTGTGGTCATTAATGAGGAAATGAAAGCAAGCTTTAGAGTGAGATATCTTGAGTTGAAATGATTCATAAATTTCAATGATGAAATTTCATAAGGGAGGATGATTTTGTAAGGTCTCATTTCTTGTTTAATTTTTCAATCCATAATGGGCTAACAATAAATCTTAAATGGACTAGCCCAGTAGAATTCTTTTAGAACATGAATTGAAGACCACTAGCTCAACAAGCCCAATTATATTAAAAAGAGAAATGATTCATTGTTATGGGCGTTTTCAATTTTTTTGAGCTGAGGCCCGATAGTGAGAATTTTATTTCAAGACCAAATTATGAGATGAAGCCCAATAGTTGGAATTTTGAACTCATGCCCAAAGCCTTAATAGAACCCAATTGTTTGACAATAAATGTCATTACTAAATGAGAAGCGAGCCATTATCTTTAAAGTGGGTTTGCTCTAAATATAGCTATTGACTTTATAAAGGGACCCTTTTGTAAGGAAACAAAAAAAAAAAAGGGAGAGATGAAAGAAAGCAAGTAGGTGTCATGCATGAGTCAAATTGAGACAAAAGACAATATGGCCGAGGGAGAGACATGAGAAAGTGGACCAGTTTTTTTATTTTTATTTTTAATTTTTTTTTAAAAAAAAGGGAGAAACACATGTGCGAGTGTGATGGGCAATGGAACAAGAAAGAATAGAAAGATAGAAAAATATTATATTTTATATTTGATGAGCGAGGTAGATATATAAGCATATTGAAGTGTACACACTGAGGGCTGAAACGGCAGCAAAATAAGAACGAAACTGCGAGCACAAAGAAAAAAGAAGAAGAAAAAGAAGAGGAGAGTAAAAAAAAATAGGAGAAAATTTAAGATGTTGTAACGGAATGTTTGGGTATCCGAATTATTTAGAAAAATAATTTTTATTTTAATAGGATTTGAAATCCATAAAATCAGTTAATTTTTGTATGAGTTCTAAATTAAGATTAATGTAATGTTAGAGTAGATCCAGGATAAAGGAAAATTAGAGGGAAACCCGAATTATACCCAGGCATAAGTAAATGAGTTATGTGAGTGGATAGTTTAATTTTTAATCAAATTGATTTAATTATGATTTTTATATTTCAGCCTTTTTTTTGACATGATATTTCAACTTGGAAATGAAATATTTATTCATTGAAATAACATGTTTGAATTATCAATTATATTTTATGATTGAAATAAGAATTTATTATCCATTTGTGTATATGTATACATATCAGAAATTCCAATCAGAATTTTATGTTTTTAGCTTGAGTTTATTATATTAAAAAAAAAAAAAAAAAGGGTCTCAATTGTTGATCTAATATGAACCTAGAGGGAAGAGTGAATAGGTTCTTACCCAATTTTCATTTATTTACAAATTTTCCAAACCAATTTAACAACAATAAACATAAATAAGTACAGAACCAATAAACAAGAATGACACAAGAAGTTTTACATGGAAAACCCCTTCAACATAGTTAAAAACTACAGAACCACTCCTGACCACTTAAAGGACAATTCACCGGTGATAAATGTAGTTCCACCCTTAAGTTGATACAAAAGACATGCACTCCTCTTGAACTATCTCGTCTAGTCTACTCGTAGACCTTTTCCCTAGTGATCACGCATGATCCACTGGGTGACTAAGTGTATATCCTCAAGCTGCTTTTGAGATCACACTTCTTTTGGCATGAGCCGACACTTATTGTCTCGTAAGAACCAACTAGTAATTTCCTGAACAAATACAATTTTCATCAAAAATGCAAAACTTGAGCTTGCTCACTAGATTTCACACAAGTCATAACAAGCTTTCCAACACACAAAAGACTGTGGTCTAAGTGTTTAATGATGCATGAACATTCAAATAGAATGCATGACCACTACAATCTATGATACCAGGTGCATAATAAACTTAATCAACACATGTAATCACTTGACACATCCACAATCAAGACTAGTTATATATTCATCTCAACCATAACAACACATAGTCATGTAATAAACTCACTCAATAGATATACAACCTATTTTAATCAAATGAACATGTCAAAGCATATGTGTAATGCACACAAGAACACATACCACAAATTAAAGCGCACAAATCCTCTTTTTGAAACACTAGAAATTGATTTTACAATGCAATATGGGTGACTTAGAAATTGAATGCATATAACATGTGAACATTTTTAAATTAAGCCAAAGTTCAATCTAAGGATCAATTAACAAATCCTATAAACTACAAAACACATAATCACAACACACAAGGTGATTCAACAAACACTCAACTCAAGAACACAACTAAATTACATAAACAAAAATAAACACCCATTTGATAACCTAGATTTGAATTAAATAACCAACCATGTGTTATGTAGAGAAATAAAATCATTCCAGCATGTAAATCAACTCTAAATCACAATATGTTATCTGTATTTTTAGACTGTATCAAATGGGCTGGTAAAAGCCCAAAGACCCAACAAAAATGATCTAATGAACCGGCGTAGCAGGCAGAAGCCTAGCTGGTTAGCGTGAGATCCTCCAGTAGCTCACTAACTCCTTCCGTAAGTCCTCCAACAGCTCACTAACTCCTCACGTGAGCTCGTTTCTAAGCTCCTAGGATGCTCAGCTCTCAGCTCCCAAGATGCTCAACTCTCAGCTCCCAGTCCGCAGGCATTAGCTCATCAACTTATCAACTCGCCCAAAACGACCTCATGAACTCGTTTTGGATGAGCTCCAGTTGGCGCGACATGCACGGCCAACCATTCCAGATCACTGGCAGAATGATTTACTCAACCACTATAGCATGGGTAGTGTCAAAAGACTCAGACTTTTTGACAGAAGACTTTGACAATTATAATATGCATTTAATGCTTTTCCATTACTGTAGTACCTCCCTCTCTCTATAAATAGGAGCAAAATCATAGTAAAGGGGATGGTGTTTTCTGCTCTCTCTCTTCTCTCTCTCTTTGTACATAGAAAATATAGTAATAACAGTGACTGATGTCCTTAATCGGACTCGACGCCATGGACGTATACCTTCTCCTTGGTCAAACCACGTAAAATCTGAATCTAATCTCTTCCTTTTTGCCTCTATTCTCTTGCTTTTGTTCTATTTTTCATTGATATGCAGTAGTAGGCTTCAAGAATCTCGTTGACTAAAATCGAACGTCAACATTTTGGCACTAGAAAGAGGGTCCAAACTGCAGATTTCTCCAGATCTTGAAATTGTCATAGCAAAAGGAAGAGCCAGAAGCTCCAACGCAGTGGCCACTAACCAACCAACAAGGGAAGTTGTTGTCCCTACGGACGGTACTGTTGGAGATGAAATCCTACCAACCCCTCGCCAGCTAGATTCAGTAGTCCTTGTAGTCGGAGGGCTTCAGATCCAGTACCAACAACAAGAGACACTGGAGAATTCAATGCAGTAGCTCGTGGATGCATTGAGGACGCTGACACAGGCTCAAGCACAAAACACGCCCAGATTTAAGGCTGGGACTCCTAGAGAAGCCTGCCAACAACAAAAGAAAGTGTCAGCTCATGAAAGGCATATAAGAGAGGAGCTGTAACCTCCCAACTCAGCTTGTCCCTCCCATTCGCATTCAAGAGCTAAAGGACAACGAGCTCGAGAAGAGGGAGCAAACTATCCACGACATGAAGTGTCCCAACGATCTAATAGCTCACAAAATGTCAGTCAAGTAAACGTCCCAGATCACCACCTCTCAGGTCGCGAGCTCAGGAGGCACAGGCCTCAGGACCTAAGGATAAAAAAGCTACTTCAGATAATTCAGCAGCTAGAAGCACGCCCAAACGCCACGAATCAACATGATTAGTATGAAAAAATGGGCCCTCTTACTAAAGAAAGTAAGATGCAACTTCTCTAAAAAAGGTTTAAAGTCCCCAATATCCCTCAATACAATGGGGAGAGCGACCCTTATGATCACCTAGATAGATTCAACGTCTAGATGGACCTTCAAACGACTAATTCGTTGATCAAATGTCGTGTTTTTCCAATAACACTAGGAAACATTTCACTGACCTGGTTGTAGTATAGACAGCTGGGAAGAATTACAAAAATAGTTCGCAAGTCAATACAAAGCTTTAAAGAAACAGCTCATACCACCTTGTCACCTCACAATAGTCCTCTAACGATGAGGTAAATTGTTAAAAGACTATCTTGTCAGGTTCAGATGCGAGGTCAACAGGGTAGACAATCCTTCAAACGAAACCATTCTGACAACGATCTTAGCTGGCCTTCGCAATGATGGAAAACTGTATGAAAATATATACAAGTCTCCGGTCAGAGACCTAGACGAGTTCTATGAGTGAGCTGCCAATGAAATCAAGTGGGAAGAAGTCTTTAGCTCAAAGCAGCCCAACCAATAGAGAGAAACTAGTAGCTCTAACCCACCAAAGAAAAGAGATCATGATGGGAATAGAGGTCGAAACAATGGCTCAAACAAGCAGGTCCCCAAGAAAGCTAGGCATGAGCGACCTCAGCATCAAGCTCATCACAATGGCTTCAGCACTTTATCAGATACTTAAGACAAGATCTATGCGGCTGAGAAGGACAGGGAAGACTTTGAAAAGCCCAATCCCATGAGATATTTAGTCCGTAGCAGAAATCAAAAGAAGTTTTGTGAGTATCACAACGAGGTCGGGCACAACACCTCGAATTATAAGGAGCTGAGAGATGCCATTAAAAATCTGATTAAGCAAGGCCGACTGAGTGATTATGTGGTGCAGCAGACGAGCTAGCAACCTCAACGGCCTCAATAAACAGTGTGACAACAATCATGATGAGCTCTCAATCCGAAACATGAACTAGCTATAAGAGAAATTCCTACACACGCTAAGCTTCACCTCACAATTACAACTCTATATTAGCTAACTTTCTGAGCTCATGTTCTTGATGTAAAATTCAAATTTTGAATATAAATACCTTGTATTGCTGTGTTATAATTATTTCTATAATTATCTCTATGGCCAAAAGTTTATGCAGCTCGAGCTATGTTATCGGGTGATAACCCCCTGGGCATAGCTCATTATCTATTATACTGTTTTCGGGTGACGACCTCCTGGATAGTCCCAACCGCTTATATTGTCGCCAGGTACGACCTCCTGGATATAGTTTGTAAATAATTGCATAGTTTGTAAATAATCGCACTATGTTATCGGGTACAATCTCGTGGACAGCTAGGGATATCACGCTGTACAAGCTCGGATTCCGACCTTTTGAGCGTAGTTGAGGTTCCAACCTCCTTAACCTTCGCTATGTTAGCTAAGGTTACGACCCACCTGGACATAGCTCAAGAAGTTGTTATTGCTAATGCATGACTTCATTTTTTGATCCACAAGAAATTCAAGAATCTGGTGAGATAAAAGCACAAAGCAGAACTTGAAAAGGCAGCACGACAATACCAGATGCAACAACTTTTACCAGCAAGTTCAGCTCCCAGTCCGCAGAACGAACTAGAAGTTAGGGGGCTTATGTTGTGTGTATTTTTTGGTTGCATCAAATAAGCTAGTAAAAACCCAAAGGCCCAACAAAAATGATCAAATGAACCGGCCTAACAGGCAGAAGCCCAGCTGATTAGCGTTAGCTCCTCCAGCAACTCACCGGCTCCTCAAGTGAGCTCCTTCAACAGCTCACCAGCTCCTCCCGTGAGCTCCTCCCTTGAGCTCCTCCAACAGCTCACCAGCACCTTGTGTGAGCTCGTTTCTCAGCTCCCAGCTCTCAGCTTCCAGGATGCTCAGCTCGAGCTCTCAGCTCCCAACTCGCAGGCATCAGCTTATCAACTCATCAGCTCGTCCAAAACAACCTCATGAACTCGTTTTGGATGAGCTTCAACTCGACCAAAGCAGCTCCAGCTCGTGCGATGGCGTAACGTGCACGACCAACCATTCCAGATCAGTGGCAGCATGATTTACTCAACCATTACAGCATGGATAGTGTCAGAAGACTTAGACTTTTTGACAAAAGACTTTGACAATTGTAATATGCATTTAATAATTTTTCATTACTGTAGTACCTCATCCTCTCTATAAATAGAAGCAAAATCATAGTAAAGGGGGATGGTGTTTTCTGCTCTCTCTCTTCTCTCTCTCTCTGTACCTAAAAAATATAGTAATAACAGTGACTGCCACCCCTAACCAAAGCCAGCGCCATGAACGTAGGCCTTTTCCTTGGCGGAACCATGTAAAATCTGCGTCTAATCTCTTCCTCTTTGCCTCTATTCTCTTACTTTTGTTCTATTTTTCATTGATCTACAGTATTGGGCTTCAAGAATCTCGTTGACTGAAATCGAACGTCAACACAATATAAATTTATTTAGACATAAATTTGAATCCTGTGATTTACAAATACTCATTGTTCCAAAAATCGTCGATTAGCGACGATTTTTCGGCAATTACTCGCTAACCGACACCCAATTGGTTCAATTAGGATGAGATCAGAGGCTTAAATCAGACGGACTGATTAATCAATCAAGCTGGCCAATTAATCAGCCAAATCGACTCAACTCGTCCAACTCGGTTGAATCGACTAGTTAACAAAAAATAAAATAAAAAAGAAATAAAAAGCAATGAAGTAGCGGCGGTGGTGGAGGATGTTTGAGAGTAGGAAGAAAGGCTTATAGACAAGGAATCAAAGATAGAAACAGAGAAGCATTTGAAAAATAGGTTGGTTTGATGGATTTTGGAAAAAAAAAAATTGCAAGTAAAATAGTGTAAAAAAATGGATTTTGGTAGAGAGGATCCTAGTTTTGAAACATTTTAGATCAATAATCAAGAGAAAAGTGCAAGGATTGAAAAAAGGAAGAAGAAGAAGAATAAGCAAAAATCATGTATTGGAGATGGATTTTTTTTTTTTTTTTTTCAAAAAGGGAGTTGAATTTAAAAGAGAGAGAGTGCTCTAAAAGAGAAATTAAGGAAGAGATGGAAAGAGAGAATAAATATGGTTGACACAAAGATAGAGAACCAGGACAATAGGAAGGGTTCTGAAAATATTTAGAAACTATCATTATTAAAAAAATATAATTTAATTGATTAATAAAATAAAGGGAAAAAATCATTTGAGTATCATTTGAGTCGCTACGTTTTGATAAATGATTAAATTTTTAACTATGTTTTGAAAAATATTTAAATCAACCATAATATTTTGAAAAAGTGTTGAATTAGTCCCTTCAATTACTCAACTATTGGTCAAACCAAATAGAAATATTAAAAAGACCAATTTACCCCTCACTTCACTTAATAAAAAGACCATTTTATCACTCATGAGCCTATGAAATTACCTTATTACCCTAATTTAATTTAAAATTTTAAGTTAAAAAATGAAAAAAAAAATGTTTTGAAATAAAATTAAACTTATAAAACGGGAAAAAAAAAACAAAACAAAACAAAACATGTCAAATTAAATTTCATAAAAGAAAAAAAAATGTTCCAAGTATTTTATTATTTTTTTTTTGGGTTATAATGTGAAAACATACTAGAATACAATCATTAAACAAAGATAACATTATTAAGCCACACAAAAATGGAAAAAAACACCTAAATCGGTGATGTAGAGAAAAAAGTCGCTAGTTATGCATGACTAGACAAATCCTAGTCAACGAGGACGCATGGCAACGATGAATTTCCATCCACTAGATCAGCAACCACAAATGCCACCGATGAAATAGAATGAAGGAGAATCCCACCAATGAAGTAGAACCCGCAAACCCCGTCAGTGAAAAAAAAAAAAAAAGCCCACCTACTTTACCTTCACATGGCTGTTGATATGGGCATGGCTGTTGATATGAGTAGAGATGGAGAATTTTTTTTTTCAAGTTTTTGTTTTGATTTCTTGCGTTGGGTGTTGATATAGGCATGATAGGCATGACAACGACTACGTAATGGTGATGGGGTTGAGGCTATGATGTACAGAACTGATATTAGAGAATACTTTTTTTGAAGTTTTCTGGTTTGATTTTTGGTTTGTTAAGGTTTTTTTTTTTTTTTTTTCAATGAATATCTATGTTCTTCCCAGATCAATCTTCATTGAAGATCTGGGATCGTCGTAGATCTTTAATGAACATCTCATATTTTCAATTAATAATTTTTTTTTATTTTTTACTTTTGTTTAATGTTTATATATATTTTTAAATGAAATCTAGGTTCAACCCAGATCTTCAAAGTTTGAAATCAAACTTTAAAGATCTAGGTCGAACCTAGATCTTCCATTTGTTTTTTTTTAAAAAAAAAAATGTTTTTTCTTTAATAATTATATATTTTTTATTTTTATTAACACTACTGAAAAGATAAAAAGTACCCTCTACTCTGTTAAATTTGACTAATGGTTAAATGAATTGAATGACTAATTTGGTACTTTTTTCAAAATGTTAAGGATGATTTAATCCTTTTCTAAAATATAATTAAAAATTTGATTATTTTCTAAAATTTAAGGACCAAAAAGGTTTTTACCCTAAAATAAAAGTGTTTTACATGTGTGAATGGTAAGCATGGGTAATCCTTCCTTCGCTTATGGTCTATAGGGTCCATCAAAGACTCAAGGTCATGAATGATTATGATGCTAATAAGTGACATTTTGTGTGATATATTTATTTATTTATTTATTTATTATTATTGCTCTTTTGTTGACATCAAAAGCTTCATATATCCATTGGGAAGTGGTTGGTTCAATGAGATTCTGTTGTAAAAGCTCACTTATTAACAAAATAAAAATTATTATTTAAATGAGTTGGGTATTTTGGATAATTATATAAACTATCGATTATTTTTCATTATTTTTGTTTTATTATAGAGTAGACCCATTTATTTACCTATAATTAAAGTTTTGGATTCTATTATTAGACATAAATTTAATTACCCATTGCGAATATTATCATTTAAGTTATTTTAACTTCTAGTAGGGTTGGTTATGTACCATTTTAACTATTAGTCATATTCAAGTTTCAATTTAATTGATAACATCATAATGATCCGTCGGGTGGGATTTTTTAAGTAATTAAATTGGGCTAGACTTTTGAATGGGTAAGTACAATCTTATTTTTAATGTTTTAAATTTTAATTGTTTATTGATTTATCTAATTTTAATTTTTAAGTCATATATAGATACATACGAAGAAAAATGAATAGGCTAGATATGACTCAATTAGACAATCTAGTTTATGTCCAATTTAGTTAAAATTTAATTTTTACAGGTTTAACCCAATTTTACCGTCGGTCAACAGTACTCGCCAATTAATTGTCAATTACTTGTAGAGTAACAGATAAATCGCTAACCGCTGCGTCGCCAGTTAATTAGTAAGTAGTGATTTTTAGAATCAAGCATTTATATATATATATATATGTATATATAACTTTTATTTAATTTTTAAATTGTTACTATCATTAATCTCAATCATTCATTGCATTATCACTTTTAAAAACATTTCACTCTCCTACTTAATTTAAATATAATGAATTATTGAGATTAGTGATCCTAATAATTTAAAAATTATGATGCACTATATATATATATATATATATGTACATATAGGGACAAGATCGAGGAATATAAATTTTAATACAAATTTAGACACAATTTATTGACCATTTGATGATAAAGATTTTATAACTTAGATCTACTTACACCTTTGTATACAATTTAATTTTACACTGTATCTCTCATCTCTCTTTATAGTTACCTCATCTCTTTAATTAATATTAAAAACTCACCAATTAAAAGCAATTAATACTGACATTTTTATTTTTTTTTTCTCTCATGTACTTAATTAATTACCTAAAAAAAAAGTTATATAGTCAAAATTTATTATTATTGTTATTTTCCCTCATGTGGTTAATTGTTTCTTTTCAACTATATGTTAACTTCAATAAAATTTAGACAAAAATTGGATCCATATCATATGTTAAGAAATTTGGAACCTATTACCATCTAAATTTTATTTAAATTTTCCAGAATTACAACACATTAATAACAATAGGTTTTTAAAACCAATCACAAAAATAATAATATAAAGCTTTGATTAAAATACCCAATAAAATATATGGATTTGTCTTGATCTATAGGATTACTAAAACAAATAAACAAATTATATTGAAAAAATATCTGATTTTTGATAGATTATCTATTCTCCCCACATGGTTTCGTTTTTATTCAAAATATCATCTAACTTTTAAATAAACACCCAAATACCCCCTAGGGGCGTGTGAAAGAACGATAACACCCTAGAGACGTATGAAAGAATGATAACACCTCTAACGGTTACAGATTTCGTTAGGTTGATATTATTAACCATTTGACTCCAAGGGTAAAAACGAAAATTCAATAAAAATATTAAATTAAAATATAAAAAATCAAAATAAATAATATTAAATATAAAATTATAAAAAAAAAGTATTTTCATTTAAAAATAAAAAATAAGAATAAGAATAAAAAAGAAATCCTCTCATTTCATCTCTTTTTCTCACTCTTTTCTTTCGCTCTTACTCTTTCTCTCTTTCTCTTCTCTTTTCCCCTTCTCTTTCCATCTCTGACCGAATTTACAGGGGGATCGATGGCAGTGACATGATGAGTTCGATGGTGAAACAGTTGGAGACCCGAACTGAGTCACCTACGACGAGGACCCAATTTGGGTTTCCATTATTGGTCTCCTATGGTAGAGACATCTGGGTCTCCACGATAGAAACCAGAAGTGGACCTTCATCGTCAGAGACCCAATTCGGGTCTCCAATGGTGGAATTTGTTTACATGGTGGAGGCCCGAATTCCACCATTGGAGACTTTTTGTTGTTTATTATTATTATTTTTTTAGGTTATTGATTGTTGTGGGTTTTTTTTTTTTTTTTTTGGCTGTTTGATTGTTATTTTTTGGTTATTAATTGCTGTTAATTGAGTTTTTTATTTTGATGGTATGTGCTAATGATTGATGATTATGAGAGATTGATGATGAAAAATCTAGGTTGATAGATATTGTAGACTTATGATGATGATGCTAGAGTACCATCCATACAAATATTTGGATGGTGGAAATCCACTATTTTTTAAATTTTTTATTAATTTTAATTTTTAAATATGATTTTATAATTATTTTTTAAATAAAAATTGAGGCATAAAAATGTCATTTGACTTATTCTTTAATTTTTTTGTTAACTTAAAAACAAAAAAGTGATTTTAGATAAAAACGAAACTACATGGAAAAAAATAGATAATTTATCAAAAGTCAGTGAGATTTTTAGGATTTTTCCAATTATATTAAACACCACTAAAGAAAGCAATGATATATCGAAAGACATGAATTGGATCCCAACTTTACAAAGCAAAACCAAAGAGAAAGAGAGAAGGGTAATACTGAAATTTTGGGAAATAGTGAAATAAATTGGTGGGTTTTTAATTGGTGAGTTTTTAAAATTCAATAAAAATGTCAACCTTAATTGCTTTTAATTGATGAGTTTTTAATATTAATTGAAAAAATGAGAAATAATGTAATTATAAAAAGAGAGATAGAATGTAAAATTAAATTATATATAAATATATAAGTGGATCTAAGTCATTAAAATTTTCACTACCCAATAATCAGCAAATTGTGTCTAAATTTACGTCAAAATTTGCACTCTCCGATCATATCATATATATATATATATATATATATATAAAGGCCAACCTTAAAATCTGAAATAATAAGAATACGTAACTAATGTCCAAACTCCAAACCGAAAATATAATCAAATTAACCACATTTGGGCAAAGATCAATCAATTTTGGATAAATAAGCCTTCTTATTTGATTTTAAGCCAACCAAACAACCAAAAAGGCTACTTAGATAATTTTATTAAGGAATATTATGAAAAATCTCTTTGGAAAGTAAATTTACTGTGATTGGACCCTGATTTTTTTTATTAGATGAATGCTCTCTGTCATTAACCTTCCATCCAAAAAATTAATATTTTTCATCCAAATCCGTAAAATGACCAAAATACTCTTATCAAGATTCTAGAAAATCCCTATTATACATTTTAAACTTATTTAATGACTTAAATGCCCTTCAGATTTATTGATTATTAATTAATAATAATATTAAATAAAAATTAACAAAAATTAAAAAAAAAATGATTTTCATTGTTTATCATGTTGAGAGATGGTGGACATAATTTAATTTTTTTTTTTTAATTTTACATAAAAAAATTAAAAAAAAAAAACTAAATAAAAAAAAATTCATCACCATTCACCACCATCTCTCTCTCTCCATTTCTCTCTCTTTTTCTTTTTCTTCTTCGAAATCTGGGTTCATCACACACACTCTCTCTCTCTATATATTCTTCTTCTTCTTCTTTTTCTTCTATTTAGGTTCATCTAACCCAGTTGAATTTGGGTTTATCGAACCCTTATTCTTCTTCTTCTTCTTGTATCCAGGTTCATCTAACTCAGTTGAATTAGGGTTTGTCGAACCCAGATTCAACTAGGTTCGATGAACATAGATTGTCTGGGTTTAAACCCAGATACCTAGATTCAACTAGGTCATACCTAAATGAACCGGGGTTCGTCGAATCCAGCTATTTAAAGTTTTTTTTATTCTTTCTTAAGATAAGTTAATGATGGTGGATTGATGGTCTGATGATGATAATAGTGGGCTGATGTTGCTAATAGTGAGTTGATGATTGGTTGATAAATGAGTTGAGGTTGATGATGGTGGATTGAGAATGATGTTTTGTTAATATTTCTAGAATATTGGTTAAGGGTTCATGAATGATTTTTTTTTTTTTTTTTATGAAGCTAAGCGAGTTGTTTAGTTTCTGACTGATATTGATGTAATCACTCGAAGATGAAGATCCAATGTTAACCCTAAAAAATGTATTTTTTTTTAATTTAAAAAAAATATTTTTTAAATTATTTTGATCTCCACCTGATTTTTTTTTTTAATTTTTTTTTAAAATTTTTACAATTTTTAATCAATTTTTCTCATTTTAAAATTTTAATTGTTTTACTCAATTATCATTTTACCCCCTTGTCGACGTATAAATTCAGTTGATCCAGATTTTTCACCCAATACTACAATTAAAGCAACACAAAAGCTAAAAGCATGTAGAAAACAAGGGAAGCAGAAGAGAAAGAACAAAGGATGCCCTGGTTTTTACGTGGTTCGGCCAAATAAAAATACCTATATCTACGATTATTTCTCTAGTTATCTTTGGAAAGTCATAATGTATTACAAATTATGTGTATGTTTTATAATGAACTTTCAACCTCTATTTATAAAGTGGGAGACTACAATATTATTACAATTGAAACAGAAAAGAAATCTACATTGATTACATTCCCAAAACTGGCGGCCATCAATGTAAGGTCAAATCCCATAAAAGTAGGATCTTAATTTTATCTCTATACTTGATGGTTGAGTTTTCTCTTAAATTAGGCTGCTGCCTTTCTGAAAAAATATCTTTTACATGCACGTCAAGTTACGGGCTAGATCTCGCTTCTAACAACTTAAAGTTAGATATTAAACAGCTCTGACTATAGTTGACCAGCGACTTGAGTATTGTAGCAGCAAATAGAGAGCTCGTTTCTACGAGCTGGACGACCTAAGGTCAGCGAACTGAGAACTTGTTTATACGAGTCGAATGTCCAGAGAGTTGAGAGCTCATATCTGCGAGTTGAGTGTTGGCGAACTGTGTTTTTGTCCATTGGATCGATCTATTGAACCAATTTATAGGGTTTTTACCAACTCATTTAGGCAGTCACAAAATACCCACAGCACCCTCAAATTTTAATAGCAGTTGGGTTTTTTAGACGAAACGGGTGCGATTTACCTAACAAAATAAAAATCATGATCTAATTATGATTAGTTTACTTTCCATAAGAGTTTTTCATAATATCTCTTTTATTAAAGCCGACACTTGCCAATACTCCTTAGGTTTTCACCCATCACAACATTTTTTTTTTCTATTTGAGCACAGTATATGGCTATCATGCATACATTTTTCATAACCAAGTACTAATTAAATAATGGACATTGTTCATTTATAATACATTCATAATCTAAAAGTGATTGTTCGTCTTTTCAAAATAAATAAATATATATATATAGTGTCTTTGAAAGTCCAAAAAATCTTATTTTGAAAAGCAACAAAATAAAAAACCAAAAATGTCCCCACGAACAGGATACAAAAGGGGACGAGTTTTGCCTCTCTGCCATGTAATAAGATTATGACTTGCCCATTTTATGCCAGAATTGATATTAAAAGCCAGATCAATATCGAATTGGCCTTACTAGTTGGTATTATGCTAGATTATCAACAATTATTCTATTATCAATTGAGTTTCATTAAATGAGAGGTAAAACGAGTCCTTTAAATTAAAAATTCAAAAAAAAAAAATTAAAAACTTGAAATAGAAAAAATAGATTGTATGATTGGGATGCCAAATCACACGATCTGGTCTGATTTGATGATGATCAAGTGGATCTCACCCATATGACCATCATCGGTCAAATCAATGCCGATAAGATGGATCTTCTCCATTTGATCATCATTGATCAAATTGATGATCGGATGGAGGAGACACCATCATCTCTTCCAGTTGATCATGGAGGAGACACCATCATCTCGTGCTAAATTTATAGGCTGGATGTATAAAATATTCATAAAATACTTGAAAAATATATTTCATTTGCAAGAGTACTTTTAAAACACATTTAAGAAATTCAGTAATTAAGATAAGATAATACACACAAATGCAAGTGCTCATCATCATATGGCTCTTCTCACAATCTATAATAATCTGTATAAACCTACAACGAATACCTGGAAAAAAAAAATATATTTATAAAAGAGTGAACGCTAACATCCAATGAGTGAATATAACTTTTATAAAAATATTTCTAAATAAAACATAACATATAACCGGTAATAACATATCATTATATATGAAAGATAAAACTGAATTCAAATTTCATATCGTAGTAAAATCGGAAAACTGAAAAATTCTATATAAATTATCTTTATAATGTTAATAATTATAATCCTAAAATCTATAATCTGTAAAAAAAATTTTAAATTTCTTTTTGTAAATCTGATATTCTATAAATATCTTTTTTGTACTGATCAATCTCAGTATACAACAACTGTAATTGAAATCTCCACCAACTAGTACTTAGGAAAATTTATCATACGTGATGAAAATACTCAATGTATATGCAAAGTGAGGGATAACATCTGTCATACACATGTTGGGTGAATTTGGGACTCACACATGTGTAGCCTGTCTGACCATTAGAGGGGACGGTACACTGTTGATGTTCTAAAAATCTCATTTTATTCGTTTCCAAATCTCAAATCATTTTCATATGCAAATTATATAACTCAATTTTTGAATATAAATATAATTATCAATAATAAATATTCTATAATCAAATCATAAATCATAATACATAATCAATAAAATAATAAACTAATTAAATAATTTTCTTTTAATAATAATTAAATCAATAAAATATGAAATATATACCTGTAAATAATTAATCCAAATTAAATAAATAATCCACTCACATAATTCTTTTGTTAAAATCTGTATCTAATACGAGTTCTTATCTAATTTCTTATCATCTTGTATCCATCCTAAAATCACATAAACTTAAGTTAAAACTTATACAAAAAAATAATAACTGATTTCTTGAATTCCAAATCTCATTGAAATAAAAATAATTTATCTGAACAAATCAAATACTCAAATATTCAGATCATATAAAATTTTCTCCTAGTTTTGTTCGCTCTATTTTTCTCTTTCTCCCTCTCTTTTCTTTTTTCTTCCCATCGGCTCGTCCATTTCTCTGTTCTTTGTACGTTTACTTCTATTATACTTACATACGTATATATAAAAAATAAATGCCTATATCATATTAACAATTAACACTCCGCCGCCTCTAATATCAAGCCTCACTCTCTATCATTTTTCTACATCATGTTTCAAAGCTTTTGTCAGTTTCTTCAATTTTACTTTTCTTTGATTTGTTTTTCTCAAAACATCTCTGCCACCATCTTTCTCATTCGGTTTAGGAATTGACACATATATCTGTTTTCTTAATAGTTCACTAGCTCACTTTTCATGCTACCAGTTGGTCTCTCTTGAAATAACTTTTCTTTGTTTTTGCTTTTATCTATCTTCTTTTCTGCCAACAAACTATTTTGTCCTGTTCCACTTTCATTGTTTTTTTTTTCTTATTTCTTGCATTCTAACCTGATTTCATTTTGCCTAGCACCCGACGTATTCTTTCCTTGCATGGCCACCAATTCCACAATATATGAACTTTTATCCAATTACCCATATTGTTATTAAACCTGGGTTATAATTCGAATTGCACTTAAATTGGGTTCGTTTATTGATTCTTATTTTAGACTCAATTTATATTTTAGGTTCGCTTGGATTTGATCCTTACATCATGTGAGAATATTGTCTTCTCCTTTTATCAATGATGGAAGAGACGATCTCCTCCATCAAACGAGGAGATAATCTAGAGGCGGTGACAGGGCTGTGAGGGCCCACAGGGGCCATGGCAACCCAAGCCCAGCCAAGTTATTTTTATATAATATTTTATTTATGTTTTTTCTAAACATAAAATATATAAAATTAAAATTCAATTAATCCATCAAATTAATTATTATTATTATTATACTTAAAGCCACATATATTAAATTAGATTTTGTCTGAAAACATAAAATACTTCCTTCTTGTTATTAGATGATATTTAAATGATAGGAAATTAACATATTATACAATATTGTTGATATAGTTGAAACAATTTTTACTCTATATTTGTTCTCCATAAGCTGAGTGACAAGTTCAAGTAACAGTACTAGCGTCAAAGTCTCACAATGTGGGGACGATTTTCCCACCTTTGTGTTCATAGCCCTTTTCTATTTACTATGACTAGAATTGGGCTGTGCCTTAGAGTCGAACATCATAAAGTTTCGACAATTGTAATTGTAATTATAATGTCAAAAAAAAAATTACTCTATATTTTGAAATATTCATCTTGGTTATTGCATCTAACTTGTCAACTTTGAGCTTGTAAATTAATAAATAATTTATGGATTTTTATAAAATTTGTTTTATTTATACTTGTTATTTTGTTAACTTATTAAATACTAAGTTCGCAACAAGGTGGAATGTGACTTTGTCATGAACTCTTTAATCATTTGAAATAGGAATCGTAAAAAAATTTAGTGAAATTTCAATATTATAAATTATTTTTTAAATTCAAAAGAATGATGAGTTCCATTTTTTATAATAAGACGAAACGATATTATATTTAATTTTTCAATGAACTTGATGTTTTAACAAAAGTATATCTTGCATTAATTGAAATATTTATTTTTATTTCCCTAGAGCCAAAATTCTGGCTTCGCCTTTGTCTAGAGGAGATTATGATATGCACAATGGAGATGCAAGTGTGCATGTGGATTCACTCATATGCGGTAGTTTTTTTTTTAAATAATTATTTTATTAAAATGATAGAATTTTATGTTAATATTAGTTAAAATAATTTTTACTCTACATTTTGAACACTCATCTTGGAATAAAGAATCTATTGATACTTATGAACAAGTTATATTGTGATCCATCAATATTAAACTCCATTTATAACTCGAAAATATACTTTCATAATAGCAATATATTTTTACTCCCACAAAAAGGAATGAAAATTCTTCATATATTTTATTATGTGTATTTTCTGGATCACCCAAATGGACTGATAAAAGTCTAATTAGCTGGCCCAATAGGCCAGACCTAATCTGCCAATCCGAAGAAGCAAGCTTCCAGCCCGCGCGCTTCACGACTCTGGCGATCTCAAACTCGCTTACTACCAGTTCGTATATCATTAGAGATTGAGATCACCAGTCACCCTCTCAAGCTCCAGCTCGCTCAGAACAAGGCCAGACCATTTTATGACGTGCTGTGCATATTACTCCCATCAGAAATTACGACTTGGATTACATAGATCTTACCTAACCTACATAGGTTAGCTGTATAAACTCATACTTTGACAGAACAAACCTGACAAATGTCAAATGCATTAAATGTAATCTGACTGTATTAAATATATTCATAATTGTATTTTAACTTATTTTACTTTACTATAGCACCTCTTCTTCTATAAATAAGGGAGGATTTTCATTGTAAAACCAAAAGAGAAGCACTTAGTGTAAGCTTGATGTTACTCTCCCCAAATAATGAGAGGAAAACAGTGGACATAGACACAAATTGGTCGAACCACTCTAAATCTTGTTGTCTATTGCTCTCCCTTTACTTTCTTCTTCATTCTATACCTGTTTCTTGTGTTGTTTTGATTTTATTGCAACATTGGGCTTAGAAGAATCTCGTTGACTGAAATCGAACGTCAACACATTTTAATAAATACATATAGTAATACTCTGAGCTTGATTATAGATGTAAATAAAAAATGTACTAAGCACTTGAGTTACGATTATAAACCGATATACATTAATTTTTTTTTAAAATTAGATCAAAACAAAATAAAATAAAATACACTATAACGCTTTTTCTTTATTTTAAATTATTTTTCAAAATTGAAAAGCAAAAGCATTCAAACTTATATGATAAAACTCGTTTCTTAATTCAAACTTTCTTATGAACGTACTTACGCTTATGACTAAATATCATTAACTGTAGTCACAATTATAAGAAAATATACAAATTCAATTGCGCTCAAATGTAGAAAATGTCCAAATTGTGGATCCCATTGCATGTCATGTGTTCACACTTCACAACATAAATATAGAAATTCAATTGCACTCAAACGTAGAAAATGTCCAAATTATGGATCCCATTGCATATGATGTGTTCACACTTCACAACAAAGTTATTATTATTATTATTATTATTATTTTTAATGACGGGGACTAATTCATGTATAATCAGAACCAACGGTAATAGATGTTGGGTTGTAGATTTTTTTTTTTTTTTAATTATTACTAGAGCTAGTCAAAATATAATTAAAACCAATAGGCAATAGGTGTTAGAAAGCCGTCCCGCAATCAACTCCAAAAAAGGGAAAGGGAAAGGGTCCGGGTGGGGGCAACCCATATTAGGAAAGGTATCGAACCAGTGTGCCGCTGCCCCTTTTGACACAACATCGTCCTTTTCTGATGTAAACAAATTGTTGCCGCGTTTGGCTACTATCTTGGCATATGACCCGTCTATTTTGTTGTAGGCAAGTTCCATCATTGACTGGGACACCTCTGCAAACTTTAATTTTGTCCTTTCTAGCGATATTAATGCATCCACGTGTCTGGCTTGTAGTGACTGACTGAGTCCCTGTGGACCGAGTTAAAGTTAGAGGTGTTTACTTTGCGTTTTGGGGTAGGCTATGAGTCCATGACTCGCTGGCTTGAAGTGGGTATCGACTAGACTCTCAAAAAGATATCCTATTTTTACACTGAAGGTGGACCATTATTCCAAATATAGAAAATGCTAAAGTGAAAAAAATTAAAAGGAAAATTTTTGAAAAATAAAAGTTATTTTATGTCATCCTGGAGTTGGCGAGTGTTATGGGTATTTTTCGGATCACCTAGATGGATTGACAGAAGCCCATAAAATTAATGACCAAAGCCATTGAGACCAATAAGTAAGGCCCAAAATGGAAGCGCGTTTGAACCTGATGAAGTGAAGTCCGTTAAAATGTCGCGAAGTGAAGACCGTTGAGCCTCCAACGAAGTCAAGATCGTTCAACGGGCATTCCCGATTATAGCAACTTTGAGTCCGTTGGATCCTCCACTTCGCTCACTACTATGCCAAGTCATCACTTAACTTGTCTTGCACGTCAAACTTGTCAGGGATTACTGTTCAAATCACGGATAACCACACCTAATCCGCGTGGGTTAGTCATGCAAATCTTCCATTTATCCCTTGCATTTAATGTAATCCGGCTGCATTAAATGGAGGTCAGGTTCATTAACTATTGTAATAATTCTAGTTTAACACATTATACATCGCTATAGCACTTCTCATTCTATAAATAGGAGACGCTTGTCTCTGTAACATAAGAGTGAAACACCTAGTAGAAAACTGGCCGTTACTCTGTCCAGATATTGAGAGAACAAGTAGTGGACGTAGGCAAAGTTAGCCGAACCACTTAAACACTTCATTGTCTTGCATTCTATCTTTGCCATCCTTACGTTTGTTATTTGCTGTTATTTGCTGTATCTATCGTCTATGCAGTGTTGAGTCTGGAAGAACTTAGTTGATTACTTTTATACGTCAACAACAACATATTCACAGATAAGGGAAAAAAAAACATGTTATTCAGATTTCAGTCACTATTCAGTCTTAAGTCTTCAGCAGTACTATTCAGTCTTCAGACAAAAAAACAAACGACCTCTTCCTTCTTATTACTTGATGATATTTAAATGATAGGAAATTAACATATTATACAATATTGTTGATATAGTTGAAACAATTTTTACTCTATATTTGTTCTCCAAAAACCGAGTGATAAGTTCGAGTAACAGTACTAGCGTCAAAGTCTCACAATGTGGGGACGATTTTCCCACCTTTGTGTTCGTAGACCTTTTCTATTTATTATGAGTAGAATTGGGCTATGCCTTAGAGTCCTACATCATAAAGTTTCGACAATTGTAATTGTAATTATAATGTCAAAAAAAAGGTACTCTATATTTTGAAATATTCATCTTGGTTATTGCATCTAACTTGTCAACTTTGAGCTTGTAAATTAATAAATAATTTATGGATTTTTATAAAATTTGTTTTATTTATACTTGTTATTTTGTTAACTTATTACATACTAAGTTCGCAACAAGGTGGAATGTGACTTTGTTATGAACTCTTTAATTATTTGAAATAGGAATCATAAAAAAATTTAGTGAAATTTCAATACTATAAATGATTTTTTAAATTCAAAAGAATGATGAGTTCCATTCTTTATAATAAGACGAAACGATATTATATTTAATTTTTCAATGAACTTGATGTTTTAACAAAAGTATATCTTGCATTAATTGAAATATTTATTTTTATTTCCCTAAAGCCAAAATTCTGGCTCCGCCTTTGTCTAGAGGAGATTATGACATGCTCAATGGAGATGCAAGTGTGTATGTGGATTCACTCATATGCGGTAGTTTTTTTTTTAAATAATTATTTTATTAAAATGATAGAATTTTATGTTAATATTAGTTAAAATAATTTTTACTCTACATTTTGAACACTCATCTTGGAATAAAGAATCTATTGATACTTATGAACAAGTTATATTGTGATCTATCAAGATTAAACTCCATTTATAACTTGAAAATATACTCTCATAATAGCAATATATTTTTACTCCCACAAAAAGGAATGAAAATTCTTCATAAATTTTGTTATGGATATTTTCTGGATTACCCAAATGGACTGGTAAAAGTTCAAATTAGCTGACCCAATAGGCCAGACCCAATCTGCCAGTCTGGAGAAGTAAGCTCCCAGCCCGCGCGCTTCACGACTCCGGCGATCTCAAGCTCACTTACTACTAGTTCGTATATCATTAGAGATTGGGATCACCAATCGCCCTCTCGAGCTCCAGCTCGTCCAAAACGAGGTCAGGTCATTTTATGACGTGTTGTGCACGTTATTCTCGTCAGAAATTATGGCTTGGATTACAGAGATTTCACCTAACCCACATGGGTTAGCCGTATAAACTTATACTTTCATAGAACAAACCTGACAAGTGTCAGATGCATTAAATGTAATCTAACTGCATTAAATATAATCATCATTGTATTTTAACTTGTTTTACTTTACTATATAGCACATCCTCCTCTATAAATAAGGGAGGATTTTCATTGTAAAACCAAGAAAGAAACACTAAGTGTAAGCTTGTCGTTACTCTACCCAAATAGTGAAAGGAAAATAGTGGACGTAGACACAAATTGACCGAACCACTCTAAATCTTATTATCTTTTGCTCTCTCTTTACTTTCTTCTTCATTCTATACCTGTTTCTTGTGTTGTTTTGATTATATTGCAACATTGGGCTTAGAAGAATCTCATTGACTGAAATCGAACGTCAACACATTTTAATAAATACATATAGTAATACTCTGAGCTTGATTATAAATGTAAATATAAAATGTACTAAGCAATTGAGTTACGATTATGAACGAATGTACATTAATTTTTTTAAAAAAAAATTAGATCAAAACAAAACAAAATAAAATACACTATAACACTTTTTCTTTATTTTAAATTATTTTTCAAAATTGAAAAGCAAAAGCATTCAAACTTATATGATAAAACTCGTTTCTTAATTCAAACTTTCTTATGAACGTACTTACACTAATGATTAAATATCATTAACTGTGGTCACAATTATAAGAAAATATACAAATTCAATTGCACTCAAATGTAGAAAATGTCCAAATTATGGATCTCATTGCATATTCACAACATAATAATTATTATTATTATTATTTTATTATTATTATTTTATTATTATTATTATGATTGGGACTAGCCCAAGTGTAATCAAAATTCAAAATCAGTAACAATAAGTGTTGAGGTGTAGAATTTTTTTTTTTTTTTTTTTTTTTTTAACTAGAGCCAATTAAGATATACTCAAAATGAGCAGTAATAGGCATTAGAAAGTGGTCCGCAATCAACTCCGAAAAGGGGACGAAACTATCCAAACCTGAGAGGGGGGAGGGCAACCCATGTTTTTAGGAAAGGTGTCGAACCCAAAGCCTTATGAGAGACGAGGTGGAGCCGTAGAGGCGCAGCGCTTAAACCAGTGTGCCGCTGCCGCTTTTGACACAACATTGTCGTTTTCTGATTAAAAAAATTGTTGCCGCGTTTGGCTACTACCTTGGCATATGACCCGTCTATTTTGTTGTAGGCTAGTTCCATTATTGACTGGGATTCCATTGCAAACTTTAATTTTGTCCTTTCTGGCAATATTAATGCATCCACGTGTCTCGCTTTTAGTGACTGACTCAGTCCCGGTGGACCGAGTTAAACTTAGAGGTGTTTATATTTGGGCTTTGGGGTAGGCTATGAGTCCATGAGTCGCTGGCTTGAAGTGGGTGTCCACAGTCCACCAGACTCTCAAAAAGATGTGTTATTTTTATAGTGAAGGTGGAGCATTATTCCAAATATAGGAAATGCTTAATAAAAAATAAAAGTTATTTTATGTCATCCTGGAGTTGGCGAGTACGTCCTAATTATTATTATCAATTATTGTCCTAATTTTGGGTGGACTTCAAATCTTATTTTAAGAGAGAGTCATGGTGCCTGTGATTTCACGAAAAATAATCCCATATAAAGAAGAAATTTTAATAATGAATACCATGGATAGACAGCAAACGTCACATAATTATTGAGCAAATTGTATAAACTCCACAAGATTTGATAAAATTATATAAAAATGATAATATTAGGATAACTTATACTTTAATTATCTGAGATTTCAAAAACTTAGCACATACCTCCTTTGTCACCAGTCAATCATTAGTGAACGATTGTTTAATCAAAATTATGAAGGGTAAAATGATCAATTCACAACTAATAAATATTTTAATTAAAAAATAATATTTTATAATTACTAAAATAATAATATAATATATAAAAAAATAATTTTTTTTTCGTCTTCTACCTCTCATCATCTTCCTCATCTCCAATTTCATATTCTATATTCATCAAAATTTTCATCTCTATCATTTTTTTCAAACCAACATCACTCAAATGAAATATCAACATCAAACCAAACATCTCCCAAATCAAAAAAGAAATAAATGAATAAAATTTATGTATTTTTTTATAAAAAAAATGGGAGATTGAGATCAGTCTCCACCATCGTAGATCGGTCTCCAATGGTGGAGACCTTTTGGTCTCCATCACAGGAGTTCAGATATGACCTCTAGTGTGGAGAGCAGTTTCAGAGACTTGAACTCAACGATGGAGACCAATTTTTTGGTCTCCCTCGTCGGAGACCAGAACGGTCTTCCATGAGGATTTGTTTTTAATTTTTTAATTAGTTAAAAATATTTTTGACATATTAAATTAAAAATATATAAATATATATTATATTAAATTTATTTTTTATTTTTATTTTTTAATTGAATTAAAATATTTTTTATAGTGATTTTAAATTTATTTAAAACATAATATTGACTTTAAATTTGATTTTAAGGGTATTTCAGTCTTTTTATATATTTGATCATTGATCTTAAGAATTTAATCGTGGTTGATTAATAGTAAAGGAGATTTGTGTTGAGTTTTTGAAATCTTATGAGAGGTCAATATAAGTTACTTAAATATTATTATTTTTATATAATTTCATCAAACCTTAGGGGCAATGTGTGCAATTTGCCTCATAGTTATTTACCAGAAACAAAAGAGAAAGACGATAATTTATCCCAAAAATGGAAAAAAGAACGATAATATCAAGACAAAATGGTCCACTAAGATTGCGTATCTAGAGATTGAATCGACCTGTTGCTTTTCCTATTTTTTTGCGGCAATGCGTTGATCTTCTCTGCCAGTCAAAGCAGCCCTCTAGACATGACCACGGTTCGGTTTGAACCGTGCGGTTCTAACCGAACCGTCACTGTAGAATCGGAATCAGAACATAAGGTTCTGGTTCCGGTTTGAAACCGAACCGGAACCGTCACTGTAGCGATTTCGGTTCCGGTTCTAACCTTAAAGGAACCGGAACAGCCGGTTCAAAGAACGGGTGGAACATAACTGCCTTGAACCGACGGTTCTGGTTCTTAAATAAATTTAAAAAAAAAAAACGAAAAAAAAAATAAGTCAACCGTTGGAAACCCAGACGGCGTCTGGGTTTCCCCTAGACGTCGATCTAGGTTTCAAGAACCCAGATCGGCGTCTGGGTTTCCCAAACGCCGATCTGGGTTCGGCTGGAGAAGAAAACAAACAAAGCAAAGAGAAGAAGAAGAAAAAGAGAGAAAGAGAAGAAAACAGAGAAATAGAAAAGAATAAGAAGAGGGAGAATCGGAGAAGAAAAGAGCGATTAGACGAGAGAGTCAGAGAGAGAGAGACAGAGAGAGGAGAGAGAAGAGTGAGTCAGTGAGGGTAAATGGGTAATCCAGATTTTATTTGGTTTGTGTATAAATTTATTTTTTAATTTTAAAATATAATTTAATATTACTTTTTAAATTTCAAATTATCATTTTAAAAAAAAGTTCCAGAACTGGAACTGAAACCGGAACCTGAACCGTTATAGAACCGTCGGTTTCAGAACCGAACCGGAACTGTGTTATTTCGGTTAAGGTTCCGGTTCTAGCTTTTTTAGAACCAGAACCGGAACCGAACCGAATCGTGGTCATGTCTACAGCCCTCCAATTTCTGGTCAATGTTAATTAAACAATTCTGGTTGTCACTTCAGATTGTGACTTGCCCTTTCCAAAAGCCAGATGAATACCGACGTTAGAGCAACTCCAAATGTTTGATGGCCAAATTTTACATCATTTTAATATTTATATCAAATTGTTTTAAACAAATGATGTGAAAACTCGTTTGTATTTAAGTCTTCTGAGAATGATCTGAAGATGTTCAGCTAAAAAATATTTTATATATAATTCTATAATTAATACATATTAAAATTTTAAAAATATATTATAATAAATTCAATATTATACTTATGGTAAAAATCTTAACAAAATCTTTTAAATGATAATTTTTTTATAATAATTAAATATTTAATTTTAATTAAATTAATTTATAAATCAATATCAAATTTGATGTCATGAATAGTATAATATTAAATTTGGTGTTATACTATTTATTGACAAAAAAAATGTATCTGAAAATTGACACTTTTATAGATACATGGGAGAGCAAAAATTAATTGCAGAAGCCCTTACCAGTTGGTATTATTTAAGACTATCAATAATTAGTCTATTATTAATTGAGTCTCCTCAAATGAGAGGTAAAACGAGTCCTTTTAAATTGAAAATTAAAAAAAGTAATTAAAATGTGATTAATAATGATGTTATTAAACCAATTTTTTTATGGCTTTAAAGATTCTAGAATATAGAAAATTACAAACAATCTTGCACAAATTAACGCACATATACATAAAGTGCAGGGAGAAGGAGAGAGGATGATGCGAAGATGGTGACAGGGTAGGTGCGTCTAGGTTTTACAAGATGGCGGCAAGGTGGGAATGCGCGGTGGGTGACATGGAAAGTAGAAACTAGGGATTTCTACCTAAGTTGCCTAGGGATTTCTACTATGAATATAAAACTCATAAAGTTGCCTATGATTTGGTAGTTACATATTGCACGTGATTGGTTAATTTGAAGGAATATAATTCCAAGGCAATATAAAGTTGCACTCATTTACCATGAATGGACTGCAAAGGTCACGTGATTATTTAGCCAAATAAAATGCAGAAACCCTAGAAACCAAATAAAAAGAAGATAAGGTCAAGACAAAATGGCCTACTAAGATTGTATATAGAGATTGAACCATTATTTTATGGATAATACTATATTTTTTAAAAATTTATTTAAAAATTTTACTTAAATGATATGATAAACATATTTATAATTACTACATTAATTCTAAAATAATATTTTGATGATATGATAATTACACATAAGTTTATCATATTATTTAAATAATGAATTTGATGAATTTTTGAGTAATGTGTAGTATTATTCTTATTGCTTACTAAAGATTACACATTGCTAGAAATTATCAAAGACTTAGGTTGCATTTAGTATAGTTTTTTCAAGTAGATCTTTTAGAAATAAATCTTTTACAAATAGAATTTTTAAAAATAAGTTGTTGGTCGTTAATTAAAAAAAAATTAAATTGTATACCATTAGTTGTATTACTTTTACAAATTCTTTTATTATAAATCTTTCAAAAAAGACATTTAAAAGAAGGTGATATGAACAATTAGACAATTCACAGATCTCATCAAAGTTGGAGAAATAAAGATTCACGTCCGCTAGTTCTATATGAAAAAGCATCTCATGGACTATCCACAGCCTTACTTTTTGATAATAATAGAACTCAATCAAAAATTAATACTCGATAAGTGAGGCACCTTACGGGAATAAAGTTGGATTTTTATTTTTGATAGTCTTGTTCCATATTACACAGTTACTGTATTTAAAAGAAACTATACAAAAATCAATTATTAGAAATAAGAAGTTGCACCAATTGCCTTCAACTTTGTTGATTATGTCAATCACAAGTTTAAGAGGTCGAAATTGCTCCTAGAGTCATGGAAGGTTTTACGGATTAAACCTTTCTTCCATACTTAATTTGATCTTGTTTAATGCTATAGGGCTTTTAAATCAATCTTTGATTATTGTTCATACCAAAATCAGTATGTAGTTACGGTTAACTATTTATGCCGCATCACTACTAGACTAGGAAGTCACTGATTGATAAGCTAAAAAAATTCCCTCCATGAACAGATAAAGCATCTAGAAATTGAAGACCTTTTTTATTTATAATTCAGAAATTCAAGACCTCTTTCCAATAATTTACTGTATTCCACATAATTTGTGTTGCATGTCAAAGAAGATCAATGCCAATAAAAATAAAAGAATACAATGCCCATAAATAGAGATCCGTAAACCATTTGTTGAACTACACAAAAACCGAATGCAATATAGACAAGTGTCATGTTTTAGCTGATGATCTTATCAATTAACGAGCTCAAGTTCAAAAATATATAGCAATAAAAGAACAAAATAAACAACCTTATTTATATTGACTTCCAAAAATATAGAGTTGTATTGATTTGTGTGGTACAGCCAAAACCTTAAACAATAAAAGTAGAGTATTATTAACAACATATAACAGAATTATATATTTTTATAATAGCTCAGAAAAATTACAAAAAAAAAACTCAAAATTTGAGATTATACTGCTACATATATTTCAGTTTTTTTAATTGCTTTAAAACTCTAATGAGATGACACCTAAATCGATGGAAAAAAAATCTGAAAGTGCTTTTGCTTTTTTTAAAATATATTGACTTTCATTCATGATATCCAACCAAGTTGGGACAGTAGAAGATACATCCACACAGGAAGCACACATATAATCTCTAAGCTGGCTTGGCTAGATCTTGACAACTTGGAATCCAACCAACCTACAAAACATCAACTAACATAGCAGAAACAAAACAAAAGGAAAACTAGAAATCTACGAGGATCTGGAAACAACAAGCAAGAATACGCCTTCCCTCAAAGCAATCAGAACACGTATTTCTTGTGAAAAGTTGCCGTTCCCATGCTTGGAAAGAGTCACCTTTATAGTCTTCAAGGTCCCTGACTGCTACGCCAAAAAACCAGAATGATTCGTACCGAGTTGCATCGCTACATCTGGAAGGAGCATCGAGGAACCTGGAACTGAAAGATGCCAAAGGCCTGATTGCTGAGACTGCGTCTGAATATCCGCATAGAAAGCTTGAAACTTGAAACGGCAGTCGATAATCTTTAAAATTAAAGCACCAAAACCCAGACCTGGCAAACAAACTAGGTTTTTACGGGAACACCCCAACCCGAGAAAAGGGAAGGTAAACGGCTTATCCCTCGCCCAGAAACCCCAACAACCCAGAAAAGCTGCTTACAGTGTCTTTCTCTAAAACTCTCTCTAGAAGCGGAAGACACGAGAAGAGGTTTTAATAAGAGAATGGATGGATTTTCACGTTGGTTCCATGATTCATTGTTTTCACCAAACGTACACTTAAAGAGAATAAGAAAGGTGGTGATGAAGTATCAAAAAAAAACAAAGAAAGGTGGTAATGAGATGAAACACTAACCTTGAAAAACACAACGAAAAAACAAGTCATGACATGTGCCAGTGGACAATTTTTAATTCCAAAGACACCATGAATGTGAGGACAAGTACAGACTTACGATGGCATGGGTCGTTACATCTGAAGTCCGGGTCGCATGGGATGAACAGTGCCTCCAGATCGCCAGGAATAACTACCACATCGGTATCGAGTAATTTTAGGGCTTTGCAGAGACAGACGGCTGCGTCTACGTTGCGCAAGCCCCTCATGAGATAGCAGCAACCTTTGGTAGGATGAGGATTGTCGTTCACATGATGAAGGAGGCATGCCGTCAAGGCTTGGACATTAAAGCTCACAGGACATGAGCCCAAGCAATCAGAGCTAGCATTTGAAGTGGAGAAGAGGAGACTCAGACATACAAGGAAGGCAATCGATGGTGATGCTAATGCGTTTGGACCCATAATTTAAACACGAGGCTAATGGTTGTACGAGATTGGCAGGTTTTCGACGATCAATGGTGGAATTTAGGGATACCTACTACAAAAAAACTTGCGTACTTTTATTCGGCACTAGGAACAAGGACACAATCCGGTATTCTCAAAAAAACCAATAAAAAAAGGACACAATCCACTCAGTCTTGGTGCATGATCATGTGGAGTATTTGGCATAACAGAAACTGCAGAGTTCTGAAGGAGCGGTGTAAGAATCCTGAAGAGGTGGTGATTAAGGCGCTGAGTTTGCTTGAGTAGTTTCAGAGCACCAAGACTGAGCTGTCAACCTGGGTTCAGCCTGCTGACTGTTCATCCAGGTCTGGCTGGTCCCCTCCGCCTTTGGGGTGCTTAAAACTGAATTCAGATGTGGCTTTACGTCCGAGGTCCAATGCTGCTGGTCTGGGGTTTGTCGTAAGGGATGCTTCGGGTTCTGTTGTGGTGGCTATGTCTAAGCAATGGATCGGCAGCTTCAGTCCTGAGGTTGGGGAATTGTTAGCGCTCCGTGAAGGGCTTCGTAAGGCTGCTGCGCTGGGGCTGAAAATTGATGTCGTTGAAGTGGATACTGTGAACGAAGCTTCTGCAATTAATTCTGTTGAATGTAATAGAGGTGAAGCTAGTTCTATTATCGATGATGTTAAGGTTTTATGTGAGGTCGTGGGTGTGTGTAAGTGTCTTACTATCCCTCATGAGGAGAATCGCTTGGCACATAATCTTGCGGCCTTAGCTTTATCCTCTTCGAAGGTCTCGTGATTCTTTGTTCCCTACGGGGCTTGATTTATAATAGTTCCTTTATTTAAAAAACCAAAAAAAAGACAACACCTACTTTTTAATTACTCAAACACCCTACTAGTTAAAAAAGCAAGGTAATCAAAATAATAAAAGGTTTGTTTAGCTAAGTAACATCACGTAATAATGTTAAAATAATAAATAATTTTACTTAAATAAATAAATAAATAATTTTAAAAAATAGATTGGAGGACTGTTTAAAAATAAAATTTAATATTTATGTTCTTTAAAAAATTTTATCAATGTTTTTAAAATATAAAAACAATGATCTCCACCGTCCAGGAAGGTGGAGATCAACGAATTAAAAACACTTGTAGAAAAAAAAAATTAAAAACAAAATCTGAAAAAAAAAAAAGAAGTTGGCAAAAAGAGAAATTTAAAAACAAATTCCAATTGATCTTCAAAAAATTAAAAAAGAAAATAAGATCTAAACAAATTGTCGAAAAAAGAAAAACAAAAATTTATTCAATTGAAAATCCGGATCCAGATCCACAATGGAAAACTTTAAAAATGAAAAAAAAAAAAAAAAAAAAACTTGAAAAATAAAAAAGATAAAAAAAACACTAACCTGATCGTGGGGATTTGATTCACCTCCAGACCAGATCATGATGATCTAGTGAATGGTGATCGACGATCAACACCAAATCACATTAAACCCAGAAGTTCAACCACAAATAATATATATATATATTTTAAAAATATTATCTCCTTTTCATCTGGGTAAGGTGCTTCATTAGGGGTTCCAATCGAACCCAGATCTGGGTTCGATCGGAACCCAGATGATGATTCGTCCCAGATGGTGGCGGCACCCACAACCATTACCGACAAAAAACGAGAACAGAGAAGCAGTGGAGGAGACGACCAGATCGGAGAAAGAAGAAAAAAAACCAAAAAAATAGAAATGGTGGAGAAGACGGGCCAGAACGCAGAGAGAAGCAAAAAAAACCAAAGAAGAGAAACGGTGGAGGAGATAACGAGGGTGGAGAGAAAAGAATGCGGCGAGAAAAGATAGAGAGAGGGATTTTCTTTATTATTATTTTTTTTTTGGGGGGGGGGGGGGGGGGGGGGGAGTGGGCGGGCGGCGGTGTGGGTGTCTTTCAATTTATACGTGTGAAACTTTGAATAATGGAATAATAATAATAACGGCCAGTGGACCATACGTGACCACCCCAGATCAAGGGTGATTAACTTTTTACTTTAGTGCCAGATGGAAGCCGTAAAAAGTAAATTAACTTTTTACTTTAATGCCTGGAAGGAAGTCATAAAAAGTGAAGGTCCACTGTCATAAAAAGTAACGTAAATATGTTATTGAAAAATAGATGTTTATAATTTTTTAAAATAGATGTTTACAGTTTATATTATCGACCAGGTGATGCTATGTCAGTTGACTGATTCCCATTTTACAATTTTTTACAACAATTATCAATTAAAAGTATAATTTCTTTTTTTAAAAATTGAGGCAAATGATATCGGTTCACAGTTTATCGTTTGTGATTGGCTAGCAACTACATAAGAAAACCACTTCTCCCTCGAATTAATTATATAAAAAAGTTAAGATAAATGGATAAACTATGTGGTTGTCAAATGTCAACTTCATTGAACTAAACTTGAAAGGAAATTTATCGTTTGTAATATGTTTTCTTCTCCTGAATAATAAATAACATAAAGTAATAATATGGGTGGTGGGTGACGTTATAAACTAACTCCTTTCATGTTTGCCTCAATTTAAACTCATACGAAGAAAAATTTTAAGGGGATAGACCTACCTTATCATTAGAATATATATCTATTTAATAAAATCATACCGCGTACACTGTTTTTTGAGATAAATCGTACCGCGTACATGAATCTAGAGAACAGAGAAAAGCTTCTAGTTGTGGTTTCGAGAGACGTCACGACTCACGTGGCGGTGTCATGCCCACTAGTTTCAATGACATTTCCTTCCTGTTCTTTACAATAGACTCGTTCTACTTCAGAAAAGGAAGCGGGAACCTTTCTCTCAGAAAAACAGAACTGGATACCTTTTTTCTTTTTAATATTTGTTTTTTGTCATCATGGTCTAATGAGCAAATGTGCCCTTCTGACCACTTGCGTGCGTGCCCCCAACTCCTATGATACACTGAATTGTATGCTTACACGTGGTACCATTAACTCTTCCGTTAATTACTCGTATAAATGAGCATAGGATACTCCGATGAAGAAATTTGATTTTACAATATTAGGACTTTGATGTTTCTGTGGAAGAGAGTTACGATAATTTTTGGAACTAAACGGCAAGTTTTTAATGGGTTTGAAAATCATTGGGTTTTGTTTGCGTTTTTTTTTTTTCTCTTTTAATTTGCTATGTTAATCGTATACATACAGTATGCAACTGGATATCGTAAATTATCCAATCAATCGGTCAACCAATACGCCAAGATATGATGATGGTCCACAGTTGGTTATAGGTGGGGTTTGAGTTGCACGACAAGGCGGGGTCTGTAAATCGTGACTGGGGACTTCACCTAGGGTAGACAAGAAAAGCAGTGTCTAGAGAACCTAAGATATACACGTTCATAATTTTTTTTTTTTTTTTTTAAATGTAGTTTAAACAAATAAAAATTTAAAAAAATTGCCAACATTTGTTATTTGTTTTTCGTTTTTTGTTTTTTGATTGGAATGTGATCTTAAGCGATCATGAAATATATTAACTAATTTGATAGTGATTAATTAATTATATAAATATCGCCAATAATCTATGTAATCGTGTTTAATCCTGAATCAATATAAAATATACTTATTTTCATTTAATTTTTTGATTTATTAGTTATTAGAGTTGGGGGTGGTCACGCGGATGAAAATAGAATTCAAACAAAAGTTAAAAATAATAATGTTTACATCTATTTTTCTGCCCGATTTGATTTTAAATAGTCTTGAAATATATTAACTTCCTTGATCATAATCAGATATATAAAAAAATTGTGAATGATCACTTGAAACAAATTATCCTAATTGGCTTGGCTCATTTTAAACCATTCATATATAAATTGTAATAGAAAGAAGAAACTAAAGGTAAATCATATGTGAGTCCTTATGTTTTGGTAATTTATAACTTTTGAATAGGCGAGATCATTTTGACTCCTGTCCTTTCTAGACTTTCAGAAACTCTATCAATTTCGCTTTTACCAATCAAATGTTGGTCAAATATAACAAAAGGAGAGTTATTTTCGTTATTTCAATATATTAATTTAGTTAAAATTAAAATAAATAAAGATTGATAAGAAAAATATATATATATATAAATAGAAGATTAACTGTGGAAATCAAAATTAGTAAAATGATTTTTTCAGAAAAAAAAAATCGAGTTTGATCTGGTTTTAAAAAATCAAACTTGATTTTGTTTAAAAAAGTTAAATAAAAGATCAATCAATGATCGTAGCTCATTCTATCCTTCATTCTCGAGATCTTCACTAGATGGAGAAGCTTTTCTTTTTCTTTTTAAATTTTTATTTTATTAAAAGTTTAATTTAATTTTTAAGGATTTTTAATATACATTAATACGTTTTAATTTATAAAATGGTCAATAGTGATGTGTTAACTTATCATGGCTTTAAATTTTTTAATATTTTTATTATAAATGACATATGTTGACTTCTTATTGGTTGGCAAGGTATGGTTAAATTATTTATTTTTAAAGGTTAGAAAGCAAAATAATTGCCTCAACCGCACTTGCCATGCTCCTTTAAACATGAGCAAGGTTCAAAATTCGATGGCCACAAAAAGAGTCACAATTTTTATACTTAATTGTGGATAGATCGCTTTAGGACCAGAAAGCAATATTCCAGATTGCTCGTTAAGCGGACTATATTAATAGGTCTCGGTAGTTATCTAATCTAATGTAATGGATTAAAAAAAAAAAAAAAGCAAAAATGATAATGTTAGGATGTCTAACAAATGATAGGGGTAAAATAGTCAATTTGGATTTTTTGTCTTGATCAACTATTAAAATTTTAGTTAGAGAGGTTGAATTGATGTATTTTATGAACTTTAGAGATCCATGGAATAAAAAAGGATTGTGTATTAAAAAAGTTCTAAATAGTGAAACCAAAATGTAAGGACTAAATCATAATTTACCTAAAAAAAATTAATAAACGTATATTTCGTGAGTTTAACATGTGGCATTTGTTTCCTACTAAAAAAAGTGGCAAAACCCAATATGTAGCACCAAAACAAATAGTTTCTTTGAGAAAAAAAATTGTTTAGATTCAATTATTTTTGAAGGAAAGCAAAAAAATATAAAGCAACTTGAAATTTGAAAGTGGTTGACAGGGTATCAAGCATATTGCAGCTCAAAGTAATAATTCTCTGTCTAAACAATAACCACAGCTCATTGTCAAAATATACAAATTCAAAAGGAAAGATAATAATGCAGCTAGGCGATGACTCACTGGTTAGTGTAGCTGTCCCTTGCAAGTGGAGCACGACTCTGCACCAATCCCACCATTTGACATGGTGGGGTCTATCTCCTATTTATGTGGATCCCATCTTTACGTGGGATGTTTACTCCTGTATTAAAGTTGTTTTTGGGACCACGTTCAAAATCAAATCTCATATGATTCCGAATAATTTTTAGACTTATTTTAATCTTAATTATAATAATAAGAATAAGAATAAGAATAATGTTATAGGTCCACGCATACCACACCTATTTTTTTGATAGTGTTCTAAAAATCCCACAAATTTTAAACACTTTTCAAAAACAACATTTTAACTAATTTGATAGTGATTAATTAATTATATAAATATTGCCAATAATCTATGTAATCGTGTTTAATCCTGAATCAATAGAAAATATACTTATTTTCATTTAATTTTTTGAGTTATTACTTATTAGAGTTGGGGGTGGTCATGCCGATGAAAATAGAATTCAAACAAAAGTTAAAAATAATAATGTTTACATCTATTTTTCTGCCCGATTTGATTTTAAATAGTCTTGAAATATATTAACTTTCTTGATCATAATCAGATATATAAAAAAATTGTGAATGATCACTTGAAACAAATTATCCTAATTGTCTTGACTGTGAATTTTAAACCATTCATATACAAATTGTAATAGAAAGAAGAAACTAAAGGTAAATCATATGTGAGTCCTTATGTTTTGGTGATTTATAACTTTTGTATAGGCGAGATCATTTTGACTCTTGTCCTTTCTAGACTTTCAGAAACTCTATCAATTTCGCTTTTACCAATCAAATGTTGGTCAAATATAACAAAAGGAGAGTTATTTTCGTTATTTCAATATATTAATTTAGTTAAAATTAAAATAAATAAAGATTGATAAGAAAAATATATATATAAATAGAAGATTAACGGTGGGAATCAAAATTAGTAAAATGATTTTTTCAGAAAAAAAAATCGAGTTAGATCTGGTTTTAAAAAATCAAACTTGATTTGGTTTAAAAAAGTTAAATAAAGGATCAATCAATGATCGTAGCTCATTCTGTCCTTCATTCTCGAGATCTTCACTAGATGGAGAAGCTTTTCTTTTTCTTTTTAAATTTTTTTTATGTATTTTTATTTTTATTAAAAGTTTGATTTAATTTTTAACGATTTTTAATATACATTAATATGTTTTAATTTATAAAATGGTCAATAGTGATGTGTTAACTTATCACGGCTTTAAATTGTTTAGTCTTTTATTATAAATTTTGAGTGACACATATTGACTTCTTATTGGTTGGCAAGGTTAAATCATTCATTTTTAAAGGTTAGAAAGCAAAATAATTGCGTCAACCGCACTAGCCATGTTCCTTTAAACATGAACAACATTCAAAATTCGGTGGCCATAAAAAGAGTCACAATTTTTGCACATAATTGTGGATAGATGTCTCTAGGTCCAAAAAGCAATATTCCGGATTGCTTGTTAAGTGGACTATATTAACAGGTTTCGGTAGTTATCTAATCTAATATCATGAGGTAAAAATGAATAATAATAAATAAAGAAAAAAAAAACCAAAATGATAATGTTAGGATGTCTAACAAATGATAGGGGTAAAATAGTCAATTTGGATTTTTTGTTATGTTCAACTATTAAAATTTTAGTTAGAGAGATTGAATTAATGTATTTTATGAAACTTTAGAGATCGTAGGAATAAAAAGGGATAGTGTATTAAAAAAGTTCTAAATAGTAAAATCAAAATGTAAGGACTAAATTATAATTTACCTAAAAGAATTTAATAAACGTATATTTCGTGGGTTTAACACGTGACATTTGTTTCCTACTAAAAAAGTGGCAAAACCCAATATGTAGCACCAAAACAGATAGTTTATTTGAGAAAAGAAAATGTTTAGATTCAATTATCTTTGAAGGAAAACAAAAAAATAAGCAACTTGAAATTTGAAAGGGGTTGACAGGGTATGAGGCGTATTGCAGCTCAAAAATAATAATTCTGTGTCTAAACAATAATCACAGATATTCATTGTCAAAATATACAAATTCAAAAAAGAAAGATAATAATGCAGCTAGGCGATGACTTGTCTGGTTAGTGTAGCTTTT
Source organism: Dimocarpus longan (assembly GCA_022984855.1). NCBI lineage: Eukaryota > Viridiplantae > Streptophyta > Magnoliopsida > Sapindales > Sapindaceae > Dimocarpus > Dimocarpus longan. The sequence goes on from CM041013.1 coordinate 26,808,954, forward strand.
TTTTTGAAACCTAAAAAAAGATAATGCAGTTGGTGTAGCTGTTCCTTGCAAGTGGTGCACGATTCTGCACCAAAATAACACGTCTCCCATCATGTGATGTGATGTGTGGGTCTTCCCTCTATTTATGTAGATCTCCCGGTCTTTACCTTTACGTCGGGGTGTTTCCTCTTTTATGAGGTTGTTTTTGGGACCATAATTTTGATTGATTTATGGATTTATTTCAATTTTAATAATAATAATAATAATAATATTATTATTATTATTATTAACTACAACGTTATAGGGTCCACGCATACCACACCTATTTCATTTTTTGATAGTTTTCTAAAAATCCCACACATTTTAAACACTTTTCAAAAACAACATTTTAACTTAAAATTTAGATGAAAAGAGCTCTATATAAAGATTTTTTATGCACAATCATATAATGTTTTCAACATATTGCTACATCTCTGATGGGTTTTTTTTTTTTTCTCGGAAATTTTTTTGTATTGGTTTTGTTTTTGTTATTTTGAATTTTTTTTTTTCTTTTTGTGATGTTAAATACTGATCAATAATGTTGAAATGATGAAAATAACGAAGAACTGATGGCATATTGGGAGAAGTGTGGATGGAAGGAGACAAGAAAGGAAAGGAGAGAAAGTGTCTGTATTGCACGAGAGAAAGAGCAAAACAGCAGGAAAGGACTATCTTGTCCTCGACAAACAACAACAATACATAGAAACTCAAGAAAGGAAAAGCATCTCTTCTAAAATCTCTAATCTCTACCTCTCTCGACCCAAAGACCAAAAGAAACCTTCTAAGAATTTTACTATTTTTATTAATTAAAATGGAACAGAGAAACGGATATGACCATTCGCCAAAATGAATACTGTTAATAAGTGTTTGCCTCTTGTGCACATAATTAATGAGGGTGTTACTGTATGTTATATTTATAATATTGTACAATATATAATAATAATTTTGCTAGTTCGACATAAAAGAAACAAATATTTAATGAAACAGATAGATCATCTTACAATTTCCAAGTTCCAAGCACCTAAGCATTTGAAAGTCGTAAAGCAAGCCAGGGTTTTTGGTGTTATGGCTAGTGAGCTAAGAGCATCTCCAATACAAGTATGGATTGTGAAAAAATAGAGTGTCACGTAGGATAAATTGATAGAGTGTTAAAATTAAGCTCTCCAATGCAAACTTCTATAACTACTATCAAGCTGATGTGGCAAAAAAAAAAAAAAATAGAGGTTGTCAACCTCAATGTCTATTTCTAGAGAGCCTCCTTGACAGCCATGTCAGCAATAAATAATTGAAACTTCCATAAAATAATATTTTATAATAATTTACTTTAATGATATATTATTCTTTGACTATTCATTATTGAAATGAATAGACTAGCATTGGAGAGCTATTTTAGACTTGAGTGTCTATCAATTAATATTCATGCCACATATGATGCACATTTCCTTGACATTGATGATGTGTCCATTTTTTTTAAAAGACAATTCATATTTACATTGGAGATGCTCTAAGACTAACTCACACCAAATTTGATACCATTTTGGTGTCAATATGAAATTTTTTTATACTAAATTTTTTTTAATCCCAATATACATGATATCAAATTTGTATAAAAAATATCTTCACAGGATATTTCATATATAATTCTTTAATCAATATTAATTAATTTATTTTATATATAATTTTATTCTCAAATAATTACTCATAATATATTACAAAATTATTAAATACTTACATATTTTTTTTTAATATTTTTTACAAAATATTATTTTCATTATATTTTCACCTAATTTTTTAGTCACTTAATATTTTTTTAATTCTTTTTTATATAATTATTTGTTTATCCACCTAATTTTTTGTCCATTTTATTTTTTCAACTAATTTTTTATCCAACTATTTTATTATCCAAGTTATTATTAAATCGTATTATCAAATAATTACGCATAATATAAAAAAATTATTAATTTCTCATATAATTTTTATCGAACTAATTGTTTATCCACCTAATTGTTTGTGTCCAAGGTATGACATAAAAATCTAATAATATATGATTTGTGTCCAAGGTATGAAATATTTTCAACGGTTTGTGTCCAAGGTATGACACAATAATATAAAAAAATCTAACAATTGTTTGTATCCAATGTATGACACAAAAATCTAATAATAAATTTTTATATACATTAAATAATTTAAATAACATTATATTAATATATTACTTATAATACATATTAAAAACTTAAAAATATATTAAAACATATTCAATATTATACTTATTTTAAAGATCTTAATGAAATATTTTTAATGATATATATTTTTTATAATAATTTAATTTTTATTTATAATTATTATTTAAATTATATAAATATATTAAATATATTAAAGGATATAAAAGAAATAAAATTTATTTTGTTTATTAGTGGAAGGATAATGTTAGAATTTTGAAAGAAAAAATAAGCACCTGACCCATCAAAAATGAAATTTGATGTTTGCTGCGGTTGGACACCAAAACCAACCGTAACAAAAACACCAAAAATTTTATCGGAAGCAAAACCATGCATCAAATTGGTGCTAACGTTGAAGGCTTTTGTGACACCAATTTGGTCACGTTACAGTTGACCTAAGGTATGCTTTTGTACTGATCTGTAATGGGTTTGGGTCAGATCTTATATGAGAGAAGAAAGAAGGATCCGTATGGTGTCTAGTACAAAATTCAACGGTAAACAGTAAAAAAGGCAGGGCCTCTGATCAAAACTGTCGCAGCATGTACTGTTTATGATGGTTGCTAGAATGAGTGCTCCTATGCTTCAATGGGTATTTTAAACTATGTGTTGGTCAGATATTATATGAGAGAAGAAAGAAGGATCCGCACGGTGTCTAGTACAAAATTCAATTGTAAACAGTAAAAAGGAAGGGGCCTCTGATCAAAACTGTCGCAGCATGTACTGTTTATGATGATTGCTAGCAGAAAAAACCATGTGTGTGTACAAAGCCACCGCAGAGTAATGACAAATAAAAGACATGACATAAGCATTTGCATAGGCTTGCCCTTCTGCTTGGCTCTACAACGAGGTATTAGCTGGCGGCGACGACCACCATTCCTCACCAATATTTTATCATTTCTAATTTTCCACTCACACTCTTACATATTATAATGCTGACACAAAAGACATAAATCAGAGTCCCAGTGACCCAGTTTTAGATTATCCATGTAACCAAATTACCCTTTCCACTTTCCCCTTCGATGTTGGTGAAACTGCACTTTAATCTGTACTTCTGTCATGATCATCATCAACAATTTGTAAAAGACAAGCCCATATTTTGGGGACATATGGAAGGGCATTCTTGTCCTTAGACCAAAGATAAAAGCAGAATGAGTGCTCCTGTGCTTCAATGGGTATTTTGCAGTTAGATTTGTATTTTTAATGTCCCACACGACCCACTGTAGACCTCCCAAAACACCACATCTTTAACACGTGTACAACATGCTAAGACTATATTTAGAATTTGAAATATAAAATTTGAAGTGAATTTAAGGTTTAAAATATTTTAAATTCTCAAATTATATATTTAAAAATATCAATTTGGGAACAAAAAGTCAATATCATCTTCATTTCAATTTCATTATCATGGAAATATCCATTACCAAGCTCCACGATTGGATTTAATGAGATATCATTCAAGCTCATTAACTGTTTTTCTTTATTTTCATTAATTGCATTGCACTTTTCTTTCTTCTTCTACCAACCCCATTAGTCTTTATTTACTCATACTTTAAAATAAGATAACTCTAAAAAAAATCAATATAACATTTTAGAAAAATTATTTATAGGATTTATTTTATTTAAAATATTATTAACTTTATATATAATACAAATTAGGTTATATAATAAAATATTTAAATTAATTTTATTCTAATCCAATTCTAACCTATATTTTAGTATTTAAAATTAATCCTTATGGTTAAATTAATAAAATATTTTTTTATCATATTTTTTATAAAATTGATTTTTAAATTAATTTTAAATATATAATAAAATATTTAAATTAATTTTATTCCAATCCAATCCCAATCTATATCAAACACAATAAAAGATATTTTTAATCAAATCTCAAGTTCTATCAAATATTATTTAATGGATCTTTTCTTAATGGTATCTTCTTTTATTTTCCTCCATAGACAAGAAGTTTAATTAGAACCAATAAGACAAACAGTTGAAAATTGTTTAAAAAAAGTAAAAAATTTTGAATATAAAATCGAAAATTTGAAAATGACCATTAACTCCGTAAATATAGAGCCCTATAACTCTCTATATATTGGAAGAGTTGTAATTAATTGAAAGAGTCTCGTTTTCCTTTTGTTTGTTGTCTATTTATGTGGTTACCAAGGGAACACCACTAAAGAGAACAAGATTTGCGATGTCATAAGGATGGGGTCATGTTGTTGCATCCCATCTATCCGCATATATATCTACCTTCATACATATATACATATATGGGACATGTGCTGGTAAGTATGCACACACATGCATAATAGTTGTGTTGCACCACATATATTGCGTAACATAGCATACATATATACATCAAAAGCACTTGTTGATTTATCAGTTAATTTTAATTATATGAATAAGAGAAAGGGGGAGAGGCGTCCACAACAAAGCAAAGAGAGAGGGGGGTGCGATCACCATATGTTGTTTAGGAATAGGACAAAGTCTACAGCTGTGATGGTGACGGATGATCCCGGCCACTGCTACTAGCATTTCCACCACCACCAACACCACCCTCCGTCCACTCCAATCTCTTTTTCCTTTTCTTTACTTTTTATCTGCCTAATTTGGCTTTCTTTCAAGTTCATTTAGCTAATTTGGCTTTCTTTCAAGTTTATAACTACAGGGTAACACACACCATCTCTTTAATCCTAAAAAATCAAGGGTTCATGTTCTACCCTTATCTTGAAACATAAATTGTAGGTGATGTTCTCTGAATCTGATTCTTTTTTTTCATCGTAAAAAAATTACAGGATAATTATTTATTTTTACAATTTATAAACATTTAATATTTATAAATTCTTGAATTATAATTTAATAGCTATTATAATTATTATCATAAAACGACAATGAATCAACGTTACATATACCCAACCTTTTGTTTTACCGAATGACTATTTGAAAATACTCTTACAAAGTACAATGTTTTAAAAAACCTTAATGAAGTGTATGTACAAAAAGGGTTGCGCACACAGTTTTTTAGGGGTGTAAATATTGTCACTCTATGTTTACTAAAATCATATAAGTGAGGTCCACACTCCATACAGCACCACTCTCTCTGCTAAATTATAAGATCCACGCAAAAAATAAAAAGAGTGGCAATATTGACACCCCAAAAATTTTGTATGTACACCCATTTTTGCATGTTCATCTGATTATTATTATTAAATTATTAATATATCATTTTCTTCATCCCTATCTCCACCATCACCATCATTATACTCTCCAAAACTTTTTCATCAACAATGGGTCTTTCCAAAACTTTTTCATTGATAATATAAACCGCCTTATCTTCATCATATGAGGAAACCTCGTGCAAAAACAGCAACAAATTTTCAGCCCCATTCCGCATTCCGAAAGTTCAACACTTAAATCTATGACTTTAACGAAAATAAAAATTGCAGAGGGTATTAAAACAACATTTTTATGAATTTTCAGTTCAGGGTTTCGGAATTTTTTACCAAACCTTGAATTTTCAAAGGTTGGATGCGATGTATGTTTATACTTGTCCGTGTTGCCTTGTCAAATTCACGTCTGTCAAAAAGTGTGTGATGTCATTGCCGTATTTTGTGGAATGATAAAATAAAAGTAGATCAAGGATTCTCACGTTTTAGCCACATTTAAGTTTTAACCATTAATATTCAGGTGGTGAGTTTTTGCCCATTATTCTTGATAGTTCTAAAGCTCACCAAAAACTCAGTGCGTCCAAAAACTTATCACCAAGCCCCTTTTTTATTGCCTATCATAATAGCCATGTTATGCAATCAAAAAAATGACCAGATTATGGCATTGTAATGTTCTGCAATCAAAAAATGATGAGTTTTCTATTATATCACTGCATGTCGATAACCTTGTTTAGTTTAGTTCATCTCAATTTTTCAAATTTTCCATATCATTCTTGGTGATGAATTTTTGCCCCATTTAAGAAGAGGCACAATGTGGGATTTTTAAAAATAATTACATTTTGGGGTGTACAAACAGTTTTAGAGGGGTGGAAATATCACTACTCAAATAAAAACAATAAAATAAGCTTTGGCTACTTGGAGTTGGTTTCATCGTTGGGTCCACTTGCATCACTTGGTCCAATGTTTTACCAATGTTGAGTTTTGAGCATGCATTTTATGTGAGAAGCACTTGATATGTATTTTTCGACAACTGAAAGTAATTACCTTTTGTTGTAAGAAAAAGTACTTATTTTTTCAATCAATTCTAAAACTACTTTAATATAGACATATAATGTTTAAAGTTATTTAAGAAACATATTTTTATGATGCAAAAGTCTTTTCAAATGTATTATACTGATAGAATCGTAGTTAAGACATGTAACTCATTTGGTTAGATTCTTTTGCAGGAAAAATAAGGAGTTTAGATTAACATTTTACACTTTGATTATTAGGAAACATGTACATTTACTCTTAATTAAATAGTTATCTATCTCTCGCTTTGTATTAGCAATGAAATTTGAGTTTTACTTTATTGATATAAAAAAATAATAATAATTACAAGAGCAGTTATCTAGATTATGATGATAACATTAGATCTAGATAAGTCTTGATTAACTACTAAACTGACTTCAATTTCAATGTCAATTTCAAAATTATATGTTTGAGGAAGATGCAATCAATATTCTTATGATATTTTTATTTTAAAAAATAGTTAATTGATTAATAAAACCATACACAATCAATAATTTTGATGTGGCATCAAAACACTTCTATTTCAAGCGAAACAACAATTATGATTATCAAATACGTTGTAATATGACATTCTCTTGCTATCCACATAAGTGGGGTGCAAATACTAGTACTCTTACGAACACATTTAACTTGCTAATGATTTAAATTTAAATCGCTACATCATATCACTATTAACCAATTTCCCCGAAATTTATAAAATATTATTAAAATTTTCAGTCCTCGACAATACTTTAGATCCAATGACAAACAGGTCGGGTTGGTTTTGCTTGAGTTAACGGGTTGGGTTTACGCGCCAACTAGTTTTTGAGTTTGGCCTAGTATGCGACACTAGGGCAGGAACTGCCAGGAAGACACTACAAAAGCTCTCTGCTTTGAAACAACAAAGGCTCTGCTTTAATGGTCGGTTGGGTTTGCGTTCTGGGTTTTTGTTTTACTGCTTGAAACTTGAAACATGTCTCACGTTAATGCTGTTGTTGTTGCACTCTTTTAGACTGGGTTGTTATGTGTTTGCTTTATTGCCCAAATGAGTTTTACATGATTTTTATTTTTTTCGTTTAAGTCTTTCTTTGTTGTGATTTGTTGATGCCCATTTGTTAGAATTTTACGTTTATGTGTGGCTATGAGATTGTTACTATGTGCTTTTGAACTAGTTTGCAATGTGTTTGTTTTATTGCCCAAGTTAAATTTTGAGTTTATGCAGAAGGCTTATCTAGTTTTGTTTTGTTACCAAATGGTTTGTCGTAAGATAAATGGTTTTGTAATGATGCAAAGCCATCATGTTAAGTAACGTGTGAGGATCGTACACCTGAAGGTTTCTGTATATATAGTTGAGTTAAGAGGTTCATTTGTTCTATGTAGTGCAAACATGGTTACTTAATTGATGCTAGAAAGTTGAAGAGTGTGTATTTTCTTTTTCTGCTATTTTCTCAGCAAGATTTATTTATTTATTTTTTAATTTTGATTCTGTAGTAGTGATGTTTATATTGTAGTTTCATTTATGTGTTTATTATTTTTTTTTTTTCAGGTTTGGTGGTAAAATTTATGCAAGTAGTGTTGTTTAGACGTCAAATATTTGTTTTTGTGGTTTGAGAATTGAGTGGCTGTATCTGTTGAAATGGGTATAAGTACAGGCAAAAAAATGTCTGATGGTGCAAGTTTGAGACACAAGCTCAGTGAAAGACTCAAACTTTCAACTGTGAAGTCGAAGAAATACAAGGAAGATGACAAAAAGAGTCAATATGGCATGGAAGATTATAAATCCTATAAGAAAGAGATTGATGGGAAGAGAAGCATGAAATCAAGCAGAAAAGATAAAGATTTTGGTAAAGGTTGAGAAGATAGCGATGGAGAGATGCTTGGGAATGGCAGGCATAAACCTATGAATTCTGATAGGAAAAGGAAGAGAATTTATGCTGAACAAGACATGGATGTGGAGGCGTAAATCTATGATGCTGCAGAGACACATAATGAGAAAAATTTATTAAGAAGGGACACAACCGAGTTAAACGTGATTCTGTTAAAGAAAAAAGTGATAAGTCACGTTCAATTTCGGTTTCCTGTAAGCTGAAGGATGCTGCTTCTTAAGCTAAAAATGCTTCTCATAAACCTAAGGATGCAGTGGAGAGTTCAGAAGGTTCCAATACGAAATGGAGAGAAATAGTGAAACAGTCAAAACAAAGTAGATAGTGCTTTGAATACTACATTGAAGAAACATGTGAAAAGCAAATCAGACATAAATAAGAATGTAAATGTAACTCAGTACAAGTTCTTAGATGTATCTCCTTCAAAATCTTTCAACAAAACAGTTCAGGACAAGAAAGGCTTAGATGATTCAGAGGTTCTCGATGAACATCCAAAGAAGAAAAAGCAGGCGGTATGGAAACAGCCATATGATATCTCCAATAAGCGGATAGATGACGGCTTAGTTACCGATGGTTAGTATGTTATCAATATGTCCTGTTTCTGATTGTATCTACATGCTTTCGGTTGTTGTATTCGTAGCATGAATTTTGGTTGCAGTTGCTAATATCCAGAGTCTGTGTGTTGGTAATATATTTTAAGTCTATATGTTGTCTTATTGGATATCAATGCAAAGAAGTGGAAGACTGACAACAAGAGAAGTCTTGGGCTGCTTATGCTGTTCCTTGAATTTCAATACAGTAATTATTTCTCCTTAAAACACTCTATAAAAGAGATATTACGAATGCAAGGAAAACTGTGGAAGGTGGAGCCGTGGAGGTTATTAGTTTTCCTTGTTTTAGTTGTAACAAACTTGGCAACAGAAGCTTGGTCTTATACCAGGCAATGGGAGGAGGAATTGTGACTTTCTCCCACAATCTTGAAGAGTAGATCAACTGTTCTTTGGTGTGTCTGCTCTTATGGCTTTGTAGGCTTTGGCCTTTTCTTGTGAAGTCATTGCACAATACTGTACTCGATTTGTTATATGCCAATTTTATCATGTTCATTCCCATAAAAATGTCAGATTGTCTATGCCATGTTAGTTTATTGTTACAACATATCCTTTAACTGATTAAGGGAGTGTGTTTGAAGATGCAAGGAGCGAGTTTCGAAGAACATCATAACAATAAACGTTACCTAGCCTTAACATGCTTTTGACTCGAACCTTTGTACTTTGAAATTGTTTGGACATCACTTGGACAACAAATCGGCTGTTCATCACTTGCTTATTTATATAATTACATAGATACCATATTAATTGTTTGAAGATGTCTTGAGTTTTCAATTTGAATTTATTTTATCCCTTATTATTGTGGAAAAATATTTTGTTTTTCATTTGCCACATTTCTCACTTGCTTTTCAGTTTTCAGAAAGCGCTAAAGAGAAGAAAAAGGATATGGAGAAAAACGCTGAAACATCAAAGAATGCACGATTGTTTCAAGTATTCCAAAGTTTTTGTTATACATTCAATTTGAGTGCAGTAGTTAAGAAAGTTTTATCAACCCATAGCATCATTCTCAGAATTGGTTGTATTAGGAAATGTTATAGCTCTTTTTGTCTTAATTCTGGACAACTGCTTCACTTAGGATAAAAACAGGATTTCTAATTTTCTTGGTTCATCCAATCAAGTTGAAATTTTTACAGGCGAAATCTTGTGGTTTGCGGTTGATTGGTTCACACCCTGGCAGTCCTAGTTTAGTAATATTCTTTTGAACAGATTATTTACATAGCTGCATACATGGTAGATTTTGTTGATTTAAAAGTTTTTATTTTTGTTTTTATTCTTCTATGAAAGTGCGACAATTACAACAACATTTGAATGTATTTCATTTTCTAGGGAGGTCAAATGTTGGGAAGTCATCGCTGCTTAATGCAATAACCAGACAATGGGGTGTAGTACGGACATCAGACAAGCCAGGCCTCACCCAGGTGCTTCTCTTTCTTATGAATTTTGATTACTGCTATTTGGGAATTCTATAGTAACAACAGTGATTGTTCTGCAGACTAGTAATTTCTTCAAGCTGGGAACTAAACTCAGCTTGGTTGATTTGCCTGGATATGGCTTTGCTTATGCAAAGGAAGTCAAGGATGCGTGGGAGGCACTTGCGAGTATATCACACAGAAAATAACTTCTGTTATGTGCCAGCTTTCATATCTAAGTCTTTTTATACCAATAACATAATCTTGTTCCTCTGACTTGTCACTTCAAGATTTCAGTATATACAACTTCCGTGGGAATAAATTTAAAGATGGGCCTATTGGTTATCTGTTGCTCAATGTCTAAGCGCTAGGACAAATAATATTTTGGTCACCTTTTGGGTAGTGTCACTATATTGTCACTTTTTAATAAAATTTAAGATGTTATTGGATATTGCCTTCGACCTTAACCTTCATCGATGTACTACTCCTGCTTGATAAAAGAAACTGAAACTCAGATTATCTTGGTAGTACATTGCTGTCCGTTTTACCTGCCATCTGGACGCATCAAAAAATGGCTGTCACATAAAATTTTTGGTGTCTTTGATTTTGTTGCAACATTGTATCAAGTACTTAATAATTTTGTTGTCTTTGGCATGAAGCCAAGAGATCATGAGCTCATTAATTTGATGGAAAGGTAAATATCCAAACCCTGTTGAATACCTTGTTGTACTCGATATGTATGATAAAGGTAGAATATTACTATATGATATTAAATAACGAAAGTTACAAAGTATAATTACGATATCTGGCAACAATAGCTACATGAATATATGACAATTGATTTCCCACTGACGGTAAGTGCATGACCACTCAAGAGGAAATACCATCCTATGGCCCTTATCAGGATGTGTGACCATGTACTTGATAAGTTTTGTAATGGGACATACCTGACCAGACATTGATAAATCAGCCATCAAGTTCACATGATTCTCCACAGTGGTGGTAATGTCAGATGTGAGTTTCTCAGGATCAGCATGCCTATTATTGAACCAGTTCTGCAACATATTTCTCAGATATTCTTGTGCAATTGTTATTGGCAATCAATGTGCTTTCATCATACATTTATTGAGCGACTTTGCAATGTTGGAGGTCATCATGGAATATATTTTCTTTGGAGAATATGAACGTGACCACTTTGTCACTCCAGCATTAGCCAATCTTTAATGTGTTTTTCGGTGTATCCCCTAAACTTCTTCCAAATATCTATCACACTTTATTGTCAAATGAGTATATGTTGCACCGTAAAATGCATCCATCATATCTGGGCGCTTTTTATAGCCTTACCTCAGGATTTGCCTCATGTAGAAGAAATAGAACACATGTGAGACTTCAGGGAAAGTGGCTCTCATCGCGTTCGATATGCTTTTATGACGATAAGATACGATAAGAAATCTTCTGGCACATTGATAACCTCTCGCAACTTACTAAAGAACCAAGTCCATGAATGGTCTGACTCTCCATCACCAAATAAAAAAATGATGGGATAAATCTTCTTCGTCTCATCTTTGCATGCAACACCAAAATCATCTCTTTATATTCACCTTTCAAATTGGTGGTATCAACAACAACAATTGGTCTTATGTAAGACTGCAAACCTTGAATAGAAGCTCCAAGTATAACAAACGATTATAAGAACCGATTGTTTTCATTCGTCCCAATTGTCTTCACCGTGTCGGAGTTTGTTTCTCTTAACATGTTAATATAGAAAGAAAACTAATGATATGACTCATTCACTTTCCCATATGCTAGTTTATTTGTATATTGTAAAACCTTCAAACATTAGCATACAAGATTTGCACGTCATCTTGCTCTAGCGTTTCTCCAATTGAATGATTTGGTGTATTAGTATTTTGCCCTACCTTTTTCTAATACAATTTTCCTATAATAATAGGCTTCACACTCCGCATACGTGACTCGAAAGCGTCTTAGCAACATGTGTGTTCCGACACATACTTCATCACATACCTCATCAAACTACCCCTTTTGTATCTTGCATGAACCTTAAAAGTACAACTCACATCTTTACAACCGGCACCAAATTGAGCCGTGCATGAACGTTTAATTCGATAATCAAACTTGGCTTCAAAAGCGTATTATCTAATGGCCAACCTCAGTGTTTCTTTACTGTCAAATAATACACTTTTATACAACGTATCACATAAGTAAAAGGTCAACACAACGCTTGAAATAACCTCATTTTTGCACTGATCCACGCTATGAACAATCCAGTATGGTTGTGAAGGGTTGTATTCAAATTATGAAATCGAAAATCTAATTTCTAGATACTCTATGTTGTCTCCAACGTTGACATCATATATTTGAGTTTCCTCTTCATCACTATCCGATGTCTCATCACCATCATTATATATGTCCCAATCTTCATCATCACCATCATTTATGCCATCATCAATGCCGTATAATGAACTATTTATGGATATAAATGTGGGGTAGAAGTAGAAACTTGATTACTATCAATACTTGATGCAAAACAATTTTGACCTTCAGCTATATATAGATTTACAAGTACATCGGCATGTGTTGGGCCTAGTATTAAGTTAGTGACTTATGGAGTGACAGTAGGGCTACTAACTTCAAAATTTCTTATAATCTTATCAATATAAATCTCTTTGTAATTTTTTTTTTTTTTTTTTTTCTGAAATCCCACTACGGACACTAAGATCGTTCATGATGAAAATCTTTTTAACTGGAGCATTTGCCCTAGTTTGGACTAAATAATTTATACGGATGTCTCATCTTCTTCTATCAATGTCAGTTATTGTGTAAATAAAATCCACCAACTGAAAAAAAAAAATTGACATTCTTGGGAGCCTCCAATATGAATGTCTCACTTCTAATATAGTTATATCCATTCCACTCTTTGTTACAGTAGATTATTATTGTCACTTCACCCATTCTGTAAAATTCAAAGAAAAAAACTATTCTCACCTATACTTTAGCCAAATTCAATGACCAATTTATCACAATATTCAATGCACAAAAAGTACCATATTCATTTAATTTAATTTATTACTAATTTAATTATTTTAATTAATTTTTCTTACATTAATTACTTAAGATTAACTAATTAAAATTCATATTCATTTGTATCTAAATATTGATTAATTGAAAATTTTTATAAATATTGTGTTGTAGTACCAAGTTAGAGTGAGAAGATTGAGTCCTCAAACGAAATAGACTAAGTGTTTTTTCTTTTTTTTTTTATTTATTTAAATGCAGGTTAGATTATCTGGATAGTCAAAAAATAGAGGATACTCCAAAGAATTGGTAAGGTTTATTGTATGATGTCCAAATAATTTCATAGCACAAAGGTTCAAGTGAAAAGCATGTTAAGGCTTGGTAAGGTTTGTTGTTATGATGTTCTTCGAAACTCGCTCCTTGCGTCTTCAAACACACTCCCTTTCCCCACCAAGAACTTGAGAAAGTTATCAGTTAAAGTCTACATTGTAACAATAAACTAACATGGCATAGACAATCTGACATTTTTATGGGAAGGAACAGCATAAGCAGCCCAAGACTCGTCCTATAGTCAGTCTTCTACTTCTTTGCATTGATCTCCAATAAGACAACATATGGACTTAAAATATATAACCAACACACAAACTCTGGATATTAGCAACTGCAACCAAAATTCATGTTACGAATGCAACCACCGAAAGCATGTAAATACAATCAGAAACAGGACACATTGACAACATACTAACCATCAATAACTAAGCCATCATCTATCCGCTTATTTGAGATATCATATGGCTGCTTCCAGATCAGCCGTTTTTTCTTCTGTTGGATGTTCATCCAGAACCTCTGAATCATCTAAGCCTTTCTTGTCTCGAACTGTTTTGTTGAAAGATTTTGAAGGAGATAGATCTGAGAACTCGTACTGTCTTGCATGTACTTTCTTATTTATGTCCGATTTGCTTTTCACATGTTTCTTCAATGTAGTATTCAGACCACTGTCTACTTTGTCTGACTGTTTCACCTTGCCTTTCCATTTCGTATTGGAACCGTCTGAACTCTCCACTGCATCCTTAGGTTTATGAGAAGCATTTTTAGTTTTAGAAGCAGCATCCTTCGGCTTACTGGACACCCAAATTGAACGAGACTTATCACATTTTTCTTTAACAGAATCACATTTAACTCGGTTTTGTCCCTTCTTAAATTTTTTTTTCTCTTTACGTGCATCTACAGCATCACACATATTCATCTCCACATCCATATCTTGTTCAGCATAAATTCTCTTCCTTTTCCTATCAGAATTCATAGGTTTATGCCTTCCATTCCCACGCATCTCTCCATCACTATCTTCTTGACCTTTACCAAAATCTTTATCTTTTCTATTTGATTTCATGCTCCTCTTCCCACCACTCTCTTTCTTATAGGATTTATAATCTTCCATGCCAGATTGATTCTTTTTGACATTGTCATCTTCCTTCTATTTCTTTGGCTTCCCAATCGAAAGTTTGAGTCCTCTACTGAGCTTGAGTCTTAAACTTGCACCATCAGACATTTTTTCGCCTGTACTTAAACCCATTTCAACAGATACAACTACTCAATTCTCAAACCACAAAAACTAATATTTGACGTGCAAACAACACCACTTGCATAAATTTTACCACCAAACCTGAAAAATAAATAAATAAATAAAACTACTAGATAAACAGCAATATTACAGAATCAAAAATAAAAAATGAAAAAATGAAAAAGAGAAGGACTACTTGCTGAGAAAATAGCAGAAAAAGAAAATACACTAAAACTCTTCAACTTTCTAGCATCAATTAAGTAACCATGTTTGCACTACATAAAACAAATGAACCTCTTAACTCAACCATATATACAGAAACTTTCACGTGCACGATCCCCACACGTAACTTAACATCATGGCTTTGCATCATTACAAAACCGTTTATCTTATATGACAAACCATTTGGTAACAAAACAAAACTAGATAAGCCCTCTATATACACTCAAAATTTCACTTGGGCAATAAAACAAACACATCAAACTAGTTCAAAAGCACATAATATCACTTTCATAGCTACACATAAATGTTGAGTTCTAACAATGGGCATCAACAAAAAAAGACTCAAGCACAAAAAAAAAAAAAAAAACCATGTTCCTCTTCCCACCTCTCTCTTTCTTATAGGATTTATAATCTTCCACACCAGATTGACTCTTTTTGTCATCTTCCTTATATTTCTTCAACTTCCCAGTTGAAATTTTGAGTCTTCTCAAATTTGCACCATCAGACATTTTTTCAGCTGTAGTTATACCCATTTCAACAAATACAACCAGTCAATTCTCAAACCACAAAAACTAATATTTGATGTCCAAACAACCCTACTTGCATAAATTTTACCACCAAACCTGAAAAATATATATATAAACAAATAAATAAAACTACAATATAAACATCAATACTACACAATCAAAAAAAAAATAAATAAATAAAAGACTGCTTGGTGAGAAAATAGAAGAAAAAGTAAAACTCTTCAACTTTCTAGCATCAATTAATGTTTGCACTACATAAAACAAATGAACCTCTTAACTATACATACACAAACTTTTAGGCGCACGATCTCCACACGTTACTTAACATCACGTTTCTGCATCATTACAAACCTGCTTATCTTATACGACAAACCAACCATTTGGTAACAAAACAAAACTAGATAAGCCTTCTATATATACACTAAAAATTTCACTTGGGCAATAAAACAAACACATTGCAAACTAGTTTAAAAGCACATAATAACACTTTCAAAGCTAAACATAAATGTTAAATTCTAACAACTGGGCATCAACAAAAAAAAACACTTAAACAGGAAACCAAAAAAATCATGTAAAACTCATTTGGGCAATAAAGCAAACACATAGCAACCAAGTCTAAATGAATGCAAAAACGACACCATTAACGTGAGAACATGTTTCAAGTTTCTAGCAGTTAAACAAAAACCCAGAACACAAACCCAAGTGACCATTAAAGCAGCGCCTTTGTTGTTTCAAAGCAGAGAGATTTTGTAGTGTCTTCCTGGCATTTCCTGCCCTAGTGTTGCATACTAGGCCAAACTCAAGACTACTTGGCGCTTAAACCCAATCCGTTAACCCAATTCAAGACCAACCCGACCCGATTGTCATTGGATCTCGAAAATTTCACGTTTTTAGACCTCTTTTAAAGAACTTTTTCAAAAATTTTCAAAAACTTCAAACCGTAAATCAACTAACAGTCAATAATAATTTTAAATAATTTTAATTATAAATTAACAACTTAATTTTAAAAAAATTTTAGATAATTTATTTTATAAATTCATTATTTTATAAAAATAATTGAATAATTTATATGTCACTATCAACATCCAAAAATAAAAAAGTTTTTTAACGCATTATGTTAATATTGATTATTAGGTGATTGATGGTTTGAATATTTTTAAAAAGTTATGAATAAAAAGAGTTATATTCAATCAGTTTTAAAAAATTGATATTTTTAAAAAACTCAGGTACTACGATAGAGTTTATTCAATATTTTATAAATTTTGAAAAATTTGGTTAATTGTACTATGATGCAGCGGTTTAAATTTAGATAATTGTGAAGTGAAATATGTTCATAAGAGCACTAGTATTTGGACCCAATTTATGTGGATAGCAAGTAAATATCATATTACAATATAGAAAAAATTCCATAAATCCTTAGTCAAATGAACAAATATAGATTTTACTATTTATAATTTTATTTTTATCTAAAAACATCTGTTGGCATTAATGTAAATCATCAAAATACTCCTGATGGTATATGAAAAAATGATAATGGCCTTGCTACTAGAGATGACAATGGATCGGATCGGATAAGGTTTTATCCTTTTCGAACCTGATTCGAAATTTTTGAAAGATGCTTCAAATCCGACCCTTACCCCAAACGAATTACCACTTTTTGCCTAAAACCCGAATCCAATTGAAGGGATTTACCCTGAACCCGATCCATTGACCCGATTTAGTTTTTAACTAAAACATATATATAAACAAAAAAACATAACAAATATCAAAAGACTTACTACATTGATAATGAAATATCATTATACAATCCAAAATATTAATACTATATAGTCATAAATATCAAAATAATAGTAACAATATAATCAAGTTTCATTACAAATATTAAATAAAAAAATAATCGAAAACATTACAAAAATCCATGCTAAAAATTCATCCCAATGCTTTCAAACACGAATCTATAACCAAAAAAAAAATAAATAAAATTAAGTTAATAAGTTTTAATGTGACATAAAAATAATATCAAAAGTATAATATACAAATGTCATAATTTACCCCTTCACCATCACCATCGCTATCTTCTTCATAACAATCATCTTATTGAACTTTTTTATCTAGTCCTATACATATGAATAAATAAAATATGTTAATAAATATCAAATAAACACAATAAACTATTAGGTTTTTCTGCTGTTACCTATTACGTTTTTCTGTTTTTAATTTATATGCCGGATTAATGGGGCGGATCGGGGCAAAAAATTTTGCCTCATTCCTAACCCGGTAACTTAAGCGAGTCAGCCTTTTGGTTCTAAATCCGCTCTAAAGTTAATTTTTTTAACCCTAAACCCACCCTAAATAAATCGGGTGTTTTTGGATTTGAATCGGATAGGATATTTTTACCATCCCTACTTGCTAGTTATGGATTTTATCATGTTAATATAGTCAACCGATTGACTACTAAGATAAAAAGGGAAAAACAAGGAATAATTCATTCAAATAATATTAATTAAAATGGAAAAAATAATATTTAAAAATAAAAAGCTCAGCCAGTGAGCCAACCTCCACCTACATGCCCTCTCTCACTCTTAGCTCCCTCACTCTCTCGAGCGTTCTCTCTTTGGCTCCATCCCTCTCTCTCTCTCTCTCTTGAGTGATAATGGAGAAGAGAGTACAAGCGACGACCGTTGCCATTGCCACGATGCAGCGCTGTCCAGGACACCGTCTTCAACAGAGACGATGGGCGGAGCCACCAGGAGAGGCGACCAAGGCCGGAAGAGTGAGTCGGGTGACTTCCACGGTAGCGGAAGAGGAGGAGGAAGAGAAAAACCCTCGTTGGACCGATTAGGAGCTGGGCAACGCCGATGATCCCGTCCGACAGCGTCGAGTTAGAATCTCTCGACTCAGCGGGCGACCAAGTTCTGCAAGTTCGTCTTTTTCTTTTTTTCTTTTGAAATGTTGATTATTATTATTATTATTATTTTATTGTGTTGATCTGGGTTCATTGTTCAAAATCTGAGTTTTTTGTTTTATTTGTTTTTAAATGAAATTGCTGGCCAAAAATCGGGGCTCATGGTCGGAAACCCAATTTGGGTTCATCGTTGCAAATCTTTTTTTTTTTTTTAATGAAATTGGTGGCCAAAAACCCAGTTCATGGCTGGTGACCGTTCTTTTTTCTTTAAAAAAATTATTAGTTTATTTATTTTTTAATTTGATATGTTAATCTTCGTCATCCATATATTCCGCTTGTATTAATTTAAAAAAATTTTATTTTAAAATATTTTTTATTTTTTTCTATTTTTATCAATTTTTATTTTTTTAATTCAGCGGCTGTCCGTCAATCTATATGATGGACAATCGAAATCGATTTTTATTAATCTGTAATGTTTTAAAAAAAATATTATTTTATGATTATTATATTTTCTTAATAAAAATCTTAAGACTAAAAATCTCTTTATAATTTTTATTAAACTTTTCTATTAAATTGTAATGTTTGTAATATTTTGAAAAAAAAAGAAAAGAAAAAGAAACAATGGGTAGTAAAATGAAATTATTTCATAAATCAGGTATTTTTAGGATTTTTCTTACAATGTATTTGGTAATTATAATTATTGTTCCGGATGACATAGAAGTGTTCTGATACCACATCAGAATTATTAATTGTGTACCACATCAGAATTATTAATTGTGTATCTTTCCGGATGACATAGAAGTGTTCTGATACCACATCAGAATTATTAATTGTGTATGGTTTTATTAATCAATTAACTATTTTTTAAAATAAAAGCATCATAAGAATATGGATTGAATCTTCCTCCAACATATAATTTTGAAATTGACATCGAGATTGAAGTCAACTTAGTAGTCAATTGAGACCTTTGCAGATATGATATTACTATTCTAATCTAGATAACTACTCTTACACTTATTGTTATTAGTTTTATATAAATAAAGTGAAACTCATATTTCATTGCTAATACAAAGTGAGAGATAGGTAACTACAGAATCAAGAATGGATGTACTTATTTCCTAAAAATCGAGGTGTAAAATATTAATCTAAACTCCTTAATTTTCTTGGAAAAGAATCTAACCAAATGAGTTATATGTCTTAACCATAATTCTTTTAGTATAATGCATTTGAAAAGACTTTTGCATCACAAAAATACGTTTCTTAAATAATTCTAAACATTATATGTCTATCTTATGTGCAGTTAATAATATATTTAAGTAGTGTTAGAGTTGATTAAAAAAATATGTACTTCTTTTTACAACAAAAAATAAGTATTTTAGTTGTCAGAAAAATATATATTAAGTACTTCTCACATAAAATGCATGCTCAAAACTCTCAATATTGGTAAAACATTGGACCAACTGATGCAAGTGGACCCAACCGTGAAACCAATTCAAGCTAGCCCAAATTTATTGGATTTTTTGTTTTTTTGCGTGGATCTCATAATGTGGCTGAGGCAATGCTGCAATATGGAGTATGGACCTCACTTATGTGATTGCAGTAAACATAAAAGATACCTATCTTAGCACATTGAACATCATGGTATTATATTAGATTGGGGAATTTATGGAATAGGCGGGGTGTATTTAAAATGACTAACTTACTCTTTAAGCTTTTTTGTTCCTTTTCTTTCTCTCTGAACTTTGTCAATAATTATACAAATTTCTCCAAACATGCCACATATTATTTCTTCTCACACAACACACAAATACTTATTTAGGTTATTATTTTGGTAGAATTCTCTTGCATTTGAGCATAAAAAAACAGAGATTAAGAAGAAGACATGCATAGATTAAGAGAGGATTCAACCAATAATTTATTTTAATTGAAATATTGTTAATTTTTCATCACCCTAATTCAATGGCGGACTCAAAAACTTATATTAGAGAGTGCGTTTTAATTATCACATGAGTGGTGATATTTCTACCCTTTAAAATTGTATATACACCCCCAAGGACAATTATTTTTAAAATCTCAACATTATCCTTGATAATATTATTGAAAAACTAAGGAGAGTGTATCAAATCTAAACTTTTAATGACTTTTATAGAGTTTAAAAGTTTGGATGTATTCAATGCAGAGTTTTAAAGAATCTACAAAAGTCATTTGGTATTTAATATAGAATTTTAAAGATTTTTACAAAGTCTATAAAAGTTAAGGTGTATTCAATCAAAACTTTTTAAGAGTTTATAAAAGTTATGAGATATTTAAAATATCAATGATTTTTATAGAATTTAAAATTTTAATGACTTTTGTAGACTTTTATGTTAAATTTATAATAATCAAGCTTTACAAATTCTTCTCCACTCCCCTTAAAAACTTTTGTAGACTTTTATTTTTTATTATAGAAGCAAACATCACCATCACTTTTACATTTGGATCTCCCATAAATAAAAATATTTCACTTATTTTAAAAATACATACACACACATATATATATTTCACTCATATTTTATTGTGAATTATAATGGTCAATATTTTTCTTCCTATGTTCAAATTATTAGTTTTTTAGCTTTTTAAACCTCTTCTTTTCCAAAGGTTATCAATTTATTATTTTGTAAAAGATTTCAAGTTTGAATCAAAATTGAGGAGTTAGATATTGACAAAATAAATTAAAAAAATATATTATAATATATATATTTATATAAATACAATACAAAAAAAAAAGTTTTGATAAATATTGATTTAAATCATCTCATTATTCTTATAATAAACAATACAACTATTATTAATAATTATATTGTAAGCTAATAGTTTAGTATTTTTTGTGTATAAATTATGAAAATAGAATTCACAATGTATAAATAAAAATCTCATAACTTTATTGATGAAATTAATCAATGAAATCTTTATTTTTTATATTACAAAATAAAAATAAAAACCTCTATTTCAATTAAAAGAGGGAAAAAAAATTAATATTCGATAATTTTTTAGCTAGTGGTTAATTAAGAAAATTAAAATTTTAAATTTAATTATTTAATTATATTTATACATGTGATATTTTTTTTTTCAATTTTGATGCATATTACTTTTGATTATTTAATATTTGGGGTAGGATAATCAATTTTAATATTTGTAAAATATCATAAAATTAATCAGCTTGAATTTTGTAAAACATTAATTTTGATAATTGTTTTCCACCTGTTTATTTACATTATGTCAAAAGAAAAATATTTTCATTGAGATGAAAAATATAATTTATAAAGTGTGTAATTTGCACTAATTTATTAAAGGAATATATTTTTATTTTAGCAGTAAATGAAAATCTATACAAGTTTATTAATATCTATGAATCTTCTTCATCTTGATCATCATTATTAGTTAATGTAGACGGCGATTCCAACTCATTTTTTGAGACTTAAGAACAAAAAAGAGAGCATACTAATGAATTGAAGACTATTATAGCTGCTGATATGTGGAATAATGTTGAGATTATTAACAATAACGGATATTAAAGATTTTATTGTTCATAAAAGGTATAAATTAAATAATGAAATATTTGATGTTTTGGTTATCTATTTATGTAGTTGAGGTAACTATACTTTTATTATATTTATTATTATTATTATTTTGAAATAAATTATATTTTTATTTTATATACTATATTTTTTAATCAATTATCAACATGATGAATATAATTTTACTAACTTATAAAGTAAATATTATATTAATTAGTGAAAGTTTATTAATATCTATGAAAATCTATTGGAAGTGTATGAAAGTTTTTGATATTATTTTTTTTAGAAGTCTATAATAATCTATACAAATTAATAAAAAAATTTTAAAATGAATTTATAAAAGTCTCTAAAAGTTTTTCATAAATTCATAAAGTCATTAAAAGTTTATAAAATTTTATAAAAGTCATTCACTAAAAAAAATCTATAAAATTTTTTTTATAGTCATGATTGAATACACCCCCTAAGATTTCATTTGCATTATTGTTGTTGTCTCCGTTGCTATGATTTAATGGCCCATTAACATCTACTCAAAAATTCCAAGGGTTGCGAAAGAAGGCACCATTGTTTTCGTAATCACTTTCTGTGACAACAGAAGCCTTGTCCAAGAAACTATAACATGAAGTTCAATGGAGAATAGTTATAAAATAAACATTTAAACAAAAATAGCAATGCTTCGGAGTTTGTAAAAGAACATTTTGCTTACCGAAATTGATCTGTGTGCTGGATTCTCAAAGCTTCGGGGCAATCCTCATACAAGGTGGTTATGCTGGAAGGTAGTTCAATCTTCCTCATACAGTGTTGTTGTTGTTTCTGCTGCTATGATGTTGACGGCCCCAAAAAAAACCTTTGTGGTTTATTGGTATTATTAATGAGAGGCAGGGAGCTCTACACATAAAAAATTGTTTGTTGTTTGGATGATTTTAAATAGAAACTTAGTATGCGTAATATTATTTTAAATGGAAATTTTGATAGAAAACATGATGATAATGATAGTGGAGATTAGTCAGTAATTTGTGAGGTATGATTACAAACTTTTAATATTTAAAAAGAAAAATTAATAGGATGAACATGAAAAAAGGGGTGCACATAAAATATCTTGGGGGTGTTAATATCACCACTCGAAATTTAACTTTTCTCAAAAGATGATAATATCTCAACTCTCTTTTTTTTTTTTTTTTTTTTTTTTTTTTTTTTTTTTTTAAATTATGGTTTTTCTTAACTTGGACTAAAGGGCATATATCAAGAATTCAAACTTTTAATTTAGAAATTTATTTTTATTCTTTCAATACCTTAATATTAATACACATTTTCATGTATATTTATAATATAATAAAAATGATTATGTAGTTTTTGAAATGTTCATGTAAGACATGAATACAATACTTATAATATTTTTCTATAGTTTGAAAAAATTTATTATCATTTACAAATTGACAATATAAATTTTAATTATAAAATTTATGTTAAAGGGCATATATTAATAATTCAAAATTTTAATTAAAAAGCTCATTCTTATTCTTTCAATACCTCAATATTAATACACACTCTCTTGTATTTTTATAACATAATAACAAAATTATTATGTAATTTTGAAATGTTTATGCAAGACATTAATACAATGCTTATAATATTTTTCTATAGTTTGGAAAATTTTATTATCGTTTACAATTGAACAATATAAATTTTAATTATAAAATTTATATTTTATATTAAATTGATAGCAAGATGTGACAAATTTACATATTACCAAGTTGATAAAATTGTTTTATAAACTTGTGCCTGACGTTTATTTTTCTTTTAATTCTTTTTAATTTTTTTATTGACATTTAAATGGATTAAAACTATAAAACTAGGAGAGATAAAATCATTTATTTATAATACTTTACAATTTTGATTTAACAAATTAAATATATAAAGTTAAGTCATTAATTGAAGTGGAAAAACCCATAGTTATTCAATTAAAAAATAAAACTAAACAAGTCAAAGTTAAAAGCAAGTAGGAGAGATATATAATCCGGAAGACTGGGAATTAAAATTGTTGAGAAATGAAGATCACAATACAAAACAACAAAACTTTTAATTGTGGTGGCATTTTCATAATTGTTTTTAAAACCTATAAAAGTCTTCAAAACTTTGAAGGGAGGCAAGTGGCCCTTGTACTTGGGTCAACGTCTGCGCCAACTAATTGTAGATGCATATCATCACATTTTTGCAGCATTAATATACTTGCTTTGAGATTTAGTGTACATTAAAGAATTAATTTACTCGTTAAAAGTATTTTTTAAAATTATTTTTAATTCCTAAAGTTCTTTTTTACTTCTTTTTTTTTTTTTGGCACCGTTTGGTTGTTATTCTAGTAGAGTTTTTTGACAGTTAAAAAACATTGAAATATGTCTATTTAGATAATTTCAAATTTTAAGTCTTTTCAATTAGATCTATTTAAGTTTCTTTTAAAAAATTAATATGGCAAATATAACCCTATTATATTTTGTTAATATCATTATATCCTTAAAACCCTAATATACTTTCTCCAACCTATTTTGAAAACTTTTGTCGGAGTCTTACACAGTACAAAAATTATTTAACTGAAACGCACTCCAGTTTTATATCATAATTGCAACTAAATAATGAGCATAAAATAGATTAGAAAAAAACAATTAAAAGAATAAAAATTGAAAATACAAAATTACAAGAATTAGAAGTAGTCAAGGTCTGTAATCACTTCAATGTTCTTAAAACAGATTCACCCTCAATCATCTGTGTTGTGTGTCCGTCTTCCAGAACACAATAACTTAACCCAGAAATCATCTGGCGAGCTAAATTATACCTGAATATCTATCACATTTGGAATCCTAGACTAGAATAAAAAAATACCAAAAACTTAATGTAAAAGATGAAATTGAAATAAAAAATTCTCTCTCTTCTAGTAACCTCACTCTTCATGATTAGAAGTCAATTTATAATCTCATGTAGGGGGTGCTTACAATTGATTTAAAACCAACCATTAAATTGAATTAACAGTTATGATTTAATACCCAAAATTTGCAATTAACATTGTGGTTATACTTGGAATATTCAAACTTGAAATTTATGACAATTAATTCTGCAATATATATATACATATATATAGATATTTCAATGGCATTTAAGATATAATTTGAAAATTAAAACCACACATCAATTTTTCAGTTACAAACTTTTAAAACCAATACCTTTAAATCTTAAGGTCTTAATTGTCAGTTACAAACTTTTAAAATTCAATTGCCCTTAAAATCATCAATTAATAAATTTTAACCACAATTAGGAAAAAAAAAATTGCAGATTCATTATTGGACAAAACCTCCAAATAGGTGTTCTTTATACTTCAATTTCTCATTCATTTAAGTACCATTTTCTGCACATGAATACACAAGTCTATCTTGATTCATCTCAATCAAGATCTCTTAAAAAATGGATCCCTAAAATAGGTGTTTTATGCCCATTTTTCTAACAACTTTTTCTATGACAATCTAAGGTGTGTGTGTATAGGTAGTAGTTAGCATTATACGAGTGATATAAAGTGTATCCAGTTCGAATATATCTATGTCTTGACTTCCATAGCATTCATTGACGATCATGTCAGTGTAACAGTTTTGTTTCTTCTTTTGATACATCGATCAAGAGCTTTTAATTTTTGTGACTCTGTTCTAACTGTAACGTCATGAATCATTTTTTTTCTTTAGCCACGAAGGATGATAAATACATGAATCGTGATGTATTATTTATTTTTGTTGGATTCGTAAGGGAATGGATATCTAAAATAAGAAAATTTAATAATTTCTATTTTAACAATAGAGAATTAAGGAAACTCAATAATTCTCCGTTTTGGAAATTGAAAAATAAGAAAATTCAATTTTGACAATGGAGAATTTTGAGGGTGCATATAAGGTAATTTGATGCATAATTACAAAGGAAATGCATTAATAGTAATTATAAGGGGGAGCCTAGAAGTGCCTATATAAAGGTCTCTCTTCTTATTGTTTCAATCATCCCAAAATTAAAAAAAACAAAAAAAAAAAGAAAAAAAAAAAGAGTGGTGTAAATCTTTTGAGTGCAGAGTGAGGTTCTCATGAGTATTAAAGAATTGTTATTCTCTCAGGTGTAATTAAAATCTAGGTTGTAAGGATTTAATTGTTTGTAAACACTTGTTATTTTTCTCCATATAGTGAATATATGCAGCAGTTTCGTGGACATAGCCTATTTTGAGTGAACCACATAAATTTTGTTTTATTTTTTGTTTATTTTATTTCATTATTATTTCTATATTATTTTTATTGCTTCATTAATATGGTGTATTGGAAGGTTCATTTTCTAACAACCGATAACAGAGCTCAGGTTGTGAATTCTGTAATTTTTTTTTTGGTAAGGTTACTATTTATGTAAATAGTAACATTTTTTAGCTTTACCTATTCATTGGCAATGATGTTTCCAATACACAGTGATTTTGCTGTG
The DNA here is from genome assembly GCA_022984855.1 of Dimocarpus longan. NCBI lineage: Eukaryota > Viridiplantae > Streptophyta > Magnoliopsida > Sapindales > Sapindaceae > Dimocarpus > Dimocarpus longan. The sequence continues at coordinate 26,835,607 of CM041013.1, forward strand.
TTCTAAAAGCTTAGTGGTCGTCTAAGGAAATTGGATTTTAAGTGGGACTATTGTGACCTCTCTAATCTTTCATGGGAACTTTCTTGGCAGTTCAAAGCTTCGGATAGAATTTTTACAATATTTTGTAGAAGTACTGTGGAACCAGATTTGAGTGGGAGTGATGGCAGTAGACAAATAAAAGAACATCAAAATTGAGAAGTTCAATGGTGAAGATTTTAGCTTCTGAAAGATGCAAATAGGAGATTATCTATATCAGAAGAGCATGCATTTATCTTTTTTGGGGAAAAAGCCAGAAGATATAGAGGATATAGATTGGACTCTACTGGATAGGTAAGGGCTTGGTATTATTCGATTGATGTTATCTTGCAATGTCATTTTCAATATAGTGAAGGAGAAGACCATGAAAGGTCTTATAGTAGCTCTCTTTGACATGTATGAAAAGCCATCTGCTTCAAATAAAGTGCACTTGATGAGGCGGTTATTCAAATTGTGAATGATAGAAGACGCGTTAGTAGCAGTTCACATCAACGAATTTAGTATGATCACAATCTAACTAAGTTTGATGGAAATCGATTTCGACGATGAAATTCGAGCATTAATCCTTCTATCCTCTCTACCAAAAAGCTGTAATGTGATGGTGATGGTAGTGAGTAATTCTTTCAAGAGTAGAAGATGGCATTTAGAGATATTCGAGACCTAATTTTAAGTAAAGAGATACGTATGAGAGAATTAGGAGAAACTTCAAGTTTTGTTTATAACACCGAACCCAGAGATAGATCCAATGATAGAAACTCAAATTGAAGCAAATCAAAATCAAGACGGAGTAAGTCTAGATTTGGGAAGAAAGAGTACAAGTGTTAGAACTATGACAAGAGTGATTACTTGAAGAAGGATTTTAGAGCACTAAAGAAGAACAATAACAATGCAAAAGAATACATAAATGTGGCTGAAAATAATGGAGATGCTCTAATCCTAAATATCAATAGTCAAATTGAATCCTGGATTTTAGATTCTGGGGTATTGTTTCACTACATCTCACATTGAGAAATCATGCATAATTATATCAGTGGTGATTTTGAGAAAGTTCACTTGACTGATGATGAGACCTTGAAGATTATGGGAAAAGATGGTATCCAAGTGAAGTTGCCAAATCAGACTATGTAGAAGTTGAAGGATGTGAGATTTATTCCTAGTCTGAAAGAGAATTTAATCTCGGTGGGTCAACTTGATCAAGAAGGTTATCATACAACCTTTGCAGGTAGTGAATGGAAGATCATTAAATGAGCTATGGTCATAACTCGTGAAAAGAAGAATGTTACTTTCTATATTACTTCTAACGTGGAGAATATCGTGGCAGTTGTAGAATCAGATGGTAAGTAAAAAATTTGGCACCAAAAACTCAGTCATATGAGTGAAAAAGGATTGAAAGTTCTTGTTTTGAAGGAAAAGTTGTCAGATTTGAAGTTTGTACACATTGGTCTATGTGAGGATTGTATTTTCAATACATAGAAAAATGGTCAATTTCTCAAAGATTAACAAGCCCCCTAAAGCAAAAAAATTAGAACTGGTTCACACAGACATATGGGGATTATCACCAGTTTCATCCATTGGAGGCTCATTGTAATATGTCACATTCTTTTATGACTTTATAAGGAAAGATTAAGTTTATTTTTTCTTTTCTAAAAAAGAAATACGAGGTTTTTCGATGTTTTTAGAAAATGAAAAGCAATGGTAAAGAACGAGATCAGCTTGAAAGTAAAACAATTGAGGTCAGACAATGGAGGAGAGTACAAGGACAAACTAAAACAATTGAGGTCAGACAATGGAGGAGAGTACAAGGACAATAAGCAAAAAGAGTTTTGTTCGACTAGTGGAATGCAATTAGGTGACCAGCAGAGTCCCAAGACAATAAATTGGAAAAGACTACTTCGAAGACACCTCAACAGAATGGTGTAGTAGAACGTATGAATAAAACTCTGAACAAATGTGTTATAAGTATAGGAATACACGTAGGCTTACCTAAAATGTTCTAGACTAAAGCTGTTAGTACAATGACCTATCTTATCAATCGTAGCCCTCAATGCCTCTCGGAGAGAAGTTACCTGAAAAAGTATGGAAATTAAAGAAGTAAACTTTTCATGTTTAAGAGTATTCAATTGTATTTCTTATGTTCATATTAACTCATCTGAAAGGAGCAAGTTCGACACAAAGTCCAAGAAATGTGCCTTTGTTAGTTATGACATTGATGAATTTGGCTACTGATTTTATGGTTCTAAAAATTGAAAAATCATAAGCAAGGATGTCATTTTCAATGAGAAAAAAATGTACAAGGATAGATTATCTGTAGAATCTATCAGCATAAAAGTTGAAGTTGAAAATAAGGAGTTTATTAAGTTTGAGGAGAACACTGAGAAGGAAATACAATTAGGGGATCAGTAGAGTCCTAAAAATGAAGTTTCTTAAGGAGAACCACATACTCCTGTAGTTAAAGTGAGACACTCTTTTAGAACTCCTAATTTGGTACAATGCTATTCACCTTCTTTGTATTATTTACTATTGACTGACAATGGAGAATTGGAGTGTTATGATGAAGTAGTTTAGATTAAAGATAAGAAGATACAGAGAAGGAAGAGATAGAATAAAGACCACACTTTTGATTCATTGATATCGAAAATATATAGAGTACAGATTACAAAAGATTGCAACAGAAATACAACTAAGCTTCCTAAAAATATGAATTGAGCTGTTACATAAAATACAAATTTAAACTGAAAATATCTTAAACAATATCTTCAATAGATACAACAAGTATGGAGAGATTTATGGAATGGTTGACTTCGTCTATTATGCCCCTTCAAGATGGAGCTTGGGTAGAGAGTTCAATCTTGGTTTTGAGAGTAAGAAACGGAGTCCGGGACAAGGGCTTTGTCAGTGCATCAGCTAGTTGGTCTGAACTGGAAACATGAGCAACACGCAGAATTCCTGATTAAACTTGATCACGAATAAAATGAAAGTCAATAGACACGTGTTTCATCCTGGAATGAAAAACTGGGTTGGAACAGAGATTAGTGGCCCGATATTATCACAGTAAATCACAGGCGAATAAGAGAGGGACACACCAAGTTCTCCTAAAAGAGAACACACCCAGTTGAGTTCTACAGCAGTATTTGCAACAGACCGATACTCTGCCTCAATGGTGGAACCTGCAATGGAGCGCTGTTTCTTGGAACTCCAAGAAATCGGGTTACGACCAAGGTAAACAATGTAAGCACTTGTTGAGGAAAAATCATCTTTGTTTCCAGCCTAATCGGTATCAGAAAAGGCATGCAAGAAGAGCGGAGAATCACGGTAGATGAGGATGCCGTCATTGATGGAACCACAAAGATATTGAAGAAGTCGCTTAATGAGAGCCCAATGATCTGTGGTTAGTCTATGCATGAATTGTGACAGTTTATTAACTGCAAATGCTATGTCCGGCCGAGTAAGTAATAAGTACTGTAGGCTCCCAATAATGGCACGATATTCAGATGGATTCGAGAGTGGAGAACCAGAATCCAAAGTGATTGGAGGTGTGGTTGGAAGTGGTGTGAGAACAGGTTTCGCTTCCATCATCTTTGTACGAGCAAGAAGATCCAGGATATACCGTCGTTGAGAGAGCAAGAAACCATGAGTATTCGGTATAACCTCCACACCTAGAAAATAAGAGAGCTGCCCAAGATCTTTTAAAGAAAACTGCTGAGATAACATATTCACAAATTGTTGAACCAACCTATCATTGTCACCTGTAATAATAATGTCATCGACGTAAACCAAAAGATAGATGAGATAACCACCAGTTTTGAGAATGAACAAAGAAGTGTCAGCATGTGAATTTTGAAAACCCAAAGCAAGAAGAAATTTGCGAAGCTCGGTATACCAGGCTCGTGGAGCTTGCTTGAGCCTATACATTGCTTTACTAAGCTTGCATACATAAGATGGATTATCAAGATCAATAAAACCTGGGGGTTGGGACATGTAAACATCTTCAGAAAGGTGACCTTGCAAGAATGCATTATTGACATCAAGCTGTCGTAAAGACCACCCACGACTAACAGCAAGACTAAGAACAAGACGCACCGTAGTTAGCTTGACCACGGGACTAAATGTATCATGATAGTCAACACCTGCTTGTTGGTGAAAACACTTCGCAACCAAACGCGCTTTGTACCTGTCAATAGAGCCATCAGAGTGTCTTTTAATGCGAAAAATCCATTTACACCCAACTACATTGTGACTAAAGGCAGGAGGTACTAGCTCCCATGTCCCATTTCGAATAAGTGCATCATATTTATCAGACATGGCCGGACGCCATTTTGGATCCTTGAGAGCTTGGGTCGCAGTAGTTGGTTCTATGTCAATAGGTGGAGATAGTTGAGTGGAAAGGTTTAATTTTTGCACAGGTTTATGATTGTTGTTTTTGGCTCTTGTGGTCATTGTGTGTGTTGGTTGAGAGGTAGAGGGGTTGGAGGTGGACACTGGTATAGGTTGCGGGGGTTGGCAGGGTAGTGTGATGTTGGAATGTGATGGTGGAGGTAAGGTACTGTTTATGGCTGATGGTAATGGTTTGAAAGGATGCATGTCGGATGGGGTGTCATTCGGCGACGGAGATGCTAGTAACAATGGAACGAAGATAGGTGGAGGAATCCAAGTAGATACTGTATTAGGTTGTGGACGTGGAGATGTAGTGGAGAGTGTGTGAAAAGGAAATATTGATTCAATAAACTTGACATGCCTAGAAACATATGTTTTTGAAGTGGATGGATTAAAACATAAGTATGCACTTTGAGTGAGAGAGTAGCCTAGAAAAACACATGGTTTAGAACGAGCATCTAGTTTATGAGAAGAATAAGGGCATAGCCACGGGTAGCATAAACAACCAAATATCTTAAGTTTGGAATAGTTGGGGTGGGTACCAAAAATTTTTTCATAAGGAGATGAGAGATTAAGTGTTGGTGTTGGCATTCTATTAATTAAGTACACTACAGTAGCAAAGGATTAAGGTCAAAATGTTAAAGGAATGAAGGCATGAGAGAGTAAGGAGAGACCGGTTTCAACAATGTGACGGTGTCTCCTTTCAGAGTAGCCATTAAGTTCAGGAGTGTGTGGAGGAGTGGTGAGATGAGAGATTCCATTTGTAGCAAGAAAATTGGCTAAAGCTATATATTCTCCCCCATTATCCGAATAAAGTGTGAGAATTTTAAGTGTGAAGTGTTTTTCAACAATGGCTTTAAACCGAATAAAAACATCTTTAACTTCAGATTTGTGTTTAATGGGTAAAACCAAATGTATTTGGTGAAGTGATCAACAAAGATGACATAGTATTTAAAACCATCATGTGATAAAATAGGTGAAGTCCACACATCAGAGAAAATTATTTCAAGTGGTTGTGAAGAAACAAATGAGGAAGTAGAAAAAGATAATTTGTGGCTTTTATTACACTGACAGGCATTACATAAAAAATTAGAGGGCAAAGATGTTGACAGATCTAATTGATAATGAGAAATAATGTGTTTTAAAATAGGAGCCGCTGGATGTCTTAGTCTGTGATGCCACTCAGAGGAAGTTCTCTTGACACTAGAAAATGCTAACAGAGGAGAGGTTGTTGGAGACGAGGTTGGCCATTCATACACCCCATCCTTTGTTTGGCCCTTCAAAAGGATTATTCCTGTGTGAATTTCCTTTACAAGAAATTAAAAGGGTAAGAATTCAATAGATACATTATTGGAAAGACAAAATTGTGAAATGGAGATTAAATTTTTCTTCATATTAGGAACACAGAGAACATTGTTTAATGTAAAGGTAGTGCTAGGAGTTTTGAGAGAAGTGGAACCAGTGTGAGTGATAGGGAGACCCCGTGCCATCGCCGATCATGATATCATTAGAACCTATGTAAGGTGCATGAAGGGATAGATTGTTCAAGTCAGCAGTCACATGGTGAGAAGCACCACTGTTAAGTAGCCATGTTGGATTGTAAGAGGATGTGTTTGCAGCAAAATGTGCCTGAGGCTACCATGGTGTTGGAGAGGTCATCATTGGATCATTTATGTTGGCAGATGATTGAACTGGAACAAGATGAAAAGATGGACACTTCTTGGCTGTATGTCCTTGAATCCCACAGATTTGGCAAGGGCCAAGATATGGGTGAGGAGTAGGTCTGTCATTTCGATTTGAATTCGACCCGGTATTGTATGATGCAGGAGAACGATTGTTGTAGTTTGGTGACGGGCGCCAGCCTGCACTATTGTTTCCAAAGTTTGGTGGAGGACGCCAATGATTGCCACTATTGCCCAAGTTGTTTGAAGGATGCCAGTTATTGGCATTATTACCCAAGTTGTTTGAAGAACGTCAGCTAGAGTTGTTGTGATTTGCAGGATTTGCTGATGCTGGAAAATGATTAGGTTCTGATTTTGTTCTAGGCAGTGTTGTTTCAAAGTTCAGAAGCTTCTCATGAAGCTCATCAAATGAGATGTTGGTGTCACGGGCTTGGACTGCATGCACCAATTCCTTATATTCATCACCAAGACCATCAAGAATTTTCTCTGTGAGATCGTCTTCATACATTGGTGCTCCGAGAATAACAAGTTCATCAGCACGAGATTTTACGGTTTGAAGAAAGTCGGTAACATTTTGAGAGCCCTTGGTCGGATTTTTAAGATGACTCTTTACTTGCTTAATGCATCCTCTAGATGGCTTAGCATACGTGTTTGCCAGAATTGTCCATGCTTCATGAGATGTCTTTGCTCGAGCAATAAAAGGGATGATAGTGGGAGAAAGTGATCCGACAAGAGCATTGAGTATTAACTGATCTTGTCGAGACCATAAGATATAAGCAGGATTTGGTATAGTGGTGTCATTTTGGGTAACAGTGGCAGGTGGGGAAGGTTTTGATCCATCTACGTATCCTAAGAGGTCATAACCAACAAAAAGGCTATGAAATTGAAGTTTCCAGGAGATGTAGTTGCTAGTGGTGAGTTTGATTGGAGCTTGGGCTGAGATATTTATGGCAATGAGAATGTTATTTGGTTCATTTGTGTTGCGAATAATAGGATTGGGAATTGAGTCGTTTCCTGTGGTCATGGTTGTTGTGGTTTAGAAAAGAACAGTAGTAGAAATTTTTAATTGCTCTGATACCATAAGAAGATACAGAGAAGGAAGAGATAGAATAAAGACCACACTTTTGATTCATTGATATCGAAAATATATAGAGTATAGATTACAAAAGATTGTAACAAAAATACAACTAAGCTTCCTAAAAATATGAATTAAGCTGTTACATAAAATACAAATTTAAACTAAAAATATCTTAAACAATATCTTCAACAGATACAACAAGTATGGAGAGATTTATGGAATGGTTGACTTCTTCTATTAGAAGATTCGGTCAAGTGGGAGTCTGCCATAAAAGATGAGATGGACTCACTAATGTCAAATCATACATAGAAACTAACTGAACTACCAGAAGGGAAAAAAGCTTTACATAACATTTTTAAGATCAAAGAAGAGCATGATGGGAGTAAGCGTTACAAAGTGAGGCTAATGGTCAAAGCTTTTCAGTAGAAAGAAAGCATTGACTACGCTAAGATTTTTTCTCCGGTAGTGGAATTAACAAAGATCAGGTTGGTGCTAAAGATGATAGTTATAGAGCATTTACATTGTGAGCAGTTAGATGTAAAGACAATATTCCTTCATGACAATTGTCGTGCAAAATTGCAAGTGGACGAGCCAAACACGTAATATAATGATGAGAAAAGTATCGTTCCACGAGGATTGTTGTTAATTAATGCTCAAAATTAAATTAACTCAACTTTTATTTGGCAAACGAAATTGGAGGTGAAAACTAAAACTAAATTTAAATGCAAATGTAAATAAATAAAAATTAATTCAATGAATGAAAATTCTAAGGTTCTGATTTCACCATAGCTAATATGTTCCTCCCATTTGTTCTTTTTAACCAAAATTAATTATCCAGTTACTAATCGAGATTCCTTGAATTATTCATATAGCCCATCCGGAGGTCTGAGAAAAATACCCTATAAAGCTTAACCACTATGTTCCCATGCAAGTTAAAATATTAATGAATTCATTAAGATTTATGGATCTCTTTTATAGATTACACAAACCATGCAGGTATATTCATATCCTGTATGTAATTTATGACATTCAATACAATAAACTAGACACATAAATCAGTTTCCGTTATTATTATGATTAACAATTCAACTAAATAATCATCAGTTATTTAGAAGCATTAAACACAGTATTAAATGCATCAACCAAGATAACAAATCCTTAATTAAATTTAACAAATAATTGGAACATCAAAGTTAGGCTACATCATAACCTTAGAAAAGTAAATCTACTTCATATTAAAATTTACAAAGACTAGAAATTAAACATAATAAAAAATAAAAAAACTTAGTGGATTAAAGTTTCGCCGTATAATTTCTTCCTCTACTTTGCTCCTCCTCTCCAAGCTCTCTCTCTCTCTAAATAACTTATTGTTTTGGTTTTTGATTAGATGAATGGAATGGTGATCCTAAAGTCTATTTATAGGCAAAATTAACCTCCAATTACATCATCACATGTATCACTTCTTCCTAAATTTCCACCCTTCTGCATCATCGCTTACATCATAATTTCACCTACCTCATGCAAGTCAAATTTCATATTACACCATTACTGACATCATAGTTTTCATTACATAATTCCTTATATCAGCATGACATAATATTTATTTTTAGAATACTCGATCTTTAAACTGCGGTAACTTTTTTATGCGATATCTGATTCGAGTAATTCTTGAGGCAATTAACTGCTTCGAATGACATTCATTTTGTAGCGATGATCTTGTTTCGAACAATAACACTTGGTGGGGCTCACATGCAATTTTTTCACCAATTTTATTCTGAAAATGAAAAATGTAAAAAGATGTAATAATTTACTTAATAATAATAAAAATATCAAGAACTGAGTAAGAATTCAGGTTTAAAAAAATAAAATAACTCTATAAAAATAGAGTTATCAATAATTTAGAGGAAGAGATTTATATAAAGTAACCAAAAGGTTTCATGATAGCAGATACAGAAAGCATGATGTGCAAGCTAAAGAAAAGTTTTTATGGTTTGAAACATGCTCTAAGATAGTGGTACAAGAAGTTCGATAGCTTCATAGGTAGCAGCGGTTTCACAATATGTTAAACAGATCATTGTTGTTATATTAAATGGTTAGATAATAACTTTATCATTTTACCTTTATATGTAGATGATATGCTTATTGTAGGTTCTGATATGCAAGAGATAAACAATTTAAAATAGGAATTGTCAAAGCAGTTTGCAATGAAAGATTTTGTCTCTATGAAACCGATTCTTAGAATAAGGATTATAAGAAATAGATTAGCAGGAACTTTAATGCTATAACAAGTGGAGTATGTTAACAATGCATTCTTTAGATTGAATATGCAGAATGCTAAACTAGTGAACACTCCTTTAGGTGTCCATTTCAAACTTTCAAAAGAAAATTCACCAAAGATTGAGAAAGAATGTAATCATATGAGAAAGGTTTTTTATGTCTTAGCTATTGGAAGTTTGATGTATACCAAAGTTTGTACTAGACCAGACATCTCACAAGTCGTAAGAGTGGTGAATACGTACATGAACAATCTTTGCAAGACGCACTGGGAAACAATTAAATGGATCATTAAATATTTGCGAAATATCACAAAAGTGACACTCTATTTTAAAAGTGTAGATATGAAACTATAAGGCTTTGTTGATGCTGACCTAGTCGGAGATGTCAACAATAGAAAGAGCATTGCAAGGTATGTGTAGACTCTTGGAGGAACTACGATGAGTTTGGATTTCTCAACTTTAGAGAGTCGTAGCTCTCTCTACTACCGAGATAGAATAGTATTACAATTAAATTTTGGTAATTCATGAAGAAAACATCACCACTTTCAAAATTGTTTATAACACATATTTAATTCTTACACTATAAGTTATACCTCAAATATTGTTTGCAATATGTTCTTGAAAAATGATAGATTATAGATGACGTTACTATTTTTAGAAATAAATTATTCTTTAGTGGATCTTTCTTAAAACCTACCTATTTTCTAATCATATTAAAGAGAACTTCACATAAAATAGAGTAATTTTCTTAATGGGTACTTATGGAAAAACCTTGCATTCTTGAATAATTGATCAATAATTTTGACATACGTGTCATTCCCCAAACCCCATTAAGCACGACAAAATATAAACTTGATTGCAAAATATTACCATGACTTTTCTTGATGGTTTTTTCTCTCTTTTTATTTTTCTTGTTAATAAAAATTTGTGAAGATTGATTGAGATCAAGCACAACTAATACAATTCATATGTAACTATTCTCAAAATATATAAGAGATTTGTTTTCACACTTGCTTTTTTTTATTGGTTAATATGAAGAAAATATGCACACCTGATTAATAAAAAATGGGGTGTTCATTGGTGGGGAATTTAATACGTTGATTAGCTCCTTTGTTAGGTATCCTACATCAAATTGACTATAAGAAAATTTATTCATTACAACAAAATTGACTGAGCAGGCGTGAGAAAACATATTCCTACCCACAACATACTCCGGCACACCCACCTTTGTAACATTAGTTACATCAAAATGACTAAGAAGACATATTCCTACCACAAACCAAAGTAGGTCAATAACATTTGATCAAAATTAGCCTTGTCATACGGGCACAAGAAAAAGAGTTTGTGATTGTGGTCTTTGTGAAAATGGTCAATACAACTCCATTACAAACAAGAAAAAAAGATTTACGTTCCTTGCAAAAAACAATATAAATCGCATGTTACATCTCCTGTTGATTTAGTAGTGAGCATATATTTATTTGCATTTGTTTTGATATTTGGATTTCATTTCATTTATAAGAAATTAAGTACGAAAAATCTCTTTTACAAATATTTAATTCGGATTTAATGTCAATAAGATTTCATTAGATATTGCTTTTCTGACTCCCTATGTTTAACGACTTTTGGATTTTTGCAAGTTCGAAATTATTTAAGACATATGCTTTTCCAAACACATGCTTTTAATCATTAGAGAACTTTAACTGTCCTGGTATAATAATTACATTATTTTCAGCAGAATGATTAAATTATAATTTCTTATATGAAAATCATTTTAGTATTGCAATTAAATTTTGGTAGTGAATGAAGAAAGAATCACCACTTTCAACATTGTTTGTAACACATATTTTAATTCTTACACTATAACTATACCTAAAACATTAGTTGCATCAAATTCACTAATTAAGAAAACATATTTCTGCCCACAATATACTCCAACAGCACATACCAAAGTCAATCAATGATATTGATCAAAATTAGCCTTGTTGTATGGGCAAACGAAAAAGTGTTTGCGGTTGTGGTCCTTGTATAAATGGTCAATACAACTCCATTACAAACAAAAAATAAGGACATACATTTCCTATGAAAAACAATATCAACTGCATGTTACATCCCTTATTAGTTTAGCATTGAGGATATATTTATTTGCATTTGTATTGATATTCGGATTTTATTTTCTTTATAAGAAACTAAGTATGTGAAAAATCTCTTCGATAAAATTTTCATTCGGATTTGATGTTAGCAAAATTTTATTAGATATTTTCTTCTTGTCTTGCTGTGTTTAATCGTTTTTGGATTTCTGCAATTTCGTAATTATTCAAGACAGAAGATTTTCCCAACATATGTTTTCAATCATTAAAGAACTTTAGATTAACTATCCTACCACAATAATTACATTGTTTCAAGCGGAATGATTAAATTATAATTTCTTATGCGAAAATCATTTTAGTATTGCAATTAAATTTTGGTAATTCATGAAGAAAACATCACCACTTTCAAAATTGTTTGTAACACATATTTAATTCTTACACTATAACTATACCTAAAATATTGGTTACAAATAGAAAATGATAGATTACAATTGATGTGACTTTTTTTTTTTTTTTAAATTTCTTCTTTGGATCTTTCTTAGAACCTTCCTATTTTCTAATCATATTAAAGTGTACTTCACATGTAATAGAGTCTTTTTTTTTGGTGGGTACTTATTGAAAAGCTTTACATTCTTGAATAATTGATCAATAATTTTGACATATGTGTCATTCCCCAAACCCCATTAAGTATGGCAAAACATAAACTTCATTGCAAAGTATTACCATGATTTTTCTTGGTGGTTTTTTCTCTCTTTTTATTTTTCTTTTTAATAAAAATTTGTGAAGATCGACTGAGACCAAGTGCAACTAACACAACTCATATGTAACTATTCTAACAACACATAGGAGATTTGTTTTCACACCTACTTTTTGGTGGGCAAATATTAAGAAAATATGAACAACTGATTAATCAAAAATGGAGGGGACGAGGGGGGGTTGATTAGTGTGAAATTTAATATGTTGGGTAGCTCCTTTGTTAGGGAACATGCATCAGATTGACTGTAAGAAGGCTTAACAAAAATTTGGGGGGGGAGGGTAGGGCGAGGTTGTGATTTGTGGGGAATTGAATATATTGGGTAGCTCATTTTTCAGGGAACTTACATCAGATGGACTATAAAAGTACTTATTCGAGAGAGAGAGGGGGAGGGGGGTCTGTGTTGGGGCGGGCCGGGGTTATGATTTGTGGGGAATTGAATATGTTGGGTAGCTCCTTTTTCAGGGAACCTGCATCAGATGAATTATAAAAATACTTATTCCTTCCCATAAAATTAACTAGGTAGACCCACCTTTGTAAGAAGATATATTTCTATCCACAACACACTCCACCTTTGTAATATTAGTTGCATCAAAATGACTAAGAAGACATTTTTCTGCCCACAAAATAGTCTAGCAGCACATACCAAAGTTAGTCTTATATCAAAATTATCCTCGTCGTACTGGCACAAGAAAAAGAGTTTGCGTTTGTGGTACTTGTGAAAATGGTCAATACAACTCCATTACAAACAAGAAATAAAGATTTACGTTTCTTGTGAAAAACAATATCAATCATATATTACATCCCTTGTTGATTTAGTATTGAGCATATATTTATTTACATTTATACTGATATCGGATTTTATTTCATTTATAAGAAACTAAGTTCGTGAAAAATCTCTTTTACAAATTTTAAATTCGGATTTGATGTCAATAAGATTCCACTAGATATTGCGTTCCTAACTTGTCGTGTATAACGATTTTTAGAGTTCCACAAGTTCAAAATTATTCAAGACAGAAACTTTTCCAAAAATATGTTTTTAGTCATTAATGTACTTTAGAATGCACTTTAGACTAACTGTCCTATTATAATAAATACATTATTTCCAGTAGAATGATTAAATCATAATTTCTTATCTAAGAATCATTTTAGTATTGTAATTAAATTTTTGTAATTCTTGAAGAAAACATCACCACTTTCAAATTGTAACACATATTTTAATTCTTACATGATATTTATACTCAAATATTTTTTGCAATATGTTCTTAGAAAATAATAGATTATCGTTCACATAAATATTTTAGAAAAAATTATTCTTTTTAGATCTTAGTTAAAGGCTCCCTATTTTCAAACATATTAAAGTGTACTTCACATGGAATTGTGCAAAAACTTTAAATTCTTAAATAATTGATCAATAATTTTGATATATACATCATTCCCTAAACCCCATTAAGCATGACAAAATATAACCTTGATTGCAAAATTTTGCCACGACTTTTCTTGATAGTTTTTTCTCTCTTTTTCTTTTTCTCTTTTAATAATAATCTATGAAGATGGTTTAAGATCAAGCACTACTAGAACAATTCATGTGTAACCATTCTCCCAATACATAAGAGAATTGTCATCAGACTTGCTCTTTTATGGGCAAATATGAAGAAAATATACTTGACTAATTAATCAAGAATGGGTGGTGATAAGTGAGAAATTTAATATGTTGGATAGCTCTTTTGTTAGGGAACTTTCACCAAATTGACTCTAACAAGACTTAATCTTGCCAATAAAATTGACTAAGTAGACCCAGCTTTGTAAGAAGCCTTATTCCTCTAAAATTAGTTGCATCAAATTGATTAATTAAGAAAGACATATTCTTGCACACAATACACTCCTACTGCACATACCAAAATGAGTTGATGATATGATCAAAATTTGTCTTGTTGTACAGGCACAACAAAACGTGTTTGAGGTTGTGGTCCCTATAAAAATTATTAATACAACTCCATTACATACAAAAAATAAGGACATACATTTCTTCCAAAAAACAATATCAATCGCATGTTACATCCCTTATTGATTTATTATTGAACATATCTTTATTTATATTTGTATTGATATTCAGATTTTATTTTGTTTATAAGAAACTAAGCATTTGAAAAATCTCTTTGAGAAATTTTTTATTCGAATTTGATGTCAATAAGATTCCATTAAATATTGTCTTCCTGACTTGCTATGTTTAATGATTTCTGGATTTTCATAAGTTCGTAATTACTCAAGATAGAAGATTCCCAACACATGTTTTTAGTCATAAAGAACTTTAGATTAACTGTACTCCCATAATAATTACATTGTTTCAAGTGGAATGATTAAATAATTATAATTTCTCATATGAAAATCATTTTAGTATTGCAATTAAATTTTGGTAATTCATGAAGAAAGCATCGCCACTTTCAAAATTGTTTGTAACACTTATTTAATTCTTTCACTATAGTTATATCTCAAATATTGATTGCAACATGATCTTAGAAAATGATAGATTATAGTCAACGTAACTATCTTAGGAAAAATTATTCTTCTTTGGATCTTTCTTAAAAGCTACCTACTTTCTAAGCATATTAAAGTGAACTTTACACATAATAGAGTAATTTTCTTGATGGGTGCCTATGGAAAAACTTTGCATTCTTGAATAATCGATCAATAATTTTGACATATGTGTCATTCTCCAAACACCATTAAGCACGGCAAAATATGAACTTGATTCCAAAATATTACCATGACTTTTCTTGATGGTTTTTTCTCTCTTTTTATTTTTCTATTTAATAAAAATTTGTGAAGATTGATTGAGATCAAGCACAACTAACACAATTCATATGTAACTATACTCACAACACATAAGATATTTGTTTTCACACTTCCAAATTTATGGGCAAATATGAAGAAAATATGCACAACTGTTTATAAAAAATGGGATGGTAATTAGTGGGAAATTTAATATGTTAGGTAGCTCCTTTGTTAGGAAACCTGCATCAAATTGACTATAAGAAAAGATTTACTCTTTCCCAAAAAATTGACTCAGTAGACCCACATTTATAAGAAGACATATTCTTGCCCATAGCATACTCCAGCAGACCCACCTATGTAACATTAGTTGCATCAAAATGACTTAGAAGACATATTCCTATACACAAAATACTCCAGCAGCACATACCAAAGTCATTCAATAACATTGATCAAAATTAGCCTTATCGTACGGGGCACAAGAAAAAAGAGTTTGCGATTGTGGTCCTCATGAAAATGGTCAATACAATTCCATTATAAACAAGAAATAAAGATTTATGCTTCTTGCGAAAAATAATATCAATCGCATGTTACATCCCGTATTGATTTAGTATTGAGCATGTATTTATTTGCATTGGTACCGATAATCGCATTTTATTACTTTTATAAGAAACTAAGTGCCAGAAAAATCTCTTTCATAAATTTTTAACTCGGATTTGATGTCGGTAAGATTCCATTAGATATTTTCTTCCTGACTTGCTATGTTTAATGGTTTTTAGATCTTCGCAAGTTCAAAATTGTTCAAGATAGAAGCTTTTCCAAACAAATGTTTTTAGTCATTAAAGAACTTTAGACTGTCCTAGTGTAATAATTACATTATTTCCAGCAAAATGATTAAATTATAATTTTTTTATGTGAAAATCATTTTTGTATTGCAGTTAAATTTTGGTAGCTAATGAAGAAAGCATCACCACTTTCAAAATTGTTTGTAACACATATTTTAATTCTTACTCTATAGTTATACTCAAATATTCTTTGTAATATGTTCTTAGAAAATAATAGATTATCGTTGATGTGATTATTTTAGAAAAAAATATTCTTCTTTTGGTCTTTCTTAAAAACAACCTATTTCCGAATTGAATTAAAGTGAACTTCACATGGAATTGTGGAAAATCTTTACATTAATTCTTGAATAATTGATCAATAGTTTTGACATATGCATCATTCACCAAACCCCGTTATGTAAAATATTACCATGACTTTTCTCGATGGTTTTTTTCTCTATTTTTCTTTTTCTTTTTAATAAAAAATTATGAAGATTGAATAAGATCAAACACTACTAAAACAATTTATATGTAATTATTCTCACAACACATAAGAGATTTGTCTTCACATTCGCTTTTTTATGGGTAAATATGAAGAAAATATACACAATTGATTAATCAAGAATGGGGTGGCAATAAGTGGGGAATTTAATATGTTGGATAGCTCTTTTGTTAGGGAACCTTCACCAAATTGACTGTAGCAAGACTTACTCGTACCTATAAAATTGACTAAGCAAACCCACCTTTGTAAGAAGTTTTATTCCTCTAACATTAGTTGCATTAAATTGACTAATTAACAAAACATATTCCTGCCCACAATATACTCCAGCAGCATATATTAAATTCAATCAATGACATTGATCAAAATTAGCTTTGCTGTTGTTCGGGCAGAAGTAAAAGTGTTTGCGGTTGTGGTCCTTGTATAAATGGTCAATACAACTCTATTAAAAACAAAAAATAAGGACATACATTTTTTGCAGAAAACAATATCAATCACATGTTACATCCCTTATTGATTTAGTATTGAGCATATAATTATTTGTATTTGTATTGATATTCAAATTTTATATCGTTTATAAAAAAATAAGTATACGAAAAATCTCTTTGAGAAATTTTAAATTCAAATTTGATGTTGGTAAGGTTTCATTAGATATCACTTTCCTGACTTTCTATGTTTAACGGTTTTTAGACTTCCCAAGTTCAAAATTATTCAAGACAGAAAATTTCCCAAAGGCATGTTTTTAGACATTAAAGAATTTTAGACTAACTATCTTACCATAATAATTACATTGTTTCAAGTGGAATGATTAAATTACAATTCCTTATACAAAAGTCATTTTAGTATTGCAATTAAACTTTAGTAATTCATGAAGAAAACATCACCACTTTCAAAATTGTTTGTAACACCTATTTAATTCTTACACTATAGTTATACCTTAAATATCGTTTGCAATATGTTCTTAGAAAAGGATAGATTATAATTGACGTGACTATTTTAGAAAAAAATTATTATTCTTTGGATCTTTCTTAAAAGCTTCCTATTTTCTAGTCATACTAAAGTGAACTTCACATATAATAGAATAATTTTCTTGATGGGAACTTGTGAAAAAATATTACATTCTTGAATAATTGATCAATAATTTTGACAAATGTGTCATTCCTCAAACCCCATTAAACATGGCAAAATATAAACTTGATTGGAAAATATTAACATGATTTTTCTTGATGGTTTTTTCTCTCTTTTTATTTTTCTTTTTAATAAAAGTTTGTGAAGGTTGATTGAGATCAAGCACAACTAATACAATTCATATGTAACTATTCTCTCTCAACTTTCCACAGCACTTTTCTTTTTTATTTATTTATTTTTTTTTAGTGAAGATAACTTTTCATTTTCTCAATTTAACAATAAGTAAGCTCATTACTATTAGTGAAGGAGTTATGGAATAATATATTACAGATTTGTAATAAGAAAAAATTACCTTTTTTTGTTGTCAGTTTTAATTCAAATTTAAAGCAAAATATTAATACATAAGTAGAATCTAGGAATTTTTATGGATTGAGGGAAAAAAAAAGATATATGAAAAATATATATATATATATGTTAAAGAAGAAAAGTTCATGGTTGTAACGAGATATTTGTGTTTTGTCTTTGTTTTTGCTCTGTTTTGTTTTCTTATCTTCTTCTTTTTCCGCGAAGCATATTTAAAGGTTGATCTCTCACTTATGTACGGGTAAGATTTTGCCATGTTTGCACTGTCTATTCATTTATCTTACAGGGGGAAAAAAAACAATTAAAGTTCCAAGAAGCTAGCAGACACATGATGTATATATATGTGCCTGGGTTGAGCTCAAACATGCATCAAACAATACCGCAAATATTAAAAGAGTTGTGTTTTTCGATTCTGAATATGATTATAACTATGAATGTTGGAAGGTCACCTCACCTTTTTTTCATGCTCATAGTTTTATTTTCACTCCTCTCTGCAAAAGCTGTCACTGGATTCAGTTTAGGAGTGGAAGATGATCACATTATAAAGTGCATAGAGAGGGAACGACATGCTCTTTTGATGATCAAACAAAGCCTTGTAGATGATTATGGCCGTCTTTCGTCCTGGGGGCCAGAAGATGACAAAAAAGACTGCTGCAAATGGCAAGGTGTCTCCTGCAGCAACAAAACGGGACACGTGGTCAAGCTCGATCTTCAAGGTTCTTATGATTTTCATCAAAGTTTGAGAGGTAACCTAGGTTCTTCTATGCTTGAATTGCAGCAACTGAATTATTTGAACTTGAGTTGGAATGATTTTGGAGGACAACCGATCCCTGAATTCATTGGCTCTCTTACCAAACTGCAGCACCTTGATCTCTCCGACTCTGGTTTTGGTGGTTGAGTTCCTTATCAACTTGGGAATCTATCAAGATTACAATCTCTTGATCTCGGCTTTAATGAACGTATGTATGCTGGCAAACTTGATTGGCTTTCCCATCTCTCCTTTCTAAGACACCTTCGTCTAGATTATGTTGATCTTACACAAGCAATAGATTGGCTACAAGTTATTAATGAACTACCTTCTTTAACAGAACTGCGGCTTAGTTACTGCAATCCTCCATCAGTTACTTCATCATCTATTTCTTTTGTTAATTCTTCTAAATCTCTTTCTCTTCTTCATCTCTCTCGTAATGATCTATCTAATTCAATATACCTTCTGTTCTCCAACTTCAGGAGCAGCCTTGTTGATCTTGACCTCTCTTACAACAAGTTACAAGGTCCTGTTCCTGAATTTGCTTTCTCAAACATGACCTCTCTTCAACGGCTTGACCTCTCTTTCAACAAGTTACATGGACCTATTCTCAAATATGCTTTCTCCTACATGATCTCTCTTCAATATCTTGACCTCTCTTACAACAAGTTACATGGACCTATTAATAAATGTGCTTTCTCAAACATGACAGCCCTTCAGCATCTTAACCTCTCTTCCAACAAGTTACATGGACCTATTCCCAAATATGCTTTCTCAAACATGACCTTTCTTCAACAGCTTCACCTCTCTAATAATCAAATTGATGGTATAAATCCTGAAGCCTTTACAAACACTTGTAATTTAAAAACATTATATCTATATTCAAACAATCTCACTGTACAAATTTCGGACCTTCTTTTCAACTTGTCTAGTTGCACCAAGCACTCAATAGAATATTTGTCATTACACTCGAACATGCTTGGTGGTTCATTGCCTGATTTCTCTGAATTTATTTTTATGAGAGAACTAGATATCAACAACAACCTTTTAAATGTCATCACTCCCAGAAGTATTGGACAACTTTTCAAGCTTGAGTTTCTAGATATCTCCTCAAATTCTTTAGAGGGTACAATCACAGAAGCCCACATGTCAAATTTCCCTCAACTAAAATATTTGGATCTATCTTCAAACTTGTTGACTTTGAACTTTACCTCTGGTTGGGTTCCTCCATTTCAAATTCAAACCATTAGATTGCAGGCCTGCAAACTTGGGCCTTATTTCCCAAAATGGCTCTTAACCCAAAAGAATTGTTTATTTTTTGATATTTCTAACACCGGTATTTCAGACACCATCCCCATTCAATTTTGGAAACTCTCTCCTAACCTAGAATTTTTAAATCTCTCTTACAACCATATAAAAGGCATTTTGCCAGATTTGTCATTGAAGTTTGTCAATTATCCTGGATTAGATCTTAGTTCCAACAATTTTGAAGGCCCAATTCCATTGTTTTCTTCTAATCTAACATCATTAAATCTCTCTCAAAACAAGTTTTTAGGGTCAATTTCTTTCTTATGTTCAATTAGTGGGAAAATTTTTAGGCATCTTGATCTCTCAAATAACTTACTCTCAGGAGAGTTGCCAAATTGTTCATGGCCCTTTGAAAATTTAATTGTCCTAAATTTGGCAAACAATAACTTTTTTGGAAAATTTCCAGACTTGATGGGCCGAAAATGCTTGCTTGAAATGTTGAACTTGCACCATAATCACTTTGTCGGGGAACTACCTCCATCATTTAATATGTGCAATGAGCTTGAGATTTTTTATGTTGGAGACAACAAATTTTCAGGGACAATTCCAGTATGGATAGGAGATAGCTTACCAAAGTTGATCATTCTTGCTTTACGATCCAATAAATTCAACGGAAGAATACCACTACAACTTTGTAAACTATCGCATCTCCAACTTATGGATTTCTCTCTTAACAACATCTCAGGGACAATTCCAAATTGTCTCAACAACTTAACTACCATAGTTCAAAGATTGAGTTCAGAATCCACCATTGACATCTCATATTATTCTATTCGTCACCATTTTGTTCTTGAAACCAGGTCTGAGAGCACAGCAATAATAATGTGGAAAGGAATGGATCGAGAGTACAAAAAAAATTTAGGATACCTAAAATGCATTGATCTTTCAAGCAACAATCTTTTTGGAGAAATTCCTGTTGAAATTACAAGTCTTGAGGGATTAAGATCCTTAAATCTATCAAGAAATAATTTAATTGGATCGATCACTACAAAAATCGGCAACTTAGGTTTGCTCGATTCACTTGACTTGTCAAATAATAAGCTAATCGGTGAAATTCCTTCTAGCTTTTCTTTGTTGAGTTTTCTTGGCATGTTGGACTTGTCAAACAATAACTTGTCAGGAAAAATTCCTTTCAACACTAAACTACAGAGTTTTGATGCTTGTGCATACATGGGAAATCCTAACCTTTGTGGACTTCCACTTCCAAACAAGTGTTCAGAGACTGAGGTGGTAGTCATCATCACACACGACGATAGTGACAATGATGTGATCGTAACTCCAGAATTTTATGTTTTCTTGGTGATTGGATTCATTGTAGGATTTTGGGGAGCTCTTGGTTCTTTAGTTTTAAACAGATCATGGAGACATGCATATTTCCAATTTCTAAGTCATGCAAAAGATAGACTCTACATTGCAATGGTATTGAATATAGTCAAACTTCAGAAGTGGCTTATGACTAGAAGTTGAACGGTAACATCTAACCCTTTTATATTCTCCCATCATAATTAATTATAATTTGTTTTCTATAATTTGAGATAATTTGAAGACTTCATCCTTACTAATTTGTGTTCTTCTCACTTGTTTTCTCTATCATGTCGTCATGGCAACTGTAAAGTGTTCGATAATGTGCTACATATATTCAAGAGAACAAATGAAATGTCAAATTTGGAAATATTTGGAGGTAAAATTTTATTAAATATGGGTAATACCAAGTACCATTTTCAATATTGAACTAGTACAAGAAATTATAATTATTGTTGAAACTTTGACATTAGCTTTTACATTTACTTCCTTTGATTTAGGCAGGCATACAAGACAAAATGAAAATGTGAAGATATTATGTGTGATCTGCAAAGCAACCGGTGTGCTCTTTAGACCCCAATGAATGCTATAATTTGGTAGGAACCGTGTACCGAATTTCCTTAATAAATTGTTCTGAAGAATATTTATGTGTAATATAATATACATGCTATGCCTCTCTATTTCTTTAGTCCTTATTCTTGGATTTTCTTTTACAAATGAAGTATGATTAAAATACTATTATTCTTGAAACACCTCTTACATATGGTTAAATCAAATTGTTTTATATATATACATATATATATATATGTACATATATATGGCACATTTTAAGGTGCACTGGTGTATGCACACACTTGATCAAAAAAAAAAAATACTTGATTACATTCTAAAATATATGATTGTAATTTATTATATATGATTATAACTAAACATGTGTGATTATAATTATTAAAAATGATCACATTTGCTTATTGTAATCACATATATTTAGTTGTACTCACATATAATAAATTAGAATCATATATTTTTAAATGCAATCACATGTTTTTTTTGTTAAGTATATACATATACTCGATGCACACAATACGACCCTTATATATAAATATATATATATAATCAGTAACCCTTAAAATTTATACAATTTATTGATCTTTAGACTATGATTAATTAGATGGCTAAGATGCACTAATATTATTAACTACAATCATATTTAAACGTTTTACACATATGTATTATCAATTTTCTCTTCTTTTATGTATTTACTTTTCTCTCTCATGTTATATATATAGTACATTTTCGTATACAGTTAGGGTATGCATACACTTGACAAAAAAAAATACGTGAATGTATTCTAAAATATATGATTGATTTACTACATTTACTAATTGTGACCACATTTATTGATTGTAAACACACATGCTTAGTTGTAATTATATATAATAAATTACAATCACATATTTTAGAATACAATCACGCATTTATTTTTTTGTTAAGTATATGCATACCTCAGGTGTACCCAAAGGGATCCCTTTCTCTCTCTATATATATATTCCCTGGTGTAAACTCGTATTTTTTTTATTATTATTATTGAGACATTTTATATGAATGCTAAGACATATATAATATATTTATAAAAACAATTTTATATGTTTCCAAGTTTGGGAAGTATTTTTTTTCTAATTATTATGTTATTCCTCTACTTTTCAAATGTTTTTAGCTCAAAATTAAATTTAAAAAAAATAATTAACGAACTTGAAAAAATATACAAAATTTGTTTTATAAGTATATTTTACTTTTCTTGGAATTTATACAAAAAAAAACTTACAAAATACATAAGTTGTCATTAAAAAAAAAAAAAGACGGTTTAGACGTAAGGGCAAAGAAAGGAAAACTCATTTAAGAATAATTATGAAGGCCAACAAATAAAATATTATAGTTAAAGAGGTGACAAAATGTATTATACATAAATTTGAATGTCATATAAATAATTATTTAGCACAACCTTGCCCCAACTCGTATGTAAGAGAGTTGTGTCTGTATATATACATATATATATTTATGTATATATATTGTTATTTTATCATCAATACCTTCTAACTTTCAAAAGTAAGAACAAACTAATTAAGTTTATCTATTGGATTCTTTCTTTTAAAATAAATTCTCTCTCTTATTTAATTCAAATGCAATCAATGAATTTGATTCGTTCGCCTTAACTTTTTAAAGTTGTGAGGTACTGATAGTAAAACTACTATATATATAGACACATTCAAGCATACACTCGAGGTATATGTACACTTGACAAAAAAAAAAAACATATGATTGCATTCTAATTATAATTTGTTATATGTGATTATAATTAAACACATGTTATTATAGTCAGTAAATATGATCACATTTACTAATTTACTGATTGTGATCATATTTATTGATTATAATAATATATGTTTAATTATAATTACATACAATAAAAATATAATAAATTACAACAAAAAATTGAGTAATTTCATTTTAAAATGTGTGATTGTAATTTGTTATATTTGATTATAATTAAACGTATCTTTTTACACTCAGTAAATGTAATAGACATGCAATATCACATTTCCTAATTGTGATCACACATGTTTAATTATAATCAGATATAACTAAGCATTTTAGAATGCAATCACTCTTTTTTTGGTTAAGTGTATGCATACCCCATGTGTATGCTAGAATGTGCTCTATATATATGTGTGTGTGTGTGTGTGTGTATATTGTTGTGAAATAAAGACTAAAAAAATGAGTTTAAAGCACTAAACACATTAATAGAGATAGAGAGAAAATAAGAGAAAAATAGTGATAAACTTTTGGTTTTAAGATCTAAATAAAATTTAGAATAAATTTATTGAAAACTAGAACTTCTAGTTCTAAATTTAAAATAGAATATAAAAATTCAAATTCAAACCGTTCATCGAAAACCTAAATCAATTAAAACGAATATAATGAAACCATTATGTCATATACAAAAAGCAAGAACATTACGAGACCAAATCTATTTAACCTTTGTTTATTTAATTTTTCATAATCCAAGAGAGCTACATTACTTTCTGTGTATATATATAGAATATTGCCTCAAACATAAAGCACGATCTAATGTATTTTATTGTCTTTTATGTTTAGATACATGGTCTAAGGCACACTCTTACTATGAAATAGGTAAGGACTAATTTTGTTGCTTTAGGCAACTATAATTATTTGAAATATGCAATTGCTTATATTGAGCATGGAAACCAATCAAATTTAATTGGAATTTAACTAGAATTTTTTATTCAAATAAATTAGGACTAGAATTTATGATTCTAATAGATAAATTGAATATTAAAATTTCTAATTCTAATTAAATTGAGAATGTTGAACTTCTAGTTTTAAACAAATTTATAACATAAAACTTCTTATTCTAATTAAATTAAAAATTTAGAACTTCTAGTTCTAATTAAATTAAGAATTTAGAATTTTTGGCTCTAATTAAATTGAAATTATAGAACTTCTAATTCTATTTGAAATCTAAAACTTTTAATTTTAATTTTTACTTACAAATTTCAAGTTACAGATAAGTAAGTTAGAAAGAAGGTCATATAAAATAAGATATCAAAATATAGTTTCAATGATATTACAATTACTTTCAAATGCAGAATATCCAAACTTACTTTTGAATGCAATAGATTCAAAAAATAGCAATTTCCATAGATCAATATTCATAAAATAATTTAAACAAATACAAAGAACATTGATATATCACAAAGTGCAAAATATATATATATATATATATATTTTTTTTCCACATAGTACAACAAATAAAGAAAAAGAATACATTTTTTCTCTTTTCTCTCTCCATGCACCTAAGAAAATTTTCATACAACTTTTTTTTTTCCTCTTCATATAGTTAATCAAATCATGTAAACAATATATGAATTTAAAACTCTTAATATATACTTTTAAACAAGATTCATATTGCATATGTTTAAATAAACATACAAACCAAATTAACAAAACCACATACATCAATTAAACTTAAAAGAAAAAAAAAAAAAAAAAAAAGATACTTATTTTGGATCTAACATACAGTTGGCATAACATTGACATTTATATGAAATACATATACTAACAAGATTATTTAAATCAAATAATAGGGAATAGATCATATTAATGACATTTCTCATATTAGATTCGTGTTGATAACGTATTGTGAAATAAAGCCTAAAAACAATGAATTTAGAGAGCACTTGACACAATAAAAGAGAAAGATAGAAAATAATAGAGAAATAGTGAATATAATTCAATTGATGTGTTCTTGAATGATTACAATGTAGACTTATTTATAAACAAATTCAGAGAATAATTTTCACAATGAAATAAAATAAAATAGGTTATTTCATAATGGAATAACAACAAATAAAGCAAAAAATATTTTCAAATAATGTTAAGTCCATCTATTCATAGCATATGTATATAACATAATATATATGCATATATTTATATACATATATATAGTAATTTTATCATCAGTGTCTCTTAATTTTAAAAGGTTATGACGAACCATTAAATTCATCTATTGCATTTGAATTAAATAGTAGAGAGAATTTATTTTAGGAGAGATAATGCAATAAATGAATTTAATTGGTTCATCCTAACTTTTTAAACTAGTGGTAGAATTACCCTACATATATGCATACATACATACATACATACATACATACATATATATGTATGTATGTATGTATGTATGTATGCACTTATGTAACAAGTAGATGGGCTCAAATTGCTTTCTCAGATCACTTAGGTTACATAACAATAACTTAATCAATCATTGAGTATGTGCAAGTGGCTTAAGATTTTCATGTTTGAGATAACAATTTTTCTTGGGCAATTCCAGTACTAATAGGGGATAGCTTATCATATTTGATTGTTCTCGCTTTACGATCCGATCGATTCAACAGAAGCATATCGCTATAACCATGTAAACTATCATATCTCCAGTTTGTGGATTTCTCTCTAAACAACATCATTGGGACAATACCAAAGTGTCTCAATATCTGAATTGCAATGATTTAGAAATTAAGTTTAGATTCCACCATCAACATCTCATATATATCTATATATCTATATATATATATATAGTTATATATACACACACACATAATGTTCTACTTCCTCAAGTGGTTATGCAGCAATATATTAAACACAACAATACTAGTCTGAAAAGGAATGGATGTACAAAGAGAATTTGGGACATAAAAAACATTGATGTTTCAAGTAATAAATCTGTTGGGGAAATTCCTTAAGTTTTAAAAGATTAAGATCCTTGAACCTATCAAGAAAGAGTTTAAATGAATCAATCTCTATATAAATGTGTTCTCTCTCATCTCTCTTTATCATTCATCATCTTTCCTCTCTCATCATGAATGAAAAAAATCCAGCAATTAATATGTCTACTCTCCCAACTAAATGTCTCCCTTTTTTTAATTATTTATTTATATCCATAGTAAATTGCCTTTCCAACTCTTTGTTTGCCTAAAAAATAAACACCTAAAAACACCATTTTTTAATAAGCACTCCAAATCTCTATCCACATTTTTTTTTTTTAATTTTTAATTTTGATTTTGATTTAGTGATGGCCTTTACCTCCTACGATTTGGTCCAAATCTCATTGTTGTTAGCACCTTAGGCCAAAACTCACAGCTTTATACTCAACAAAAGTTTATCATGTCCAAGAGTCTCCTAATACAATCTGTATACATTATGTAAAAGCATCAAGATAATGTAAATAAAAATAAAATAGATATTTAATTAACAATTACGCAAAATCTTAATAACTAGCTGTCAATATTGTCTAAATGCATTCAAATTAGATTTTCACATAACAAAAAAAAAAAAAAAAAAAAAAAAGAGAATAAACCAAAAAAAAAAATAAAAAAGGGAAAAATCTTAGAGAAACAAAATTAAACAATATTACAACTCTAAGGGATAACGTTTCATCATTATTTTTCATACTTTAAAAATAAGAAATAAGACCTGATAAAGAAATTGTAAAAAAAAAAAAAAGATATGGAACAAAGAAAAGGTGAGATAAAATATATATATGTAGAGAGAGAGAGAGAGATAAATCAAACATGAAAAAAGAAAGGTAAAAATAAGAGATGGATCTATAATTTGAAATTTTGGGAGATATTTCATTAGGAAAGGAGAAATATTAGTGAGAAATTAAAGGAGAGAGAACACATTTATGTGGAGTATAAATTTAAAGTTGTATACAAATGTGTAAGAAGATCTAAATCATTGAAATCATCATCATCATCCTAAGGTAAACAAAATTGAGTAATTAATATACATATATATATCATCTCACACACAAAGGAATATGTAAATATTAGTTTCACCATTCATTTTTTAAAGAATTAGATCTGATGCTGGGACTTACTGAAGAAGTAATGAGTTAATAAATTGAGAAACCTGATGAACAAGTAAAATGATGTGTGCCAGCAGTTATGCATACCCATTTAACTGGTAGAACTCTACTGTTATACATGCTCATTTAGCCGTTCGAACTCATTGGTGCTTCATTCTTGTTTGAACTATCCTCCCCTCTATCATTCATGCTTTCCTTTAACTCTTTAACATCTCAAGGAGTTGTTATGCACACCCATTTAGCCATTTGAACTCATTGTTGTGCACACCCAGACCGCTTTCATCCTTTAACTTAGTAACATCTCCTATAACTCTTCAATTCTTGCTTCATTCTCTAAACCGACTTCTATTCTTCCTTTATCTCTGCTCCCCTCTAACATTCTTTGGAAAGCAATACTACTCTAAATTGGCTTCCATTCTTCCTTCCCTGACTAGCTTTCACTCTTCCTTTGCATGGTGAATCAGAGCATCATATTTTGAAAGCAACTTATAGAGTTAATTGATTGTATGTAGTCAACTTGTTTTGTCAGATGTTCTGTT
Organism: Dimocarpus longan; assembly: GCA_022984855.1. NCBI lineage: Eukaryota > Viridiplantae > Streptophyta > Magnoliopsida > Sapindales > Sapindaceae > Dimocarpus > Dimocarpus longan. Next base: position 26,863,819 of record CM041013.1, read on the forward strand.
AGTAGAGGCATTGTTTGTCTATAATTGATGACAGCTTATAGAGTATGTCATTTTTGTTTCTTAGCATTAAATTTCGAAAGCAACTTATGGAGTTAAATGATTGTATGTAGTTAACTTGTAATGTTATCTATTCTGTTAATGGGGATTGTATATAATTAATTTGTTTTGTTAGATGTTCTGTTAGTGAAGGCATTATTTGTTGGTTATTAATGGAAACTTATAAAGTATGTCACTTTTATTTGTTAGTGTTATGGGTATTTTTGGGCCCGTATGAATGGGCTGGCAAAAGCCCAAGGCCAGCATGGCAAGAAGGCCCAATAGATGAAGATCCAGTCGCTAAAAGCCCGGCCCGACAAAGTTACTATCTCACTAAGCACTCAGCTCGCTTAAGCTGCCCTTAGCTCTTTGCATATTCAGCTCGCATAGTCAAACTCCCCCGACCTCAGGTAGTACAGCTCATAGAAACGAGCTCTTCGTTTGCTATTGTACCTCTCAGGTCGCGGGTCAATAGTAATCATTGCTATCAGACAAAATCCAGTTTATGGCTTAATGTATAAATCAATTTCTCCAGAAACAACAGTCTAATTTAAGGAAATCTCAATTAACCAATATGGGGTTAGCGTTTAAGTCATGCTTTGGCAGAAAATAATCATACTTTGATAGAAATTGACCTAATAGATGTCAGTTTTGGAAATGTAATTTATCATAATTTCACTTTTGTCTTATTGTACCATTATTATAGTCTCTTTGCTCTATAAATAAAGGTTAGAAACTCATTGTAAGGGGACAAACACGAATAACATAAGCTGTTACTCTACTAAAACAATGAGAGAACAATGGTGGACATAGGCCATTTCTTAGGCCAAACCACGTAAAAACCAATGTGCAACAATGTTCTTCCTCTTCTTTCTCTCATCTTCCTTGCTCTCTTGATCTATTTACAGAAAATGGGTTTACAAATCTTAGTTGGCCGAATCCATTCGTCGACAGATAGCATTAAGTTTGTAGTTCATAAAATTATTCCTATATCTTGTTCATATAAATATATAAGAACCCTTAAAATTACTAAGGATAGTAGTCATAAATTTTGGACTATAGCTGCAAATAGTAAATGGTATGGAAGCAATATTGCTTGTTCTTTGAAAATGTTTCCTCTAATTGTTTTAATGAGTTGTAAAATGTGTAACTAATAATATAATACCCTCTCCCAAGGATATTACTATACATGTGTACGGAATAATGGAATATATAAATGTACCCTTTTGGTGAATTAATAAAAAAGATTTTTATTATTTAGAAGTGAAAATTTAATGTTCGTAAATTTTTAAAAGTATTTGGAATAAATTAAAATTTTAAAAAGTTGAGAGATATAAGAAAAAAATATCAGATATTTATTAAGAATGGCAAAATGATAAATAAGTGGAAAGGACAAGAACCTTGTGAAAATAGAGAATTTTCTAGAACGGGATAGAAGTATAATTTTAAGGAACTTTAAGGGTTAAAGGCGAGCTTAACCCATGCCTATAAATAGATGTGTGAAGCGTGAGTTGGTAAAAAGAGAGAGTGAAGAGTGAAGAAAGTCTAGAGAAAGAGAAAGAGAGAGAACTCTCGGCAAAAGAGGGGAGTAAGTTGTTGCCACTGTTCCCAAGTCGGATTCTACCATTTGAAGAGGAGATTGAGTTGCCAAAATGTGAAGAACAAATTTGAGAACCAGATCTAGTAAGAACTAAGTGATAAGAGCAAGTTTTCATGATTTTATTTTAGAAAGAAGTCAGTTGAGAGCTACCATGGTCTTCACGTTTTTAATGAGATTTCTGTGTGTAGTAGATTTGGTGATATTAGAGAAGCAGCGAGCTGGAAAGCAAGGCAAGGAACTGAAGAAAGCTTGGTAAGTAAAGTAGCTAAGAAATTAAGTTACACTGAAGTTGTTTGTGATTGAGAATGATTGAGCTCAGTCGTGGAACCTCTTGAGTTCGCGACCTAGATGAAGATGAAGAACTAGTGTTGTTAAATTTATGTTATCATGATCAGTGTTCCAAAACTCACTACTCGCTACTCGATCAGCGAGGCAGCGAGCAACGAGTACTCGGGGAGTACTCGGTTTGATCATCAGTCAACGGTCAAACCGTTGACCCACGGTCAAATCAGGTCAAACTTGTAAAAAATAAAATTTAATAATTTTCTATAGAATAAAAATATAATCATATGACTACAAAAACCCTTAAAATCTATTTCATGCAACCCTCAAAGCCATTTTAACACAATTACATAATAACAACCTTAAAAATTTCGGCAGCATAACCACTATTTTTTCACAATTCCACCTGTAATATACCAAAATAACAACACTTTAAAAATCTATCACATGATTCACATCTAAATTACTTATAGCCTCTCATCATTCTTTCATTCTCAAACACAAGTACACAACCAAGTGACCAACATCATATATAGATATAGTATGTAAATAATAACATAGCAAGAAGCCAACAATAAAATAGTCATCAAAAAGAAAAGTCCATGAAAGTATGTTAAGAACTTAAGGCCCTAAAAATCTTAAGGGCGAGGAGGAAAACGCAACCAATCTTCATCATCTCCATAAACGTCTTCCATAACTTGTTCATTGTCGGACTCAAACTCTACATCAATGTTCTTCTCCCCTCCTTCCTCCTCCTCCTCATTCTCCTCCTCTTCAGAATCAAAATCATCTTCATCAAGTTGCCTCGGTTGTTCCAAACCGACCGATACTTCATCATCATCATCACCCCCTCGAACAAGTCATCCTTGTGCATCAGCAGCATCAACATTAGCTGCTAGTAACACATCAACATTCTTCTCAACCTATTTGTTCATTTTGCTTGATAACTGTGAATTGAAATTAACAAAAACTAGGTTGTTCAGTCGATCTGTATGCAATCTATTCCTTTTCTTCGAATGTATCTACATAAGATATAAAAATTAAAATTGAATAAATCAGTAAACAAATAAAATTTAAATCATTAAAAATAAGTTATGGATATTACACATTTGCACTTACCCATTCAAAACTACTCAAATTTCTTTCACATCCCAATGAACTAGTTGTCAGTGAAATAATCCTTTTTGCCATTTTAAACATGTTAGGTGTATGGCTTCTAAACATGCTCCACCAAGTAACTACACCATAAAACATAATCAAATGTAGAACTAGTTTTTGGAAGATATATTTTCATAAATACAATGTGAAAAATATAATATAGAAATTAGTAAACAAGTTAAACAACTAAAAACAATATATATGAATTAGAATGTTCGATCTTTTACCTGGATCCTTAGAATCGCTATCACATCCTCTAATGGCCAACGGTCTCCCAAAAGAACCCTGCTTCATCTGATATAATGGTCATTCAGTCATGATAATTATATCTTGAGAGGCTATATCACCCTGATAAAAAATCTCTACACACTCCATAAAGCCACTCAACAACTCAGATTCATCGGAAATGCTTGAATCCTTGAAGTGGTAATAGGGATTTAATAGAAATGTCGTCTTATGTAAAGGAGAATCTAGCCGATCTTTCATTTTTTCATCAATTTTTTCAATAATTGGCCGATAATTATTTTCCAAGTTGCTTAAGGCCTCTCTAATGTCTTGTTCAACCCTTCTTAATTCTCCATATAACCAAGGCATTGATGGCTTTCGATCCCCATCCACCAGTCTCAACACTTTAATCAAAGGTGCAAAAACCTTTAAACAATATGTTACACCATTCCAAAACACCAAACTCATAACAGTTTCGTAGGCCAATTTCTCTTTTTTACTTTTTGAGTATTTACACTTCTCCCATTTCTTACTACCAAACATTGTCTTCAAAACATTTTTTTTTTATCCATCAAGCTTTGCAAAGTAAGGAAAGCAGATACAAATCTAGTCTTTCCCGGCCTTACTATATCCTTCTTTTTTGTAAAAGACATCATCATTCCTAAAGTCCTATGATGAGCATAAATGAAGATTGTCAACTGCTTTGCTTGTTCAATATACTTGTTGAACCTGGGAAGCTTGCCAATACTTTCCAGCATAAGATTGACGGTGTGAGCAGCACATGAGGTCCAAAATATGTTTGGCCTTTTCTCCTTCAAAATCTTGGCAGTAACCATATTGTTGCTAGCATTGTAGGTTACTATTTGAACAACATTTGCAGGTCCTACTTGTTCAATGCATCCATTCACATATTAAAAAATGTGTTCCGCAGTGTGTGCCACATCAAAACACTCCTTAGAATAAAGGAAAGCGGTTCCTAACCTGCAATAATCAAATATCAAATGTAGAATTAGGTTCTAAACCCTAAATATAAATTAAATAATATAATATACAACTAATATTGTATAATAGATAAATTATATGAAGTTTATACCTGCAATTCACACACAAATTCATTATGCTCCTCCTCTTCCTGTCCGTCCAAGCATCCGTCATAATTGAGCATCCATTTTTAGCCCACTCTTCTTCTTGCCTTTTCAATAATAACTTAGTTTCTTTCATCTTATTTAGCAAATATCGCTCCCCGATTTCATAATAATTTGGAGGCCTATAACCAGGCCCAAACTGACCAATTGCTTCACAAGCACACATGAAATCATCATTCACAACAATATGCCATGGAACGGCTCTATTAAACATACAAGTTGTTACCTAATTGTGCACATGATCGAGTCTATATTTAAAAAGTGTTTCATTAATGTTTTGTTGTCGCATTGACTTCCTTAAATTTGATGATAACTCCGGATTAATGGGTCTTGTAAGCTTATCTATTGGGCCAAGATGATGAGACTCTTTCCTTACCCCTCCTACCTCTACGTCTTCCATCTCCTCTGATTCATCGATATTTACTTCTCCTCTTTTCAATTTCTCCTCCATCATCTTATTTCTCTTTTTATTTTTTGACTCCATAAGTGCATTCCTGCATTTATTTGTATCCTCCGGTTTTGCTTTTAGACATTTAGCCACATTTTCGAATATGTGAGCCATATGTTCTTTCAATCTATGTATCCCTCCAAACATAATCTTCCCGCACAATATGCACTACACTCTTTCCATAATATTTGGATCAATCAATTTTCCATAATCCCATCTAACATCACTTGAGTTTCGTTTGAGAGATGGGGTAATGGAAGCTCTCGAAAATTCATTATCCATAATTGATGAATATAAAACAACTTAATCATCAAATATAGCTTTGAGCATAGAAATTTTTATACAACAAACATCAATTTCACTACATAAATTTTATAAAATTTCACTACATTTTATAATCAATCAATTAAATTATAATATAAGGTGTATATATGTGTATGTATTATATTATCATATCACCTTTGTATATATGTCACTGTCACATAACATAAGTCACACAATATATTTTCAATCCTATGTTGTAATCTCATTTCCATCAATGCAACAAATAAATCACAAATGTACAAAATTCTAAACAAATATAGTTTATAAAATCCATTAATCATCAATCCTAAAAAATCACCGGTGAAAGGCTAAAAGCAAAAAACAAAATGAAAAAAAAAATTGAAAACAAACAAAATGAGTGGACTCACAGATGGTAACGGTGACTACAGCAGGCAGAGCGACGGGCGACGGCGACTGTAGCAAGCAAAGCGAAAGCAAAAGTCACACCCCACTCGGTGTTGGCGTCGACGATAGCGATAGCAATGCAGCAGACGTCGCACAACAACGGACGACAGTAGGACCAGACGAGAGCACACCGACCGGCAACAGTAGAACTCAGAAGCGGTGGGCAGAAGCAAAACAGCGGGTTGAAGGCTTGAAGTAGAAGTGCAGAACGCAGCTGAAATGAGAAGAAGAAGCCAAATCTGAGTGAAAAGAAATACATTAGGCCAAAACGGCGTCGTTCGTCATTTTGGCAAAAAAAAATTAAAAAAAAAAAAGGCCCACTCGGCTGATCCGAGCTGGGCCGAGTCGGCCTGAGTTGGGCCTGATTCAGGCCGATTTCATATAGTGGCCGATTTGAACCCCCCGATCTGGGGGTTCTTGGCTCGGCACCCGACCGAGCAGTGAGTCAATCGAGTTTTTAAACAATGATCGTGATAAAGTTATTGAGTTCGGAGAATGTTGATTTGTGTAAGCGAAAATCTAGAATGAAGAAATATGAGTAGCGTGAGCAAGGCAGGAGCTCGCTAGGTGCGAGCTCGGTGAATACCCGTAGCCCATTCGCAGCGCTGGTTGAGTTGGCCTGAAGCGCAAGCTCGTAGAGAGTGAGCTAAGTGATGCTATCCCAGCCCACCATACTGCTGTCCGAGTTGGACTAAGGCAGTAGCTTGTAAGGTTGAGCTGGCTGAAGTTGCGAGTTGAGCAATGTCATGAATCGAGCTGAGCTCTAAGAAGAATAGTAGCTCGCTATTATAGGTATGCTGAACGAGCTCGATGAGTTAGGATATGCCCTCACTCAGTTTGGGCTGATCTAAGTGAAGGAAATCGTTTGGGCTGAGCTGAACAATGGAGCTTGCATTAGTTAAGCTGAATGCGAGCTGAAGCTCGTAGCTCGAGCTGAAAGGGGTAGTACAGCTCGCTACAGCTCGAATGAAGTAAAGGTGTTAACTAATTGAAGTAACCCGCGAGCTAAGTAAGATTCCTTTTGTGGCTAAGTGTAGGTGGACATAACGAGCTAAGGAGGACGCTGAGCAGAAGTTAAAGTAATTCAAGTGAGTTGGGAAGTAAAGTTGTGAGTGTGAAAATATTTTAAAATACTTTTAGTTTATTTCGCAAATATTTTATTTTCATTTATTGATCCTTTTAGCTTAAAAATAATTTATGTTCTAATACAAAAAGGAAATATTTATTTATAGATATGGTATGCAATATATGTCATTTATTTTTTATTTTTTATATATAGCATGATAAATAAATAGCTTTAAATTATAGAAAGAGAAAAAATATTTTCAAACATAATGGACAGCTCGAGCATGTATAGCGTTACCTTCTAACTTAGACCAAACTGGTATATCCCGTAGTATATGGCAATAGTATTGGAATGGTTAGTCCTGGTCACATCGAGGAGATCGAGTCTGTCAGTCGTCATCTACACTTGTAGGGTATTTCTCGACACACGATGAGCGATGATAGTTTCACCACATGTGTATACGAGACGTCTTAGTAGTTTTGTCACGGTGAGCGATGTAAACCTTTACGTCATGTGACCCCCCACACTGAGTGGAGCTGGTCTAACCACCTTTGTGGTTTTAGCTTTTCTTGAGTTGTCATTAGAACTTTTTAGAAAAACTAGCATACCATTAAAATAAATTTTAGAAGAAAAATACTTTTTTGAAAGAATAAACATTTTAACTTTTTAAACAAGCTTTTTAAACTTATAAAATTTTATGAAAAACCCAAGCTTTTAGAAATAAAATTATTTTAAAAAAATGTTTTCAAAATGTTTTTGGAAGGAAATTTTTTTGAATAAACGCATCCACACTCATTGAACTTTTGTAGCTCATAATATTTTTATTTCAAAAACCTCCTCAGGTGCAAGAACAGGTTATCAAGATACTAGAGCGCCTCATTTAGATTAGGTGGGCCCCGACAGACGACGCTACTTAACTCTTTTTGTGTAAAGTTGCAATTCATATTTGATCATATAATTGCACATTTTCAGAATTTTGAATAAATGTTGTAGCACTTTATTAAATGCATGCATGTTTTAGATATTTACATTTTCATGATAATATTTTAATTTATATGTTTATCCGATGCATGTTTGAAATTTTAAAATGTATAATTTTTATATATTTAGAATTTGATAAATTGTTACGGGTTCAATCCACGATATTCTTTTGAGTCTTGTTAGTCAGACTTCAGGAGGGTTTCGTGGGGTACCCGGTAGGATCGTTGGATTTGGTAGAGGGAATCCAAATCAGATCCTATCAAATTACTTGTATATTATTAGACTTTCTAATCTTCAATTATCAGGTTTTAATAGGTTATTGTTTTAATGGGTTGTAAAATGTGTATCTCATTGCTTGAATTGTTATAATTTTGATATTTTTAATATGTAAGAAGAATTACTGAGTTATCAGTTTGTTTAATAATACAATCATAGGAACTAATATGTGATCAGCATGTTATGATCAATGGTAGTAACGGTTTTATTAGAATTGTATATTTTGATGAATATCCATATATTAATTTTTTGTCTTAGTATATTTTTCAATTAAATGTATCTATCCATTTTCGACTGATGATTATAAATTTTGAACTTTGTGTAGTAAAGAAAAATGGTGAGCAACAAGCAACTATCGAACCCAAAGAAGAAGTTGAAGACTGTGATGCTTTGTTAGATAGGGATATAGAAGTGCCTGAAGGTACAACAAATCAAGGTTCAGATAATTGTTGGATAGATTTTCATGAGTTAACGGCCATGAATGTATTTGTAATAATATTTAATACAGTTGAGGAAGTAGGATCATTTTATGAGAGTTATGCACGAGCAATAGGCTTTGGTACGGTGTAAGATTGGGTAACCTTGAATAGGACAAAGAAGGGAGAGTTATTATGAGACAATAGGTATGTAAGAAGCAAGGATTAAGACAACCGAAGTATTTGAACAATGCATATAGGAAACGTAAGGTGAGGACGCCAACAAGAGAGAATTGTAAAGCCCTTTTTTTTGTTCGATTTAACATAGAAAAGGATGTACACAATGCGAGAACATTCGAGGAAAATCATTCTCATGACTAACACTGGGCCATGAAGTTCAATTCATACGATCATATAAACATATAAAGTATCAGACGTGGATAAGTCAGTGCTATATGCAGTGTTTGCATCAGACCTTGTTATTCATATGAATATATGGTCGACCAGGTAGGGGGACATATAAATGTCAGTTTCACCACAAAGGATCTTTACAGTAAGTTGGGTAAGGAAAGACGGAATACTACTTTTGATAGCAATTCGCAAGACACACTCTCATATATGGAATCAAAGACGATTTCTGATCCCAGTTTCTTCTGAATATTTCAGGTTGATGATGACGGTAGGTTGTCCAATTTGTTTTGGGGGGACTATCATTCCTTGTTTGAATATCAATGTCTCAGAGATGCTCTCATATTCGACTGCACATAAGAACAAATGTATATGGTAAACCTTTAGTTTTGTTTCTCGATACAACAACCACCGTGCTACTTGTTTGTTTGGCAGTGGACTACTATTAGATGAGACAGTTGAGTCTTACAACTGGGCAGTTGATATTTTAATTGATTTCATAAGTCACAAGCATCCCTTCTCTGTATTAACCGATGGAGATGAAGCAATGAGACAATCCATTGAAGAGGCACTACCAAATTCTCGTCACAGAATATGTTCATGGCACATAGGCAAGAATACATATACTCACCTTTGTAATCTGGATAGGGTATTGGCATTTAAAAAATGCATGTATGAATCATATAATAAGGAAGAGTTTGATGCAACATGGTCAAAAATGGTGGACAACTTTAATCTCTACAATAGTGAGTGGATGAGTAGGATGTATGAAAAGAGACATAGATGGGCTGAAACATTTTTGATGGGGCACTTCTTTGGTGGCATGTGTAGCACTCAATGATATGAGGGTATGAATAATTTCATGAGAAACAATGTTAGGAGCCTTGAGAAATTGTTTGAATGTATCCCTCAAATTGATAAGGCCTTACAAAGGCTAAGAAACAACTTTATTAAGAATGAGTATGGGTCTAAGAATAAAAGTTTAGTTATTACAAGCTATCTTAAGTCATTGGAGCAATGTATAGCTTCTGTTTACATTTATGACATTTATTGTGAAGTGTTTGAACAGATTTGCTTGGAAGCATCGTATACACACTCTACGTCAGAGATGGACGAGAATCGTTACATATTTCACTTGTCCCAATATTAATATAAAAAAAAAAAAAAGTGAAAAGTTGTTTATTTTGTAGATCAAGATGATGATCAACTAGATTAAGATGGAGCTTGGGATTATGAAATGCACAATCAACCTGTTATTATATGTGACTGTCAAATGTTACAGTAATGAAATTCCGTGCCATCATATGTTTTATGTTATGAAAGTGGAGCACATTATAACAATTCCTACATCATGGATATTTAAGAGGTGAATGAACTTTGCTACAGTTGATGGTTTCAGCCAAGCTCCTATCCAGACTGAGTTTAGTAATAGTGTCAACATGTCTAAGTTTGCTTCATTGAGTGCTGCTAATTGCAACCAAATATGTCACCTAGGGAGCCAAACTGAAGAAGATTATAATATGCTTAAAAAAGAATATGTTTAGCGTGTGTAATAGTTTGCAAGTGTTGACAAATGAATATTGAAATAAATCCAAGAAAAATGTAGCCGAAAATGGTAGCCAAGGACATATCATAAAAGATTCGATAGCGGTGAAATGTAAAGACGGGCCCACAACATCAATTGACCCAAATGCCAAGCCCAACACTAATACAAGACCAAATCGATGTTGGCAGTGTGCAAAAAGAAGGCATAACAAGCATAGCTATCCGGAACTTATGAAAAATTAACTTTCCAGAACTTGATAAAATTATTGCATCATATTTTTTTGGTTTTGAAATTCTACTATTTGTAAGTTTGATGTAATCAGTGATCTATTAATGTACTCAGATGCTTTTAGTATATCACTTAAAGCAGATACAATGCGTGTTCTGTTTAACAGTCTAGTTATTGCAAGCCACCCCCATTGGCTCAATCGCCATGTTTGAGCTGAATTCATTTGTTAGGCCCAATTGTTATTTAAATGATGTTGTTTTAATACACCCCCATTCGCTCTCAAGACACCCATGCAAGGCCAATTTAGTTAATGTTTTGGATTTTAATTCATTACTTTGGATAGCTAATTACATCCAAATTTTAATATAAATATTGTTATAAATATATGGTCTTAACACCACTTCCTTTTTGATAATATTCTTTACCTTATTTGTTGATATTCAATTATGAAAATGATTCTCCAACTTGCCTATAAATAGGCCTATATTGTAACAATTGAAAATACACATCAATTGAATTATTTTATCTCTTTCTCTCCTACTTTTGCTTGTTTCTCTTATTTGATTATTGTTTTATATTCATTGCTTTTAGGCCATGTTTCATAACACGTTATCAGCACGAGTCTAGTATGGGAGATTTCATTTATATGATCTACTTCCTACTATCCGATTCAAATAACATAGTATGAGAGATTTCATTCATATGATTTACTTCCTACTATCCGATTCAAATAACATAGTATGGGAGATTTCATTCATATGATCTACTTCCTACTATCTGATTCAAATAATATAGTATGAGAGATTTCATTCATATGATCTACTTTCTATTATTTTCTTCAAATAATTCTGTTACTATAATGTATTATTTGAAGTAGTGTTATCATTCTTGCTTTTATTTGATTTTTGTTATATTTCTTATGGTGTGAATATATATAATTCTTGGAACCTGAAGTTTCCGAGATATTTTAGAACCAAAAGTTCTAAAATTTTCTATAATGATCTAAAACCAGAAGTTTTTAGATTCAAATAATATATTGTAGCATATGTATTTATATATGTCTATGAAAAATAGGAAATATTTTATATTTTAATCTCATTCATTAACTATTGCCTACCATTGAAATATGCATTGATTTAATACTCTTATTTTATCAGAAATTACCACGATGGGATATGCAATATTTGAATTGTTATTTATATCTTTTCATACCATACACAATCGAAATAATTTTTCCTATTCTTCTTTGACATTCGTTTGTTTAATTTATGGCTACGAACTCACATATATATATTTCTAACATCATGTTGAAATTTATATGAATTGTAGAATTAATCTATATTATTTCATTATTCACATCAATATTAATTATATATTATTTTTATCTCTTTAGCATTTTGGATATGTCGAACTCCACCAAACCTGAATTCAATGTGCTTGATATTACTGAAAAAAATTATCAATCATGGATTCTTGATATTGAGCTGAATTTACAATCAATGAATTTGGTTGATACTATTAAAGAGAGCAATACAGTGACTGCCCAAGATAAGGCTACGGCGATGATTTTTATCCGCCGCCATTTGCTTGAGAGTTTGAAAACTCAGTATCTCACGGTGAAAAATCCGTTGACTTTGTGAAAAAAATTTGAAAGATCGATATGATCATTTAAAGACTGTTGTTCTCTCTAGAGCTCGATAAAACTGGCATCACTTGAGACTACAAGATTATAAGTCTGTTGCTGACTATAATACTGCTCTTTTTGACATCACTTCAGAGCTTGAGTTATGTGATGAAAAATTAATCGATACAGATTTATTAGAGAAAACTTTCTCTACGTTTCATGCCTCGAATGTGCTCCTGCAGCAGCAATATCGAGAGCGTCGGTTTACAAAATATTCTGAGCTAATATCATGTCTTTTAGTTGCAGAATAAAATAATGAGCTGTTATTGAAAAATCATTATCTACGCTCAATTGGTTCCTCAGCATTGCCAGAAGGCAATGCTACCTCAAAAAGGGACCATGGATCATATCGAAGACATAATGGTTCTATCAAATTCGCTTTAATTGATTGGATTCTCGATGAACGATTTGAATCCGAATTTTTGTATTCTAAATCTGAACTAGAAGTTTCAGATTTTAAATAAATATATTCTCAGTTTTATTTGGATCTTAAAACCTGAAGTTGCAAATCCTTACTTCAATTCTAGATTATAATCTAGATTTTGGAACCACAAGTTTCAAAATTGTGAATGAAAAAAAAAAAATTGAGAAAAATCAATTCGAATTTGATACGAAAAGAACCCGTCTCGAACTCAAGTATATAGATATGTCTCCTCATCGAAATTGAGTAGAGACTTGAAGATTTTTTATACTAACTTTTGTTCATGATTTCAGGACATAAATCGTGAAATTTAGATTCATAAATACGTTAAAGTATTATATTTTCTGTTCATGAATTTCAACGCATCGAGTCGTTATCTCTCTAGCGATGGCATGGTTCTGATAGTGGCATGAGTTATTAGATGTGAAAACTAGATAGAGACGATGATTAAGATCGTGTTATTTTTGCTTCTCAAAGTAAGATGCGAAATAAGGTACATGACATATATTTTCTTATACCTTATTTGGTTATTATATATTTGTTACAATTCGTCGTAATTGTATTTTGAGAATTTGTTCATTAATTCACTGTAATTACGATTTATATATTTTGGTGAAATAAATGAAGTCAGATGATTGAAATAATTTGTACTTCAAAATTGCTCCTGAAGTAGCAATGTTAATGATTATAAGGTGAAAAATCATCTATTTCGCATGGCTAAATTGATTAATATCATTCCCTGAAGTGAATGTTAAATCATCTGATAGTCATGACGATGATTATGGTCAGTAAAGCCTTGATGATCATATAAATTTTATCCACCTGAAGTGGAATTCATACTGTCATATGCCAGAAGCATATTTTACAATGACTGTCATTATAGAATCTGAAGATTCGTATATAATAAATGTCCCTGAATGACACTTTGTGTTTGGTCCCTGAAGGACATTATGTGACATTTTTAGTCATTGAAGAATAATATGATAGTCTAATATATCCCTGAAGGATAGTAAGACAGTATAGTCTCAGAAGGACATTATGATGATGCAAATAAATTTATGATGCCAATAAATAAATTTTTCCGTCGTTAGGGGGAGAAAAAGAATTAGAAAATTTAACGACGTGAAATTACAATTGGCATGCATCATTCATTATGACGATTATTGTATAAGTCATATGAACTTGAAATTCAAATAATCGTTTACTTGAAAATTGTATAGCCGAATGATTTTATACTCATTGCCAATATATTAACCCGGGTGATTGTTCTTAAAGAACAATTTACGTAAATGGCAACAAATAAATCATTCGTTTTGTAAAAGTTATTATTCCCTGAAGTGAATAATAAAAGATCATGATCATTTTAAAGATCACGCTCGAGCTGTGTATAATCCTCATCATATAACTTCTGAAGAGTTAAATGTTTTTGAAGAGATAGAACTCTTTAAATCTCCCCCTAGAAAGCTCAAAAGGGATCTTAATTACATATGGAAAAGTCCATGTGCGCAAACTATATAGTTTGTCATAAGAATATGTGAAAGTTTACAGTAGCCCCTGAAGAGGCATGTGTACTGAAAACTTAAAGAAAATTAAGATCTTATATTTTATTGCTCTGCATATTACAGAAAAATGGTGAGGATATTGAATAGCATATTGTGGATAAATGTCGACATAAAAATTATTGATCAAAACAAAAGCAGAGCTATACTTATATAGTCTTATTGGATGTTTGAAGACATCATATGTTTTGATCGAAATAATTACTCATATGAAAATTGAGACAGTGAGATATAATTATATCTCAAAGGTTTACTGTAGAAACCTAATATTGATAATGTGAAAATAAATTGTCTCATAGTTAATTTCATATGATGAGAATTAATAGCCCTTGTAGAGGCTAGTGCCCCAGAAGTGGTACAATCTCCTGAAGAGATACAAAATCTTGAAAAAAAAATTTCCTTGGAGAATTGTGGAGTCATGATCATGAACCACACAGTATCTCTGAATATCAACAAAGGCATTATTGGCCTAAGTGGAATAAAGCAATTCAAACTGAATTGACTTCATTAGCCAAACGTGATATATTTGGACCAGTAGTCCAGACACTTGAAGATGTCAAACCCGTTGGGTATAAATGACTATTTGTTCGAAAACGTAATGAGAAAAATGAAGTCGTAAGATATAAAGCACGACTCGTACCACAGGGTTTCTCATAAAAATTTGGTATTGATTATGATGAAACATATTCACCTGTGATCGATACAATTACGTTTTGATTTTTAATTAGTTTGGCAGTTTCCAAGAGACTTTAAATGTGTCCCTTAAGTACTCTCATGGTTGTCCGATCTTGGGACCCAAAGAAAGATCTATTTCGATCGAAAGATGATGGTGAAAAGATACTTGGTCCAGAAGTACCATATCTGAATGCCATCGGTGTTTTATTATATTTGGCACAATGCACGAGACCAGATATTGCATTTTCGGTAAATCTTTTGGCAAGGTTTAGTTCTACACCAACTCGAAGACACTGGAACGGAATCAAACATATTTTTCGATATCTTCGAGGAACTACAAACTTGGGTTTATTCTATTCAAGGACAACAAATGGTCCCGGTCTTATTGGTTATGTTGATGCTGATTATCTCTCTGATCCTCATAAATCACATTCACAAACTGGATATGTTTTCATATATAATGACACAGCAATTTCATGGCGCTCTACCAAACAAACTCTTGTTGCCACATCATCCAATCATTCTGAGATTTTTGCACTTCATGAAGCAAGTAGAGAATGTGTATAGTTGAGGTCTGTTATTCAACACATCCAAAGTACTTGTCAATTGCCTCCAGTTACAAATTCACCAACAGTGATATATGAAGATAATGCTGCTTGCATTGCACAAATTAAAGGAGGATACATCAAAGGGGACAGAACGAAGCATATATCACCAAAATTCTTTTACACTCATGAACTCCAAGAAAGTCTACAAATTGATGTCAGACAGATACATTCTACAAATAATCTTGCAGATTTATTTACTAAGTCTTTACCGACATCAACTTTCAAGAAGATGGTATGCGGTATTGGTATGCATCGACTTCACAAACTACAAGAGTAATAGTTGTATAATTTTCAGGGGGAGAATTTTCTTTGGACATATATGCACTGCACTCTTTTTCCCTTAACCAGGTTTTGTCCCACTGGGTTTTACTGGTAAGGTTTTTAATGAGGCAGTATTTTGGCATGTCCAAGAATCTCGAAGAGTATTATCAAGTGGTGTACGCCCAAGGGGGAGTGTTATAAATATATGGTCTTAACACCACTTCCTTTTTGATAATATTCTTTACCTTATTTGTTGATATTCAATTATGAAAATGATTCTCCAACTTGCCTATAAATAGGCCTATATTGTAACAATTGAAAATACACATCAATTGAATTATTTTATCTCTTTCTCTCCTACTTTTGCTTGTTTCTCTTATTTGATTATTGTTTTATATTCATTACTTTTAGGCCATGTTTCATAACAAATATAAATATATATAGCATAAATGAACATAGGCTTAATAGACCCCTTTGATTGCGAAGTACACCCCAATTGGTTATATGTATGTGTGTGTGTGTATATATATATATATATGAAAGGTAACTGAACAAAGGCCCTCCAATTTAAGTGGACCATATTTTAAGAGAAGACTCATAAAGCTTTTGCATGTTGGGCCAATGGATAACATCGAAAGTTAGAAAAGAAAGTCAACTTGGTATCGGATACAACAAATACAATCACAGATTTTGTAATTTACTCTGCCGTTTGTAGTTGTAATAAGTTCAATCACAAGGAACCCGGAGTTTTTAATTTCTATAATTAAAATTCCAAAAAAAAATTGATTAGGAATTTTTAATTCATTATAGAGAATTTTCATATTAAAAGGGGTGATAACATAAATTATTATTAGTCTCTTATATTGAATTGGGACTAAAGTAGCTTTCAGATTGTTTTCTATATATTTGAATTTGGAACTAGTACTTGTAGATATTGATGATTTATAATTTTGGATGATGATATAAATTATATATGATGTCTTTGAATATTTATGACATGGAGTTTTTTAGATGATTGAAATTCTGAAGTATCAAGTAAGGTTTCATATTGACTCTGAAATGTGTGTAAAAAATTATGTAATTGTTTTGTGGTTTTCATTAATGGTGTAAGTGAAGGTATTTTTATAAAATATTATAGTTCTACAGTAGAAATGTGGTGTTGAATCTTTTGTTTGAGAAGATTTATAATTATTAGTTTTGAAATTGAGTTATGAAATAGTAGAGACTTAAACTTTGAGATAACTGAATAAAATTTATGTGAATGTGATATGACAATGGTGTCATATGCTATAATCTTAAATGATTTATTTGTTTCTAAAGAGTATGGATAGAAGATGATAAAAAGGTGTGACTGATTTCTCATTGGTGGATATTGATTCATAATTTGAAAGTTAAGAAGGCTACATAAAGTGTAAGGGTTACATGGAGTAATTTATTAAGTTTTGTTATTATTAGGATTTACACGGAGTAATTTATTAAATTTTGTTATAATTAAAAGTGATAAAAAAGAAAATTGATTATTATTTAAAATAATTGTAAGTGTGATTATTCAGAAGTATACGAGTATGATTATTGATGAGACTCTAATTGAAGAGTTTTATTGCATGGTTGTCTATATAGGTGTGGATTGTTGAATCTACAATACTATATATGAGGAAGTTTGGAGATTAATTAAGAATAAAATTATTGTGGTCATTGAGGAGGAAATGAAAGCAAGCTTTAGAGTGAGATATCTCGAGTTGAAATGATTCATAAATTTCGATGATAAAATTTCATAAGGGAGGATGATTTTATAAGGTCTCATTTCTTGTTTAATTTTTCAATTCATAATGGGCTAACAATAAATATTAAATGGACTAGCCCAGTAGAATTCTTTTAGAACATGAATTGGAGACCACTAGCTCAAGAAGCCCAATTATATTTAAAAGGGAAATGATTCATTGTTATGGGCCATTTCAATTTTTTTGAGCTGAGGCCCGATAGTGAGAATTTTATTTCAAGGCCAAATATGAGATGAAGCCCAATGGTTGGAATTTTGAACTCATGCCCAAAGCCTTAATAGAACCCAATTGTTTGACAATAAATGTCATAACTAAATGAGAAGCAAGCCATTATCTTTAAAGTGGGTTTGCTCTAAACAGAGCTATTGACTTTATAAAGGGACCCTTTTGTAAGGAAACAAAAAAAAAAAAAAAAAAATGGGAGAGATGAAAGAAAGCAAGTAGGTGTCATGCATGAGTCAAATTGAGACAAAAGACAATATGGCCGAGAGAGAGACATGAGAAAGTGGACCAGTTTTTTTTTTTTTTTTTTTAAAAAAAAAAAAAAAAAAAAAAGGGAGAAACACAGGTGCGAGTGTGATGGGCAATGGAACGAGAAAGAATAGAAAGATAGGCGTGCGAGGCGGTTGAATAAAAATATTATATTTTATATTTGATGAGCGAGGTCGATGTATAAGCATATTGAAGTGTACACACTGAAACGGCAGCAAAATAAGAACGAAACTGCGGGCACAAAGAAAAGAAAAGAAGAAAAAGAAGAGGAGAGAGAAAAAAATAGGAGAAAATTTAAGATGTTCTAATGGAATGTTTGGATATCCGAATTATTTAGATAAATAATTTTTATTTTAATAGGATTTGAAATCCATAAAATTAGTTAATTTTTTTATAAGTTCTAAATTAAGTTTAATGTAATGTTATAGTAGATCCAGGATAAAGAAAAATTAGAGGGAAACCCGAATTATACCCAAGCATAAGTAAATAAGTTATGTGAGTGGATAGTTTAATTTCTAATCGAATTAATTTAATTATGATTTTTATATTTCAGCCCCTTTTTTGACATGATATTTCAGCTTGGAAATGAAATATTTATTCATTGAAATAACATGTTTGAATTATCAATTATATTTGATGATTGAAATAAGAATTTAT
Source organism: Dimocarpus longan (assembly GCA_022984855.1). Taxonomy (NCBI): domain Eukaryota; kingdom Viridiplantae; phylum Streptophyta; class Magnoliopsida; order Sapindales; family Sapindaceae; genus Dimocarpus; species Dimocarpus longan. The sequence goes on from CM041013.1 coordinate 26,882,501, forward strand.
TATGCATTTGTGTATATGTATACGTATCAGAAATTCTAATCAGAATTTTATGTTTTTAGCTTGAGTTTATTATAAAAAAAAAAAATGAAAATGTCTCAATTGTTGATCTGATATGAACCTAGAGGGGAGAGTGAATAGGTTCTTACCCAATTTTCATTTATTAACAAATATTCCAAACCAATTTAACAACAATAAACATAAACAAGTATAGAACTAATAAACAAGAATGACACAAGAAGTTTTACATGGAAAACCCCTTCAACATAGTTAAAAACTATAGAACCACTCTTGGCTACTTAAAGGACAATTCACTGGTGATAAATGTAGTTCACCCTTAAGTTGATACAAAAGACATGCACTCCTCTTGAACTATCTCATCTAGTCTACTCATAGACCTTTTCCCTAATGATCACGCATGATCCACTGGGTCACTAAATGTACATCCTCAAGCTGCTTTTGAGATCACACTTCTTTTGGCATGAGCCGACACTTATTGTCTCATAAGAACCAACTAGTAACTTCCTAAACAAATACATTTTTCATCAAAAATGCAAAACTTGAGCTTGCTTACTAGATTTCACACAATTCATAAAAAGCTTTCCAACACACAAAAGGCTATAGTCTAAGTGTTTAATGATGCATGAACATTCAAATAGAATGCATGACCACTACAATCTATGATACCAAGTGCATAATGAACTTAATCAACACATGTAATCACTTGACACATCCACAATCAAGACTAGTTATATATTCATCTCAACCATAACAACACATAGTCATGTAATAAACTCACTCAACACATATACAACCTATTTTAATCAAATGAACATGTCAAAGTATATGTATAATGCACACAAGAACACATACCACAAATTAAAGTGCACAAATCCTCTTTTTGAAAAACTAGAAATTGATTTTACAATGCAATATGGGTGACTTAGAAATTGAATGCGTATAACATGTGAACATTTTTAAATTTAGCCAAAGTTCAATCTAAGGATCGATTAACAAATCCTATAAGCTACAAAACACATAATCACAACACACAAGGTGATTCAACAAACACTCAACTCAAGAACACAACTAAATTACATAAACAAAAATAAACACCCCTTTGATAACCTAGATTTGAATTAAATAACCAACCATGTGTTATGTAGAGAAATAAAATCATTCCAGCATGTAAATCAACTCTAAATCACAATATGTTGTGTGTATTTTTGGACTGCATCAAATGGGCTAGTAAAAGCCCAAAGGCCCAACAAAAATGATCTAATGAATCGGCCTAGCAGGTAGAAGCCCAGCTGGTTAGCGTGAGCTCCTCCAGGAGCTCACCAACTCCTTCCGTGAACTCCTCCAATAGCTCACCAACTCCTCACGTGAGCTCTTTTCTAAACCCCTAGGATGCTCAGTTCTCAACTGTCAGCTCTTAGGATGCTCAGCTCTCAGCTCTCAGGATACTCAGCTCTCAGCTCCCAGCTCCTAGCTCTCAGCTCCCAAGATACTTAGCTCCTAGGATGTTCAATTCTCAGCTCCCAGCTCGCAGGCATCAACTCATCAACTTATCAACTCTCCCAAGATGACCTCATAAGCTCGTTTTGGATGAGCTCCAGCTCGCGCAATGGCGTGACGTGCACAGCCAATCATTCCAGATCAGTGGGAGCATGATTTTCTCAACCATTACAGTTTGGGTAGTGTCAGAAGACTCAGACTTTTTGACAGAAGACTTTGACAATTATAATATGTATTTAATGTTTTTCCATTACTATAGTACCTCCCCCTCTCTATGAATATGAGCAAAATCATAGTAAAGGGGGATGATGTTTTCTACTCTCTCTCTTTATACACAGAAAATGTAGTAATAACAGTGATTGTCGTCCCTAACCGGAGCTAACGCTGGCACCGTGGACGTAAGCCTTCTCTTTGGTCGAACCATGTAAAATCTGAGTCTAATATCTTCCTCTTTGCTTCTATTCTCTTGTTTTTGTTCTATTTTTTATTGAGCTGCAGTATTGGGCTTCAAGAATCTCGTTGACTGAAATCGAACGTCAATATTTTGGCTCTAGAAGGAGGGTCCAAATTGCAGATTTCTCTAGATCTTCAAACTGTCATGGCAAAAGGAAGAGCCAGAAGCCAACGCAGCAACCGCTAACCAACCAACAAGGGAAGTTATTGTCCCTACGGAAAGTGCTGCTGGAGATGAAATCCCACCAACCACTCGCCAGCCAGATCCGGTAATCCTTATAGTTGGGGGGCTTTAGATCTAGTACTAGCGACAAGAGACACTGGAGAATTCGATGCAGTAGCTCGTCGATGCATTGAGGACGCTGACACAGGCCCAAGCATAAAACATGCCCAGATTTGAGGTTGGGACTCCCAGAGAAGCCTGCCAACAACAAGAGAAAATATCAGCTCATAAAAGGCACATAAGAGAGGAGCTGTAACCTCCCAACTCAGCTCGTCCCTCCCATTCGCATTCAAGAGCTGAAGGACAACGAGCTCGAGAAGAGGGATCAAGCTATCCGCGACATGAAGTGTCGCAATGATCTAATAGCTCACAAAGGGTCAGTCAAGTAAACGTCTCAGATCACCACCTCCCAGGTCGCGAGCTCAGGAAGCACAGGCCTCAGGACCTAAGGATAAAAGAGTTGTTTCAGAGAATTCAGCAGCTCGAAGCACGCCCAAACACCACAAATCAGCATGATCAGTATGGAAAAATGGGCCCCTTTACTGGAGAAATTGAGACGCGACTTCTCTAAAAAAGGTTTAAGGTCCTCAATATCCCTCAATACAACAGGAATAGCAACCTTTATGATCACCTAAACGGATTCAACGTCCAGATGGACCTTCAAACGACTGATCCGTTGGTCAAATGTCGTGTTTTTCCAGCAACACTAGGGAACATTCCACCAACCTGGTTAAAAAATCTCCTAGCTCGCAGCATAGACAGTTGGGAAGAATTACAAAGAAAGTTTGCAAGCCAGTACAAGGCTTTAAAAAAGCAGCTTGCACCGCCTTGTCACCTCACAACAATCTTTCAACGATGAGGTGAATCGTTAAAAGACTATCTTGTCAGGTTCAAATGTAAGGTCAACAGGGTAGATAATCCTTCAGACGAAACCATTCTGACAGCTATCTCAGCTGGCCTTCGCAATGATGGAAAGATATATGAAAATATATACAAGTCTCCGGTCAGGGACCTAGACGAGTTCTATGAACGAGCTGCCAAGGAAATCAAGTGGGAAGAAGTCTTCGGCTTAAAGCAGCCTAACCAAGAGAGAGAAACCAGTAGCTCCAACCCACCAAAGAAAAGAGATCATGATAGGAATAGAGGTTGAAACAGTGGCTCAAACAAACAGGTCCCTAAGAAAGCCAGGCATGAGCAACCTCAGTATCAAGCTCATCACAGTGGCTTTAACACCTTATCAAATACTCAAGACAAGATCTATGCGGTTGAGAAGGATAGGGAAGACTTTGGAAAGCTCAATCCCATGAGATCTTTCGTCCGTAGCAAAAATCAAAAGAAGTTTTGTGAGTATCACAACGAGGTCGGGCACAACACCTCTGATTGTAGGGAGCTAAGGGATGCCATTGAAAATCTGATTAAACAAGGCCGACTGAGTGATTATGTGGTGCAGCAGACGAGCTAACAACCTCAACGGCCTCAATAGACAACGTGACAGCAATCATAATGAGCTCCTAATCCGGAACATGAACTAGCTGTAAGAGAAATTTCTACACACAGTGAGCTTCACTTCACAGTTACAACTCTATGTTCGGTAACTTTCTGAGCTCATGTTCTTGATGTAAAATTCTATTTTTGAATATAAATACATTATATTGTTGCGCTATAATTATTTTTATAATTATCTCTATGGCCAAAAGTTTATGCAGCTCGAGCTATGTTATCGAGTGATGATCCTCTGGGCATAGCTCGCTACCTATTATGTTGTTGTCGGGTGACGACCCCCTGGACAGCCCCAACCACTTATATTGTCGCTGGGTACGACCTCTTGGACATAGTTTGTAAATAATTACACTATGTTGTCAGGTACAACCTCCTAGACAGCTCGCGGGATATCACGCTGTACAAGCTCGGGTTCCAACCTTTTGAGCGCAACTGAGGTTCCGACCTTCTTAACCCTCACTATGTTAGTTGAGGTTACGACCCACTTGGACACAACTCAAGAGGTTGTTATTGCTAATGCGTGACTTCATTTTTCGGTCCACAGGAAATTCAAGGACCTGGTAAGATAAAAGCACAAAGCAAAACTTGAAGGGGTAGCACGATAATACCAGATGCAACAGCTTTTACCAGCAAGTTCAGCTCCCAGTCCTCAGAACGAACTAGGAGTTTGGGGGCTTATGTTGTGTGTATTTTTGGGCTGCATCAAATAGGCTAGTAAAAACCCAAAGGCCCAACAAAAATGATCCAATGAACCGGCCTAGCAGGCAGAAACCCGACTGATTAGCATGAGCTCCTCCAGCAGCTCACCTGTTCCTCACGTGAGCTCCTTCAGCAGCTCACCAGCTCTTCCCTTGAGCTCATTCAATAGCTCACCAGCTCCTTATGTAAGCTCATTTCTCAGCTCCCAAGATGCTCAACTCTTAGCTTTCAGCTCCCATGATGCTCAACTCCCAGCTCTCAACTCCCAGGATACTCAACTCCCAACTCGCAGGCATCAGCTCACCTAAAACAACCTCATGAACTCGTTTTGGATAAGCTCCAGCTCGCGCGATGGCGTGACGTGCACAGCCAATCATTTCAGATCAGTGGCAACGTGATTTACTCAACCACTACAGTGTGGGTAGTGTCAGAAGATTCAGACTTTTCGACAGAAGATTTGATAATTGTAATATGCATTTAATGCTTTCGCATTACTGTAATACCTCCCTTTCTCTATAAATAGGAGCAAAATCATAGTAAATGGGGATGGTGTTTTTTGCTCTCTCTCTTCTCTCTCTCTTTGTACCTAAAAAATATAGTAATAACAGTGATTGCCACCCCTAACCGGAACCGAAGCCGGAGCCGACGCCAGCGCCATGGACGTAGGCCTACTCCTTAGCCGAACCACGTAAATTTGCGTCTAATCTCTTCCTCTTTGCCTCTATTCTCTTGTTTTTGTTCTATTTTTTATTGATCTGCAGTATTGGGCTTCAAGAATCTCGTTGGCTGAAATCGAACGTCAACACAATATAAATTTATTTAGACATAAATTTGAATCCCGTGATTTACAAATACCCATTGTTCCAAAATCGTCGATTAGCAGTGATTTTTCGGCAATTACTCGCTAACCGGCACCCAATTGGTTCAATTAGGACGATATCAGAGGCTGATTAATCAGTCAAGCTAGCCAATTAATCAGCCAAATCAACTTAACTCGTCCAACTCGGTTGAATCGACTAGTTAGCAAAAAATAAAATAAAAAAGAAATAACAAGCAATGAAGCGGCGGCGGTGGTGGAGCGGTGATGGAGGATGTTTGAGAGTAGGAAGAGAGGTTTATAGACAAGGAATCAAAGATAGAAACAGAGAAGCATTTGAAAAATAGGTTGGTTTGATGGATTTTGGAAAAAAAAAATTGCAAGTAAAATAGTGTTAAAAAATGGATTTTGGTAGAGAGGATCCTAGTTTTGAAACATTTTCGATCAAGAATCAAGAGAAAAGTGCAAGGATTGAAAAAAGGAAGAAGAAGAATAAGCAAAAATCATGCATTGGAGATGGATTTTTTTTTTTTTCAAAAAAGGAGTTGAATTTAAAAGAGAGAGAGTGCTCTGAAAGAGAAATTAAGGAAGAGATGGAAAGAGAGAATAAAATGGTTGACACAAAGATAAAGAACCAGGACGATAGAAAGGGTTCTGAAAATATTTAGAAACTATCATTATTAAAAAAATATAATTTAATTGATTAATAAAATAAAGGGAAAAAATCATTTGAGTCGCTACGTTTTGAGAAATGATTAAATTTTTAATTATGTTTTGGAAAATGTTTAAATCAACTCTAACATTTTGAAAAAGTGTTAAATTAGTCCTTTCCATTACTCAACTTTTGGTCAAACCAAATAGAAATATTAAAAAGACCACCCCTCACTTCATTTAATAGAAAGACCATTGTATCACTCATGAGCCTATGAAATTACCTTATTACCCCTAATTTAATTTAAAATTTTAAGTTAAAAAATTAAAAAAAAAATGTTTTGAAATAAAATTAAACTTATAAAAAAGGGGAAAAAAAAACAAAAACAAAACATGTCAAATTAAATTTCATAAAAGAAAAAAAATGTTCCAAGTATTTTTTTTTTTTTTTTTGGGTTATAATGTAAGAACATACTAGAATACAATCATTAAACAAATATAACATTATTAAGCCACACAAAAATGAAAAAAAACACCTAAATCGGCGATGTAGAGAAAAAGGTCGCTAGTTATGCATGACTAGACAAATCCTAGTCAACGAGGACGCATGGCAACAATGAATTTCCACCCACTACATCAGCAGCCGCAAATCCCACCGATGAAATAGAATGAAGGAGAATCCTACTAGTGAAGTAGAAAAATGGCTGCGAACCCCATCAGTGAAAAAAAAAAAAAGGCCCACCTACTTTACCTTCGTGTGGCTGTTGATGTGGGCATGGGTGTTGATATGAGTAGAGATGGAGATTTTTTCTTTCAAGTTTTTGTTTTGATTTTTTGCATTGGGTGTTGATATAGGCATGGCAACGACAACGTAGTTGGGTGTTGATATGGGCATGGCAACGACAACGTAATGGTGATGGGGTTGAGGCTATGAATATGATGTACAGAACTGATTAAAGATATTACTTTTCTTGAAGTTTTTGGTTCGATTTTTGGTTTGTTAAGGTTTTTTTTTTTTTTTTTCAATGAATATCTGTGTTCTTCCCAGATCAATCTTCATTGAAGATCTGGGATTGTCTTACATCTTTAATGAACATCTCATATCTTAAATTAAGAATTTTTTAATTTTTTAATTTTTTTTAATGTTTACATATACTTTTAAATGAAATTTGGGTTCAACCCAGATCTTCAAAGTCAAACTTTGAAGATCTGGGTCGAACCTAGATCTTCCATTTGTTTGTTTTTTTTTTTTAATTTCTTTAATAATGATATATTTTTTATTTTTATTAACACTACTGAAAAGATAAAACTACCCTTTACTCTGTTAAATTTGACTAATGCTTGAATGACTAATTTGGTACTTTTTTCAAAATATTAAGGATGATTTAATCCTTTTCTAAAATATAATTAAAAATTTGATTATTTTCTAAAATTTAAGAACCAAAAATGTTTTTACCCTAAAATAAAAGTGTTTTACATGTGCGAATGGTATGCATGGGTAATCCTTCCTTGGCTTATGGTCTATAGGGTCCGTCAAAGACTCAGGGTCATGAATGATTATGATGCTGATAGGTGACATTTTGTGTGATATATTTATTTATTTATTATTATTATTATTGCTCTTTTGTTGACTTAAAAAGCTTCACATGCTCATTGGGAAGTGGCTGATTCAGCGAGATTATGTTGTAGAAGCTCACTTATTAACAAAATAAAAATTATTATTTAAATGAGTTGGGTATTTTGGATAATTATTAAAACTATCGATTATTTTTGTTTTATTATAGAGTAGACCCAGTTATTTACCTATAATTAAAGTTTTGGATTCTATTATTAGACATAAATTTAATTACCCATTGTGAATATTATCATTTAAGTTATTTTAACTTCTAGTAGGGTTGGTTATGTACCATTTTAACAATTAGTCATATTCAAGTTTCAATTTAATTGATAACGTCATAATGATCCATCGGGGTGGGATTTTTTAAGTAATTAAATTGGGTTAGACTTTTGAATGGGTAAGTACAATCTTATTTTTAATGTTTTAAATTTTAATTGTTTATTGATTTATCTAATTTTAATTTTTAAGTCATATATATCTACATACGAAGGAAAATGAATAGGCTAGATATGACTCAATTAAACAATCTAGTTTATGTCCAATTTAGTTAAAATTTAATTTTTACAGGTTTGACCCAATTTTACTGTCGGTCAACAGCACTAGCCAATTAATCGTCAATTACTTGTAGAATAACAGATAAATCACTAACCACTACGTCGCCAGTCAATTAGTAAACAGTGATTTTTATAATCAAGAGTATATATATATATATATATATATATAACTTTTATGTAATTTTTAAATTGTTACTACCATTAATCTCAATCATTCATTACATTATCACTTTTAAAAACATTTCACTCTCTTATTTAATTTAAATATAATGAATTATTGAGATTAATGATCCTAATAATTTAAAAATTATGATGCATCATATATATATGTACATATACGGACAAGATCGAGGAATATAAATTTTGATACAAATTTAGACACAATTTATTGACCATTGGATGATAAAAATTTTAATGATTTACATCTACTTACACCTTTGTATACAATTTAATTTTACACTATATCTCTCATCTCTCTTTATAGTTACCTCATCTCTTTAATTAATATTAAAAACCCACCAATTAAAAGCAATTAACAATGACATTTTTATTTTATTTTTCTCTCATGTACTTAATTAATTACATAAAAAAAAGTTATATAATCAAAATTTATTATTATTGTTATTTTCCCTCATGTAGTTAATTGTTTCTTTTCAACTATATGTTAACTTCGATAAAATTTAGACAAAAATTGGATCCATATCATATGTTAAGAAATTTGGAACCTATTACCATCTAAATTTTATTTAAACTTTCCAGAATTACAACACATTAATAACAATAGGTTTTTAAAACCAGTCATAAAAATAATAATATAAAGCTTTGATTAAAATACCCAATAAAATATATGGATTTATCTTGATCTATTGGATTACTAAAACAAATAAACAAATTATGTTGAAAAAATATCTGACTTTTGATATATTATCTATTCCCCCCACATGATTTCGTTTTTATTAAAAATATCATCTAACTTTTAAATAAACACCCAAATACCTCCTAGAGGCATATAAAAGAACGATAACACCTCTAACGATCACAAATTCCGTTAGGTTGATATTATTAACTGTTTGACTCTAGGAGTAAAAACGAAAATTCAATAGAAATATTAAATTAAAATATAAAAAATCAAAATAAATAATATTAAATATAAAATTATAAAAAAATATTTTTATTTAAAAATAAAAAATAATATATAAGAATAAAAAAGAAATGCTCTCATTTCATCTCTTTCTCTCACTCTTTTCTTTCGCTCTTACTCTTTCTCTTTCTCTCTCTTCTCTTTTCCCCTTCTTTTTCCATCTCCGACCGAATTTACAGGTGGATCGACGACGGTAACATGATAAGTTCGATGGTGAAACAGTTGGGACCCAAACTGAGTCACCGATGACGGGGACCCAATTTGGGTTTCCATTATTGGTCTCCTATGGTGGAGACATCTGAGTCTCCACGATGGAAACCAGAAGTGGGCCTTCATTGTCAGAGACCCAGTTCGAGTCTCCAATGGTGGAATTTGTCTACACGGTGGAGGCCCGAATTCCACCATTGGAGACCTTTTTGTTGTCTATTATTATTTTTTTTTTAAGTTATTGATTGTTGTGGTTTTTTTTTTTTTTTTTTGCTGTTTGATTGTTATTTTTTGGTTATTGATTGCTGTTAATTAAGTTTTTTATTTTGATGGTATGTGCTGATGATTGATGATTATAAGAGATTGATGATGGAAAATCTAGGTTGGTAGATACTGTAAACGTATGATGATGATGCTGGAGTACCGTCCATACAAATATTTGGATGGTAGAAATCCACTATTTTTTAAATTTTTTATTAATTTTAATTTTTAAATATAATTTTATAATTATTTTTTAAATAAAAATTGGTTTATTCTTTAATTTTTTTGTTAACTTAAAAACAAAAGAGTGATTTTAGATAAAAACGAAACTATATGAAAAAAAATAGATAATTTATTAAAAGTCAGTGAGATTTTTAGGATTTTTCCAATTATATTAAACACCACTAAAGAAAGCAATAATATATGGAAAGACATGAATTGGATCCCAACTTTACAAAGCAAAAACAAAGAGAAAGAGAGAAGAGTAATACTGAAATTTTGGGAAATAATGAAATAAATTGGTGGGTTTTTAATTGGTGAGTTTTTAAAATTCAATAAAAATGTCAACCTTAATTGCTTTTAATTGATGAGTTTTTAATATTAATTGAAAAAATGAGAAATAATGTAATTATAAAAAGAGAGATAGAATATAAAATTAAATTATATATAAATGTATAAGTGGATCTAAGTCATTAAAATTTTCACCGCCCATTGGTCAGTAAATTGTGTCTAAATTTGTGTCAAAATTTGTATTTCCCGATCATATCATATCATATATATATATATATATATATATAAAGGCCAACCTTAAAATCTGAAATAATAAGAATACGTAACTAATGTCCAAACTCCAAACCGAAAATATAATCAAATTAACCACATTCGGGCAAAGATCAATCAATTTTGGATAAATAAGCCTTCTTATTTGATTTTAAGCGAACTAGACAACCAAAAAGGTTACTTAGATAATTTTATTAAGGATATTATGAAAAATCTCTCTGGAAAGTAAACTCATTATGATTAGACCCTGATTTTTTTTATTAGATGAATGCTCTTCGTCGTTAACTTTCCATCCAAAAAATTAATATTTTCCATCCAAATCCGTAAAATGACCAAAATACTCTTGTCAAGATTCTAGAAAATCCCTATTATACATTATAAACTTATTTAATGACTTAAATGCCCTTCAGATTTATTGATTATTAATTAATAATAATATTAAATAAAAATTAACAAAAAAAAAACTGATTTTCACTATCCATCATGTCGAGAGATGGTGGACATAATTTAATTTTTTTTTTTAATTTTACATAAAAAAAAAATTTAAAACTTTAAAAAAAAAAAAAAATCATCACCATTCACCACCATCTCTCTCTCAATTTCTCTCTCTTTTTCTTTTTCTTCTTCAAAATCTGAGTTCATCACTCTCTTTCTCTCTATATATTCTTCTTCTTCTTCTATTATTTAAGTTCATCTAACCCAGTTGAATTTGGGTTCGTCGAACCCTTCTTCTTCTTCTTCTTCTTCTTCTTGTATCTATGTTCATCTAACTCAGTTGAATTAGGGTTTGTTGAACCCAGATTCAACTAGGTTCAATGAACATAGATTGTCTGGGTTTAAACCCAGATACCCAGATTCAACTAGGTCCTAGGGTTTATCGAATCCAGATATTTAAAGTTTTTTTTATTCTTTCTTAAGATGAGTTAATGATGGTGGATTGATGGTTTGATGATGATAATAGTGGGCTGATGTTGCTAATAGTGAGTTAATGAATAGGTTGATGTTGATGATGGTGGATTGAGAATGATGTTTTGCTAATGTTTCTAGAATATTGGTTAAGGGTATATGAATGATTTTTTTTTTTTTTTTATGAAGCTAAGCGGATTGTTTAGTTTCTGAGTGATATTGATGTAATCATTTGAAGATGAAGATCCAATGTCACCCCCAAAAAATGTTTTTTTTTTTTAATTTTAAAAAAATATTTTTAAAATTATTTTGATCTCCACCTGAATTATTTTTAATTTTATTTTTTAAAAATTTTTACAATTTTTTATCAATTTTTCTCATTTTAAAATTTTAATTGTTTTATTAGATTACAATTTTACTCCCTATCGACGTATAAATTCAGTCAACCCATATTCTTCATCCAATACTGTAATTAAAGCAACACAAAAGCTAAAAGCATGTAGAAAACAAGGGAAGTAGAAGAGAAAGAACAGAGGATGCCCTGGTTTTTACGTGGTTCGGCCAAATAAAAATGCCTATATCCACGACTGTTTTTCTAGTTATCTTTGCAAAATCATAGTGTATTACAAATTATGTGTATGTTTTACAATGAACTTTCAACCTCTATTTATAAAGTGAGAGACTACAGTATTATTACAATTGAAACAGGAAAGAAATCTATATTGATTACATTCCCAAGACTGGCGCCCATCAGTATAGGGTCAAATCCGGTAAAAGTAGGATCTTAATTTTATCTTCATACTTAGTGGTTGAGTTTTCTCTTAAATTAGGCTGCTGCCTTTCTGAAAAAATATCTTTTATGTGCACGTCAAACTACGGGCTAGATCTCACTTCGAACAACTTAGAGTTAGATATTAAACAGCTCTGACCATGGTTGACCAACGACCTGAGTGCTGCAGCAGCAAATAGAGAGCTCGTTTCTACGAGCTAGACGACCTGAGGTCAGTGAATTGAGAACTTGTTTGTACAAGTCGAATGTCCTAAGAGTTGAGAGCTCATATTTGCGAGTTGAGTGTTGGCGAACTGTGCTTTTGTCCATTGGATCGATCTATTGAACCAGTTTGTTAGGCTTTTACCAGCTCATTTAGGCAGTCACAAAATACCCACAACACTCCCAAATTCTAACAGCAGTTGGGTTTTTTAGACTGTACGGATGCGATTTACCTAACAAAATAAAAATCATGATCTAATTATGATTAGTTTACTTTTCATAAGAGTTTTTCATAATATCTCTTTTATTAAAGCCGACACTTGCCAATACTCCTTAGGTTTTCACCCATCACAACATTTTTTTTTTGTATTTGAGCACAGTATATATGGCCATCATGCATACATTTTTCATAACCAAGTACTAATTAAATAATGGACATTGTTAATTTATAATACATTCATAATCTAAAAAGTGATTGTTCGTCTTTTCAAAATAAATAAATAAATAAATATATATATATAGTGTGTTTAAAAGTCCAAAAAATCTTATTTTGAAAAGCAACAAAATAAAAAACTAAAAATGTCCCCACGAACATGATACAAACGGGGACGAGTTTTACCTCTCTGCCATGTAATAAGATTATGACTTGCCCATTTTATACCAGAATTGATATTAAAAGCCAGATCAATATCGAATTGGCCTTACTAGTTGGTATTATGCTAGACTATCAACAATTATTCTATTATCAATTGAGTTTCATTAAATGAGAGGTAAAACGAGTCCTTTAAATTAAAAATTAAAAAAAAAAAATTAAAAACTTGAAATAGAAAAAATAGATTGTATGATTTGGATGCCAAATCACACATTCTGGTCTGATTTGATGATCATCAAGTGGATCTCACCCATATGACCATCCTCGGTCAAGTCAATGCCGATAAGATGGATCTTCTGCATTTGATCATCATTGATCAAATTGATGATAGGATGGAGGAGACACCATCATCTCTTCCAGTTGATCATGGAGGAGACACCATCATCTCATGCTAAATTTATAGGCTGAATGTATAAAATATTCATAAAATACTTGAAAAATATATTTCATTTGTAAAAGTATTTTTGAAACACATTTAAGAAATTCAGTAAATAAGATAAGATAATACACACAAATGCAAGTGCTCATCATCATATGGTTCTTCTCACGATCTATAATAATTTGTTTAAACCTATAATGAATACCTGAAAAAAAAAATAAAAAATTATAAAAGAGTGAACGCTAACATCCAATAAGTGGATATAACTTTTATAAAAATATTTCTAAATAAAACATAACATATAACCGGTAATAACACATTATTATATCCGAAAGATAAAACTGAATTCAAATTTCATATAGTAATAAAACTGGAAAATTCTATATAAATTATCTTTATAACGTTAATAATATATAATCTAAAAATCTATAATCTGTAAAACATTTTTTAAATCTCTTTTTGTAAATCTGATATTCTATAAATATCTTTTTTGTACTGATCAATCTCAGCATACAATAACTGTAATTGAAATCTACACCAATTAGTATATATGAAAATTTGTCATACGTGATGAAAATACTCAATACATGCGCAAAGTGAGGGATAACATCTGTCATACATATGTTAGGTGAATCTGGGACTCACACATGTGTAGTTTGTCTGACTATTAGAGGGGATGGTACACTGTTGATGTTCTAAAAATCTCATTTTATTCGTTTCCAAATCTCAAATCATTTTCATATACAAATTGTATAACTCGATTTCTGAATATAAATATAATTATCAATAATAAATATTCTATAATCAAATCATAAATCATAATATATAATCAATTAAATAATAAACTAATTAAATAATTTTCTTTTAATAATAATTAAATCAATAAAATATGAAATATATACCTATAAATAATTAATCCAAATTAAATAAACAATCGACTCACATAATTCTTTTGTTCAAATCTGGATCTAATATGAGTTCTTATCTAATTCCTTATCATCTTGAATCTACCCTAAAATCACATAAACTCAAATTAGAACTTATAAAAAAAAAAAAATGAACTAATTTCTTGAATTCCAAATCTTATTGAAATAAAAATAATTTATCTAAACAAATCAAATATTCAGATCATCATATAAAATTTTCTCCCATTTTTGTTCGCTCTATTTTTCTCTTTCTCCCTCTCTTTTCTTTTTTCTTCTCATCGGCTCGTCCATTTCTCTGTTCTTTGTACGTTTACTTCTATTATACTTATACACGTATATATAAATATGTTGCACCGCCTCAACCTTTCTCAAAAAATAAATACTTATATCATATTAACAATTAACACTCCACCGCCTCTAATATCAAGCCTCACTCTCTATCATTTTTCTACATCATGTTTCAAAGCTTTTGTCAGTTTCTTCAATTTTACTTTTCTTTGATTTGTTTTTCTCAAAATATCTCTGCCACCATCTTTCTCATTCGGTGTATGAATTGACACATATATCTGTTTTCTTAATAGTTCACTAGCTCACTTTTCATGCTACCAATTGGTCTCTCTTGAAATAACTTTCTTTGTTTTTGCTTTTATCTATCTTCTTTTCAGCCAACAAACTGTTTTGTCCTGTTCCACTTTCATTGTTTTTTTTTCTTATTTCTTGCATTCTAACCTGATTTCATTTTGCCTAGCACCCCACGTATTCTTTCCTTGCATGGCCACCAATTCCACAATATATGAACTTTTATCCAATTACCCATATTGTTATTAAACATGGGTTATAATTCGAATTGCACTTAAATTGGGTTCGTTTATTGATTCTTATTTTAGACTCAATTTATATTTTAGGTTCGCTTGGATTTGATCCTTACATCATGTGAGAATATTGTCTTCTCCTTTGATCAATGATGGATGAGACGATCTCCTCCATCAAACGAGGAGATAATCTAGAGGCGGTGACAGGGCTGGCAACCCCAAGCCCAGCCAAGTTATTTTTATATAATATTTTATTTATGTTTTTTCTAAACATAAAATATATAAAATTAAAATTCAATTAATCCATCAAATTAATTATTATTATTATTATACTTAAAGCCACATATATTAAATTAGATTTTGTCTAAAAACATAAAATACTTCCTTCTTATTATTAGATGATATTTAAATGATAGGAAATTAACATATTATACAATATTGTTGATATAGTTGAAACAATTTTTACTCTATATTTGTTCTCCATAAGCCGAGTGACAAGTTCGAGTAGCAGTACTAGCGTCAAAGCCTCACAATGTGGGGACGATTTTCCCACCTTTGTGTTCGTAGCCCTTTTCTATTTACTATGACTAGAATTGGGCTGTGCCTTAGAGTCGAACATCATAAAGTTTCGACAATTATAATTGTAATTATAATGTCAAAAAAAAAAATTACTCTATATTTTGAAATATTCATCTTGGTTATTGCATCTAACTTGTCAACTTTGAGCTTGTAAATTAATAAATAATTTATGGATTTTTATAAAATTTGTTTTATTTATACTTGTTATTTTGTTAACTTATTAAATACTAAGTTCGCAACAAGGTGGAATGTGACTTTGTCATGAACTCTTTAATCATTTGAAATAGGAATCGTAAAAAAATTTAGTGAAATTTCAATATTATAAATTATTTTTTAAATTCAAAAGAATGATGAGTTCCATTTTTTATAATAAGACGAAACGATATTATATTTAATTTTTCAATGAACTTGATGTTTTAACAAAAGTATATCTTGCATTAATTGAAATATTTATTTTTATTTCCCTAAAGCCAAAATTCTGGCTTCGCCTTTGTCTAGAGGAGATTATGATATGCACAATGGAGATGCAAGTGTGCATGTGGATTCACTCATATGCGGTAGTTTTTTTTTTAAATAATTATTTTATTAAAATGATAGAATTTTATGTTAATATTAGTTAAAATAATTTTTACTCTACATTTTGAACACTCATCTTGGAATAAAGAATCTATTGATACTTATGAACAAGTTATATTGTGATCCATCAATATTAAACTCCATTTATAACTCGAAAATATACTTTCATAATAGCAATATGTTTTTACTCCCACAAAAAGGAATGAAAATTCTTCATATATTTTATTATGTGTATTTTCTGAATCACCCAAATGGACTGATAAAAGTCTAATTAGCTGGCCCAATAGGCCAGACCTAATCTGCCAATCCGGAGAAGCAAGCTTCCAGCCCGCGCGCTTCACGACTCTGGCGATCTCAAACTCGCTTACTACCAGTTCGTATATCATTAGAGATTGAGATCACCAGTCACCCTCTCAAGCTCCAGCTCGCTCAGAACAAGGCCAGACCATTTTATGACGTGCTGTGCATATTACTCCCATCAGAAATTACGACTTGGATTACATAGATCTTACCTAACCTACATGGGTTAGCTGTATAAACTCATACTTTGACAGAACAAACCTGACAAATGTCAAATGCATTAAATGTAATCTGACTGCATTAAATATAGTCATAATTGTATTTTAACTTATTTTACTTTTACTATAGCACCTCTTCTTCTATAAATAAGGGAGGATTTTCATTGTAAAACCAAAAGAGAAGCACTTAGTGTAAGCTTGATGTTACTCTCCCCAAAATAATGAGAGGAAAACAGTGGACATAGACACAAATTGGCCGAACCACTCTAAATCTTGTTGTCTATTGCTCTCCCTTTACTTTCTTCTTCATTTGATACCTGTTTCTTGTGTTGTTTTGATTTTATTGCAACATTGGGCTTAGAAGAATCTCGTTGACTGAAATCGAACGTCAACACATTTTAATAAATACATATAGTAATACTCTGAGCTTGATTATAGATGTAAATAAAAAATGTACTAAGCACTTGAGTTACGATTATAAACGGATATACATTAATTTTTTTTTTTAAAATTAGATCAAAACAAAATAAAATAAAATACACTATAACGCTTTTTCTTTATTTTAAATTATTTTTCAAAATTGAAAAGCAAAAGCATTCAAACTTATATGATAAAACTCGTTTCTTAATTCAAACTTTCTTATGAACGTACTTACACTTATGATTAAATATCATTAACTGTGGTCACAATTATAAGAAAATATACAAATTCAATTGCGCTCAAATGTAGAAAATGTCCAAATTGTGGATCCCATTGCATGTCATGTGTTCACACTTCACAACATAAATATAGAAATTCAATTGCACTCAAACGTAGAAAATGTCCAAATTATGGATCCCATTGCATATGATGTGTTCACACTTCACAACAAAGTTATTATTATTATTATTATTATTATTATTAATGACGGGGACTAATTCATGTATAATCAGAACCAACGGTAATAGATGTTGGGTTGTAGATTTTTTTTTTTTTTAATTATTACTAGAGCTAGTCAAAATATAATTAAAACCAGTAGGCAATAGGTGTTAGAAAGCCGTCCCGCAATCAACTCCAAAAAAGGGAAAGGGTAAGGGGCCGGGTGGGGGCAAACCATATTAGGAAAGGTATCGAACCAGTGTGCCGCTGCCCCTTTTGACACAACATCGTCCTTTTCTGATGTAAACAAATTGTTGCCGCGTTTGGCTACTATCTTGGCATATGACCCGTCTATTTTGTTGTTGGCAAGTTCCATCATTGACTGGGACACCTCTGCAAACTTTAATTTTGTCCTTTCTGGCGATATTAATGCATCCACGTGTCTGGCTTTTAGTGACTGACTGAGTCCCTGTGGACCGAGTTAAAGTTAGAGGTGTTTACTTTGCGTTTTGGGGTAGGCTATGAGTCCATGACTCGCTGGCTTGAAGTGGGCATCGACTAGACTCTCAAAAAGATATCCTATTTTTACACTGAAGGTGGACCATTATTCCAAATATAGAAAATGCTAAAGTGAAAAAAATTAAAAGGATAATTTTTGAAAAATAAAAGTTATTTTATGTCATCCTGGAGTTGGCGAGTATTATGGGTGTTTTTCGGATCACTTAGATGGGCTGACAAAAGCCCATAAAATTAATGACCAAAGCCACTGAGACTAATAAGTAGGGCCCAAAATGGAAGTGCGTTTGAACCTGATGAAGTGAAATCCGTTAAAATGTCACAAAGTGAAGACCGTTGAGCCTCCAACGAAGTCAAGATTGTTCAACAGGCATTCCCGATTATAGCAACTTCGAGTCCGTTGGATCCTCCACTTCGCTCACTACTATGTCAAGTCATCACTTAACTTGCCTTGCACGTCAAACTTGTCAGGGATTACTGTTCAAATCACGGATAACCACACCTAATCCGCGTGGGTTAGTCATGCAAATCTTCCACCTATCCCTTGCATTTAATGTAATCCGGCTGCATTAAATGGAGGTCAGGTTCATTAACTATTGTAATCATTCTATTTTAACACATTATACATCACTGTAGCACTTCTCCTTCTATAAATAGGGGCCGCTTGTCTTTGTAATATAAGACTGAAACACCTAGTAGAAAACTAGTCGTTACTCTGTCCAGATATTGAGAGAACAAGCAGTAGACATAGGCAAAGTTAGCCGAACCACTTAAACACTTCATTGTCTTGCATTCTATCTTTGCCATCCTTACGTTTGTTATTTGTTGTATCTATCGTCTATGCAGTGTTGAGTCTGGAAGAACTTAGTTGATTACTTTTATATGTCAACAACAACATATTCACAAATAAGGGAAAAAAAAAACATATTATTCAGATTTCAGATTTCAGTCACTATTCAGTCTTAAGTCTTCAGCAACACTATTCAGTCTTCAGACAAAAAAACAAACGACCCCTTCCTTCTTATTATTTGATGATATTTAAATGATAGGAAATTAACATATTATACAATATTGTTGATATAGTTAAAACAATTTTTACTCTATATTTGTTCTCCAAAAACCGAGTGACAAGTTTGAGTAGCAGTACTAGCGTCAAAGTCTCACAATGTGGGGACGATTTTCCCACCTTTGTGTTCGTAGACCTTTTCTATTTATTATGAGTATAATTGGGCTGTGTCTTAGAGTCCTACATCATAAAGTTTCGACAATTGTAATTGTAATTATAATGTCAAAAAAAAATTACTCTATATTTTGAAATATTCATCTTGGTTATTGCATCTAACTTGTCAACTTTGAGCTTGTAAATTAATTAATAATTTATGGATTTTTATAAAATTTGTTTTATTTATACTTGTTATTTTGTTAACTTATTAAATACTAAGTTCGCAACAAGGTGGAATGTGACTTTGTTATGAACTCTTTAATCATTTGAAATAGGAATCATAAAAAAATTGAGTGAAATTTCAATACTATAAATGATTTTTTAAATTCAAAAGAATGATGAGTTCCATTTTTTATAATAAGACGAAACGATATTATATTTAATTTTTCAATGAACTTGATGTTTTAACAAAAGTATATCTTGCATTAATTGAAATATTTATTTTTATTTCCCTAAAGCCAAAATTCTGGCTCCGCCTTTGTCTAGAGGAGATTATGATATGCTCAATGGAGATGCAAGTGTGCATGTGGATTCACTCATATGCGGTAGTTTTTTTTTTTTTTTTTTTTTTTAAATATCTTATTATTTTATTAAAATGATAGGATTTTATGTTAATATTAGTTAAAATAATTTTTACTCTACATTTTGAACACTCATCTTGGAATAAAGAATCTATTGATACTTATGAACAAGTTATATTGTGATCTATCAAGATTAAACTCCATTTATAACTTGAAAATATACTCTCATAATAGCAATATATTTTTACTCCCACAAAAAGGAATGAAAATTCTTCATAAATTTTGTTATGAATATTTTCTGGAAATTAGTTGGCCCAATAGGCCAAACTCAATCTGCCAGTCTGGAGAAGTAAGCTCCCAGCCCGTGCGCTTCACGACTCCGGCGATCTCAAGCTCACTTACTACCAGTTCGTATATCATTAGAGATTGGGATCACCAGTCTCCCTCTCGAGCTCCAGCTCGTCCAGAACGAGGTCAGGTCATTTTATGACGTGCTGTGCACGTTATTCTCGTCAGAAATTATGGCTTTGATTACATAGATTTCACCTAATCCACATGGGTTAGCCGTATAAACTCATACTTTGATAGAACAAACCTGACAAGTGTCAGATGCATTGAATGTAATCTAACTGCATTAAATATAGTCATCATTATATTTTAACTTGTTTTACTTTACTATATAGCACCTCCTCCTCTATAAATAAGGGAGAATTTTCATTGTAAAACCAAGAGAGAAACACTAAATGTAAACTTGTCGTTACTCTACCCAAATAGTGAAAGAAAAATAGTGGACATATGCACAAATTGGCCGAACCACTCTAAATCTTATTATCTTTTGCTCTCCCTTTACTTTCTTCTTCATTCTATACCTGTTTCTTGTGTTGTTTTGATTATATTGCAACATTGGGCTTAGAAGAATCTCATTGACTGAAATCGAACGTCAACACATTTTAATAAATACATATAGTAATACTCTGAGCTTGATTATAGATGTAAATATAAAATGTACTAAGCAATTGAGTTACGATTATGAACGGATGTACATTAATTTTTTTTTAAAATTAGATCAAAACAAAACAAAATAAAATACACTATAACACTTTTTCTTTATTTTAAATTATTTTTCAAAATTGAAAAGCAAAAGCATTCAAACTTATATGATAAAATTCGTTCTTAATTCAAACTTTCTTATGAACGTACTTACACTTATGATTAAATATCATTAACTGTGGTCACAATTATAAGAAAATATACAAATTCAATTGCACTCAAATGTAGAAAATGTCCAAATTATGGATCTCATTGCATATCATGTGTTCACACTTCACAACATAATAATAATAATAATAATAATTATTATTATTATTATGATTGGGACTAGCCCAAGTGTAATCAAAATTCAAAATCAGTAACAATAACTGTTGAGGTGTAGATTTTTTTTTTTTATTTTTTTTTTAACTAGAGCCAATTAAGATATACTCAAAATGAGCAGTAATAGGTATTAGAAAGTGGTCCGCAATCAACTCCGAAAAGGGGACGAAACTATCCAAACCTGAGAGGGGGGAGGGGCAACCCATGTTTTTAGGAAAGGTGTCGAACCCAAAGCCTTATGAGAGACGAGGTGGAGCCGTAGAGGCGCAGCACTTAAACCAGTGTGACGCTGCCGCTTTTGACACAACATTGTCGTTTTCTGATTAAAAAAATTGTTGCCGCGTTTGGCTACTACCTTGGCATATGACCCGTCTATTTTGTTGTAGGCTAGTTCCATTATTGACTGGGATTCCATTGCAAACTTTAATTTTGTCCTTTCTGGCAATATTAATGCATCCACGTGTCTCGCTTTTAGTGACTGACTCAGTCCCGGTGGACCGAGTTAAACTTAGAGGTGTTTATATTTGGGCTTTGGGGTAGGCTATGAGTCCATGAGTCTCTGGCTTGAAGTGGGTGTCCACAGTCCACGAGACTCTCAAAAAGATATGTTATTTTTATAGTGAAGGTGGAGCATTATTCCAAATATAGGAAATGCTTAAGTGAAAAAAATTAAAAGGATAATTTAAAAAAAATAAATAAAAGTTATTTTATGTCATCCTGGAGTTGGCGAGTACGTCCTAATTTTGTTAAATTATCAATTATTATTATTATTTTCATAATTTTAATTTTTTATTTAGCATTCTTACTTCAGTATAATTAATTGTATTATAATTTTGATTTTGATTTGTCTAATTTTTTTTAAGGTTTTAATTCATTGAATTTCTTCTAATTTTGTTTTCAGAAATAAATCACCTAACTAATGGCAAAGGGTTTTATGTTTATTTCTCTAGAAACAGGGCCAGTGAAATCTCAAAAGGACAGAGACAGGTTGGACTTCAAATCTTATTTTAAGAGAGAGTCATGGTGCCTGTGATTTCACGAAGAAGAAATTTTAATAATGAATACCATAGATAGATAGCAAAGTTCACATAATTATTGAGCAAATTGTATAAAATCCCCTGAGATTTGATAAAATTATATAAAAATGATAATATTAGGGTAACTCATACTTTCTTTATCTGATTTCAAAAACTTAGCACATACCTCCCTTTTCATTAGTCAACCATTAGTGAACGATCATTTAATCAAAATTATGAAGGGTAAAATGATCAATTCATAATTAATTAATAATTTAATTAAAAAATAATATTTTTAATTACTAAAATAATAATGTAATAATAAAAAATAAAAAAAAATTTCGTCTTCTACCTTTCATTATCTTCCTCATCTCCAATTTCATATTCTATATTCATCAAAATCATCATCTCTATCATTTTTTTCAAACCAACATCACTCAAATGAAATATCAACGTCAAACCAAACATCTCCCAAATCGAAAAAAAAATAATAATAAATAAAGTTTATGTATTTTTTTTATAAGAAAAATTGGAGATTGAGATCAGTCTCCACCATTGGAGACCAGTCTCCAATGGATGGAGGCCTTTTGGTCTCCATCATGGGAGTTCATATATGGTCTCTAGTGTGGAGAGCACTTTTAGAGGCGAGTTCAAGTCTCTAACGATGGAGACCAATTTTTTGGTCTCCCTCGTCGAAGACCAGAACGGTCTTTCATGGAGATTTGTTTTTAATTTTGTAATTAGTTAAAAATATTTTTGACATATTAAATTAAAAATATATAAATTTATATTATATTAAATTTATTTTTTTATTTTTATTTTTTAATTGAATTAAAATATATTTTATATTGATTTTAAATTTATTAAAATATAATATTGACTTTAAATTTGATTTTAAGGATATTTTAATCTTTTTATATATTTGATCATTGATAGTAAGAATTTAATTATATTTGCCTCGTAGTTATTTACCAGAAACAAAAGAAAAAGACGATAATTTCTCCCAAAAAAGAAAAAAGGACGATAATACCCAGACAAAATGGTCCACTAAGATTGCGTATCTAGAGATTGAACCAACCTGTTGCTTTTCCTATTTTTTGCGGCGCGTTGGTCTTCTCTGCCAGTCATAGTAGCCCTTTCCAATTTCTGGTCAATGTTAATTAAACAATTCTGGTTGTCACTTCAGTTTGTGACTTGCCCTTTTTATACCCGAGTTGATATTAAAAGCCAGACGAATGCCGAGTAACTCCAAATGTTTGATGACCAAATTTTACATGATTTTAATGTATGTATCAGATTTTTTTATATTTTAATATATTTTATATCAAATTGATATAAATGATATCTTTAAAAAATATTTTATATATAATTTTTTAATTAATATATATTAAAATTTTAAAAATATATTATAATAAATTCAATATTATACTCATTATAAAGATCTTAACAAAATATTTTAAACGATAATTTTTTTATAATAATTTAATATATACTTTTAATTAAATTAATTTATAAATCAATATCAAATTTGATGTTATGAACAGTGTAATATTAAATTTAGTGTTATACTAATTATTGACACAAAAAAATATCTCGAATTGACACTTTTATGTATACATTGAAGAGCAAAACTTAATTGGAGAAGCCCTTACTAGTTGCTATTATTTAAGACTATCAATAATTAGTCTATTATCAATTGAGTTTCCTTAAATGAGAGGTAAAACGAGTCCTTTTAAATTGAAAATTAAAAAAAGTAATTAAGATGTGATTAATAATGATGTTATTATACCAATTTTTTTATCGCTTTAAAGGTTCTAGCATATAGAAAATTACAAGCAATCTTGCACAAATTACCGCACATATACATAAAGTGAAGGGAGAACTGAGAAGGAGAGAGGATGATGCGAAGATGGTGACAGGGTAAGTGCCTCTAGGTTTTACAAGATGGTGACAAGGTGGGAACGCGCGGTGGGTGACATAGAAAGTAGAAACTAGGGATTTCTACGTATGAAAATAAAACTCATAAAGTTGCCTAGGGATTTCTACCTGATTTGGTACTTACATAATGCATGTGATTGGTTAATTTGCAGGAATATAATTCGAAGGCAATATAATCATGAATTTTGGTAAATGAGTGCACCATGAATGGACTGCAAAGGTCACGTGATTAATTAGCCAAATCAAATGCGGAAACCCTGGAAACAAAATAAAAAGAAGATAAGGTCAAGACAAAATGGCCTACTAAGATTGTGTATAGAGATTGAACCATTATTTTATGGATAATACTATATTTTTTAAAAATTTATTTAAAAATTTTACTTAAATGATATGATAAACATATTTATAATTACCACATTAATTATAAAATAATATTTTGATGATATGATAATTACACATAAGTTTATCACATCATTTGAATGATGAATTTGATGAATTTTTGAGTAATATGTAGTATTATTCTTATTGCTCACTAAAGATTACACATTGCTAGAAATTATCAAAGACTTAGGTTTCATTTAGTATAGTTTTTTCAAGTAGATCTTTTAGAAATAAATCTTTTACAAATAGAATTTTTAAAAATAAGTTGTTCGTCGTTAATTAAAAAAAAAAATTAAATTTTATACCATTAGTTGGATTACTTTTACAAATTCTTTTATTATAAATCTTTCAAAAAAGACATTTAAAAGAAAGTGATATGAACAATTAGACAATTCACAGATCTCATCAAAGTTGGAGAAATAAAGATTCACGTCCGCTAGTTCTATATGAAAAAGCATCTCATGGACTATCCACGGCCTTACTTTTTGATAATAATAGAACTCAATCAAAAATTAATACTCGATAAGTGAGGCACCTTACGGGAATAAAGTTGGATTTTTATTTTTGATAGTCTTGTTCCATATTACACAGTTACTGTATTTAAAAGAAACTATACAAAAATCAATTATTAGAACTGAGAAGTTGCACCAATTGCCTTCAACTTTGTTGATTATGTCAATCACAAGTTTAAGAGGTCGAAATTGCTCCTAGAGTCATGGAAGATTTTACGGATTAAACCTTTCTTCCATACTTAATTTGATCTTGTTTAATGCTATAGGGCTTTTAAATCAATCTTTGATTATTGTTCATACCAAAATCAGTATGTAGTTACGGTTAACTATTTATTCCGCATCACTACTAGACTAGGAAGTCACTGATTGATAAGCTAAAAAAACTCCCTCCATGAACAGATAAAGCATCTAGAAAATGAAGACCTTTTTCAATTATAATCCAGAAATTCAAGACCTATTTCCAATAATTTACTGTATTCCACATAATTTGTGTTGCATGTCAAAGAAGATCAATGCCAATAAAAATAAAAGAATACAAGGCCCATAAATAAAGATCCGTAAACCATTTGTAGAACTACACAAAAACCGAATGCAATATAGACAAGTGTCATGTTTTAGCTGATGATCTTATCAATTAACGAGCTCAAGTTCAAAAATAGGGTTATTATTAATTTTCCCCCTGAAACTAAAAATAATATCAAACCATCTCTGGTTTTGAAAATAATAGCTAAAGTAGTCCAACCGTTAAATGGAATAATGAATCCGTTAAAAAGGTAACAGATCTGTTAGTTTTGCGGGTAAAAGTGTCATTTAGCCTTAATCTAAATGGAGGACAGTTGGAATCCATTTATCAAAATATTCATTAAATAAAAAGGAAAAAAATAAATAATAAATATATTTTTTTTCATCAGCCACCGTGTCCATTTCTCCCTCCCTCACTCTTTTTCTTCCCCTTCATCAGCCTCTGTCTCCCTCTGTCTTTTCTTCTTCTTGGATCCTAGATGAACCCGAATGTTCGAACTTGAAGCTTGTCGGCATGGTTGAAGTAGGAAACCTTCAAACCAGATGCCCAGTCGCTCACCGGAATTCGCAAACCCAATCACTGAAACGGCTTTTGCACTCGGTGACTCAGAAGCCCAGATCGTCAACTACGAAAACTGAGTCTATGGTACCTGCCATTTACAAGCCCAGATTTGGTGGTACTTGCACTAGCTCTTGGTCTGCGGGTCTTCTCTACCAGCGGCGGCTCTACACAGCTGCCATTTGTTCGGTTGTGGGTGATGAAGGTGATGATGATTTTGAGTTTTTATTCAAAAAAAATGGATTGAATATATTGAAGAATGGACGATCTGGGTTGAGTTTTTAACTGTTGGTGTTTGGTCGATGAAGTGGGGACGAATGGGTGATGATGGGAATGGATGATCTGGGTTAAGTTTTTAACTGTTGGTGTTTGGTCGATGTAGTGGGGACGAATGGGTGATGATGGTTTTGAGTTTTTACTTTTTTATTTTTATGAAAAAAATGATTGAATATGTTGAAGAATGGATGATCTGGGCTTGGTTGTAGGTGATAATGGTTTTGAGAACTTTTTTTTTAAAAAAAAAAAAAAAGATTGAATATGTTGAAGAATGGAGAATGGATGATCTGGGTTGATTTGGTTAATAAAGTGGGTTGATTTGGTCGATGAGGTGGGGACGAATGGTTCCATCTGGGTTGATTTGGCAGATTGACTGCTGATGAAAGATGATAGTTAGGGCTATTTTTAGGGATTCAAGTGGACTGAGAGATGACAAAAGATGACGAAAGTCTTCTGGTTTTCACCAAATTTATTTTTTTAATCTTTATTTTTATTTTTTTAAAAATAGATGGGATCTCCACCATTCATCTATCTTGATGGATGGTGGAGATCACATATGGGACTTTGATCTCTATTTTTTTAAAAAAAAAAATTCAATTGTTTTTAATTATTAATTAATTTAATTTAATTAATTTTAAAATATAAATTTATTAT
This sequence comes from Dimocarpus longan, assembly GCA_022984855.1. Taxonomy (NCBI): domain Eukaryota; kingdom Viridiplantae; phylum Streptophyta; class Magnoliopsida; order Sapindales; family Sapindaceae; genus Dimocarpus; species Dimocarpus longan. The sequence goes on from CM041013.1 coordinate 26,909,605, forward strand.
ATATATTTGCTATAGTTATTATTATTTATTCATTTTTTAATATTTGTCATTTTCAATTATTTTTTTATTTATATTTAATTTTTTTTTACTTTTATTTAAGTAGATAAACAGCTGAAAGAAGGGTAATTTGGTCTTTTACTTATTTGGTCACAAAACCATCAAAAAATTGGATGGAAACCACTTTTAGTGGACGGTAGGGGGTTTTTTGGCTAATACTTTGAAAAGTTAGGGTAAATTGATATTATTTATCATTTCAAGGTCTTTTTTAGATTTTTCCCTTCAAAAATATTTAGCAATAAAAGAACAAAATAAACAACCTTATTTATATTGACTTCCAAAATTATAGAGTTGTATTGATTTGTATGGTACAACCAAAACCTTAAACAATAAGAGTAGAGTATTATTAAAAAAATATAACAGAATTATATATTTTTATAATAGCTCAAAAAATTACTAAAAAAAAAAACTCAAAATTTGAGATTATACTGCTACATATATTTCAGTTTTTTTAATTGCTTTAAAACTCTAATGAGATGACACCAAATCGATGGAAAAAAAGCTGAAAGTGCTTTTGCTTTTTTTTTTTTTTAAATATATTGGCTTTCATTCATAATATCCAACCAAGTTGGGACAGTAGAAGATACATCCACACAGGAAGCACATATATATAATCTCTAAGCTGGGTTGGCTACTCAACTTGGAATCCAACCAACTAACATAGCAGAAACAAAACAAAACGAAAACTAGAAATCTACAAGGATCTGGAAACAACAAGCAAGAATACGCCTTCCCTCAAAGCAATCAGAACACGTATTTCTTGAGAAAAGTTGCCGTTCCCATGCTTGAAAAGAAGGTCCCTGACTGCTACGCCAAAAAACCAGAATGATTCGTACCAAGTTGCATCGCTACATCTGGAAGGAGCTTCGAACCTGGAACTGAAAGATGTCAAAGGAATCTTCCAAGTTGGGACAGTAGAAGATACATCCACACCGGAAGCACACATATAATCTCTAAGCTGGGTTGGCTAGATCTTGACAACTTGGAATCCAACCAACCTACAAAACACCAACTAACATAGCAGAAACAAAACAAAAGGAAAACTAGAAATCTACAAGGATCTGGAAACAACAAGCAAGAATACGCCTTCCCTCAAAGCAATCAGAACACGTATTTCTTGAGAAAAGTTGCCGTTCCCATGCTTGGAAAGAGTCACCTTTATAGTCTTCAAGGTCGCCAAAAAACCAGAATGATTCGTACCAAGTTGCATCGCTACATCTGGAAGGAGCTTCGAACCTGGAACTGAAAGATGCCAAAGGCCTAATCGCTGAAAGAGAATAAGAAAGGTGGTGATGAAGTATCAAAAAAAAAAGAAAGGTGGTAATGAGATGAAACACTAACCTTGAAAAACACAACGAAAAAACAAGTCATGACATGTGGCAGTGGACAATTTTTAATTCCAAAGACACCATGAATGTGAGGACAAGTACAGACTTACGATGGGCATGGGTCGTTACATCTGAAGTCCGGGTCGCATGTGGTGAACAGTGCCTTCAGATCGCCAGGAATAACTACCACATCGGTATCGAGTAATTTTAGGGCTTTGCAGAGACAGACGGCTGCGTCTACGTTGCGCAAGCCCCTCATGAGATAGCAGCAACCTTTGGTAGGATGAGGATTGTCGTTCACATGATGAAGGAGGCATGCCGTCAAGGCTTGGACATTAAAGCTCACAGGACATGAGCCCAAGCAATCAGAGGTAGCATTTGAAGTGGAGAAAAGGAGACTCAGACATACAAGGAAGGCAATCGATGGTGATGCTAATGCGTTTGGACCCATAATTTAAACACGAGGCTAAAGATTGGCAGGTTTTCGACGATCAATGGTGGAATTTATAAACTAGGGATACCTACTACAAAAAAACTTGCGTACTTTTATTCTGTACCCTATCCCATTACGGATGTGACAACACACGTTGATGGGTTGTTGGTAATATTAGGAACAAGGACACAATCCGGTATTCTAAAAAAAACCAATAAAAAAAGGACACAATCCACTCAGACACCTACTTGTTTTAACTCGAAACCTGTACTAGTAAAAAGACAACACCTACTTTTTAATTACTCTAACACCCTACGAGTTAAAAAAGCAAGGTAATCAAAATAATAAAAGGTTTGTTTAGCTAAGTAACATCACGTAATAATGTTAAAATAATAAATAATTTTACTTAAATAAATAAATAAATAATTTTAAAAAAAATAAAATTTAATATTTATGTCTTTTAAAAAATTTTATCAATGTTTTTAAAATATAAAAACAATGATCTCCACCGTCCAGGAAGGTGGAGATCAAAGAATTAAAAACACTTGTACAAAAAAAATAAAAATAAAAAATAAAAACAAAATCTGAAAAAAAAAAAGAAGAAGTTGGCAAAAAGAGAAATTTAAAAACAAATTCCAATTGATCTTCAAAAAATTAAAAAAGAAAAGAAGATCTAAACAAATTGTCGAAAAAAGAAAAACAAAAATTTATTCAATTGAAAATCCGGATCCAGATCCACAATGGAAAACTTTAAAAAATGAAAAAAAAAAACTTGAAAAATAAAAAAGATAAAAAAAACACTAACCTGATCGTGGGGATTTGATTCACCTCCAGACCAGATCATGATGATCTAGTGAATGGTGATCGACGATCATCACCAAATCACATTAAACCCAGTAGTTCAACCACAAATAATATATATATATATTTTAAAAATATTATCTCCTTTTCATCTGGGTAAGGTGCTTCATTAGGGGTTCCAATCGAACCCAGATCTGGGTTCGATCGGAACCCAGATGATGATTCGTCCCAGATGGTGGCGGCACCCACAACCATTACCGACAAAAAACGAGAACAGAGAAGCAGTGGAGGAGACGACCAGATCGGAGAAAGAAGAAAAAAAAACCAAAAAAATAGAAATGGTGGAGAAGACGGGCCAGAACGCAGAGAGAAGCAAAAAAAACCAAAGAAGAGAAGCGGTGGAGGAGATAACGAGGGTGGAGAGAAAAGAATGCGGCGAGAAAAGATAGAGAGAGGGATTTTCATTTTTATTTTTTTTTTGGGGGTGGGCGGGCGGCGGTGTGGGTGTCTTTCAATTTATACGTGTGAAACTTTGAATGATGGAATAATAATAATAATAATAACGGCCAGTGGACCATACGTGACCACTCCAGATCAAGGGTGATTAACTTTTTACTTTAATGCCAGGATGGAAGCCGTAAAAAGTAAATTAACTTTTTACTTTAATGCCTGGAAGGAAGTCATAAAAAGTGAAGGCCCACTGTCAATCTGTCATAAAAAGTAACGTAAATATGTTATTGAAAAATAGATGTTTATAATTTTTTAAAATAGATGTTTACAATTTATATTATCGACCAGGTGATGCTATGTCAGTTGACTGATTCCCATTTTACAATTTTTTACAACACTTATCAATTAAAAGTATAATTTCTTTTTTTAAAAATTGAGGAAAATGATATCGGTTCACAGTTCGTCGTTTGTGATTGGCTAGCAACTACATAAGAAAACCACTTCTCCCTCGAATTAATTATATAAAAAAAGTTAAGATAAATGGATAAACTATGTGGTTGTCAAATGTCAACTTCATTGAACTAAACTTGAAAGGAAATTTATCGTTTGTAATATGTTTTCTTCTCCTGAATAATAAATAACATAAAGTAATAATATGGGTGGTACGTGACGTACAAACTCCTTCTTTCATGTTGGCCTCCATTTAAACTCATACGAAGAAAAATTTTAAAGGGATAGACCTACCTTATCATTAGAATATATATCTATTTAATAAAATCATACCGCGTACACTGTTTTTTGAGATAAATCGTACCGCGTACATGAATCTAGAGAACAGAGAAAAGCTTCTAGTTGTGGTTTTGAGAGACGTCACGACTCACGTGGCGGTGTCATGCCCACTAGTTTCAATGACATTTCCTTCCTGTTCTTTACAATAGACTCGTTCTACTTCAAAAAAGGAAGCGGGAACCTTTCTCTCAGAAAAACAGAACTGGATACCTTTTTTCTTTTTAATATTTGTTTTTTGTCATCATGGTCTAATGAGCAAATGTGCCCTTCTGACCACTTGCGTGCGTGCCCCCAACTCCTATGATACACTGAATTGTATGCTTACACGTGGTACCATTAACTCTTCCGTTAATTACTCGTATAAATGAGCATAGGATACTCCGATGAAGAAATTTGATTTTACAAAATTAGGTCTTTCATGTTTCTTTAGAAGAGAGTTACGATAATTTTTGGAACTAAACAGCAAGTTTTTAATGGGTTTGAAAATCATTGGGTTTTGTTTGCCTTTTTTTTTCTCTTTTAATTTGCTATGTTAATCGTATACATACAATATGCAACTGGATATCGTAAATTATCCAATCAATCGGTCCACCAATACGCCAAGATATGATGATGGTCCACAGTTGGTTATAGGTGGGGTTTGAGTTGCACGATAAGGCGGGGTCTGTAAATCGTGACTGGGGACTTCACTTGGGATAGACAAGAAAAGCAGTGTCTAGAGAACCTGAGATGTATACGTTCATAATTTTTTTTTTTTTTTTTTTTTTAAATGTAGTTTAAAAAAAAATTAAAAAAAACAATTGTCAACGTTTGTTATTTGTTTTTCGTTTTTTGTTTTTTGACTGGAATGTGATCTTAAGCGATCATGAAATATATTAACTAATTTGATAGTGATTAATTAATTATATAAATATTGCCAATAATCTATGTAATCGTGTTTAATCCTGAATCAATATAAAATATACTTATTTTCATTTAATTTTTTGAGTTATTACTTCTTAGAGTTGGGGGTGGTCGTGCGGATGAAAATAGAATTCAAACAAAAGTTAAAAATAATAATGTTTACATCTATTTTTCTGCCCGATTTGATTTTAAATAGTCTTGAAATATATTAACTTTCTTGATCATAGTCAGATATATAAAAAAATTGTGAATGATCACTTGAAACAAATTATCCTAATTGTCTTGACTGTGAATTTTAAACCATTCATATATAAATTGTAATAGAAAGAAGAAACTAAAGGTAAATCATATGTGAGTCCTTATGTTTTGGTGATTTATAACTTTTGTATAGGCGAGATCATTTTGACTCTTGTCCTTTCTAGACTTTCAGAAACTCTATCAATTTCGCTTATACCAATCAAATGTTGGTCAAATATAACAAAAGGAGAGTTATTTTCGTTATTTCAATATATTAATTTAGTTAAAATTAAAATAAATAAAGATTGATAAGAAAAATATATATATATAAATAGAAGATTAACAGTGGAAATCAAAATTAGTAAAATGATTTTTTCAGAAAAAAAAAAAATCGAGTTTGATCTGGTTTTAAAAAATCAAACTTGATTTGGTTTAAAAAAGTTAAATAAAAGATCAATCAATGATCGTAGCTCATTCTATCCTTCATTCTCGAGATCTTCACTAGATGGAGAAGCTTTTCTTTTTTATAAAAATTTTTGTATGTATTTTTATTTTTATTAAAATTTTAATTTAATTTTTAAGGATTTTTAATATACATTAATATGTTTTAATTTATAAAATGGTCAATAGTGATGTGTTAACTTATCACGGCTTTAAATTGTTTAGTCTTTTATTATAAATTTTGAGTGACCACATGTTGACTTCTTATTGGTTGGCAAGGTTAAATTATTCATTTTTAAAGGTTAGAAAGCAAAATAATTACGTCAACCGCACTAGCCATGCTCCTATTTTTTTTTTTTTTTTTTGAAAGAACACTAGCCATGCTCCTTTAAACATGAGCAACGTTCAAAATTCGGTGGCCATAAAAAGAGTCACAATTTTTGCGCATAATTGTGGATAGATGTCTTTAGATCCAAAAAGCAATATTCCGAATTACTCGTTAAGCGGACTATATTAATAGGTCTCAGTAGTTATCTGATCTAGTATCATGAGGTAAAAATGAATAATAATAAATAAATAAATAAAAAACAAAAATGATAATGTTAGGATGTCTAACAAATGATAGGGGTAAAATAGTCAATTTGGATTTTTTGTCATGTTCAACTATTAAAATTTTAGTTAGAGAGATTGAATTGATGTATTTTATGAAATTTTAGAGACTGTAGGAATAAAAAGGGATAGTGTATTAAAAAATTTCTAAATAGTAAAACCAAAATGTAAGGACTAAATTATAAATTACCCAAAAAAATTTAATAAACGTATATTTCGTGGGTTTAACACGTGGCATTTGTTTCCTACTAAAAAAAGTGGCAAAACCCAATATGTAGCACCAAAACAGATAGTTTATTTGAGAAAAGAAAATGTTTAGATTCAATTATCCTTGAAGGGAAAAAAAAAAAAAAAAAGCAACTTGAAATTTGAAAGGGGTTGACAGGGTATCAAGCGTATTGCAGCTCAAAAATAATAATTCTGTGTCTAAACAATAACCACAGATATTCATCGTCAAAATATACAAATTCAAAAAGAAAGATAATAATGCAGCTAGGCGATGACTTGACTGGTTAGTGCAGCTGTTCCACGATTCTGCACCAAAATATGGTGGGTCTTCCCTCTATTTATGTAGATCTCCCCATCTTTACGTGGAGTGTTTCCTCCTTTATGAGGTTGTTTTTGGGGCCATAATTTTGACTGATTTATGGGCTTATTTCAATTTTAATAATAATAATAACTACAACGTTATAGGGTCCACGCATACCACACCTATTTCATTTTTTGATAGTTTTCTAAAAATCCCACACATTTTAAACACTTTTCAAAAACAACATTTTAACTTAAAATTTAGATGAAAAGAGCTCTATATAAAGATTTTTTATGCACAATCATATAATGTTTTCAACATATTGCTACATCTCCGATGGGGTTTTTTTTTCTCGGAAATTTTTTTGTATTGGTTTTGTTTTTGTTATTTTGATTTTTTTTTTCTTTTTGTGATGTTAAATACTGATCAATCATGTTGAAATGATGAAAATAACGAAGAACTGATGACATATTGGGAGAAGTGTGGATGGAAGGAGACAAGAAATGAAAGGAGAGTAAGTGTCTGTATTGCACGAGAGAAAGAACAAAACAGCAGGAAAGGACCATCTTGTCCTCGACAAACAACAACAATACATAGAAACTCAAGAAAGGAAAAGCATCTCTTCTAAAATCTCTAATCTCTACCTCACTCAACCCAAAGACCAAAAGAAACCTTCTAAGAATTTTACTATTTTTATTAATTAAAATGGAAAAGAGAAACGGATATGACCGTTCGCCAAAATGAATACTGTTAATGTTTGCCTCTTGTGCACGTAATTAATGAGGGTGTTACTGTATGTTATATTTATAATATTGTACAATATATAATAATAATTTTGCTAGTTCGACATAAAAGAAACAAATATTTAATGAAACAGATAGAGCATCTTACAATTTCCAAGTTCCGAGCACCTAAGCATTTGAAAGTCGTAAAGCAAGCCAGGGTTTTTGGTGTTATGGCCTGTGAGCTAAGACTAACTCGCACCAAATTTGATATCATTTTGGTGTTAATATCAAATTTTTTGATACCAAATTTTTTTTAACTCTAATATACATGACATCAAATTGATGTAAAAAATATCTTCACAGAATATTCCATACATAATTCTTTAACCAATATTAATTAATTTATTTTATATATAATTTTATTCTCAAATAATTACTCACAATATATTACAAAATTATTAAATACTTACATTTTCTTTTGTATTTTTTACAAAATATTATTTTAATTATATTTTCACCTAATTTTTTATTCACTTAATATTTTTTAATTCTTTTTTATCCAATTATTTGTTTATCCACCTAATTTTTTTTCCAACTATTTTATTATCCAAGTCATTATTAAATCGTATTATCAAATAATTATGCATAATATAAAAAAATTATTAATTTCTCATATAATTTTTATCTAACTAATTGTTTATCCATCTAATTGTTTATGTCCTAGATATGACACAAAAATATAATAATATATGATTTATGCCCAATATATGAAATATTTCCAACAGTTTGTGTCCAAGGTATGACACAATAATATAAAAAAATCTAACAATTGTTTGTGTCCAAAGTATGACACAAAAATCTAATAATAAATTTTTATATACATTAAACAATTTAAATAACATTATATTAATATATTACTTATAATATATATTAAAAATTTAAAAATATATTTAATATTATACTCATTTTAAAGATCTTAATAAAATATTTTTATTTATATATATTTTATAATAATTTAATTTTTATTTATAATTATTACTTAAATTATATAAATATATTAAATATGTTAAAGGATATAAAAGAAATAAAATTTATTTTGTTTATTAGTGGAAGGTAATATTGGAATTTTAAAAGAAAAACGTAAGCACCTCGCCCGTAAAAAATGAATTTGGTGTTTGCTTGGGTCCAACTGTATTGAAAACATCAAAAATTTTATCGGGAGCAAAATCATGCATCAAATCGGTGCTGAGGTTGAAGGCTTTTGTTACACCAAATTGGTGTCACGTTACATTTGACCTATGGTATGCTTTTGTACTGATCTGTAATGTGGTGTGGGTCAGATATTATATGAGAGAAGAACGAAGGATCTGCACGTCTAGTACAAAATTCAATGGTAAACAGTAAAAAGGGATGGGCCTCTGATCAAAACTGTCGCAGCATGTACTGTTTACGATGATTGCTTGCAGAAAAAGCCAAAAGACGCCGCAGAGTATTGACAGACAAAAGACATGACATAAGCATTTGCGTATGGTTGCCCTTCTGCTTGGCTGGTATTATTAGCTGGCGGCGACGACGATCATTCCTCACCAATATTTTATCATTTCTAATTTTCCACTCACACTCTCGCATATTATAATGCTGACACAAAAAGATATAAAACAGAGTGCCAGTGACCCAGTTTTAGATTATCCATATAACCAAATTACCCTTTCCACTTTCCCCTTCGATGTTGGTGAAACTTCACTTCAATCTGTGCTTCTCTCATGGTCATCAACAATTTGTAAAAGACAAGCCCATATTTTGGGGACATATGGAAGGGCATTCTTGTCCTTTGACAAAAGATAAAAGCAGAATGAGTGCTCCTATGCTTCCATGGGTATTTTGCAGTTAGATTTGTATTTTTAATGTCCCACACGATCCATTATGGGAGTAAAGAATTTCTCCTATCTTTTTTTTTTTATTATTTTTTATTAATTTTTTAATAATCTAATGATACATCAACATTTAAAAAAATGAATGATCAAGATTAATATATTTTTCTCTCTCATACATCACCCAAATTTAAATTATTTCATAAAAATATTAACACCATGTCAATATTGACAGAGAATCCTTATCCCCATTATAAATCTCCCAAAACACCCCATCTTTAACACGTGTACAACATGCTGAGACTATGTTTATAATTTTGGAATATGAAATTTGAAGTGAATTTAAGATTTAAAATATTTTAAATTTTAAATTTATATATTTAAAAAGATCAACTTAGAAACAAAAAGTCAATATTATCTTTATTTCAATCTCATTGTCAGGGAATACCCAATACGAAACTCCACAGTTGGATTTAATGAGATATCATTCAAGCTCATTAATTTTTTTTTTTTTTATTCTCATTAATTGCATTTCACTTTTCTTTCTTTTTCTACCAACCCCATTAATCTTTATTTACTCATACTTTAAAATAAGATAACTCTAAAAAAAATCAATATAACATTTTAGAAAAATAATTTATAGGATTTATTTTATTTAAAATATTATTAACATTATATATAATACAAATTAGGTTATGTAATAAAATATTTAAATTAATTTTATTCTAATCCAATCATAACCTATATTTTAGTATTTAAAATTAATCCCTATGGTTAAATTAATAAAATAATTTTTTATCATATTTTTTATAAAATTAATTTTTAAATTAAATTTAAGTATGTAATAAATAATTTAAATTAATTTTATTTTAATCCAATTCCAACCTATATCAAACACAATATAAGATATTTTTAATCCAATCTCAAGTTCTATCAAATATTATTTAATGGATCTTTTCTTAATGGTATCTTCTTTTATTGTCCTCCATAAACAAGAAGTTTAATTAGAACCAATAAGGCAAACAGTTGAAAATTGTTTAAAAAAAGTAAAAAATTTTGAATATAAAATCGAAAATTTGAAAATGACCATTAACTCTGTAAATATAGAGCCCTATAACTCTCTATATATTGAAAGAGTTGTAATTAATTGAAAGAGTCTCGTTTTCCTTTTGTTTGTTGTCTATTTATGTGGTTACCAAGGGAACACCACTAAAGAGAACAAGATTTACGATGTCATAAGGATGGGATCATGTTGTTGCATCCCATCTATCCGCATATATATCTACGTTCATACATATATACATATATGGGACATGTGCTGGTAAGTATGCACACACATGCATAATAGTTGTGTTGCACCACATATATTGCGTAACATAGCATACATATATACATCAAAAGCACTTGTTGATTTATCAGTTAATTTTAATTATATGAATAAGAGAAAGGGGGAGAGGCGTCCACAACAAAGCAAAGAGAGAGGGGGGTGTGATCACCATATGTTGTTTAGGAATAGGACAAAGTCTACAGCTGTGATGGTGACGGATGATCCCGGCCACTGCTACTAGCATTTCCACCACCACCAACACCACCCTCCGTCCACTCCAATCTCTTTTTCCTTTTCTTTACTTTTTATCTGCCTAATTTGGCTTTCTTTCAAGTTTATAACTGCAGGGTAACACACACCATCTCTTTAATCCTAAAATATCAAGGGTTCATGTTCTACCCTTATCTTGAAACATAAATTGTAGGTGATGTTCTCTGAATCTGATCCCTTTTCTCCATCGTAAAAAAATTACAGGATAATTATTTATTTTTATAATTTATAAACATTTAATATTTATAAATTCTTGAATTATAATTTAATAGCTATTATAATTATTATCATAAACCGAATCAACATTACATATACCAAACCTTTTGTTTTACCGAATGACTATTTGAAAATACTCTTACGAAGTACAATGTTTTAAAAAACCTTAATGAAGTGTATGTACAAAAAGGGATGCGCACACGGTTTTTTAGGGGTGTAAATATTGTCACTCTATGTTTACTAAAATCATATAAGTGAGGTCCGCACTCCATACAGCACCACTCTCTCTGCTAAATTATAAGATCCACGCAAAAAATAAAAAGAGTGGCAATATTGACACCCCAAAAATTTTGTATGTGCACCCATTTTTGCATGATCATCCGATTATTATTATTTTTATTAAATATTAACAATTTATAATCGTCCATTTAAATTATTAATATATCATTTTTTTCATCCTTATCTCCACCATCACCATCATTATACTCTCCAAAACTTTTTCATCAACAATGGGTCTTTCCAAAACTTTTTCATTAATAATATAAACCGCCTTTTCTTCATCATATGAGGAAACCTCGTGCAAAAACAGCAACAAATTTTCAGCCCCATTCCGCATTCCGAAAGTTCAACACTTAAATCTATGACTTTAACGAAAATAAAAATTGCAGAGGTTATTAAAACAACATTTTTATGAATTTTCAGTTCAGGGTTTCGGAATTTTTGACCAAACCTTGAATTTTCAAAGGTTGGATGCAATGTATGTTTATACTTGTCCGTGTTGCCTTGTCAAATTCACGTCTGTCAAAAAGTGTGTGATGTCATTGCCGTATTTTGTGGAATGATAAAATAAAAGTAGATCAAGGATTCTCACGTTTTAGCCACATTTAAGTTTTAACCATTAATATTCAGGTGATGAATTTTTGCCCATTATTCTTGATAGTTGTAAAGCTCACCAAAAACTCAATGCGTCCAAAAACTTATCACCAACCCCCCCCCCCCCCCCCTTGTTTTTTAGTATAGAAACTGTATCTGGGACAAGCTCAGAGAAGACCGGGACCAACCGAGATAGATCACTAGAGGCATGGTCCGGATAACAACTCCCAATTGGGAGGGATCCACCTACACTGTGACATGGGAGAAACCCACACTAAAGTGGGAGATCAACCCACACGATGGTGGGAGATCGAACATTACTATATTTATAAGTATTAATATATTAGATTATATATTATATTATTATTATATTAGATTATAGGAAATTTGGATGTTGAGGGAAAGTGTCGAAAGAGGCATGGGTTGTTGCTGGCGCCAACCAACTGCGCCAGCAACCAAGCGACCAAGCCCCTTTTTTATTGCCTATCATAATAGCCATGTTATGCAATCAAAAAAATGACGACATTATGGCATTGTAATGTTCTGCAATCAAAAAATGATGAGTTTTCTATATCACTGCATGTCGATAACCTTATTTAGTTTAGTTCATCTCAATTTTTCGAATTTTCCATATCATTCTTGGTGATGAATTTTTGCTCCATTTAAGAAGAGACACAATGTGGGATTTTAAAAAATAATTACATTTTGGGGTGTACAAACAGTTTTAGAGGGGTGGAAATATCACTACTCAAATAAAAAATCTAAAAAGTTTGGGCTAGTTGGAATTGGTTTCATCGTTGGGTCCACTTGCATCAGTTGGTCCAATGGTTTACCAATGTCGAGTTTTGAGCCTGCATTTTATGTGAGAAGCACTTAAATATGTATTTTTCGACAATTGAAAGTAATTATCTTTTGTTGTAAGAAAAAGTACTTATTTTTTCAATCAATTCTAAAACTACTTTAATATAGACATATAATGTTTAAAATTATTTAAGAAACATATTTTTATGATGCAAAAGTCTTTTCAAATGTATTATACTAATAGAATCCTAGTTTAGACATGTAAGTCATTTGATTAGATTCTTTTGCAGGAAAAATGAGTTTCGATTAATATTTTGCACCTCGGTTTTTAGGAAACATGTACATTTACTCTTAATTAAGTAGTTATCTATCTCTCGCTTTGTATTAGCAATGAAATTTAAGTTTTACTTTATTGATATAAAAAAATAATAATAATTGTAAGAGCAGTTATCTAGATTATGATAGTAACATTATATCTAGATAAGCCTCGATTAACTACTAAAATTTCAATGTCAATTTCAAAATTATATGTTTGAGGAAGATGCAATCAATATTCTTATGATATTTTTATTTAAAAAAATAGTTAATTGATTAATAAAACCATGCACAATCAATAATTTTGATGTGGCATCAAAACACTTCTATTTCAAGCGAAACAACAATTATGATTATCAAGTACGTTGTAATATGACATTCTCTTGCTATCCACATAAGTGGGGTGCAAATACTAGTACTCTTACGAAGACATTTAAATTTAAATCGCTACATCATATCATGACTCTTAACCAATTTCTCCGAAATTTATAAAATATTATTAAAATTTTCAGTCCTCGACAATACTTTAGATCCAATGACAAACAGGTCGGGTTGGTTTTGCTTGAGTTAACGGGTTGGGTTTACGCGCCAACTAGTTTTTGAGTTTGGCCCAGTATGCGACACTAGGGCAGGAACTGCCAGGAAGACACTACAAAATCTCTATGCTTTGAAACAACAAAGGCTCTGCTTTAATGATCGGTTGGGTTTGCGTTCTGGGTTTTTGTTTTACTGCTTGAAACTTGAAACATGTCTCACGTTAATGCTGTTGTTGTTGCACTCTTTTAGACTGGGTTGTTATGTGTTTGCTTTATTGCCCAAATGAGTTTTACATGATTTTTATTTTTTTCGTTTAAGTCTTTCTTTGTTGTGATTTGTTGATGCCCATTTGTTAGAATTTTACATTTATGTGTAGCTATGAAATTGTTACTATGTGCTTTTGAACTAGTTTGCAATGTGTTTGTTTTATTGCCCAAGTTAAATTTTGAGTTTATGCGGAAGGCTTATCTAGTTTTGTTTTGTTACCAAATGGTTTGTCGTATAAGATAAATGGTTTTGTAATGATGCAAAGCCATCATGTTAAGTAACGTGTGAGGATCGTACACCTGAAAGTTTCTGTATATATAGTTGAGTTAAGAGGTTCATTTGTTCTATGTAGTGCAAACATGGTTACTTAATTGATGCTAGAAAGTTGAAGAGTGTGTATTTTCTTTTTCTGCTATTTTCTCAGCAAGTAGTCCTTTTTTTTTAAAAAAAAAAAATTTGATTCTGTAGTATTGATGTTTATATTGTAGTTTCATTTATGTGTTTATTTATTTATTTATTTTTCAGGTTTGGTGGTAAAATTTATGCAAGTAGTGTTGTTTAGACGTCAAATAATAGTTTTTGTGGTTTGAGAATTGAGTGGCTGTATCTGTTGAAATGGGTATAAGTACAGGCAAAAAAATGTCTGATGGTGCAAGTTTGAGACACAAGCTCAGTGAAAGACTCAAACTTTCAACTGTGAAGTCGAAGAAATACAAGGAAGATGACAAAAAGAGTCAATATGGCATGGAAGATTATAAATCCTATAAGAAAGAGATTGATGGGAAGAGAAGCATGAAATCAAGCAGAAAAGATAAAGATTTTGGTAAAGGTTGAGAAGATAGCGATGAAGAGATGCTTGGGAATGGCAGGCATAAACCTATGAATTCTGATAGGAAAAGGAAGAGAATTTATGCTGAACAAGACATGGATGCGGAGGCATAAATCTATGATGCTGCAGAGACACATAATGAGAAAAATTTATTAAGAAGGAACACAACCGAGTTAAATGTGATTCTGTTAAAGAAAAAAGTGATAAGTCACGTTCAATTTCGGTTTCCTTTTAAGCTGAAGGATGCTGCTTCTTAAGCTAAAAATGCTTCTCATAAACCTAAGGATGCAGTGGAGAGTTCAGAAGGTTCCAATACGAAATGGAGAGAAAAAGTGAAACAGTCAAACAAAGTAGATAGTGCTTTGAATACTACATTGAAGAAACATGTGAAAAGCAAATCAGACATAAATAAGAATGTAAATGCAACTCAGTACAAGTTCTCAGATGCATCTCCTTCAAAATCTTTCAACAAAACAGTTCAGGACAAGAAAGGCTTAGATGATTCAGAGGTTCTCGATGAACATCCAAAGAAGAAAAAGCAGGCGATATGGAAACAGCCATATGATATCTCTAATAAGCGGATAGATGACGGCTTAGTTACCGATGGTTAGTATGTTATCAGTATGTCCTGTTTCTGATTGTATCTACATGCTTTCGGTTGTTGTATTCGTAGCATGAATTTTGGTTGCAGTTGCTAATATCCAGAGTCTGTGTGTTGGTAATATATTTTAAGTCTATATGTTGTCTTATTGGATATCAATGCAAAGAAGTGGAAGACTGACAATAAGAGAAGTCTTGGGCTGCTTATGCTGTTCCTTGAATTTCAGTACAGTAATTATTTCTCCTTAAAACACTCTATAAAAGACATATTACGAATGCAAGGAAAACTGTGGAAGGTGGAGCCGTGGAGGTTATTAGTTTTCCTTGTTTTAGTTGTAACAAACTTGGCAACAGAAGCTTGGTCTTATACCAGGCAATGGGAGGAGGAATTGTGACTTTCTCCCACAATCTTGAAGAGTAGATAAACTGTTCTTTGGTGTGTCTGCTCTTATGGCTTTGTAGGCTTTGGCCTTTTCTTGTGAAGTCATTGCACAATATTGTACTCAATTTGTTATATGCCAATTTTATCATGTTCATTCCCATAAAAATGTCAGATTGTCTATGCCATGTTAGTTTATTGTTACGACATAGCCTTTAACTGATTACCTTCTCAAGTTCGTAGTGGGGAAGGGAGTGTGTTTGAAGATGCAAGGAGTGAGTTTCGAAGAACATCATAACAATAAACGTTACCTAGCCTTAACATGCTTTTGACTTGAACCTTTGTACTTTGAAATTGTTTGGACATCACTTGGACAACAAATCAGTTGTTCATCACTTGCTTATTTATGTAATTACATTGATACCATTTTAATTGTTTGAAGATGTCTTGAGTTTTCAATTTGAATTTATTTTATCCCTTATTGTTGTGGAAAAATATTTTGTTTTTCATTTGCCACATTTCTCACTTGCTTTTCAGTTTTCAGAAAGCACTAAAGAGAAGAAGGATATGGAGAAAAACGCTGAAACATCAAAGAATGCACAATTTCGCACGATGCAACATAATCCCTCAATGCTTTCCTTTGTGGAAGATAATGTAATTTGTACGAACAGCCCTTGAGATTTTTGGGCTATAGTTGATACGTATCTTGTGCTTCCATTTCCTGCATTGATTCTGGATTTTTTTCAGTTACAGTTGTTGGACCAAAGACGCCCTATTGAGATCCGGAGGGCAGGCTATAACATTGAGCATTCCGCCCCGTTAGATAATATCCCCTTCTCGACTAGCTCTGATAGAGAGCACATTGAAGAAAATGTAGGTTTGCTCTTTCATTTATATTAGTGTTGTAATACTTGTAGAGGGGAAAAAGCTCAGAAGTTATCTATAAGGTGACAGTTTGTTTGGTATCTCATTTAATCATTACATTTTTCTAACTACTTCACGCAGATATTTAGGAACAAATTGGAATTTTTCGCTGCTGCAAAGGTTTCATTGTCATTTCCACCTCCAGATCCTTGCAGAAATGACATTGCAGGTAGAAATTTCAGTAGGCACGTTTATGTTTCTTCTTCCCCTTACAATTTTTTTGAACCAATATTTGTTACTAGTTCGTTTAGTTTTGATTTAAGATCCCATTGTTTCAAGTATTCCAAAGTTTTTTTTATACATTCAATTTGAGTGCAGTTGTGAAGAAAGTTTTATCAACTCATAGCAACCCATAGCATCATTCTCAGAATTGATTGTATTAGGAAATGTTATAGCTCTTTTTGTCTTAATTCTGGACAACTGCTTCACTTAGGATAAAAACAGGATTTCTAATTTTCTTGGTTCATCCAATCAAGTTGAAACTTTTACAGGCGAAATCTTGTGGTTTGCGGTTGATTGGTTCACACCCTGGCAGTCCTAGTTTAGTAATATTCTTTTGAACAGATTGTTTACATAGCTGCATACGTGGTAGATTTTGTTGATTTAAAAGTTTTTATTTTTGTTTTTATTCTTCTATGAAAGTGCGACAATTACAACAACATTTGAATGTATTTCATTTTCTAGGGAGGTCAAATGTTGGGAAGTCATCGCTGCTTAATGCAATAACCAGACAATGGGGTGTAGTACGGACATCAGACAAGTCAGGCCTCACCCAGGTGCTTCTCTTTCTTATTAATTTTGATTACTGCTGTTTGGGAATTCTATAGTAACAACAGTGATTGTTCTGCAGTCTAGTAATTTCTTCAAGCTGGGAACTAAACTCAGCTTGGTTGATTTGCCTGGATATGGCTTTGCTTATGCAAAGGAGGAAGTCAAGGATGCGTGGGAGGAACTTGCGAGTATATCACACAAAAAATAACTTCTGTTATGTGCCTGCTTTCATATCTAAGTCTTTTTATACCAATAACATAATCTTGTTCCTCTGACTTGTCACTTCAAGATTTCAGTAAATACAACTTCCGTGGGAATAAATTTAAAGATGGGCCTATTGGTTACCTGTTGCTCAATGTCTAAACGCTAGGACAAATAATATTTTGGTCACCTTTTGGGTAGTGTCACTATATTATCACTTTTTATCAAAATTTAAGATGTTATTGGATATTGCCTTCTACCCATCGATGTACGACTCCTGCTTGATAAAAGAAATTGAAACTCAGATTATCTTGGTAGTACGTTGCTGTCCGTTTTACCTTCCATCTGGACGCATCAAACAATGGCTGTCACGTATAAAATTTTTGGTGTCTTTGATTTTGTTGCAACATTGTATCAAGTACTTAATAATTTTATTGTCTTTGGCATGAAGCCAAGAGATCATGAGCTCATTAATTTGATGGAAAGGTACATATCCAAACCCTGTTGAATACCTTGTTGTACTCGATATGTATGATAAAGGCAGAATATTACTATATGATATTAAATAACGAAAGTAATAAAGTATAATTACGACATCTGGCAATAGTAGCTACATGAATATATGACAACTGACTTAGGTCCCATTGACGGTAAGCGCATGACCACTCAAGAGGAAATACCATCCCATGGCCCTTATCAGGATGTGTGACCATGTACTTGATAAGTTATGTAATGGGACATATCTGACCAGACATTGATAAATCAGCAACCAAGTTCACATGATTCTCCACAATGGTGATAATGTCAGATGTGAGTTTCTCAGGATCAGCATGCCTATTATAGAACCAGTTTTGCAACATATTTCTCATATATTATTGTGCAATTGTTATTGGTAATCAGTGTGCTTTCATCATGTATTTATTGAACGACTTTGCAATGTTGGAGACCATTATGGAATATCTTTTCTTTGGAGAATATGAACGTGACCACCTTGTCACTCCAGTATTAGCCAATCTTTAATGTGTTTTTCGGTGTATCTCTTAAACTTTTTCCAAATATCTATCACACTCTATTGTCAAATGAGTGTATGATGCACCGTAAAATGCATCCATCACATCTATAGCCTTACCTCAGGATTTGCCCCATGTAGAAAAAATAGAACACATGTGAGACTTTAGGGAAAATGGCTCTCATCGCGTTCGATATGCTTTTATGACGATAAGATATGATAAGAAATCTTTTGGCACATCGATAACCTCTTGCAACTTACTTAAGAACAAAGTCTATGAACGGTCTAACTCTCCATCACCAAATCCAAAAACAATGGGATAAATCATCTTCGTCTTATCTTTGCATGCAACACCAAAATCACCTTTGTACATTCACCTTTCAAATGGATGGTATCAACAACAATAATCGGTCTTATGTAAGACTAAAAACTTTGAATAGAAGCTTCAAGTATAACAAACGATTATAAGAACCAACTATTTTCATTCGTCTCAATTGTCTTCACCGTGTCAGGGTTTGTTTCTCTTAACATGTTAATGTAGGAAGAAAACTAATGATATGACTCATTCACTTTCCCATATGCTAGTTTCTTTGTATATTGTAAAACTTTCCAAACATTAGCATACAAGATTTGCACGCTATCTTGCTCCAACGTTTCTCCAATCAAATGATTTGGTGTATTAGTATTTTGCCCTATCTTTTTCTAATACAATTTTCCTATAACAATAGGCTTCACACTTCGCATACATGACTCAAAGGCGCCCTAACAACATATGTGTTCTGACACATACTTCATTATATACCTCATCAAACTACCTTTTTTGTATCTTACATGAACCTTAAAAGTACAACTCGCATCCTTATAACTAGCACCAAATCAAGCCGTGCATGAACGTTTAATGTGATAATCAAACTTGGCTTCAAAAGCGTATTATTTAATGGCCAACCTCAGTGTTTCTTTATTGTCAAATAATGCACCTTTATACAATGTATCACATAGGTAAAAGGTCGACACGACGGTTGAAATAACCTCACTTTTGCACTAATCTACGCTAGAAACAATTTAGTATGATTGTGAAGGGTTGTACTCAAATTATGAACCCAAAAATCTAATTTCTAGATACTCTATGTTGTCTCCAACATTGACATCATATTCTTGAGTTTCCTCTTCATCACTATCCGATGTCTCATCACCATCATTATAGATGTCTCAATCTTCATCATCACCATCATTTATGCCATCATCAATGCCGCATAATGAACTGTCTATGGATATAAATGTGGGGTAGAAGCAGAAATTTGATTACCATCAATACTTGAAACAAAATAATTTTGTCCTTCAGCTATATACAGATTTATAGGTCCATCGACATGTGCCTTGCCATGTGTTGGTCTGGTATTAAGTTAGTGACATATGGAGTGACGGTAGGGCTACTAACTCCAAAATCTCTTACAATCTTATCAATATAAATCTCTTTGTAATAATTTTTTTTTTTATCTGAAATCACACTACAAACACTAAAATCGTTCATGATGAGAATCTTTTTAACTGGGGCATTTGCCATAGCTTAGACTAAATAATTTATACGGATGTCTCATCTTCTTCTATCAATGTTAGTCATTGTGTAAATAAAATTCACCAACTAAGAAAAATTGACATTATTGGGAGCCACCAATATGAATGCCTTACTTCTAACGTAGTTATATCCATTCCACTCTCTGTTGCAGTAGATTATCATCATCACTTCACCCATTCTATAAAATTCAAAGAAAAAAACTATTCTCACCTATACTCAAGCCAAATTCAATAATCAATTTATCACAATATTCAATGCACAAAAAGTACCTTATTTATTTAATTTAATTTATTACTAATTTAATTATTTTTTAATTTTATTTCATTAATTACAATTTTTCTTACATTTTAAATTAATTAACATTTCGAATTTAATTAACTAATTAAAATTCATATTCATTTGTATCTAAATATTGATTAATTGAAAATTTTTATAAATATTGTGTTGTAGTACAAAGTTAGAGTGAGAGATTGAGTCCTCAAACGAAATACACTAAGTGTTTTTTCTTTTATTTTATTTTTCCTTTAAATGCAGGTTATATTATACGGATAGTCAAAAAATAGAGGATACTCCAAAGAATTGGTAAGTGTCCAAATAATTTCATAGCACAAAGGTTCAAGTCAAAAGCATGTTAAGGCTTGGTAAGGTTTGTTGTTATGATGTTCTTCGAAACTCGCTCCTTGCGTCTTCAAACACACTCCCTTTCCCCACCAAGAACTTGAGAAAGTTATCAGTTAAAGTCTACATTGTAACGATAAACCAACATGGCATAGACAATCTGACATTTTTATGGGAAGGAACAGCATAAGCAGCCCAAGGCTCGTCCTATAGTCAGTCTTCCACTTCTTTGCATTGATATCCAATAAGACAACATATAGACTTAAAATATATTACCAACACACAAACTGTGGATATTAGCAACTACAACCAAAATTCATGCTACGAATACAACCACCGAAAGCATGTAAATACAATCAGAAACAGGACACATTGACAACATACTAACCATCAATAACTAAGCCATCATCTATCCGCTTATTTGAGATATCATATGGCTGCTTCCAGATCAGCCGTTTTTCTTCTGTTGGATGTTCATCCAGAACCTCTGAATCATCTAAGCCTTTCTTGTCTCGAACTGTTTTGTTGAAAGATTTTGAAGGAGATAGATCTGAGAACTCGTACTGTCTTGCATGTACTTTCTTATTTATGTCCGATTTGCTTTTCACATGTTTCTTCAATGTAGTATTCAGACCACTGTCTACTTTGTCTGACTGTTTCACCTTGCCTTTCCATTTCGTATTGGAACCGTCTGAACTCTCCACTGCATCCTTAGGTTTATGAGAAGCATTTTTAGTTTTAGAAGCAGCATCCTTCGGCTTACTGGACACCCAAATTGAACGAGACTTATCACATTTTTCTTTAACAGAATCACATTTAACTCGGTTTTGTCCCTTCTTAAATTTTTTTTTCTCTTTACGTGCATCTACAGCATCACACATATTCATCTCCACATCCATATCTTGTTCAGCATAAATTCTCTTCCTTTTCCTATCAGAATTCATAGGTTTATGCCTTCCATTCCCACGCATCTCTCCATCACTATCTTCTTGACCTTTACCAAAATCTTTATCTTTTCTATTTGATTTCATGCTCCTCTTCCCACCACTCTCTTTCTTATAGGATTTATAATCTTCCATGCCAGATTGATTCTTTTTGACATTGTCATCTTCCTTCTATTTCTTTGGCTTCCCAATCGAAAGTTTGAGTCCTCTACTGAGCTTGAGTCTTAAACTTGCACCATCAGACATTTTTTCGCCTGTACTTAAACCCATTTCAACAGATACAACTACTCAATTCTCAAACCACAAAAACTAATATTTGACGTGCAAACAACACCACTTGCATAAATTTTACCACCAAACCTGAAAAATAAATAAATAAATAAAACTACTAGATAAACAGCAATATTACAGAATCAAAAATAAAAAATGAAAAAATGAAAAAATGAAAAAGAGAAGGACTACTTGCTGAGAAAATAGCAGAAAAAGAAAATACACTAAAACTCTTCAACTTTCTAGCATCAATTAAGTAACCATGTTTGCACTACATAAAACAAATGGACCTCTTAACTCAACGATATATACAGAAACTTTCACGTGCACGATCCCCACTCGTAACTTAACAACATGGCTTTGCATCATTACAAAACCGTTTATCTTATACGACAAACCATTTGGTAACAAAACAAAACTAGATAAGCCCTCTATATACACTCAAAATTTCACTTGGGCAATAAAACAAACACATCAAACTAGTTCAAAAGCACATAATATCACTTTCATAGCTACACATAAATGTTGAGTTCTAACAATGGACATCAACAAAAAAAGACTTAAACACAAAAAAAAAAAAAAAAAAGACCACGTTCCTCTTCCCACCTCTCTCTTTCTTATAGGATTTATAATCTTCCACACCAGATTGACTCTTTTTGTCATCTTCCTTATATTTCTTCAACTTCCCAGTTGAAATTTTGAGTCTTCTCAAATTTGCACCATCAGACATTTTTTCAGCTGTAGTTATACCCATTTCAACAAATACAACCAGTAAACCACAAAAACTAATATTTGATGTCCAAACAACCCTACTTGCATAAATTTTACCACCAAACCTGAAAAAAATATATATAAACAAATAAATAAAACTACAATATAAACATCAATACTACACAATCAAAAATAAAAATAAAAAATAAAAGACTGCTTGGTGAGAAAATAGCAGAAAAAGTAAAACTCTTCAACTTTCTAGCATCAATTAATGTTTGCACTACATAAAACAAATGAACCTCTTAACTATATATACACAAACTTTTAGGCGCACGATCTCCACACGTTACTTAACATCACGTTTCTGCATCATTACAAACCTGCTTATCTTATACGACAAACCAAACATTTGGTAACAAAACAAAACTAGATAAGCCTTCTATATATACACTAAAAATTTCACTTGGGCAATAAAACAAACACATTGCAAACTAGTTTAAAAGCACATAATAACACTTTCAAAGCTAAACATAAATGTTAAATTCTAACAACTGGGCATCAACAAAAAAAAACACTTAAACAGGAAACCAAAAAAATCATGTAAAACTCATTTGGGCAATAAAGCAAACACATAGCAACCAAGTCTAAATGAATGCAAAAACGACACCATTAACGTGAGAACATGTTTCAAGTTTCTAGCAGTTAAACAAAAACCCAGAACACAAACCCAAGTGACCATTAAAGCAGCGCCTTTGTTGTTTCAAAGCAGAGAGATTTTGTAGTGTCTTCCTGGCATTTCCTGCCCTAGTGTTGCATACTAGGCAAAACTCAAGACTACTTGGCGCTTAAACCCAATCCGTTAACCCAATTAAAACCAACCCCACCCGATTGTCATTGGATCTCGAAAATTTCACGTTTTTAAACCTTTTTAAGAACTTTTTCATCCTGACTTTTTCAAAAATTTTTAAAAATATTTAAATTGTGAGTCAACTAACGATCAACAATTACTTTAAATAATTTTAATTATAAATTAATAATTTAATTTCAAATTTTTTTTAAATAATTTATTTTATAAATTCATTGTTTTATAAAAATAATTAAATAATTTATATGTCCCTATCAACGATAAAAAATAAAAAAAAATTTTAACGTATTATGTTAATATTGATTGTTAGGTGATTGATAGTTTGAACATTTTTAAAAAGTTATGAATAAAAAGAGTTATATTCAATCAGTTTTGAAAATTTGATATTTTTTAAAAATTCAGGTACTACAATAAAGGTTATTCAATATTTTATAAATTTTGAAAAATTTGGTTAATTGTACTATGATACAGTGGTTTAAATTTAGATAATTGTGAAGTAAAATATGTTAATAAGAACGCTAGTATTTGGACCCAATTTATGTGGATAGCAAGTAAATATCATATTACAATATAGAAAAAATTCCATAAATCCTCGATCGAATGAACAAATATAGATTTTACTATTTATAATTTTATTTTTATCTAAAAATATCGGTTGGCATTAATATAAATCATCAAAATACTCCCCATGGTATATGAAAAAATGATAATGACCTTACTAGTTATAGATTTCATTATGTTAATATAGTCAACCGATTGACTACTAAGATAAAAAGGGAAAAACAATGAATAATTCATTCAAATAATATTAATTAAAATGTAAAAAATAATATTTAAAAATAAAAAGCTCAGCCAGTGAGCCAACCTCCACCTACATGCCCTCTCTCACTCTTAGCTCCCTCACTCTCTCGAGCGTTCTCTCTTTGGCTCCATCCCTCTCTCTCTCTCTCTCTTGAGTGATAATGGAGAAGAGAGTACAAGCGACGACCGTTGCCATTGCCACGATGCAGCGCTGTCCAGGACACCGTCTTCAACAGAGACGATGGGCGGAGCCACCAGGAGAGGCGACCAAGGCCGGAAGAGTGAGTCGGGTGACTTCCACGGTAGCGGAAGAGGAGGAGGAAGAGAAAAACCCTCGTTGGACCGATTAGGAGCTGGGCAACGCCGATGATCCCGTCCGACAGCCATGCATGTCGAGTTAGAATCTCTCGACTCAGCGGGCGACCAAGTTCTGCAAGTTCGTCTTTTTCTTTTTTTCTTTTGAAATGTTGATTATTATTATTATTATTTTTTTATTGTGTTGATCTGGGTTCATTGTTCAAAATCTGAGTTTTTTGTTTTATTTGTTTTTAAATGAAATTGCTGGCCAAAAATCGGGGCTCATGGTCGGAAACCCAATTTGGGTTCATCGTTGCAAATCTTTTTTTTTTTTTTAATGAAATTGGTGGCCAAAAACCCAGTTCATGGCTGGTGACCGTTCTTTTTTCTTTAAAAAAATTATTAGTTTATTTATTTTTTAATTTGATATGTTAATCTTCGTCATCCATCTATTCCGCTTGTATTAATTTAAAAAAATTTTATTTTAAAATATTTTTTTTTTCTATTTTTATCAATTTTTATTTTTTTTAATTCAGCATGTTGATCTTTGCTGTCCGTCAATCTATATGATGGAAAATCGAAATCGATTTTTATTAATCTGTAATTTTTTTAAAAAATATTATTTTATGATTATTATATTTTCTTAATAAAAATCTTAAGACTAAAAATCTCTTTATAATTTTTATTAAACTTTTCTATTAAATTGTAATGTTTGTAATGTTTTGAAAAAGAAAAAAAAAAAAAAAGAAACAATGGGTAGTAAAATGAAATTATTTCATACATCAGGTCTTTTTAGGATTTTTCTTACAATGTATTTGGTAATTATAATTATTGTTCCGGATGAAATAGAAGTGTTTTGATACCACATCAGAATTATTAATTGTGTATGGTTTTATTAATCAATTAACTATTTTTTAAAATAAAAGCATCATAAGAATATGGATTGAATCTTCCTCCAACATATAATTTTGAAATTGACATCGAGATTGAAGTCAACTTAGTAGTCAATTGAGACCTTTGCAGATATGATATTACTATTCTAATCTAGATAACTACTCTTACACTTATTATTATTATTTTTTATATAAATAAAGTGAAACTCATATTTCATTGCTAATACAAAGTGAGACATAGATAACTACTGAATCAAGAATGGATGTGCTTGTTTCCTAAAAATCGAGGTGTAAAATATTAATCTGAATTCCTTATTTTTCTTGGAAAAGAATCTAACTAAATGAGTTATATGTCTTAACCATAATTCTTTTAGTATAATAATGCATTTGAAAAGACTTTTGCATCATAAAAATACGTTTCTTAAATAATTCTAAACATTATATGTCTATCTTATGTGCAGTTAATAATATATTTAAGTAGTGTTAGAGTTGATTAAAAAAATGTACTTCTTTTCACGAAAAGAAATAAGTACTTCTAGTTGTCAGAAAAATATATACTAAGTACTTCTCACATAAAATGCATGCTCAAAAGTCAAAACTCTCAATATTGGTAAAACATTGGACCAACTGATGCAAGTGGACCCAACCCTGAAACCAGTTCAAGCTAGCCCAAATTTATTGGATTTTTTGTTTGGATTTTGTTGAAATATAACCTATTTTTTATGACTCAATTGAAAAATAACCCCATTTTTTTTTACTTTTGCAGCATGACTTTTTTTGGACAAAAATGCCCTTAATTACTCTACCAATTACCACTAACCCACCCCTATTGTCTATCACGTTCACCAAGCTTGTGACTCTCTCTACCAAACTTTTTTCTCTCATTCTCTCTCTAGGAATCCTACCCAACCGTCACACCTCCTCATTGTCTTCACTGTCACACCTCCACCCACCACCGACCAAACCTCACTTTCTCTCTATCTAACCTTTTTTTGTCATTCTCTCTCTAAGAATCTATGAGTGAGGTCTTTCTTTCTCATTTTTGATTCTCAACCATCAAAGATATGCCAATCTTTCTCCGCCACAATGCTATCGACGGTAGTTCACTAGCAGGTGAGGTTTTCCTCTTCTCCTTTCTTCTTCCTCTTATTTTGTTCTTATACTTCCTTATTTTCTCTTTTTTTATTTGGTTGTTGTCATCAGATCTGTGTCAGCTCGATCTTTGGCTACGCGAAGCTTGGCTTTCAAGATGAGTGTGCTCTATTTTGATGTTCACAAGAAGAATTCTCTTGGATTTGAGCGTAAACATAACAGAGATTAAGAAGAAGACAGACATAGATTAAGAGAGGATTCAACCAATAATTTATTCTAAATTGAAATATTGTTAATTTTTCATCACCCCAATTCAATGGCGGACTCAAAAACTTACATTAGAGAGTGCATTTTAATTATCACATGAGTGGTGATATTTCCACCCTTTAAAATTGTATATACCGCCCCAAGGACAATTATTTTTAAAATCTCAACATTATCCTTGATAATATTATTGAAAAACTAAGATTTCATTTGTATTATTGTTGTTGTTTCTGTTGCTATGATTTAATGGCCCATTAACATCTACTCAAAAATTCCAAGGGTTGCGAAAGAAGGCACCATTGTTTTCGTAATCACTTTCTGTGACAACAGAAGCCTTGTCCAAGAAACTATAACATGAAGCTCAAAGGAGAATAGTTATAAAATAAACATTTAAACAAAACAGCAATGCTTCGGAGTTTGTAAAAGAACATTTTGCTTACCGGAATTGATCTGTGTGCTGGATTCTCGTAGCTTCGGGGTAATCCTCATAAAAGGTTGTTGTGCTGGAAGGTAGTTCAATCTTCCTCATACAGTATTGTTGTTGTTTCTGCTGTTATGATGTTGACGCCCCCAAAAAAAGCTTTGTGGTTTATTGGTATTATTAATGAGAGGTAGAGAGCTCTATACATAGAAAATTGTTTGTTGTTTGGATGATTTTAAATAGAAACTTAGTATACTATTTTTTTAAATGAAAATTTTGATAGAAAACATGATGATAATGATAGTGGAGATTAAAAAGAAGAAAATAATATATCAGTAATTTGTGAGGTATGATTACAAACTTTTAATATTTAAAAAGAAAAATTAATAGAGTGAACATGAAAAAAGGGGTGCACATATAATATTTTGAGGGTGTTAATATCACCACTCGAAATTTAACTTTTCTCAAATGATGATAATATCTCAACTCTCATTTTTTTTTTTTTTAATTATGATTTTTCTTAGCTTGGACTAAAGGGCATATATCAAGAATTCAAACTTTTAATTTAGAAATTTATTTTTATTCTTTCAATACCTTAATATTAATACACATTTTCATGTATATTTATAATATAATAAAAATGATTATGTAGTTTTTGAAATGTTCATGTAAGACATGAATACAATGCTTATAATATTTTTCTATAGTTTGAAAAAATTTATTATCATTTACAAATTGGCAATATAAATTTTAATTATAAAATTTATGTTAAAGGGCATATATTAATAATTCAAAATTTTAATTAAAAAGCTCATTCTTATTCTTTCAATACCTCAATATTAATACACACTCTCTTGTATTTTAATAACATAATAACAAAATTATTATGTAATTTTCAAATGTTTATGCAAGACATTAATACAATGCTTATAATATTTTTCTATAGTTTAGAAAATTTTATTATCATTTACAATTGAACAATAAAAATTTTAATTATAAAATTTATATTTTATATTAAATTGATATCAAGATGTGACAAATTTACATATTAACAAGTTGATAAAATTGTTTTATAAACCTGCGCCTGACTTTTATTTTTCTTTTAATTCTTTTTAATTTTTTTATTGACATTTAAATGGATTAAAACTATAAAACTAGGAGAGATAAAATCATTTATTAATTATACTTTACAATTTTGATTTAACAAATTAAATATATAAAGTTAAGTCATTAATTGAAGTGGAAAAACACATAGTTATTCAATTAAAAATTAAAACTAAACAAGTAAAAGTTAAAAGCAAGTAGGAGAGATATGTAATCCGGAAGACTGGGAATTAAAATCGTTGAGAAATGAAGATCACAAAACAAAACAACAAAACTTAATTGTGGTGGCATTTTCATAATTGTTTTTAAAACCTATAAAATTCTTCAAAACTTTGAAGGGAGGCATATGCCCCTTGTACTTGGGTCAACGTCTGCGCCAACTAATTGTAGATGCATATCATCACATTTTTGCAGCAATAATATACTTGCTTTGAGATTTAGTGTACATTAAAGAGTTAATTTACTTGTTAAAAGTATTTTTTTTAATTATTTTTAATTCCCAAAGTTCTTTTTTACTTTTTTTTTTGGGTACCGTTTGGTTGTTATTCTAGTAGAATTTTTTGACAAGTAAAAAAAAATTGAAATATGTCTACTTAGATAAGTTCAAATTTTAAGTCTTTCCAATTAGATCTATTTGAGTTTTTTTTTTTTTTTTTTTTTTTTTAAATAATTAATATGGCAAATATAACCCTATTATATATTTTTAATATCACTATATCCTTAAATCCCTAATATACTTTCTCCAACCTATTTTGAAAACTTTTGTCGGAGTCTTACACAGTACAAATATTATTTAGCTGAAACACACTCTAGTTTTATATCATAATTGCAACTAAATAATGAGCAAAAAACAAATTAGAAAAAAAAAACAATTAAAAAAATAAAAATTGAAAATACAAAATTACAAGAATTAGAAGTAGTCGAAGTCTGTAATCACTTCGATGTTCTTAAAACAGATTCACTCCCCATTGTCTGTGTTGTGTGTCCATCTTTCAAGACACAACAACTTGACCCAGAAATTATCTGGCGAGCTAAACTATACCTGAATATCTATCACATTTGGAATCCTAGACAAGAATAGAAAATACCAAAAACCTAATGTAAAGATGAAATTGAAATAAAAAATTATCTCTCTTCTTGTAACCTCACTCTTCATGATTAGAAGTCAATTTATAATCTCATGTAGGGGGTGCTTACAATTGATTTAAAACCAACCATTAAACCGAATTAACAGTTATGATTTAATACCCAAAATTTGCAATTAACATTGCGGTTATACTTTGAATATTCAAACTTGAAGTTTATGACAATTAATTCTGCAATATATATATATATATATTTATATATATATATAGATTTAGGTAGATAGATATTTCAATGGCACTTAAGATATAATTTGAAAATTGATTTTTGAAAATTAAAACCACACATCAATTTTTCAGTTACAAATTTCTAAAACCAATACCTTTAAATCTTAAGGTCTTAATTTTCAGTTACGGACTTTTAAAATTCAATTGCCCTTAAAACCATCAATTAATAAAATTTAACCACAATTAGAAAAAAAAAAAATTGCAGATTCATTATTGGACAAAACCTCCCAATAGGTGCTCTTTATACTTCAATTTCTCATTCATTTAAGCACCATTTTCAGCACATAAATACACAAGTCTATCTTTGATTTACTCAATCAATATCTCTAAAAAAAATGGGTCCCTAAAATAGGTGTTTTATGCCCATTTTTCTAACAACTTTTTCTATGACAATCTAAGGTGTGTGTTAGGTAGTAGTTAGGCTTATACCAGTGACATCAAGTGTACCCAGTTCGAATATATCTATGTCTTAACTTCCATAGCTTTCATTGACGATCATGTCAGTGTAACAGTTTTGTTTCTTCTTTTGATACATCGATCAAGAGCTTTTAATTTTTGTGACTCTGTTCTAACTGTAACGTCATGAACCATTTTTTTTCTTTACCCACAAAGGATGATACATACATGAATCGTGATGTATTATTTATTTTTGTTGGATTCCTAACGGAATGGATGTCTAAAATAAGAAAATTTAATAATTTCTATTTTGATAATAGAGAATTAAGAAAACTCAATAATTCTTTGTTTTGGAAATTGAAAAATAAGAAAATTCAATTTTTACAGTGGAGAATTTTGAGGGAGCATATAAGGTAATTTGATGCATAATTACAAAGGAAATGCATTAATAGTAATTATAAGGAGGAGCCTAGAGATGCCTATATAAAGGCCTCTCTTCTTATTGTTTCAATCATCCCAAAATTGGAAAAAAAAAAAAATGGTGTAACTCTTTTGAGTGAAAAGCGAGGTTTTCCTGAGTGTTAGAGAATTGTTATTATCTCAGGTGTAATTGGAATCTAGGTTGTAAGGATTTAATTATTTATAAACACTTGTTATTTTTCTCTATATAGTGAATATATGTAGTAGTTTCGTGGACATAACCTATTTTGAGTGAACCACATAAATTTTATTTTATTTTTTGTTTATTTTATTTCATTATTATTTCAATATTATTTTTATTGTTTTATTAATCTGGTGTATTGGAAGATTCATTTTCTAACAACCGATAACAGAGTTCAGGTTGTGAATTCTATAATTTTTTTTTTTGGTGAGGTTACCATTTATGCAAATAGTAAAATTTTTTGGTTGTACCTATTCATCGGCAGCGATGTTTCCAATACACAATGATTTTGCTTTGTTCTAAAAGCTTGGTGGTCGTCTAGGGAAATTCTATCTAAGGAAATTGGATTTTAAGTGGGACCGTTATAACCGCTCTAATCTTTCATGGGAACTTTCATGGCAGTTCAAAGCTTCAGATAGAATTTTTACAATGTTTTGTAGAAGTACTGTGGAACTAGATTTGAGTGGGAGTGATGACAGCAGACAAAGGAAAGAACATCAAAATTGAGAAGTTCAATGGTGAAGATTTTAGCTTCTGAAAGATACAAATAAAAGATTATCTATATCAGAAGAGCATACATTTACCTCTTTTGGGGAAAAAGCCAGAAGATATAGAGGATGTAGATTGGACTCTACTGGATAGGCAAGGGCTTGGTATTATTCGATTGACGTTATCTCGCAATGTCGTTTTCAATATAGTGAAGGAGAAGACCATGAAAGGTCTTATAGTAGCTCTCTTTGACATATATGAAAAGTCATCCGCTTCAAATAAAGTGCACTTGATAAGGCGATTGTTCAATTTGTAAATGATAGAAGACGCGTTAGTAGTAGTTCACATCAACGAATTTAGTACGATCACAACCAAACTAAGTTCGATGGAAATTGATTTCAACGATAAAGTTCGAGCATTAATCCTTCTATGCTCTCTACCAGAAAGCTGGAATGTGATGGTGATGACAGTGAGTAATTCTTTCGGGAGTAGAAGATGGCATTTAAATATATTAGAGACCTAATTGTAAGCGAAGAGATACGTATGAGAGAATTAGGAGAAACTTCAAGTTTTGTTTATAACACCGAATCTAGAGGTAGATACAATGATAGAAACTCAAATTGAAGCAAATCAAAATCAAGACAGGGTAAGTCTAGATTTGGGAAGAAAAAGTACAAGTGTTAGAACTATGACAAGAGTGGTCACTTGAAAAAGGATTTTAGAGCACTAACAAAGAACAATAACAGTGTAAAGGAATACATAAATGTGGCCGAAAATAATGGAAATGCTTTAATCCTAAGTGTCAATAGTCAAATTGAATCCTAGATTTTAGATTCTAGGGTATTGTTTCACTACATCTCACATTGAGAAATCATGCACAATTATATCAGTGGTGATTTTCAGAAAGTTCACCTGACTAATGATGAGACCTTGAAGATGATAGGAAAAGATGATATCCAAGTAAAGCTGCCAAATCGGACTATGTATAAGTTAAAGGATGTAAGATTTATTCCTAATCTGAAAAGGAATCTAATCTCAGTAGGTCAACTTGATCAAGAAGGTTATCGTACAATCTTTGCAGGTAGTGAATGGAAGACCACTAAAGGAGCTATGGTCATAACTCGTGAAAAAAAGAATGTTACTTTCTATATTACTTCTAACATGGAGATTATCATGGCAGTTGTAGAATCATATGGCAAGTAAAAAATTTGGCACCAAAGACTCAGTCATATGAGTGAAAAAGGATTGAAAGTTCTTGTTTCGAAGGAAAAGTTGTCAGATCTAAAGTTTGTACACATTGGTCTATGTGAGGATTGTATTTTCAACAAATAGAAAAATGATCAATTTCTCAAAGATTTGCAAGCCATCTAAAGCAAAAAAATTAGAATTGGTTCACACAGACATGTGGGGACCATCACCAATTTCATCCATGGAGGCTCATTGTACTATGTCATATTCTTTTATGACTCTGCAAGGAAAGATTGAGATTTTTTTTTTCTTGAAAAAGAAATATGAGGTTTGCGATGTTTTTAGAAAATTGAAAGCAATGGTAAAGAACGAGACTAGCTTGAAAGTAAAACAATTGAGGTCAGACAATGGAAGAGAGTATAGGGACAATAAGCTAAAGGAGTTTTGTTCGGCTAGTGGAATGCAATTAGGGGACCAGTAGAGTCCCAAGACAATAAATTGGAAAAGACTACTCCGAAGAAATCTCAACAGAATGGTGTAATGGAACTTATGAATAGAACTCTGAATGAATGTGTTATAAGTATGAGAATACACACGGGCTTACCTAAAATGGTCTAGGCTGAAATCGTTAGCACAACGACCTATATTATCAACCATAGCCCTCAATGCCTCTCAAGGAGAAGTTACCTAAGGAAGTATGGAGATTAAAGAAGTAAACTTTTCATGTTTGAGAGTATTCAATTGTATTTCTTGTGTTCATATTAACTAATATGAAAGGAGCAAGCTCGACACAAAGTCCAAGAAATGTGCCTTTGTTAGTTATGACATTGATGAATTTAACTACTGATTTTAGGATTTTAAAAATTGAAAAATCATCTAAAGTAAGGATGTCATTTTCAATGAGAAAGAAATGTACTATGATAGATTATCTGTAGAATCTACCAGCATAAAAGTTGAAGTTGAAAATAAGGAGTTTATTAAGTTTGAGGAGAACACTGAGAAGGGAATGCAATTAGGGGATCAGTAGAGTCCTAAAAATGAAGTCTCTCAAGGAGAATCACACACTCCTGTAGTTAAAGTGATACACTCTTTTAGAACTCCTAATTCGGTACAATGTTATTTACCTTCTTTGTATTATTTACTATTGATTGACAATGGAGAATTAGAGTGTTATAATGAAGTAGTTTAGGTTGAAGATTCGGTTAAGTGGGAGTCTTCCATAAAATATGAGATGGACTCACTAATGTTAAATCATACATAAGAACTAACTGAACTACCAGTAGGGAAAAAGGCTTTACATAACGTTTTTAAGATCAAAGAAGAGCATGATAGGAGCAAACGTTACAAAGTTAGGCTAATGATCAAAGTTTTTCAATAGAAAGAAGACATCGACTACATTGAGATTTTTTCTCCGGTAGTGAAATTGACAAGATCAGATTGGCGCTAAAGATGATAGTTGTAGAGAATTTAAATTTTGAGCAGTTAGATATAAAGATAATATTCCTTCATGGCAATTTAGAGGAAGAGATTTATATAAAGTAATTAAAAGGCTTCATAGTGGCAGATAAAGAAAACATGATGTGCAAGCTGAAGAAAAGTCTGTATGGTTTGAAACATGCTCTAAGATAGTGGTACAAGAAGTTCGATAGCTTCATAGGTAGCAGCGGTTTCACAAGATGTCAAGCAGATCATTGTTGTTATATTAAATGGTTAAACAATAACTTTATCATTTTACCTCTATATGTAGATGATATGCTTATTATAGGTTCTAATATGCAAGAGATAAATAATTTAAAGTAGGAATTGTCAAAGCAGTTTGCAATGAAAGATCTTAGCTCTATGAAACCGATTCTTGGAATGAGGATTATAAGGGACAGATCAGCAGGAACTTTAATGTTATAACAAGTGGAGTATGTCAACAAAGCACTTTTTAGATTGCATATACAGAATGCGAAACCAGTGAACACTCCTTTAGGTGCACATTTCAAAGTTTCAAGGGAAAATTCACCAAAGATTGAGAAAGAATGTAATCATGTGAGGAAGGTTCTTTATGCCTTAGCCATTGGAAGTTTGATATATATCATAGTTTGTACTAGACCAGACATTGCACAAGCAGTAGGAGTGGTGAATAGGTACATGAACAATCCTGGCAAGATGCACTGGGAAACAATTAAATGGATCCTCAAATATTTGCGAAATATCATAAAAGTGACACTCTATTTTAAAAGTGTAGATATGAAACTAGAAGGTTTTGTTGATGCTAACCTAGCCGGAGATGTCGACAATAGAAAGAGCATTACAAGGCATGTGTAGACTCTTTAAGGAACTACGATGAGTTCAATTTTTCAACTATAGAAAGTTGTAGCTCTCTCTACTACTGAGATAGAATAGTATTACAATTAAATTTTGGTAATTCATAAAAAAAACATCACCACTTTCAAAATTGTTTATAACACATATTTAATTTTTGCACTATAGTTATATCTCAAATATTGTTTGCATTATGTTCTTGAAAAATGATAGATTGTAGTTGATGTTACTATTTTTAGAAAAAAATTATTCTTCAGTGGATCTTTCTTAAAATCTACCTATTTTCTAATCATATTAAAGAGAACTTCACATAGAATAGAGTAATTTTCTCAATGGGTACTCATGGAAAAACCTTACATTCTTGAATAATTGATCAATAATTTTGACATACGTATCATTTCCTAAACCCCATTAAGCACGACAAAATATAAACTTGATTGCATAATATTACCATGACTTTTCTTGATGGTTTTTTCTCTCTTTTTTATTTTTCTTGTTAATAAAAATTTGTGAAGATTGATTGAGATCAAGCACAACTAATACAATTCATATGTAACTATTCTCAAACATATAAGAGATTTGTTTTCACACTTGCTTTTTTTATGGGTTAATATGAAGAAAATATGCACACCTAATTAATAAAAAATGGGGTGGTCATTAGTGGGGAATTTAATATGTTGATTAGCTCCCTTGTTAGGTATCCTAGATCAAATTGACTATAAGAAAACTTATTCATTCCCACAAAATTGACTGAGTAGGCCCACCTTTATGAAAAAAACATATTTCTACCCACAACATACTCCAGCATACCCACCTTTGTAACATTAGTTACATCAAAATGATTAAGAAGACATATTTTTGTCACAAAATACTCTGGCAGCACATACCAAAGTAAGTCAATAACATTTGATCAAAATTAGCCTTGTCATATGGGCACAAGAAAAAGAGTTTGCGATTGTGGTCCTTGCGAAAATGGTCAATACAAATCCATTACAAACAAGAAATAAAGATTTACGTTCCTTGCAAAAAACAATATAAATCACATGTTACATCTCCTGTTGATTTAGTATTGAGCATATATTTATTTGCATTTGTTTTGATATTCGGATTTTATTTCATTTATAAGAAATTAAGTACAAAAAATCTCTTTTACAAGTTTTTAATTTGGATTTAATGTCAATAAGATTTCATTAAATATTACTTTCCTGACTTGTTATGTTTAACGGTTTTTGGATTTTCACAAGTTCGAAATTATTTAAGACAGAAGCTTTTCCAAACACATGCTTTTAATCATTAGAGAACTTTAACTGTCCTAGTATAATAATTACATTATTTCCAACAGAATGATTAAATTATAATTTCTTATATGAAAATCATTTTAGTATTGCAATTAAATTTTGATAGTGAATGAAGAAAGAATCACCACTTTCAAAATTGTTTGTAAGACATATTTTAATTCTTACACTATAGTTATACTCAAATATTCTTTGTAATATGTTCTTAGAAAATAATAGATTATCGTTGACATGATTATTTTAGAAAAAAATTATTCTTCTTTGGGTCTTTCTTAAAAACTACCTATTTTCTAATTAAATTAAAGTGAACTTCACATGGAATTGTGGAAAAACTTTACATTCTTGAATAATTGATTAATAGTTTTGACATATGCATCATTCCCCAAGTCTTATTAAGCATGGCAAAATATAAACTCAATTGCAAAATATTACCATGACTTTTCTCAATGGTTTTTTTTTCTCTTTTTTTTTTTTTTTTTTTCTTTTTAATAAAAATTTATGAAGATTGATTAAGATTGAACACTACTAAAATAATTTATATGTAGTTATTCTCACAACACATAAGAGATTTGTCTTCACACTTGCTTTTTTATGGGAAAATGTGAAGAAAATATACACAACTGATTAATCAAGAATGGGGTGGTTATAAGTGGGGAATTTAATATGTTCGATAGCTCTTTTGTTAGGAAACCTTCACCAAATTGACTGTAAGAAGATTACTCTTGCCCATAAAATTGATTAAGCAGACCCACCTTTGTAATAAGTCTTATTCCTCTAACATTAGTTGCATCAAATTGACTAATTAAGAAAACATATTCTTGCCCAAAATATACTCCAGCAGCACATACCAAAGTCAATCAATGACATTGATCAAAATTAGTCTTGTTGTATGGGCAAAAGAAAAAGTGTTTGTGTGGGGTCCGGGATTTGCCTATACTGGGGTCCCCTCGGGCTGGCCCAGGTTTGCCCCGCGAGCCCACTCACTAGGTACTGTTCCCTCCCCTAGGGACTTTCTCTCGCCTCCCCCACCTCTCGAACCTGGCACCAGGGGCTTAATACCAAATTCTTAGAGAAGTGGGTACCAATTTTATTGTGGGGTCTGGGATTTGCCTATACTGGGTCCCTCGGGCTACCCCAGGTTTGCCCCTCTCACCCACTCACTAGGTACTGTTCCCTCCCCTAGGGACTTTCTCTCGCCTCCCCCACCTCTCGAACCTGGCACCAGGGGCTTAATACCAAATTCTTCGAGAAGTGGGTACCAATTGAGCTAGTAGCTCAATTGGTACCCACTTCTCGAAGAATTTGGTATTAAGCCCCTGGTGCCAGGTTCGAGAGGTGGGGGAGGCGAGAGAAAGTCCCTAGGGGAGGGAACAGTACCTAGTGAGTGGGTGAGAGGGGCAAACCTGGGGTAGCCCGAGGGACCCAGTATAGGCAAATCCCAGACCCCACAGTTTGCGGTTGTGGTCCTTGTATAAATGGTCAATATAACTTCATTACAAACAAAAAATAAGGACATACATTTCTTATGAAAAACAATATCAACTGCATGTTACATCCCTTATTAATTTAGCATTGAGCATATATTTATTTGCATTTGTATTGATATTCGGATTTTATTTTCTTTATAAGAAACTAAGTATGTGAAAAATTTCTTGGATAAAATTTTCATTCGGATTTGATGTTAGCAAAATTCTATAAGATATTTTCTTCTTGTCTTGCTGTGTTTAATCGTTTTTGGATTTCTACAATTTCGTAATTATTCAAGACAGAATATTTTCTCAACATATGTTTTCAATCATTAAAGAACTTTAGATTAACTATCCTACCACAATAATTACATTGTTTCAAGCGGAATGATTAAATTATAATTTCTTATGCAAAAATCATTTTAGTATTGCAATTAAATTTTGGTAATTCATGAAGAAAGCATCATCACTTTCAAAATTGTTTGTAACACATTTAATTTTTACACTATAACTATACCTAAAATATTGGTTGCAATATGTTCGTAGAAAATGATTGATTACAGTTGATGTGATTTTTTTTTTTTTAACTTCTTCTTTGGATAATTTTTAGAACCTTCTTATTTTCCAATCATATTAAAGTGTACTTCACATGTAATAATTTTATTGGTGGATACTTATTAAAAAGCTTTACATTCTTGAATAATTGATCAATAATTTTGACATATGTGTCATTCTCCAAACCCTATTAAGCATGGCAAAACATAAACTTAATTGCAAAGTATTACCATGACTTTTCTTGGTGGTTTTTTCTCTCTTTTTATTTTACTTTTTAATAAAATTTTGTGAAGATTGATTGAGATCAAGCGCAACTAACACAACTCATATGTAACTATTCTAACAACACATAGGAGATTTGTTTTCACACCTGCTTTTTTATGGGCAAATATTAAGAAAATATGAACAACTAATTAATCAAAAATGGAGGGGAGGGGAGGAGAGGGGGTTGATTAGTGTGAAATTTAATATGTTGGGCAGCTAATTCGTTAGGGAACATGCATCAGATTGACTATAAAAAAGCTTAACAAAAATTTGTGGGGGAGGCTGGGGGTAGCTCCTTTTTCAAGGAACCTACATTAGATGGACTATAAAAATACTTATTCCTTCTCACAAAATTAACTAAGCAGACCCACCTTTGTAAGAAGACATATTTCTGCCCACAACATACTCCATCTTTGTAACATTAGTTGTATCAAAATGATTAAGAAAACATTTTTCTGCCCACAAAATAGCTCCTTTTTCAGGGAACCTGCATTAGATGGACTATAAAAATACTTATTCCTTCCCACAAAATTAACTAAGCAGACCCAACTTTGTCAGAAGACATATTTCTGCCCACAACATACTCCACCTTTGTAACATTAGTTGCATCAAGATGACTACGAAGACATTTTTCTGCCCATAAAATAGCTCATTTTTCAAGGAACCTGCATTAGATGGACTATAAAAATACTTATTCATTCCCACAAAATTAACTAAGCAGACCCACCTTTGTAAGAAGACATATTTCTGCCCATAACATACTCTACCTTTGTAACATTAGTTGCATCAAAATGACTAAGAAGACATTTTTCTGCCCACAAAATAGTCTAGCAGCACATACCAAAG